>CM077670.1:180637500-181837500 GCA_039707655.1 Elymus sibiricus
GACGTCAATGCAGAAAATACCCGCATGGCGGAAACACAAGCCCGGCTTGTTGAGGAGACAAAGCGCTTGGAGGAGGAAGCCCTCTATCTAAGCCGCCGGCAGGCTGAGTCAGAGTTCGTCCACCGGAGGCGGCATCAAAGCCGGCTTCCGGACCAGATTGAGCCAACTCAGCGGTTTACTACACCGAATGATCCACAGGCTTCGGTAAACTCTGGGGCTGGTGTTATGTCCCCAGGAGGGCCACCGCCATGGCAGCCGGCTCAGCGGAGGGAGACGGTTCAGCATCAGACGCCAGTGCCACAGCAGCAGTTGCCGCCTCGCCGATTCCAGACCCCAATTGGACACTATTCCAACCTGCTGGACAATGTATCAGCGGTGACATATAACTTGGCAGCAATCCTAATTGAAGGAGATGGTCCGGCTCAGGTTGAGGCTAGGAACACCATTGAAATGCTCAAAACAACAGTGACGCAACAGGCAAACTATTCTCATAGTGAGCACCGGCTTCACTCACCTCCTCACCAGAGCCGTACTAGGAGCCGACATCCTGAGTCGCCGGCAGTTTCCAGCAGTGAGCAGCGCAGGAGGGGTGCACAACTGCTCACAAATTAGCAACAACCCAGGAAGCCTAATGCCCAAGAGATTGTTGACACCGCTTGGGCTCTACGAGCATTGGAAGAGGAAAACGCACGTGCAGTGTACAATCAGCCCACGGTGCAAAACCCTCCCACCGCAACCCCGACAGCCGCCCGTTCAGGTGGTCTGTTGAGCCAGATAGTTGGGACTCCCTGTTTAGTCCCAGCATTGCGAGATGCACGGATGCCGCCAGATTTCAAGGGTCCTCGCAAGGTACATAATTATACAGCTGATCTGGAGCCTGCTGAGTGGATAGAGAGTTATGAGTTAGCTATGGATCTAATGGAGGCTAGTGAGGCGGTCTGTGCGCGTTATCTGCCTCTCATGTTGGAAGGTCCAGCACGTACTTTGTTGAAAAACTTGCCGGTAAATTCCATTAACACCTGGTAAGAGTTGAAGGAGCGCTTCATCAAGAATTTCCAACATACTTGCAAGCATCCGACCACAATTGTTGATCTCGAGCATAGTGTTCAGTGTGAGGATGAGTCGGCACATCATTGGTCTCACCAGGTTGCGGAGGTCGTCCACTCTTCAGATAGTATCACAACACCGTAGGCAGTGCTTGTCTTGGAGCAAACATGTAAATTCCAGCCCTTAGTTCAGAACCTAGGGCGGCTCAAGCGGAAAGTCCAGGACATGGGTGATCTCATCGATGTTTTAACCCGGTATGCTGAGTTAGATAGCACAAAGGATCCCACGTCTAATGATGACAAGTCTGGCAAGGGCAAGAAAAATGGTGGCAAGGGTCACCAGCAGAACAATGGCAATGGGCAGGTCAATAATAGCAACAAGCGTATGAATTATGAGGGCGGCTCTGATCTGGTAGCAAATACCAATACTGGTGGGAAGAATCAGTGCCAGAACAATAGTTCTAGGAAGCCTTTTTCCGGTAATCACCCTCGAAGCTTTGAGGAGGCTCTCAAGGGTCCATGTCCCAAACACTGTTTTGATGGTAAGCCGTCTACCCATTCATGGGAAAACTGTTACATTATGCAAGAGTTCTCCAAGCGGATATTCCAGAATCATCACAATGGGGGCGGCACCGGAGGACACCCTGGCAACCCTGGACCCGGCAACCAGGGAGCCGGCTTTCAGGGAGCCGGCTCACAAGGGCACTTCGCAGGCCCCGGGTTCCAAGGGAACCACGGTCAAAATGCCGGGTTTCAGGGGGCTGGCAATACGGGAGGCAATAACCAGTGCAACAACCAGGGAAATCAGAATCAAGGTGACTAGTCCAGGTTACGAAGCAATCCAAAGCAATTGAACAGTGGGCAGTATCATGTTTTTACCACCAGTACCTGCAAGCATGACCGGAAGGTTCAGCGGAGAGCCGCCCACTTGGTTGAGCCGGCAGTCCCGTATTACCTGAACTGGTCGGAGCAGCCGGTCACTTGGAGTCGGGAGGATCACCCGGAGTTTATCGACCACCCCGGCCATCTGGCCCTACTAGTAGAACCACAAGTCGGCGGTTATACATTGACAAAAGTGCTCATGGATGGTGGCAGTAGCATCAATATCCTTTACTATGATACTTTCCGACGGATGAACTTGTCCGAGAAATAACTCACCCCTTCCACTACAGTTTTTCATGGCATCGTCCCTGGCAAGTCGGCTTATCCCATTGGTAGGATTTCTCTGGAGGTGGCCTTCGGCGATGAATTTAATTACCGCTCCGAGTTCTTGTCTTTTGAAGTGGTGAAGCTTACAAGCCCCTATCATGTCCTCTTCAAAAGGCCGGCTTACGCGCAGTTCATGGCGCGGCTGTGCTATGTTTATCTGAAATTAAAAATGACGGGTCCAAAGGGCACCATTACTGTTGAGGGCAACCGGAGAGTTGCACTGGAGTGCGAGGAAGGAGATGCAGCTTATGCTGAGTCGGCTTGTGTAGCCGAAGAGCTGAAGTACTACAAGGACAAAGTTGACCCGGCTGACAAAACTTCTCTGAAGAAGCCAACGACTGAGTCTAACCCTCTGCTCAAGTTCAAGTCGGCCAGAGACACCAAGCAAGTGGATTTCACCCCTTGTAATTCTTCTGAGCAGTTTACCATCGGGGCGAATATGGATCCAAAATAGGAAAGCGCGCTCATCAAGTTCATTCATGAGAATCGGGACATTTTTTCATGGAAACCTTCTGACATGCCAGGTGTATCGAGAGAACTCGCTGAGCACTCCCTTAATGTGGATCCTAAGTTTAAACCTGTTCGTCAGTATCTCTGTCATTTTAATGAGGAAAGGCGGAAAGCTATTGGTGAAGAAGTGGCTCGGCTCCTAGCTGCCGGGTTTATTGTTGAGGTTTTTCATCCAGAATGGCTGGCTAACCCGGTTCTTTTTCTGAAGAAAAATGGGACATGGCGAATGTGTGTTGATTACACGGACATGAATAAAGCTTGTCCTAGTGATCCTTTTGCTCTGCCCCGTATTGACCAGATCATTGATGCCACGGCAGGTTGTGAGTCTTTATGTTTTCTGGATCCTTATTCTGGTTATCATCAGATCAAGATGAAGCAGGAGGACCAGGAAAAGATAGCTTTCATTACACCTTTTGGAGCTTTCTGCTATACGTCCATGCCGTTTGGTCTGAAGTGCGCACAGGCGACTTATCAACGCTATGTCCAAAATTGTTTCCACAAGCAGATTGGGCGTAATGTTCATGCTTATGTTGATGACATCGTGGTGAAATATCATAAAAAGTTAACCTTGTTGGATGATCTCAAGGAGACGTTTGGTAACCTTCGAGTTTACCAGATGAAGCTCAACCCGGAGAAGTGTGTCTTCGATGTTCCTACAGGAAAATTACTGGGATTCCTTGTTTCTGAGTGTGGAATTGAAGCTAACCCAGAAAAGATAAAGGCAATCATGACCCTGGCCAAGCCGGCATCTCAATGCCGTCCAGAAGTTGGCCGGGCGGGTTGCGGCGTTGAGCCGGTTCATAAGCCGGCTTGGGGAGAAGGCGATTCCACTTTACCAGATGCTCCGGAAGTCTGATGATTTTGTTTGGAGCGATGCTGCAGATCAGGCTTATGAATCTCTCAAGAAGCAGTTGTCTGAGCCGCCCATTCTTGCTGCTCCTCAGGAGAAGGAGCCAATGCTGTTATATATTGCAGCTAATAGCAAGGCCGTTAGTGTTGCAGTTGTTGTGGAGCGCAAGGAGGCAGGCAAGGAATACCCAGTTCAGCGCCCAATATATTATATCAGTGAAGTTCTAACATAATCCAAGTAGTGGTATCCGCATTGGCAAAAGCTAGTCTATGGTGTATTCATGGCAAGCCGGAAGTTGAAGCACTATTTCCATGAGCACCCAATTACCATGGTTAGTTCAGCACCCCTTGGAGACACAATTCAGAATAGAGAATCTACTGGCCGGGTTGCCAAATGGGCAATTGAGCTTGGGCCGCATCATCTCAAGTATATGCCACGGACTGGTATTAAATCTCAAGCTTTGGGGGATTTCATCAATGACTGGACTGAGTTGCAAGCCCCTGAAGAGAAGCCAGATACCACATATTGGTCTATTCACTTTGATGGTTCTAGGCAATTGGAAGGCTCGGGGGCTGGAGTTGTCATAACTTCCTCACGAGGTGACAAGTTTTGTTATGTTTTGCGGCTTATGTTTCCTTGTACTAACAATGTAGCTAAATATGAGGCATTGCTTCATGGGCTCCGTATGGCTAAGGTGATGAACTTAAGCCAAGTCAGATGCTTGGGCGACTCAGATTTGGTGGCTCAGCAAGTTTCCGGAACCTGGGATTCCAAGGATCCCCTCATGGCGGCTTATCAACATGAGGTTACAAACATCGCTGGGTATTTCACCGGGTATCAAGTGGATCATATTGACCGCTGGCTTAACGAGGCGGCAGATGCATTGTCTTGTTTGGGGTCTCAGCGAAAGCCTGTTCCGCCCAATGTTTTTCTGGATGTGTTGAACAACCCGTCAGTCAAGTTACCGACGGAGGAAGACCTTGCTATTCCTGATCAAGAGGTGGCTCTAGTGGCCGCTGTTCATGCTATACCAGACTGGACAGTACCTTACTTGGCTTATTTAAGCTATGGGAAGCTCCCAGCAGAGGAAATCCTCGCCCGACAGATCATCAGGCGGTCCAAATCCATGACTATAGTTAATGGCGAGTTTCATAGACGAAGCGTCACAGGCGTCTTTTAGTGTTGTGTTTCTCCTGAGGAAGGTCGTGCCATTCTCAACAAAATCCACTCTGGTGATTGTGGGCATCATGCCGGCTGAAGGTCATTGGTTGCAAAAGCTTTTCGGCATGGTTTTTACTGGCTTACGGCTCATGCAGATGTAGAGGATATTGTCCGCAAGTGTGATGGTTGTCAAAATTTTGCTCGTCAAGCTCATGTGCCGGCTCAAGAGTTGCGGATGTTTCTCATAACCTGGCCTTTTGTAGTCTGGGGGCTTGACATGGTTGGACCCTTCAAGAGATCCAAAAAATAAGCATACTCACTTATTGGTGGCAGTCGATAAATTTACTAAGTGGGTTGAAGCTGAGCCGGTCAGCCGTTGAGACGCTGCTACAGCAGTTAAATTCCTCAAACAGCTAATCTATCATTTTGGCTACACACATAGCATTATTACAGACAATGGCACCAATCTTTCCAAAGGAGTCATGAAGCAGTTCTGTCAGCAGGAGCACATCAGGCTGGACTTAGCATCTGTAGCACACCCTCAGTCTAATGGACAGGCGGAACGGGCTAATCAAGAGCTGCTACGTGGTATCAAACCCCGGCTCATGGTGCCTTTGCAACGCACGCCTGGTTGCTGGGAAGATGAGTTACCCGCGGTACTTTGGAGCATACGGATGACTCCCAACAGGTCAACAGGCTATACGCCGTTTTTCCTGGTCTATGGTGCAGAGGCTGTCCTTCCAAGTGATATTCGTCATGACTCCCCCCGGGTTACAGCTTATGTGGAGGCTGATAATGAACAAGCTCGTTAGGATGCTCTTGATGTTCTGGAGGAAGAACGTGAACTTGCCGCATCCAGATCGGCAATCTACCAACAAGAGCTACGTCGCTATCACAGCCGTAGAGTTCAAAGCCGTACCTTTCAGGAAGGTGACTTAGTGCTCCGTTGATACAAGATCAGACAGGCATGCATAAGCTTTCGCCTCCTTGGGAAGGACCCTTCGTCGTCAGTATGAATCTCAACAACGGGTCATATTACCTTGTTGACATACGTGAAGCAAATCAGTCACGTCCCTCTGAAGAGGAGGGCAGCCGACCCTGGGACATTGCACATCTCCGGCCATACTATACCTAAGTCACGGACTGGGTAGTATCTTTTGTACATACCTTCATCATGTATATACATATTATGATCAATGAAATAAAGCCGGCGTCTCTGTATAAGAGAGATTGTTGTTTCGCCTCAAATTGTGTGTTGAGTCTTTATTCATTGATCATTGGTTACTTGGGGGCTTCCAACTCATCGAGTTTAGCTTTAACATCCCTTTTAACCCGGCAAAAATCCAAAATTTCTTGGTTAAACCTGCCTGTTAGCAAGATGCTACTCCGAAAAGGTGACCCGGTGTACGCCTGTCGAGTCAATCACAGAGGTGACCCTGAACTCGTCAGAGTTAAAACACTAGTTGGTCACATGAGAGCTGGCTTTCAGAGAGCTAGGATAAACCAAAAGAGGCACAAGCCTGCTTCACAGAAGCGAATCAGACTCGTGCCACGAAAGCCGGTCTTTATGTTGTGCCTTGATAGCCGGTTTTTACTTTTGTGTAGTTGCATTATTTCTGTTCTTTGCATGCATGCATACATCCTTACTTTCATACATTCTGCATTACAGTTTCTCTTGCTTATTAAGCCGGTGTCAAGAATCGCCGGGTTGTTGTATAATTAATATTTTTATCTTCTCAGCACCACTAGTGTTCGAGTTCATCGCTGGCAGTTGGGTCACTGATTATTTCAGCAGTGAAGGACTTGTCATTCAAGGTAAACAAATAAGTTTATACATGCAAAATAACAGAAGTGCACGATGACACTTGCACCAGCAAAACTTTACGCCTATTACTATTACAAGCCGCCACAGGGCTATTGTCAAGACAGATGTTCCATCATGTTCAAATTACAACGAATTGTGAACCGGCAATCTAAATCTCCGGGTTGAGATCAGCACCAGAGGTTGATGGATTGTCCTGTGCCGGCTCTTCACGTTTGTCGTCATCCGCCGCCTCTTCCTGACTCGCCGACTCATCGACTACCCACTGGATTGAGCACAACGCTTCAAATAATGCATTGGCTATTATCACAGATGACGAATCGACGTCAGGGGCAACGGTTTGCTAACGCGGAGGGGTCAGTGCAACCGGTTAAGGGTTAGGCGGCTCAATCCATTCGTTGGCTTCAAAATACCCGGCTTGATATTTGGTGAGATCTATCTCCTCCGTCAATTCTGTTGCAGCTACCCGGGTTTCTTTCACGCACCGAAGAAAATCTTTCTTGGTGAAAGGTGTGTCGTCAGTGTTGAACTCCGGATAGCCGCCCACCAGTTGAGCCGGATCTAATTCTGGGGCATATGCCTTGGCACGTGCAAGGGCGGTAAGAGCTCAATGGCGGCAAGCCGCCTTCTTCCACACTTGAAACCATTCAGGTACAATGGATAGCTCTTTCAGAATGTCTACAATGAGTTGGAGCGGTGCCTTGGTGTTCTTCGCTGCCATGATACAGCGTGAGCTTCCTATATACAACTGTTCTAGAAAGGAGTATACAGCTTTCAGCTTGACCAGCGGAAGCTCCCCAAGGTTATGAGTCCTCCGGCCTGCAAATACAGATAAGGTGTCAGAAAGTCCGGCTCAATGTGTTAAGTCGGTTCAGTTCAGGAATCTTGTGCATCTGCCGGCTTACCAAAGATGGCGCTGCACATCGTGGTGATATGGCCCTTTAGGGTGGATAGCTCTTGAGTCACTGGCTCAATTTTCGCCTCGGCCTCGGCTGCGTGTTTGACCAAGATGGCCTTTTCCTTTTCAAATGTTTGTTCAGCCTTTTTTAGGGTCTCTTTCACCATGAGCAGTGACTTGTGGAAATCTGAAGATAGATGTTCTGCTTTTTCCCAGAGCTTTCTCTCTTTTCTTGCTTCCTTCTGGAAGCCGACAGTTTGTGACTCAACCTCATTCAGCATGTCCTGCATGACAATTTAAATAATTACAAGCTATAACCGTATAGTTCTGAGCCGTCCTGGCGGTCGGCCCGGCACTTGGGGGCTATGTCTATTGAAATTCTCTTGAATGAAACAAGTCCCATGAAGATGCAGACATTCAACATGGCACTTGGGGGCTAATGTGTAATTTCTCTTCAGTACATGCAGAGACCCGGCTCATCACACAATGATGAGCCGGCCCTCCGGGGCTACCGATTGTTCATCTATATGAAGGTAACAGTACAAAAAGTACTGAGTCATCATTTCATAATAATCCCGTCCTTGGGGGATACATGTATATATATATATATATATATATATATATATATATATATATATATATATATATATATATATATATGGAAAGCTAGGTGACAGGGATTACCTCATACTTCCGCTTCAGGGAAGTTACCATTGCAATTTCAGTTTCCCGGCTCTCAGATAGTCGGGTCAGGACAGCTTGATGTAGCGAGTCAAGGCTTTGGTCTTCAAATGTGTGGAGATGAAGAGTTGTCTTCCCATTATTTTTTGGCGACTCAGCTCTGGCAGAGATTTTTGTTAAAGCAGTAGAAGATTCTGGTGGAGGATTCTGGTTCTCACGAATCACCACCACCACACCCTGAGCCTTTTCAGCAGGCTGTTCTTCTATCATATCTTCCTTCTCCTGGTAATAGGGAGGGAGGGGAAGGCTGAGCCGGGCTCACTATAGTATTTTGATGCGGCAGATCATCTTGCATTGCCGGCTCATCCGGAATGTCCGGGTTGTCTGCTGCTGCTTCCTGAGGACCTTCTTTTTCAATGGTTCGATTGGAACGCTTGGCAGCAGGTTTCTTCTTGATTGCTTTAGCACTGTGCAAAGATAAAACATTGTTATTCAGTCAAGGGATAAAGCAAGAATACAAGTTTGAAAAGTAAAAGTGAGCTATACCCGGGATTGATGTTAAAAGCCGGCGCTTGAGAAGCGCTGGATTCATCCGAAGAAGGGGATGTTTGATAAGCCGAGTGGTTCAGTGGTAACGGCTCTTTGAAGCGGCCGGCTTGAGGAAGAGAGGGAGTGGGGCTGTGAGGCACTTCTGTCCGAGCCCTTCTTGCAGGCGGCTCATTTGTTAACCCGCCGCTCAGTTCTCCTTCGCTACTCCGGGTCTTCCGCTTTGAAGTGCCAGCATGCTCAGTTTGTTTCAAAACAAAGTGTAGATCTAAGTGAGCATATGGATGTGAGAATGGGACTTTGCGGACTACGACCTGGATTTTTGTTTGGACAGGTATTGTTGAGCCAGAATCGGAGGAGATCGGAACTCGACTCCCTTGGTCGTCTCATTAACAAGCTTGTTGATGCCGACTCTTCACAGGAACGAGCTGAAACCAACGCGAATAAGAGGGTTGTCAATCCTCTTAGCGGTTACTTGCAAGGATTAAGTATGATAGAGATAAATAGATAAACTAAAATACTAATAAAAATAAAAGTAAATAAATTGCAGCAAGGTATTTTTAGGTTTTTTTATATGATAAAAATAGACCCGGGGGCCATAGTTTTCACTAGAGGCTTCTCTCTCGAGCACAGAAACATACGGTGGGTAAACAAATTACTATTGGGCAATTGATAGAAAAGCAAATAATTATGACGGATTCATGGCAATGATCATGTATATAGGCATCACGTCCGAGACAAGTAGACCGACTCCTGCCTGCATCTACTACTATTACTCCACTCATCGACCGCTATCCAGCATGCATCTAGAGTACTAAGTTAATAAAAACAGAGTAATGCCTTAAGCAAGATGACATGATGTAGAGAAGCAAATTCAAGCAATATGAATAAACCCCATATTTTTATCAATAATGGCAACAATACAAATACGTGTCATGCCCCATTCTTTCACTGGGATTGAGCACCGCAAGATTGAACCCATCACTAAGCACCCCTCCCATTGCAAGATAAATCAATCTAGTGGGCCAAACCAAATCGATAGATCGGAGAGAAATACAAAGCTAAATTTAATAATGCATAAAAGAGTTCAGAGAAGACTCAAATATTTCTCATGAATAATGTGATCATAAACTCATAATTCATCGGATCCCAACAAACACACCGCAAAAGAAGATTACATCAGATAGAACTCCAAGAACATCAAGGAGAACATGGTACTGAAGATCAAAGAGAGATAAGAAGCCATCTAGCTACTAGCTATGGACCCATAGGTCTATGGTAAACTACTCACACATCATCGGAAGGGCAGCAAGGTTGATGTAGAAGCCCTCCATAATCGATTCCCCCTCCGGCAGATTACTGGAAAAGGCCTCCAGATGGGATCGTGGAAGAACAAAGGCTTGCGAAGGCGGAAAGGTTTTCTCTTCTGGCTCTCTGATGGTTTCCCAATATTTGTGAATTTATAGAAGTGGAATTAGGTCAAACGGAGTCACATGGGCCCCACAAGGCAACACGGCGCGCTCCCCTGGGGCTGCGCCTTGTTGCCTTGTGAAGCCTCCGTGAGGCTTCTGGCCTCCTCCCGAAGCTTCCAAGGATTCTTTTGTCCAGAAAAAATCTCAAAAAAGTTTCGTGGCATTTGGACTTCGTTTGGTAGAGATTGTCTGAAAAGCCAAAAACAAGCAAAAAACACCAACTGGCACTGGGCACTAGGTTAATAGGTTAGTCCCAAAAAATGATATATAATTGCATATAAAAACATTTGTGGGGCCCATGGAACCCGGGGTATCCAGGCCCGTCTGCCTTCGGCCCAGGGCGCAACGCCTGGCATGGGCCTAGTGGGCCGTCACCACCGAGCATCTCACCAAGACCCCTCGTGAGGCCCCCTCCTCAGGAAGTGGCGAGTAATCCTCAGCACCACCATCAACGGCCTCGCGAGGCCCTCTCACCAGGTGGCTTCCTGGAGTGACCTCGTGAGGCGGCTTCCCGAGGCGGCCTCCCGAGGCCCCCTTCCGCAGGCGCTCGAGACGAAGGCCGTTCGGCGTGCCGAGCGGTCTGGGGCCCATCACGTGGGTGACGCGCGCGGCGACGAGCAGCAGCAGAGGCCGCGCCAGCAGGCGTGGATGAAGATGGTTTCCTCTTTCGTGTTAAGGGAGCAGGGCCACCTATCTACTCTCCAAAGCAACCCCAAAGGTTGCCCGATCGGCGAAGGAAGACCAAGACGACGGGTGCGTAGGGCGGAGGTCATTACCGAGCCCACCATCGCGTCATGGATCATGCTTTGGCAGGCGAAGACCACCTTTAGTCAGGATACCCTAAGCGCCTGTCCCCTTTCAAAATCGCCAAGTGTGACAACCCTTCCCACCTAAGTTTTGAGGGGGAAGAGGACCAAGGCCGATATAAAAGGGCAGTGCTACCATTGTAGAGGAGAGGCTCTCTGGCTAGGCCCCCGAGATTGATTCCTTCATCTCCTACCTTGTACGCAAGAACTCTCTTGCCCCTGGCAATCCCAACCACAAGCAGGAGTAGGGTCTTACACCGCAAGGTGTCCCGAACCTGGGTAAACCGCTGAGTCCTCGCCCCGTCCCTTGCTAGCGTGCTCTCGCCGTAGCTTAGCCGTGGTAGGAGACGAAGCGGTAGAACGAGCTCACCCCATGTTCAAACCTTTGGGTCCCCGGAGCCCGACTTCCGACATTTGGTGCGCAAGGTAGGGGTGTGCTACCGTTCTTCTGCTCCGCCCTCAGCTCCACCAACCCCATGGCCGACGCACGTCGCGAGCGCGCCGAGCGCAGGGCTGGCCGCGTGGCTCAGATAGAGCCGGTGGCCCGCGGCAATCGCCGCCGCCCCGATGCCGAGGTTGCTGCCGCCACCGACCCCGCTGCCCACGAGCAGCAGGACTCCTCCCTGCACTCCTCCGTGTGGGTGGACGGCCGCACCGCCACAGCCTCCTCCCTCGCCCACCGTGGGCCGCCGAAACCGCAGGCCGCGCTACTCATCGCGCGTGAGCTGCTCCGCTACCGTCCGGATGACGCCGGCTACGACGCCTGGCTTGGCCGCATCACCGAGCTCGTCAACGTCACCGGGGACGCTCCGGCGCCTTCTCACTCGCTCCGCCCTCCACCGTCTCATGCTGGGGACCTGGCGCACGGCGCTCCCCCGCCGCCTCCTCTGCGAGACGAGCGCGCCGGGCCCCAGCGCAGCGCGCGGGCTCGTGAGCCGTCCCGCGGCGCGTCCTCGCCAGACCGAGATAAACCCAGCTGCCAGATCATCCGCCGCGCGCCCCCCGACGCGCGAGTGCTCCTCGAGCGGCAGCGCCAGCGCCAGGACCAGGCCGTTCAGGACGTTGCAGCGGTCGGGCGTCAAAACCGCGCCGCCCTCGCTGGCGGCGTCCCCTCGAGCGGCGTGGGGTGCCGTGCCTTCACCCGTGAGCTGCGTCGCGTGGTCTGGCCCGCGAAGTTCAAGCCTGAGCTGCCGCCACGCTACGACGGCACCCCCAACCCCACGGAGTTCCTCTAGCTCTACGCGCTGAGCGTCGAGGCGGCGAACGGCGATGACAAGGTCATGGCGAACTGGTTCCCCATGGCCCTCAAGGACGGCCCGCGCTCCTGGCTCATGAATCTCCCCGAGGCTTCCATCTCGTCGTGGGCCGAGCTCTGCAGCCAGTTCATCGCCAACTTCAAGGGCACACAGGACTGCTCCCTCACCATCAACGACCTGCGGCATGTTCGGCAGCGCCTAGACGAGACCCTCCGCAAGTACATCCAGCACTTCAGTCAGGTGCGCAATAAGATCCCGCGCGCCTCCGACGCGGCCGTCATCTCTGCGTTCTCCACCGGCGTCACAGACGTCAAGATGCGCGAGAAGCTCACCATCAACAGTGAGCTCGACTCCATGCTCGAGCTGCTTGACCTCGCCGACAAGTGCGCCAAGGCTGAAGAAGGCCGCCTCTTCGTCCACAATGACCCCGACGCGGCGCTCGACGCCGCCAAGGCCAAGAGCAAGGACGTCAAGCGCAAGGGTCCTGCCGTGCTTGCTGCGGAGCCCGAGCAGAAGCGCGGCCGCGACCTCGACGAGCCTAGAAAAGACAACTGGCCACTCTGCACTTTTCACAACGTCCGCTCCCACAGCACCGAAGACTGTCAGGAGCTCAAGCTGCTCCGCGATGAGCGCCAGAGCCGCCGGGATGACCGCAACGGCCGCTGCGCCGGCCGCGGAGGTGGCCGCAGCGGCAACCGCTGGGACAGCCGCAACAGTAATGGCAGCTACCGCCAGGGCTGGCGCGACCAGCCTCGTGAGGCCGTCTAGCACGACCAGCCTCGTGAGGCGAATCCTCAAGCCAATGCCGCTCTCCCGCCGCTGCCGCCGCCACCCCGGAGGAATGACGCCAACCGGCCTGACGAGGGCGCTGGGGGCTACCAGGAGCCTCGCGCGGTCGCCTGCATCATTGGCGGGTCCCAAGCCCCGCAACCATCCGCCACTTCAAGCAACTCTCTCGCGAGGTGTACGCTGCCCTCCCTAGGCCTGAGGTCGCACGGCCCCTCAAGTGGTCGCAGTACGCCATCACCTTCGACTCCAAGGACCACCCCAAGTCCACGGCCTTTGCAGGCGCGCTCCCCATACTGTGAGCTCCCACCATCAGCAACGTCGTGGTCACCAAGACCCTCATCGACGGGGGTGCCGGCCTCAACGTACTCTCCATCGAGACCTTCGAGACACTCCAGTTGCCCTACGACCAGCTGATGCCGACCAGGCCCTTCTCCGAAGTGACCGATGGCTCCACCATCCCGCTGGGGCAAGTGCGCCTCCCCGTCACCTTCGGCACCCGCAAGAACTACCACACCGAGCTCATCGACTTCGACGTGGCGCACATCGGCCTGCCTTATAACGCCATCTTTGGCTACCCGGCTCTCACCAAGTTCATGGCGGCCACCCATCACGCCTACAACGTCCTCAAGATGCCCGGCTACAGCGGCATCATCACTGTCACCTGCTACGAAAAGGACGCGGCCAGCACCCTCGAGTGTGCCTACAAGGCTGCCGCAGTTGCGCACCCGGCCGACGAGGACGCGGCTGAGCCTTCCGAGGCGGCGCCAGCGAAGAAGAAGCAGATGTTCTCTCAGGACCGTGCCGAGACGAAGAAGGTGTCGGTGGACGGCAGGGACTCCGGCCCTGCCTTCACCATCAGCATAGGCCTCCCTCCTGCATAGGAAAGCGCGCTCGTCGCCTTCCTTCGATCAAACTCGGATGTTTTCACCTGGAAAGCATCCGACTTGTCCGGTGTGCCGAGGAAGGTGATCGAGCACCACTTAGCGGTGTGCCCCACTGCACGCCCGGTCAAGCAGAAAGCGCGGCGCCAGGTGCCAGAGAAGCAAGAGTTCATCGTCAAGCAACCGAAGGTGCGCCATCCCGAATGGCTCGCCAACCCAGTCGTTGTCCCCAAGAAGGGCGGCAAGGAGCGCATGTGCGTCGACTTCACCAGCCTCAACAAGTTCTGCCCTCAAGATCAGTTCCAACTGCCCCGCATCGATCAGATCGTGGATTCCAGCGCCGGGTGCAATTTGTTATGCTTCCTGGATGCCTTCTTAGGCTATCATCAGATCAAGATGGCGGCCGAAGATGTGGAGAGGACGGCCTTCATCACCCCCTGCGGCGTATATTGTTACGTCTGCATGCCCTTCGGTTTAAGGAGCGCGGGCGCCACCTTCCAGCGGCTAATGCGCATCACTCTGGGGCCTCAGATGGGGAGGAACACGGAGGCCTACGTCGATGACATCGTGGTCAAATCTCGCGAGGCTGGATCCCTCATCGCGGACCTCCAGGAAACATTTGCCAACCTGCGCAAAGTCAACCTCAAGCTCAACCCGGAGAAGTGCGTCTTCGGAGTCCCCTCCGGCAAGCTCCTCGGCTTCCTAGTCGTGCACCGTGGCATCGAGGCCAACCTAGAGAAGATCAAGGCCATCGAGAAAATGCGCCCTCCCTGGACCCTCAAGGAAATGCAGCGCTTGGCAGGGTGTATGGCCTCCCTAGGGCGTTTCATCTCCAAGTTTGGCGAGCGAGCCCTGCCCTTCTTCAAGCTCCTGAAGAGGTCCGGCTCCTTCAAGTGGACTCTTGAGGCAGACGCCGCCTTCGAAGCCCTCAAGAGGTACCTCACGAGCCCGCCCATCATGGTCGTGCTGCGCTCTCGGGAGCCCTTGCTCCTGTACTTGGCGGCCACCCCCAGACGGCCAGCGCGGCGCTGGTGGCGGTGCGGGAGGAGCGCGTCTGTGCCAAGGAAAATCCCTCGGCGCCCCTTCAGGCTCACGAGCCCGCTGAGCCTCGCGAGCCCCCCAGGCCTCGCGAGCCTCTTGAGCCTCGTGAGGTTCCCGAGCCTTCCGAGCCTCACAAGGCGTCTGAAGAGCAAGCTGTCGCAACAACTAAGCGCCTCGTCGAGCACCCCGTGTACTTCGTCAGCACCGTGCTAAGGGACGCGCGCAAGTGCTACCCCATGCAGCAGAAGCTCCTCCTCGCGCTCCTCGTCGCCTCCAGGAAGCTGCGCCACTAATTTCAGGGTCATCCCATCAAGGTCATTTCCTCCTACCCCTTGGAGCAAGTTCTGCGCAGCCCCAACGCCGCCGGCCGCGTCGCCGAGTGGAACATCGAGCTGCAAGCCTTCCATCTGGAGTTCTTCACCACCAGAGTCATTAAAGGCGCGGCTCTGGCCGACTTCGTGGTAGAATGGATGGACACGTATGAGGATGAGCCTCGCGAGGCCCAGTCCCTCCTGCCAGGGCATGAGGCGCCTAGCGGATTGACCATGCACTTCGATGGCACCTTCTCCCAACAGGGCGTGGGGGCTGGGGTCATGCTCACGTCGCCAACAGGAGACAGGCTCTACTACACTGTACAGCTCTGCTTCAGGCACACCGACAAGGTCTCCAACAACATCGCAGAGTACGAGGGCCTCATCGCCGGCCTCAAGGCCACGTTCGCCCTAGGAATCAAGGGTCTGACTATCAAGGGTGATTCGCAACTCCTCGTCAACTTCTCCAACAAAAGCTACAAGCCCAAAGACGAGCACATGGCCGCCTACCTGGAAGAGGTACGTAAACTTGAGAAACGCTTTCTTGGCCTGGAGCTGCAGCACATCCCCCGCGGCAGCAACAAAGAAGCCGACGACATCGCCAAACGAGCATCATGCCGCGAGCCCCAGAGCCCCGGCGTCTTTGAGGAAAGGCCCCTCAAGCCATCTGCCGCACCCCCAGCCGCGAGCACGGCGCTCCTTCGCGAGGAACTCCCGCCCGCACCACCCACGGGTGCACCAGACTGTGGCCTGGCCTCAGGAGCTCGCCTGCTGCTGGCGCTCGAGCCTCAGGTGGATAGCTGGGCCGCGGAGTTCAAGGCTTATTTGCTTCACGGCACCCTCCCGGAGTAGGACTCAGAAGCAGAGCGCGTGGCCCGGCAGGCCACCGCTTACTGCCTACAAGATGGCGAGCTGTACCGCAGGCGCCCCAATGGCGTATCGCTGCGATGCATCTCTGAAGAGCAAGGGCGCGAGTTTCTAGCTGATATACATGGAGGAGACTGCGGCCACCACTCCTCATCACGCACCCTCGTCGGTAAGGTTTTCCGCAGCGGCTTCTACTGGCCCACTGCTTTGCGTGACGCTACCGCAGTGGTCCAAGCCTGCGAGGCCTGCCAATTCCACGCCAAGCAGATCCACCAGCCGGCGCAAGGCCTCCAGACGATCCCCCTCTCATGGCCCTTCGCGGTTTGGGGGCTGGATATCCAGGGGCCTTTCCCTCGTGCGACTGGTGGTTACCGCTACCTCTACGTTGCCATCGACAAGTTCACCCAGTGGGCAGAGGTCGAGCCGGTGCGCACCATCCCGGCAGGCTCCGCCGTCAAGTTCATCAAGGGCCTCGTGAGCCGCTTTGGATTTCCCAATCACATCATCACCGACAATGGCTCCCAGTTCACAAGCGGCATCTTCAAGTCCTACTGTGCCAGCCTCGGCACGCAGATCTGCTATGCCTCGGTGGTGAACCCGTGAAGCGATGGTCAGGCCGAGCGCGCAAGAGGCGAGGTCCTCAAGGGCCTCAAGACAAGGAGCTTCAAGAAGAAACTTGAGGCTTGCGGCAAGGGCTGGCTCGACGAGCTGCAGTCCGTGCTGTGGTCCATCCGCACGACGGCAAGCAAGCCTACTGGCGAGACACCCTTCTTCCTCATCTACGGCGCTGAGGCGGTCCTCCCATTGGAGCTTAAGCACGGCTCCCCGCGAGTCCTTGCCTTCGATGAGGCGCGTCAGGATGGCTCGCGGGAGACTGATCTGCTGCTCCTCGAGGAGGGCCGCCGTCAGGCCGCCCTTCGTGCCGCGAGGTACTGATACGTCTCCAACGTATCTATAATTTTTGATTGTTCCATGCTGTTATAATATCAATCTTTGATGTTTTTATAATCATTTACAGCAATTATATATTATTTTTGGAGACTAACCTATTAACCTAGTGCCCAGTGCCAGTTGCTGTTTTCTGCCCTGTTTTTGTTTCATAGAAAATCAATATCAAACGAAGTCCAAATACAGTGAAACTTTTTGGAGATTTTTTCTTGGGCAAGAAGAATACCAAAAGCTTCGAGGGGAGGCCAGAAGACCTTGGTGGGCCCCACGAGCCACCAGGGCGCGCCTGGGGGGGGGGGGGCAGGTGCGCCCTGATGCCTCGTGGGCCCCACCAAGCTCCGTTTGACCTAATTCCAGCACTATAAATTCCAGAAAAATAAGAAACCCTCAGGGGAGTCCATGAAATACTTTTTACGCCGCCGCAAGCCTCTGTTCCAGAGAGATCCCATCTGGGGTCCTTCTCCGGTAATCTGCCGGAGGGGGAATCGATCACGGAGGGGCTCTACATCAACCTTGCTCCTTCTCCGATGATACGTGAGTAGTTTACCACAGACCTTCGGGTCCATAGGCAGTAGCTAGATGGCTTCTTCTCTCTTTTTGATGTTCAATACAATGTTCTCCTTGATGTTCTTGGAGATCTATCCGATGTAATCTTTCTTTGCGGTGTGTTTGTTGGGATCCGATGAATTGTGAGTTTATGATCAGATTATCCATGAATATTATTTTAGTCTTCTCTGATCTCTTTTATGCATGATTATTATAGCCTCGTATTTCTTCTCCGATCTATTGATTTGGTTTGGCCAACTAAGTTGATTTATCTTGCCATGGGAAGAGGTGCTTTGTAGTGGGTTCGATCTTGCGGTGCTCAATCCCAGTGACAGAAAGGGACATGACACGTATGTATCGTTGCTACTAAGGGTAAAAAGATGGGATCTATTCATTGGGTTTATTAATTCGTGAGATTGTCTTGTCTACATCATGTCATCGTTCTTAAGGCATTACTCCGTTCTTATGGACTTAATTCACTAGATGCATGCTGGATAGCCCATCGATGTGTGGAGTAATAGTAGTAGATGCAGGCAGGAGTCGGTCTACTAATCTTGGACGTGATGCCTATATACATGATCATTGCCTTGGATATCGTCATGATTATTTGCTTTTCTATCAATTGCCCAACAGTTATTTGTCTTCCCACCGTATGCTATTTTCTCG
Source organism: Elymus sibiricus (assembly GCA_039707655.1). Lineage (NCBI taxonomy): Eukaryota > Viridiplantae > Streptophyta > Magnoliopsida > Poales > Poaceae > Elymus > Elymus sibiricus. Next base: position 180,655,807 of record CM077670.1, read on the forward strand.
AGAGAAGCCTCTAGTGAAATCTATGGCCCCGGGTCTACCAAAATCATATTACTAAAACCCTAAAAATATTGCTGCCATTTTATTTTATTTATTTTATTTAGTATTTTTGCTGCAATCTATCAATCTATCAAATACAATTTAATCTTGCAATCTTACCGCCAAGGGATTGACAACCCCTTGTTTGCGTTGGGTGCAAGGATTTGTTGTTTGTGTGCAGGTACTGCTTACTAGGTGTTGTGTGATTCTCCTACTGGTTCGATAACCTTGGTTTCATAATTGAGGAAATACTTATCTCTACTGTGCTGCATCATCCCTTCCTCTTCGGGGAAATACCAACGCAAGCTACAAGTAGCAGGAAGAATTTCTGGCGCCGTTGCCGGGGAGACATCATCAACATTTATCAAGTACCTTTGCACAAACTCTCATCTCCTTGCATTTACTTTATTTGCCATTTGCCTCTCGTTTTCATCTCCCCCACTTCTAAAACGTTTTTACAAAAATACAAAAATATTTTCCGTTTGCCTTTTTGTCGGTTTTCTCGTTTGTGTGCTTGAAGTTGCTATCATGGCTGAATTTAAGAAAAGTAATCCTCTTCCTAGTGCTAGTTCCTTAGACAATCCGTCTATCCTCTTGAAGCTTATGAATGATGGAAATATTAAAAGAGGTTTTCCTAAGGTTTCTAAAGAAAAATTTGACAATCTTGCCGAAGATGATCCAGGACTTTTAAATTTTAAATACTTGAGTGATGAATCTTTAAAAGAAGCTTGGGATAGATTATTAAAAATTCAAACAAGTGTTAGGCCTCAATATCATGTTAAGTTATTCCTAAGGAGTTTTTATGTTGGTTTACCCCTTGCTCATAGACGCGTTTTGGACTCTATATTTTAAAACGATTTTCTTGGGGGTGATGCCTTTGACACCTATGAAAAGATGAAAAACATATTTGGGCAACCAACAGTTGAAACTATTGAACCTACTGATTTAGTGTGCTTTTATCAAAATGAGCTAATAAAAGAAACAAAGGCTAGCATGGATTCCAACTTTCGAGGAATATTTAATCTTGCTTCTACGATAAATGGTCATGTAGTATCACAAAATAGGAGGATCGATGCCTTGGATAAAAAGATCTCTTTATGTGTCCTGAAAGAAATAAAAACCCTTTGCACTAAGCTTGATTATCTAGTATACATAATTGATAATGGCAAAGATAATGAAATAGGAGTTGCTAGGACCATTAAGAAGTATGACAATACTTGAAATGATGCATTATGCCTAGGTAGGGGCATAAAACAATAGCGCTTGTTGGGAGGCAACCCAATGAATAAAATAAATTTTTGTTATAAGTTTCTGTTATGGTGTGTTTTTTCTGTCATGCTACTGGTATGATAGTATTTTTATGTTTTTAATTAGTTTTTGTGCCAAGTAAAGCCTTTGGGATGATTTGGAAGATAGTATAATTGATGCTGTTTGGAAAACAGAAAGTTTTGCGTCCAGTGCCCGAATTTTGTTTCTGTACTGGAGCGTCAGAAAAATCTGAAATTTTTACACAGTATTGATATATGAATTGTCCACGTTTTCCTAATTTTTCAGAATTTTTGGAGTTACAGAAGTAGGGCTTTTAATTATATTGCTACAGACTGTTCTGTTTTTGATGCACTACTTGCTTGTTTTGATGAATCTATGGATTGTATCGGGGGGTATAAGCCATGGTGAAGTTAGAGTACAGTAGGTATAATGCAAAAATAAAATATGAATGGGTTTGCAACAGTACTTATAGTAGTGATTTGTTTTGTTATACTAACGGATCTCACGAAGGTTTTGTTGAGTTTTGTGTGATTGAAGTTTTCAAGTTTTGGGTGAGATCATGATTGAAGAAGGAATACGGAGTAGCAAAAGCCTAAGCTTGGGGATGCCCAAGGCACCCCAAGGTAATATTCAAGGAAGACTCAAGCGTCTAAGCTTGGGGATGCCCCGGAAGGCATCCCCTCTTTATTCTACCAACCATCGGTAATTTTACTTGGAGCTATATTTTTTTTGTCACATGATATGTGTTTTGCTTGGAGCGTCTTGTATGATATAAGTCTTTGCTTTGTTTGCTTTTTAGTTTCTCACAATCATCTTTGCTGCACACACCTATTTTGAGAGAGCCACACGTTATCATCATAATTTGTAGAATACTCTATGTGCTTCACTTAAATTTTTTGAGCTAGGCAGTTGCTCTAGTGCTTCACTTAAATCCTTTTGAGCACGGTGGTGGCTGAAATTTTGTAGAAATAAACTCTCATGCTTCACTTATATTATTTTGAGAGTTGATTGAAATTTTGTAATAATAAACTCTCATGCTTCACTTATATTATTTTGAGAGTTGATTGAAATTTTGTAGAAATAAACTCTGATGCTTCACTTATATTATTTTGAGAGTTGATTGAAATTTTGTAGAAATAAATTCTCATGCTTCACTTATATCATTTTGAGAATTGACTTGATTGAAATTTTGTAGAAATAAATTCTCGTGCTTCACTTATATTATTTTGAGAATTGTTAAGATTGAAATTTTGAAGAAATATTTGCACTCTCATGCTTCACTTAAATCTTTTTGAGAGATGATGATAGTAACGGTAATTTGCACATGTTATGCAATTGGTCCCAAAGTGATGAATATTCAAGAGGGATATAGATAAAAACTTTCATATAGATCATTGGATATGACAAGTGTGATTCCTTGCAATAGTTTTGCGATATGTAAATGATGATATGTGATGCCATGTTAGTGAGTAATTGTGTTTAAGTAAGAATATTAGTGTTAAGGTTTGTGATTCCCTATGCAAGCACGTTAAGTCAATAGTTATGCAATGAAGTTATATCCTACTATGGTGCATTATTCGGTGTTAGTTATGTTCAATGCATGTTTATGACCGTTTTCGTTTTTTGGTTGGTTGCTTCTCAATCTTTTGCTAGCCTTCATTTGTATTAAGCGGAAATACTGCTTGTGCATCCAAAATCCTTAAAACAAGTTTTGCCTTATGAGTCCACTATATCTACCTATATGCGGTATTCCAATGCCATTCCAAGTAAATTTGCGTGTGCCAACTCTAAATTTCAAAATAATTTTTCCTGTTTTGTGTGCCCGTACCGCTCATGAAGCGGAAGGGGGTAGCCAATATCTTCCATGCTAGGTGTGTTATTCTCAAGATGAGTGTTTATTCACTTGTCATTGCACAAGAGTGTGGCGGTAATAGGGATGCCCAGTCCCGAATTGTGAAATGAAATGAAATGAAAAATCTTATGTGATCACAATAATAAATTCCTTGGAAAGTGATGGTATGGAGGGCACCCGTGGATACGGCTAGCCATGGATTGTGAAACAATTGGTGGAAAGGAATAAAATTTATTTTCTTTTTGGGAACCGCCTATGATGTATGTAGCATGGAATATATTGGAAATCCTCATTCATTTTTGTTGACAGGAAAAGCATGCCTCCCAAAATATTTTTTATCTCTTTAATTTTAGCTTTGAGCTCTGGCACATTTGACAAATCTCTGCTTCCCTCTGCAAAGGGCCTATCTATTTACTTTTATGCAATTTTTATTTTTCTTGAGTCTCCATCTTCTCTTACAAAAGCACCAACTAGAGAACACTATTGTCATACTTGTGCATTGGTTGTAGCTAATATTTGAGTGTGTTTCATAAATGGATCAATGATTGAGCATAATGGGCTAGGGATAACTTTCTTTAGCGTTGATATTTTGAAAGACATGGTTGCTTGTTAGTATGCTTGAGTATCTATGTTTTCATGTCAAATTATAGACTATTGCTTTGAATCATATAAGTCCAATGTCCATGCTACAAAAATAAAAAGAATATGTGATAAATATGTTAGGCAGCATTCCACATCAAAAATTCTGTTTTTATCATTTACCTACTCGAGGACGTGAAGGAATTAAGCTTGGGGATGCTGATACGTCTCCAACGTATCTATAATTTTTGATTGTTCCATGCTGTTATAATATCAATCTTGGATGTTTTTATAATCATTTACAGAAATTATATATTATTTTTGGAGACTAACCTATTAACCTAGTGCCTAGTGCCAGTTGCTGTTTTCTGCCCTGTTTTTGTTTCATAGAAAATCAATATCAAACGAAGTCCAAATACAGTGAAACTTTTTGGAGATTTTTTCTTGGGCAAGAAGAATACCAGAAGCTTCGAGGGGAGGCCAGAACACCTTGGTGGGCCCCACGAGCCACCAGGGCGCGCCTGGGGGGGCAGGCACGCCCTGATGCCTCGTGGGCCCCACCAAGCTCCGTTTGACCTAATTCCAGCACTATAAATTCCAAAAAAATCAGAAACCCTCAGTGGAGTCCATGAAATACTTTTTACGCTGCCGCAAGCCTCTGTTCCAGAGAGATCCCATCTGGTGTCCTTCTCCGGTAATCTGTCAGAGGGGGAATCGATCATGGAGGGGCTCTACATCAACCTTGCTGCTTCTCCGATGATACGTGAGTAGTTTACCACAGACCTTCGGGTCCATAGGCAGTAGCTAGATGGCTTCTTCTCTCTTTTTGATGTTCAATACAATGTTCTCCTTGATGTTCTTGGAGATCTATCCTATGTAATCTTTCTTTGAGGTGTGTTTGTTGGGATCCGATGAATTGTGAGTTTATGATCAGATTATCCATGAATATTATTTGAGTCTTCTCTGATCTCTTTTATGCATAATTATTATAGCCTCGTATTTCTTCTCCGATCTATTGATTTGGTTTGGCCAACAAAGTTGATTTATCTTGCCATGGGAAGAGGTGCTTTGTAGTGGGTTCGATCTTGCGGTGCTCAATCCCAGTGACGGAAAGGGACATGACACGTATGTATCATTGCTACTAAGGGTAAAAAGATGGGATCTATTCATTGGGTTTATTAATTCGTGAGTTTGTCTTGTCTACATCATGTCATCGTTCTTAAGGCATTAGTCCGTTCTTATGGACTTAATTCACTAGATGCATGCTGGATAGCCCATCGATGTGTGGAGTAATAGTAGTAGATGCAGGCAGGAGTCGGTCTACTAATCTTGGACGTGATGCCTATATACATGATCATTGCCTTGGATATCGTCATGATTATTTTCTTTTCTATCAATTGCCCAACAGTAATTTGTCTACCCACCGTATGCTATTTTCTCGAGAGAAGCCTCTAATGAAATATATGGCCCCCGGGTCTACCAAAATCATATTACTAAAACCCTAAAAATATTGCTGCCATTTTCTTTTATTTATTTTATTTAGTATTTTTGCTGCAATCTATCAATCTATCAAATACAATTTAATCTTGCAATCTTACCGCCAAGGGATTGATAACCCCTTGTTTGCGTTGGGTGCAAGGATTTGTTGTTTGTGTGCAGGTACTGCTTACTAGGTGTTGTGTGATTCTCCTACTGGTTCGATAACCTTGGTTTCATAATTGAGGGAAATACTTATCTCTACTGTGCTGCATCATCCCTTCCTCTTTGGGGAAATACCAACGCAAGCTACAAGTAGCGGGTACCAGCAGGCCTTGCGTCGCTACCACAGCCGCAGCATCCGCCCTCGCACTCTCGAGGTCGGCAACCTCGTCCTGCGCAGGATCCTCTCCAGAGAGGGACTTCACAAACTCTCACCTATGTGGGAAGGCCCTTTCAGGGTTACTCATGTCTCCAGGCCCGGCTCAGCCCGGCTGGAGACGGAGGACGGAGTTCCTGTGCCTAACGCCTGGAACATCCAATACCTCCGCAAGTTCTACCCGTGACCCTCACGCGTACGAACGAAACGGGGCTGTACACGCCCCGGAGCCTCTCATTGCGTTCGCCTGATGGGCCCGCGAGAGCTCCCGCCCACGCCCAAGTGGAAGCCCCATGCTCCGCGCTGGCGGAACGATCGACCCGTGATCATACCCACACCCCTATGGAAGCCCCATGCTCCGCGCTGGCGGAACAATCAACTGAGGGCGCCCCACAGGCTGCACCAACCTCAAGCTGACCCGTGCCGGACACGGCAGCACTCTTTTTCTCATTTTGGTGCGTAATGGAGGGCGCCCCACGGGTTGCACCAACCTCAAGCTGACCCGTGCCGGACACGGCAGCTGCATCTTTATTTGGTTATGTAATGGGTTGCTCTCTTGCTTCAGTAAAGTTTCCATTTCCTTATATGGCGTTTCGTTTTCCCCTTGCCTCACGAGCCTCGTGTGCTCACGACTTCCGTCATGAGCCTCACGAGCCTCGGGTCAGTCCCAGCTGCACTGAAAAACCCAAGCAACTGGGCTCTGGCTCGCGGGCCTGTCTCCTTGCGTAATACCCATGAACGAATCGACGAGCGCGTGCTGTCGTTAAGTGCTCTGCGTGCAGTTATCTCAGGAGCAGGTCCCTTGAAGGATCTTGCGAGGTAGCACCCTAAGGACCTCAGGAGGCCACCAGGCACCGCCTCGGGGACTAACCCTCGGCGGCCGTCCCAGCAGGAGATCTCGCGAGTGGAACCCTCACAAGACGCACCCTGCAAGAGATGGCCCACCATACTACCTCGTACAGAGCTAAGTCTCCCGTCTCGCAAGCCACCCTCGCCGTCTCTCGAGCCTTCCCCTCCGACAGCCTCACGAGCGCCAGTGTTCCTCTTGGCGCAAGCCGCTTGTGCGTTAAAGGGGGGCTCCCTGAGCATCGCGCCTCAGGAGCCCTCACTAGCTCCCGGTGCCCCTCACCTCCTGGCCTTGTCCCGGCATCGCGACCGGACATACCAGCGACGGCTGAGGCCTGCTCGGGGGCTGGGTCCTAATGGCGTAGAGCGCTGAGGCAAGCAAAGAAAAAAGACCAGCCTCACGAGAGGACTTCGGGAGAGAATGCATACATCCCCATGTCACAAAAGCATTAAGTTAAACATAGAAGATACTGTTTTCGCGCCCCCGCGGGGCTACATCGGTTCAATGCAGGAAAATGAAAAGAAAGAAAGGGCCTAGGCGAGGCGCTGTCGCCCTCAAGACTCCAGTGCAGGGCGCTGCAGGCAAGTGCGGCTCCGTCACCGTACGCGCAGTGCCCACCGCCAGGGGTTCCGGAGTCGTCGCCGCGTGCGCCTAGTCGGAGTCCTCGTCCTCGCTCTTGACGCGGGGGGAGTCATCGCCGCTTCCGCCCCCGCCGAAGGGGACATCACCGCCGAAGGAGCCGTCCTCGCTGGAGGAGCCGCTGTAGCTGTCCTCGCTCTCCGCGCAGCACTCCAGGCGGCTACCGAAGAGCCCGAAGATCTTCACAAAGAGCGTGGCGGCCCCGTCGTACTTGAACTGGAGGACATGCCCCCACTTCAGGCCGCGGGCGAGGGTGAACGACTTCCACCCCTGCCTCAAGAACATGAAGCCCGAGGGGGTGAGCTCCGTCGCCACCCAGGAGGGGCCGTTGCAGCAGCCGTCGGCCAGCACCCACAGGCCCAAGGGCGCGCAGTCCGCCATCGCCGCCGCGAAAGAGTCCGGGAGCCGGAGCCAGGTGCAGGGGCTGCGGTGCATGTTCACAATGAACTCATGCGCCGCCTCCGCCGAGTGGCTCCCCGCCTAGGGCGGAAGCGCGGCCGCTCCGCCGTGGCCGCCTCGGCCCTGCGCGCCTCGCCCTCCGTGCCCACGAGCGGCGCCCCTTCCACGATTGCTGGGCCTGGCGCCGGCGGCCGTCGGGGAGCGCCCGCATTCCCGGGGCGGAATTTAGGGTGTAGCAGCAGGAGTATAGCCACGCCCTCTCCCCCTCGCCATCTCTTCGGCAGCTCTAGCAAGAAGACGGAGGAAGCTGAGGGAGGAGAAGATGGGTGGAGGACTCCGGCTCTCCCCTCTCTCTATTTATACTCGGCGCGGAACTTCCCACCCACTCTGCCTTCTTCGGCATCGGGAGTTGGGGCGACGACAGGTATAAAGGAAGGCAATGATGGTCTCGCGCCGCCCGCGCCAGGATTTATGTCAGCGCGGCAGTTTCCGAGGCATCGTGGGGAAGTGGGGGCGTCGCCCGTCGCATCGTGCGCCACGCGTCGCGCCTGGCCGTAGGCGGTTAGGGGCCGCGCCGTTTTGCCCCTCGGTAGGCGGGAACGTGCGCGCCGCGGGCCCGGGGGCTACTCTCGGGCCCATGGAACCCGGGGTATCCAGGCCCGTCTGCCGTCGGCCCAGGGCGCAACGCCTGGCATGGGCCCAGCGGGCCATCACCACCGAGCATCTCACCAAGACCCCTCGTGAGGCCCTGGCCTCCTGAGGCCCCCTCCTCAGGAAGTGGCGAGTAATCCTCATCACCACCATCAACGGCCTTGCGAGGCCCTCTCACGAGGCGGCTTCCTGGAGTGACCTCGCGAGGCGGCTTCCCGAGGTGGCCTCCCGAGGCCCCCTCCCGCAGGCGCTCGAGACGAAGGCCGTTCGGCGTGCCGCGCGGTCTGGGGCCCATCACGTGGGTGACACGCGCGGCGACGAGCAGTAGCAGAGGCCGCGCCAGCAGGCGCGGATGAAGATGGTTTCCTCTTTCGTGTTAAGGGAGCAGGGCCAGCTATCTACTCCCCAAAGGAACCCCAAAGGTTGCCCAATCGGCGAAGGAAGACCAAGACGATAGGCGCGCAGGGCGGAGGTCATCACCGAGCCCACCGGCACGTCATGGATCATGCTTTGGCAGGCGAAGACCACCTTTAGTCAGGATAGCCTAAGCGCCTGTCCCCTTTCAAAATCGCCAAGTGTGACAACCCTTCCTGCCTAAGTTTTAAGGGGGAAGAGGACCAAGGCCGATATAAAAGGGCAGTGCTGCCATTGTAGAGGAGAGGCTCTCCGGCTAGGCCCCCAAGATTGATTCCTTCATCTCCTACCTTGTACGCAAGAACTCTCTTGCCCCTGGAAATCCCAACCACAAGCAGGAGTAGGGTCTTACAACGCAAGGTGGCCCGAACCTAGGTAAACCGCTGAGTCATCGCCCCGTCCCTCGCTAGCGTGCTCTCACTGTAGCCTCTCCGTAGCTTAGCCGTGGTAGGAGACGAAGCGGTAGAACGAGCTCACCCCAGTGTTTGAACCTTTGGGTCCCCGGAGCACGACTTCCGACAACATCCAAGATTGATACTATAATAGTGTGGAGCAATCAAAAATTATAGATACGTTGGAGATGTATCACTTACCGTAGGTGCCGGGTTGTCCGTATAAAAGGGAGCGAGTCCCATGAGCTTAATGGAGTCCTTTGTCTCGCCAAGAAGCTTCTTGGCGAACTTTATGACATCCTTCTGTTGGAGGACGACCCGGCTAAATCGTAGCGGGTCTTCTAGCTCACCTGAGTAGGTGTGCATGAGCCGGTTCCTCAGGCCAAGAGGTTGGATGCGCCAGCTTACCCAGGTCCGAGTCAGGTCAACTCTGGTGAGGCCATGGGTAGTTAAGGCATTTATCTTTGAATATAAGGGTTCTAGAGCCTTTCTTTCTTCCTTGGAGGCGAAACCCGGGAAAATGATGGAGGCATCAAGTCAGTTTGCTCTATAACCCGGAAGTTGTTGCTATTCATCTGGGGAGGTGTCCTTGCAGTTGAACCAAGTTCTGTACCATCCTTTAGGATGGCTTGCCGGCTTGGCTTCTGGAAAAGCTGAGTTCTTTCTTCTTTGGATGGTGACCCCACCAAGTTTGATGCTGGGTCCACCCTTGTGTTCTGTCTGATGGTTCAGGTAGAAGAACTCTTGAAATAAGCTGATGGACGGCTCTATTTGCAGATAAACTTCACCGAAAACTTGGAATTGGCTCAAGTTGTGAATAGAGTTGGGGCCCAAATCTTGAAGCCTGATAGCGAAGAAGTGCAATATGTCCCAAAAGAACTTAGAACCCGGGGGATGAAAGCCTCTGTCCAAATGATCAGCAAATATAATGATCTCATTTTGAGCCGGCTGAGGATGGATTTCTTCTTCAAGGGCTCGCCATTCAATTTCCTCCTTACATGGAAGTAACCTGGATTCTACCAAGTCCAGCAGTCTGAGCTCTGACATGTTGGACTTCGCCCAGTTAATGATCTTGTTGGTCTTTGGAGCCATAGATTCAGCTACAGAGAAAAGCAGGAAATGATATAAGCCGATAATATCCAAAAGTTTGCCGGGTTATCATATCAGATGGAGAACCGGCCTCGCGTCGGGTAGTGGCTGACAAAGCAGTTCAAGCTGGCATGAGCTAGAACTGTTTGTGTCAGATTATGACAAGTCTATTACGAGTGAGTCTGCAAACAACTTTCAAATTGAGTGAAAAAACTTTTTGGATCTAAAAAATGGCCTTAAATGAAAGGATAAAACCTAGGTCTGTTCTTCGTGGGGGAGAAGATATTACAATGAGATTTGCTCGAAGCAGCACAACAGATTTAAAGGATAATGGATGTGCTATGGGGTGATTCTGTGACCTAGCAAACCGGAATTTGTGAGGCAAAACGAATCTGCGAGCTGCTATTACAAGAACACCGACGAACTTCATGGACTAGTAGTAATGGAGAAGGAGTGCTTACGGATCTGAACGAAGAGACTTGAAGTACTTCGTGTGTGGCCGCAAGGTGCTAGACGGATTCCGGCAACGGTGAGAAGGTGCAGATGATGATGTCTCCGGCGGCGGCGGCGAGCGCAAGAAGGGTGCAGGTTGGGTCGAAGAGCAGAGGAAGAAGACGAGGATCAGGAGTGGTAAAAAGTAACCCTGGAGAGGCGCCAGCGCATTTATAGGCGCGGTGGAACCTGAAACGGCAGGTGCGGAGCCCCAGGCAACGCAGTAAATTTTAGCTAAAGGGACTCCTCGATTTTCGCGCCTGACAAGACAATACAAAACCATGCAAAGATTCGCTATGATGTCATGCCCGGATCTTATGGAAGTGGATTGTGACGTCATGCAGGAAGGTTGTGAGAAAGTGCCAAGTCTGAAGAAGGTTAATAGCCCGGTAACAACGATTGACCCGGAAAAATGTATTTGGAGACAAAGAATGCAATCTGGAAGGAGGATGAAAAAGGCGGCTCAGGAGCTGATCTGGAGATTAAAATTATTCACAATTTATTTCTTTATTTCTGTTTTTCAGGATGGAGTTTAACATGGATGAATCTAGGTCAAACTGAGGGCTAATGTTGGGGATATTTCCCAGTGCTAAGACCCGGCAGGACAAAGACCCGGCCATAGAGCTGTAAAGGCTTAATGGGTCATCCCGCTGCTGGGCCTGAAGATACATAACGGGCCGGCTTGATGGAGGCCTGGTGAAAAGGGTGGCTCAATGTGTGGGCCGGCTTAAGAAGGAAAGATAAGACAAGGAAGATTACCTTGGAGAACAAGATAATTAGAATAAGAGTAGGATACGGGTTAAAGTTTCGACCCGGACTCTCATGTAAACCTAGGGCTCATCCTGTTATATAAAGGGGAGCACCTAGGGCAGAAAGACTAAGTTGCAATCTCTTGAGATCTAGGTTAAGCGAATCCGCACCCTTGTAATCGAGCTCCAAAGAATACAATCAATCAGGACGTAGGCTTTTACCTCCACCACGAGGGGCCGAACCTGGGTAAACTCGTGTCTTGTCGTTATTGATCAATCCCGTTAAGCTTCCACCTGCCTGCGATGGCCTCATCACTAAGTCCTCTCACGAGGGCATCTGCCATGTCAAAACCACGACACTTGCAAAACAGGGTATACAGCGAAAAGCTTTTATACAATCATGCATTCCCACCAGCCTACGTTGCAACCATGTGTCTGGCTCTGGAAGTGCTCTTGCACAATGAAAATCAAGGTTTTTGGTTGGCTGCTATTATTTGATCGTCTAAGCATGACAGACATGCTTCTTAGAAGACACTGGCGATCAGATGAGGATGAAATTTTTTGTGTCTTATGTCCAACACACACTCATGAGGACCGGTTGCATCTTTTCTTCACCTATAATTTTAGTTGCAGGGTTTGGAGCTACCTTCAGATTGATTGGTCCAGTGGACAGGACATTGCAAGTTGTCTTTCTCACGCCAAGAGGTCTTTTGACCACCCATTCTTCTTTCAAGTAATGCTCACAGCTACTTGGTGTATTTGGACTATGAGGAATGGTAAGATCTTTAGGAACGAGAGGGCTTCTTTTGGCGTCCGGAAGAGTAAATTTGTACATGACATTTCTCTTCTGTCCTATAGAGTAAAGGATCACATTAGACCTTTACTTCTTACTCGGATTCATAATCTGCCGTAGTTTGTATTATAGGTAAGTAGGTAGGTCCATGTATATTCTTACCTCCCTTAGCTTTGTAAATTGTACTTTGTACTTTGTTGGACTGCTTTTTATTTTTGAATAAAGAACTGTGGAGCTATGCTTCATAGTACATAGTCAAAAAAAAACTAATCATGTCTTCAACAAATAGAGAGCTCTACGGTGAGCCTGTGACTGTATAACAACCACAAAACGTATATGGTGACCGTAATGAGTGTATTCTGAAGTCCAGTGATTGTATCATGCTTTCGCTTCAAATACAGTGATCGTCGGTGTATATCTCGCGAGAGAAAGATGGAACATGCGTGAATGTGACAGGGCGTATTTTTAGAGGGCCTAGCGATAGTTTGTGTGCGTATGTGAAAGAGGCGTAGAGAGAGGGGGCGATGGAGAGAGAGAGATGCTCTTCGTTTATCTTTAGTATGACTAACTTTATAGTATAAAAATATAAACATTCACAATGCGGAATAAATATCATTGGATGCAGCATGCAATTAACTTTCGTACTCCATATAACTTTGTAATATGGTATAGATGTAGATTTTATAAAATAAATTTTGGCCACACTTTGCGCAGTTTTAATTCAAAAGGAATCTTGTATGCGAAGTAAAAGTGAACAGAGGGCATTTTAGATCGATGGAGCACATGACACGATGCAACATGTGTGAATGTGTAGTTGACGTATTTGGCAAGGCCTGGAGAGGGTATGTGTCATGGTTTTGTCACGGCAGATGCCCTCATGAAAGGACTTAGTGATGAGGCCATCGCACGAAGGTGGAAGCTTAACGGGGTTGATCAGAAAAATGAGAGACGTAAGTTTACCCAGGTTCGGCCCCTCACGGTGGAGGTAAAAGCCTACTCCTGCTGATTGCTGTGGATCTCGATTACAAGGGTGAGGATTCACTAACCTAGCTCTCGAGAGATTGCAACTTAGTCTTTCGATCCTAGGATCCCCCCTTTATATAATAGGCCGAGTCCCTAGGTTTACAGAAGATTCTGGGTCATGCACTTAACCCGTATCCTACTCTAACTCTTGGTTGTCTTGCCTTCCAAGTTAGAAAGTTTCCTCGACCTGGGCCTTCTTCATGAGTCGACCTGTCAGGTTATAGAGACCTGGCCACCTGCCGGGTCTCACCTTGGTCCTCCAGCCAATCTATTATCTTCAAGTTGACCCGTCAACGAGATGACCTGCTTTGTATCAAGACTCAGGGCCGGGTCATCACCCTACCGGGTCTCCATGTTAGGGAATATCCCCAACATTAGCCCCCAGTTTGACTTCGATTTATCCATGTTAAACTCCTTCCGGGTCTCACCACTTCTCCACACTTAGCCATTCCTACCGTTCCATCTCATGAAATCACTCTTTCTGCTACCAAAATATGTGCATGACATCACAACGGATCTTTAAATAGATATGCTAAATCTTGTTAAGCGCGAAAATCGAGGCATCCATTGACCAGGAAATTACTGCGCCACCCTAGGGTCTCACCCCGCCACTTCGGGTGTCATTCCCCTTATAAATGGACTGCGGGGTCCCCCAGATTTACTTTTTCTGCTTCTTCCTCCTCTTACTCTTGACGCCACCGTGCCGTTTGAGCTGGACGCCTTCAAGACCAGCAGCAGACAGCGACCCCAATGCCGCCATCGGAGCCCGTCGAGCACGCCGCGACCGCATCCGCAAAGCTCGAAGCCTTCAAATCTCCTCCTGTAGATCTATGAGTTCTCATTTCTTCTCTGTAATCTTGCCGCCATTGTTCTTTACTAGTTCTTCACTAGTTCTTCATTAAGCTCGTCGGTGCTCTTAGCATAAGATAACAGTAGATCTGGTTCTTATATGAATCTTCACTTGTAGATTTGGCACTACCTCCGCCATATGTTTAATACTCCTTGAATACTCTGTGTAGTGGAAATAGACCCCATTCAGTAACATCCTCACAACCATCACCATAGCTAGGTCTTTTATTTTTCCTTATAAGCATTTTTCAGATCTTAAACTACAATCAAATCTGAACAGTAGTTGTTTGTGACACCCTGACCCAGATCTTACTTTACAACCTTTTTCCGGGTCTCAATCTTCTGTTGATAGGTTCACCGGCTCATACTTTAGATAATTTTTTGCCGGCTCTCGGCTACTTTGGCTGACTCAAGATCTGCACTATTCTTTTGCCGACTCTCAAACCATAACTGTCGCGTAAATATCAACTCTGCTTTTATGACCCAGGTTACAACCGACTTGTAACCCACTTCTCTTATTTCCAGCAATCAATGGCTCCAAAAGTAAGCAAGGCTGCCTACTGGTCCAAGTCGTGCATGTTCAATCTGATGCTTGAAGACCTGGTAACTACCGGGTTACTTCCTGCAAAAAATCAAATCAATTGGCGGGCTCCTGAAGAAGAGACCCGGCCTGCCCCTGGCCCCAATGAGATAATAATCTTTAAGGATCACTTGGACAGAGGGTTTCGATCGCCGGGTTCCAAATTTTTCCATGATGTTCTCCACCATTTCAACATCAAGCCACAAGACCTCGTGCCTAACTCGGTTCTTAATCTGAGCAATTTCCAAGCCTTCTGTGAAATATATATTTAGATAGAACCCCCAGTCGGCCTGTTTCAAGATTTCTTCTATTGCAACCACCAAACTGAATGCAAGAATGGCTCTAGCCTGGAATGCGGTGGATTCACCATTCAACGAAGGAGGAACTCATATTTTCCTGAGATGGCACTGGTGAGTCACCCAAAGGATTGGCACAAGACTTGGTTTTATTGCCAAGATACTTCTCCAGCTGATGAGCACCCATTGCCGGGTAACAGACTGGACCGGCTCCCAGCCTCCATAAAATTTGATGCCTATGCCCCGCCGGACGAAAGAGAGACATTCCAACCAATCTACACTAAGAACAGCGCCCTCATAGCTCATGGGCTAACCGGGGTTGACTTAACCCGTACCTGGATGGACTGGAGGGTTCAACCACTCAGCTTAAGGAGCCAGCTTCTGCACACATATACCGGTGAGACAAGCGATGAGTTGCGTTTTAGTACGCAAAACTTAACCAACACAGACTTAATCAAGGCCACCAAAAAGCTACTTGGTGAGAAAAAGAAAAGATTGCCCTTGTTGGCCTCTGCGCCTTTTATGCTGGCAACCCAGCTCCAGCTGTGAGTCACTCTCCTTCATTTTTATTTAAGCAATTATTATCTCTTTGACTGACAAACTGGCTCTTCGCTTTAGGAGGGCTCTGATTGGTGGCAAGCAGGATCAGAAGCCGCCACCCCTCCACAAGATCAGCATGAAGAAGAAGAAGAACCTGAGGTAGAACTTGACTCTCTTGGCCGCTTTTTTAACGAACTTGCTGACACCGACTTGTCTCAGGACCAGACCGAAACAAGCAGAGCCGGCGCCGCAGAGGTAACCTTGATTTCTTCAGACTCAGACTTATAAACATTTGGTCAAAGAAAAATATGGGTTGTGGTCCATAAAGTCCCATTTTCCCATCCATCTGCTCACCTGGACCGTCATTTGTCTTTGAAGAAAATGCAGCATACTGCCAACCTGAAGAGGAAGACCCGGAGCAGTTCAGGCGACTTGTTAGAGGGTTTATCTCATGATAGATCTCATCGGCCTCGTCTTGATGTTCCAACAAGTCCTACGGCGAGTCATCCTCAAGCCGGTTTATTTAAGCAACCAATGCCATGGGATGATTCTGCTTATTTGACTTCTCCATCCTCAGACGAATCTAGCGCTACTCAATTGCTGGCTTTCACCATCAACAAAGGGTAAGAGCAAAATTAATTTGTCTTGTATTATGAAGCATGTTTTGTCCCTCCTTTTCGAGCTATTAATATCTTTCCTTAACACAGTGCCAAGGCTGTTATCAAAAATAAATCTGGCGAGCCTTCTAACCCTACAACAGAGACAGAAGGAAACTCATCTCGCGACTTGGAGATGGACAATACAGAGCTTCAAATCAATCCTGCGGGTCAAGACGAGCCGCCGATCCAGGACAATCAGGCAGGTCAAAACGAGCCACCCCTCCAAGACAACCCACAAAGCCCTTTTCGAGCTTCTACTCAAGTTGCAGAAATAGAGACTGCCCCTATAAAGCAGCCAACAGGCCGGGCCCAAGATGATGTGGTTATCACTGGTGAGAGTCACAGCACTCCTCCAGAACCCTCCAATGTCTTGATCAAAGTTGCAGCAAAGAATGAATCGCCAAAAAATAAAGGCAAGGCTAGTCTTGATTTCCCGTTGTTTGAAGATCAAGACGTGGATGTTCTGCACCAAACTTTCTTAACCCGGCTGTCTGAAAGCCGGGAAACTGAAGGAGCCATATTCAATAGCTTGAGAAGGAAATATGAGGTAATGTTCCTTGCTTCTTTACTAGTATGCGTGTAGCCTTCAAATCCTTACTCACTCGCCTTGTATTATAAACTCTAGTGTAGGCATACTATAACCCCCAAGAACCGGCTCATCATCCTGTGATGAATCGGGTCTTAATAAGATATGTGTTAGACAACAAATGTTAATGCATTAGCCCCAAAGTGCCATGTAGAATGCTTGCAACTGCATGGGACTTGCAATAATATAATTGGAAGACTGTCTGATGTAGCCCCCATGACGGCCCGGGATTACCAACTATGACTTAACTTTTAAATCTGATCTGTAGGATATGCTAAACCAGGCCCAGTCACAGGCGGCCAGTTTGCAAAAAGATCTCAAGGCTGAAAAGAAGCTACGTGAGAAGGCGAAAGGTTTATCGTCTGATTTCCACAAGTCTTTGCTGAATGTGACTGACACCTTGGAGAAAACCAAGGTTGTATTTGAAGAAGAGAAGGCCGGCTTGGTAAAGTGTGCTGAGGAGGCCAAGTCAAAGCTCGAGCCAGTGACTCAGGAACTGCGCACGCTCAAGGGCCATATCACCAAAATGTGTTTAGCCATCTTTGGTAAGTCCAAAATTGTTAAAGTATAAACCATCCAATATACCGGGTCATTTCGTAACTGGATCACTAATATCATTGCCATGCTCACAGGTAGAAGGCAACAGAATGCTGTAGAGAAGCCACTGGTGAAATTGAAGGCCGTGTATACATTCCTGGAACAACTTTATGTAGGCAGTTCACGCTGTATCATGGCTGTGAAAAACACAAAAGCACCACCCCACCATATCATGGATATGCTGAAAGAGCTATCTGTTGAGCCCCAATGGTTCCAGCAATGGAAAAGAGCGGCATGCCATCAAGGAGCCCTGACCGCCCTGTCTCATGCCAAGGCCTACGCGCCAGAAATGGATCTGACTCAAGTAGCAGACGGTTTTCCAGAATTCAACGTTGACGACCCGCCGTTCACCAAGAAGGATTATCTGCGGTGCGTGAAAGAGACCCGGATTGCGGAGACGGCACTTGCGGAAGAGTTGGACATCAGCAAGTACCAAGGAGGCTACTCTAAAGCCGGCGAATGCATAGATCCGCCCAACCCGCAGCCTGTAGATCTGACACGTCCTCGTAAGCAAACTTTTGCCCCTGATCTCAACCCTGCAACTGTGATGACATCAGATGCAATATTTGAAGCTTTGCAATCCATTTAGTGGTTGGCGGACGAGCCCCCAAGTTCAGAAGCAGAGGCGGCAGCTCCTGACGATCGCGAAGAGCCGGCACACGGCGACCCATCAGCTTCTGGCGCGAACATCAACCCGGAGTGTCAAACTACCGGCTCACAGCCCTGAATACGTTGATACAACGAGATAAACTTGTTGGAATTTAGCCCTTTTGTGGTGTTGTAATAGCTAGTAGAAAAAACTTTCGTAATCTGTCAATGCCTTCATGCATTTGAATAGTCCTGAACCTTTGAATCTGTGATATTTATTAAAAGCACGGAGTGTGCATATTTGCTCAACTCAATTGTATGATCTGGAATCCATAGCCATGGGTGCATAGATAACCCGACAGAACATGTAACTTTGAGGAATTTCAAAGTGCTGTAGTATACTGCAAAGCAGCAGATTAATACTCCATGGCCCGGTCAAACGTGTGACCCGGCAAACTAACAAGTAATTTTAACATCAGCAAAAAGTCACAGATATAAATACATCCAAATATGAAATAATAAACTTATAGAAGAATATAGAACAAGCCGGCTTTTGAGGCATGACATAAAGACCGACTTTCGAGGATCGAGTCTGATTTGCTTCTGTGAAGCAGGCTTGTTGGCCTCTTTTGGTTTGTCCTAGCTTTCTGAAAGCCGGCTCTCACGTGACTTAATCAGTGTTTTAACTTTTATGAGTTCAGGGTCACCTCTGTGATTGACTCATCAGGCATTCACCGGGTAACCTTTTCAGAGTAGTATCTTGCTAACAGGCAGGTATAACCAAGTATATAATGGCATATGCCGGGTTAAGAGGGATGTTAAAAGCTAAACTCGATGAGTTGGAAGCCCCCAAGTAACCAATGATCAAAGAATAAAGACTCAACACACAATTTGAGGCGAAATGACAAACTCTCTTATACAGAGATGCCGGCTTTATTTCATTGATCATAATATGTATATACATGATGAAGGTATGTACCGAAGATACTACCAAGTCTGTGACTTAAGTATAATATTGCCGGAGACGTGCGATGTTCCAGGGTCGGCTGCCCTCCTCCTCAGAGGTACGTGACTTATTTGCCTCACGTATGTCAACATGGTAATATGACCCGTTGTTGAGATTCTTGCTAATGATGAAGGATCCTTCCCAAGGAGGCGAAAGTTTATGCATGCCTGTCTGGTCTTGTATCAGACGGAGCACTAAGTCACCTTCCTGAAAGGTATGGCTTCCAACCCTACGGCTGTGATAGCGATGCATGTCTTGTTGATATATGGCAGATCTGGACGCGGCAAGTGCGTGTTCTTCTTCCAGAGCATCAAGAGCATCTTGGTAAGCTTGTTCATTTTCAACCTCCACATAAGCTATGATTCGAGGAGAGTCATGAAGAATATCACTTGGAAGTACAACCTCTGCACCATAGACCAGGAAAAATGGCGTATAGCCTATCGACCTGTTGGGAGTAGTCTGTATGCTCCAAAGTACCTCAAGTAATTCCTCTTCCCAGCAACCAGGGGTACGTTGTAGAGGCACCATGAGCCTTGGTTTTATTCCACGCAGCAACTCCTGATTAGCTCATTTCGCCTGTCCATTGGACTGAGGATGCGCGACAGATGTTAAGTCAAGTCGGATATGCTCATGTTGACAGAACTGCTTCATGACCCCCTTGGGCAGATTGGTTCCATTGTCTGTAATTATGCTTTGTGGATAGCCAAAACGATAGATCAACTTTTTAGGAATTTGACAGCCATAGCAGCATCACAACAGCTGGCTGGCTCTGCTTCAACCCACTTGGTGAACTTGTCAACTGCAACCAACAAGTGAGTATGTTTATTCTTTGATCTCTTGAAGGGTCCGACCATATCAAGCCCTGGACTGCAAAGGGCCAAGTTATTGGAATCATCCGCAGCCCTTGAGCCGGCACATGTGCTTGACGAGCAAATTTCTGACAACCATCACACTTGCGAACAATTTCCTCTGCATCTGCGTGAGCTGTAAGCCAGTAAAAACTATGCCGGAAAGCCTTTGCAACCAGAGACCGTGAGCCGGCGTGATGTCCACAATCACCTGAATGTATCTCATTAAGGATCTCTCGGCCTTCCTCAGGGGAAACATAACGTTGGAAAACGCCTATGACACTTCGTCTGTGTAACTCGCCATTGACAATGGTCATGGACTTGGACCTCCTGATGATCTGCCGAGCGATGATTTCCTTTGCTGGGAGCTCGCCACGACTCAGATATGCCAGGTAAGGTGCCGTCCAATCTGGTATAGCAGGAATAGCAGCCACCAATGCTGCCTCTGGATCAGGAATAGAAAGGTCCTCCTCTGTCAGTAATTTAACCGACGGGATGTGTAGAACGTCCAGAAAAACATTGGGTGGAACAGGCTTTCGCTGAGACCCCAAACGAGACAATGCATCTGCTGCCTCATTAAGCCGGCGATCAATATGATCAACTTGATATCCCTTGATATGTCCAGCAATATTGGTGACTACAGGCCTGTAAGCCGCCATGAGGGGATCTGTAGAATCCCAAGTACCAGAAACATGTTAAGCCACCAAATCTGAGTCGCCCAAACATCTGACCCGGCTTAAGTTCATCTCCTTAGCCATACGAAGCCCATGGAGCAAAGCCTCATATTCAGCTGCATTGGTAGTACAGGGAAACATAAGCCTGAAAACATAACAAAACTTATCACCTCGCGGGGAAGTTATCACAACTCCAGCCCCTGAGCCCTCCAATTGCCTGGACCCGTCAAAGTGTATTCACCAGTATGTAATATCTGGCTTCTCCTCCGGAGCCTACAACTCAGTCCAGTCATTGATGAAGTCCACCAAAGCTTGAGATTTAATGGCAGTCCATGGCACATATTTTAGATGATGCGGTCCGAGCTCAATAACCCACTTTGCAACATATCTAGTTGCTTCCCTGTTCTGGATTATGTCCCCAAGAGGTGCTGAAATGACAACAGTGATTTGGTGTTCATGAAAATAATGTTTCAACTTGCGACTTGCCATGAACGCGCCATAGACCAGCTTTTGCCAATGTGGACACCGCTGTTTGGACTCTGTTAAAACTTCACTGATATAATACACAGGGCGCTGGACTGGGTACTCTTTGCCTTCTTCCTTGCGCTCTACAACAACTGCAACACTGACGGCTTTGCTGTTAGTGGCAATGTATAACAGCATCGACTCCTTCTCCAGAGGGGCAGCAAGGATAGGCGGCTCAGACAACTGCTTCTTGAGGGACTCGAAGGCTTGATCTGCAGCATCACTTCAAGTGAAATTATCTGACTTTCGGAGCAATTGGTAAAGAGGGATTGCTTTGTCCCCAAGCCGGCTGATGAACTGGCTCAAAGCCGCGACACGCCCTTCCAGCTTCTGGACGGCATTGATATTGGCCGGCTTGGTCAAGGTCGTGATGGCTTTGATTTTTTTCTGGGTTGGCCCTAATTCCACGCTCAGAAATGAGGAAGCCCAGTAACTTCCCTACAGGAACACCAAACACACATTTTTCCGGGTTGAGCTTCATCTGGTAAACTCTCAGGTTATCAAATGTCTCCTTAAGGTCATCCAGCAAAGTCTTTTTCCTCCGGGATTTGACCACGATGTCATCAACATATGCATGAACGTTACGCCCAATCTGCTTATGGAAGAAATTTTGGACATAGCGCTGATAAGTCGCCTGTGCAGACTTCAGACCAAACCGCATTGTCGTATAGCAGAAAGCTCCAAAGGGCGTGATAAAGGCTGTCTTTTCCTGGTCCTCCTCCTTCATCTTGATCTGATGATAACCGGAGTAAGCATCCAGAAAACATAAACACTCGCAGTCGGTCGTAGCATCAATGATCTAGTCAATACGGGGAAGAGCAAAGGGATCACTGGGACAAGCCTTATTCAAGTCTGTGTAATCAACACAAATCCGCCAAGTCCCGTTTTTTTCAGAACAAGCACTGGGTTTGCCAACCACTCCGGATGAAAAACTTCAACAATGAACCCGGCAGCTAGGAGCAGAGCCACTTCTTCTCTAGTGGCTTTCCACCTCTCCTCATTAAAGCGACAGAGATACTGCCGAATAGGCTTAAACTTAGGATCCACATTAAGGAAGTGCTCAATGAGTTCTCTCGGTACACCTGGCATGTCGGAAGGTTTCCATGCATAAATGTCCCGGTTCTCACGGATGAACTCGATGAGCGCGCTTTCCTATTTAGGATCCATATTCGCCCCAATGGTGAACTGCTCAGAAGGATCACCAGGGGTGAAATCAACTTGCTTTGTATCTCGAGCCAACTTGAACTTAAGTAGAGGGTCAGAATCTGTTGTTGGTTTCTTCAGAGATGTCCTGTCGGCCAGGTCAACATTGTCCTTGTAGAATTTCAACTCTTCGGCTGCACAAGCCGTCTCAGCATAGGCTGCATCGCACTCCTGGGCAACTTTCCTATTACCATTGACAGTGATGGTGCCTTCTGGTCCAGGCATTTTCATCTTTAAATAAACATAACATGGACGTGCCATGAACCGCGCATAAGCCGGCCTCCCATAGAGGGCATGATACATACTTTTAAGCTTGACCACCTCAAATGACAAGAACTCCAAGCGATAGTTAAATTCAGTGCCAAAAGCAACTTCCAGAGAAATCCTGCCAATAGGGTAGGCCGACTTGCTAGGCACAATGCCATGAAAGATGGTAGTGGAAGGAGTGAGCTGCTTCTCAGACAAGTTCATCCGCCTGAAAGTGTCATAATAAAGGATATTAATGCTACTTCCACCGTCCATGAGTACCTTTGTCAAGGTGTAACCGTCGACTTGTGGAGCCACCACCAAAGCCAGACCACCTGGATTATCAATCCGTGGGGGTGATCTTCCCTACTCCAAGTTACTGGCTGCTCCGACCAGTTTAAGTAATAAGGAACTGCCGGCTCAACTGTATGAATAGCCCGCCTCTGAAGCTTGCGGTCACACTTACATATACTGGTGGTGAAGATGTGATACTGACCACTTTTCAACTGCTTAGGATTGCTCTGAAATCCAGACTGACCTCCCTGATTCTGATTTCCCTGGTTATTGCGCTGGTTGTTGCCTCCACCGTTGCGAGTCCCCTGAAACCCAGAATTCTGACCACCGTTCCCTTGGAAGCCAGGTCCTGGGAAGTGCCCCTGTGAGCCAGCTCCCTGAAAGCTGGCTCCGTGGTTGCCGGGTCTAGGATTGCCAGGGTGTCCGCCGTTGCCACCACCATTGTGATGATTCTAAAAAAGTCGCTTGGAATACTCTTGCATGATGAAATAGTTTTCCCACGAATGGCTGGATGGTTTACCATCGAAACTATGTTTTGGGCATGGACCCTTGAGAGCCTCCTCAAAACGACGAGGGCGATTACGAGAAAAGGGCTTCCTGGAGCCATTGTTCTGACGCTGGTTTTTATTGTCGGTGTTGGTGTTTGCAAAAAGATCAGAACCTCCCTCATGATTCTTACGTTTGTGGTTGTTATTGTTGTGTCCATTGCCATTGTTCTACTGTTAACTCTTGCCACCGTTTTTCTTGCCCTTGCTAGACTTCTCGTCATCAGAGGTTGGAACCTTTGTGCTATCAGACTCGGCATACCGAGTTAAAACATCCATGAGATCACCCATGTCCAGGACCTTCCTCTTTAGACGCCCCAATTTCTAGGCCAAAGGCTGAAACTTGCAATTTCGTTCCAGGACAAGTACCGCTTGCTGGGCTGTGATGCTATCTGAAGAGTGTATGACTTCTGCAACCCGGCAAGACCAATGGTGCACCGACTCATCCTCACGCTGAAGACAATGCTTGAGATCAACGATTGTGGTCGGACGCTTGCATGTCCCTTGGAAATTCTTGATGAAGCGCTCCTTCAACTTCTACCAGGTGTTAATGGAATTTGCAGGTAAATTTTTCAAACAAGTACGCGCTGGACCTTCTAACATGAGGGGTAGATAACGCGCACAGACAGCATCACTGGCTTCCATTAGATCCATAGCTAGCTCATAGCTTTCGATCCACTCGGCCGGCTCCGAATCAGCTGTGTAATTAGGAACCTTGCGAGGACCCTTAAAGTGCAGGGGCATCCGCACATCTCATAATGCTAGGACCAAACACAGAGTCCCGATAGTCCGGCCTGTGATGCCACTGGTGCGGACTGTTGGCTGGGCTGAGGTGGGTGGGGGTTGTACATTGGGCTGAACATACACTGCACCTGTATTCCCTGCCTCTAACTCTCGTAAAGCACGAGCAGCGTCAATGATCGTCTGTGCGTTCGGGAATTAGGGCTATGGCTGCTGAGCCCTTCTTCGCTGTGCACTGCTGGAGACCGCTCGTGATTCCACATGCCGGCTCCTACTGCGGCTTGGATGAGGGGTAAAGTGCAGCCGGTGCTGACTATGGGAGTAATTTGCCTGCTGAGTTACTGCTATCTTCAGCATCTCGAAGGCATTCCTAGCCTCAATCTGAATAGCACTGTTCCCTTCAATCAGAATAGCCGCTAAGTTATGGATTGCCGCTAATACATTATCTACTGGGTTAGAGTAATGTCCAATTGGGTTCTGGAAACTACGAGGCGACAACTGTGGTTGCTGCTGAATCTGTGGCGGCAGCTGAACCGGCGGCTGCTGCTGAGCCGGCGATCGTTGTCGGAACTGGGGCTCCGACGGACCCAAAGGTTCGAACACTAGGGGCAAGCTTGTTCCAACCAATCCTAGGGTGACCACGGCGAGGCTACATCGAGGACACACAAGCGCAGGGCACGACAGGGGACACAACAGTTACCCAGGTTCGGGCCACCTTGCGGTGTAAAACCCTACTCCTGCTTGTGATTGGGATTGCTATGGGCAAGAGAGTTCTCACATACAAGGTAGGAGACGAAGGAATTGATCCTCCTTCTACAATGGCAGCGCTGCCCCCTTTATAGCCGCCTTGGTCCTCTTCCCCTGAAAATATTGGCCGGAAGGGTTGCTACACTTGGCGGGTTTTGAAAGGGGACAGGCGCTCAGGCTATCCTGACTAAAGTTGGTCTTCGCCTGCAAAAGCGTGATCCATGACGCGCTGGTGGGCTCGGTGATGTCCTCCGCCCTGCGCGCCTTGCTGTCTCGGTCTTCTTTCACCAAACGGGCAGTCCTTGGGACTTGCTTTGGAGGAGGACAGCTGGTGCTGCCCCTTTAGCACCAAAGAGGAAAGCCTCTCTGTCCGCGCCCGTTGGCACGGCCTCTGCCGCCGTTCGTCGCCAAGCGCGTCACCCACATGGGGGCACAGGACCGCGCGGCTGTCGTCAGGCTTGGATGGCATCGGGCGGCCACCTCGGGGGCCGCCTCAGGAGGCCGCCTTGCGAGGGGACCTCGCGAGGCTTCCTACCGCTGCTGCGGCTAAGTCTTGGTGGTTGCTCCTTGAGGAGGGGTCCTCGTGAGGCTGGCACCTCATGAGGTGTCTTCGCTTCGTGGCGCCCTTAGTTGGGCCACGTCTTGGGACTTCGCCAAAGGTCGCAGCCTTGAGGCCGGCGATGAGGCCTTCGTACTCCGTGATGTTGCTGGAGACCTTGTCGTTGTGCTTGAAGCAGAGTTGGACAACGTAGTAGAGCTTGTCTCCCGTCGGCGAAGTGAGCATGACGCCAGCTTCCGTGCCCTGCCAGGAGAAGGCACCATCAATGTGCATAGTCCAGCCGCCAAGCGCCTCGTCCCCAGGCAAGAGGGATTCGTCCATTCCGCTACGAAGTCAGCCATGGCTGCACTCTTGATCACACTTGTTGTGCAGAATTCTAGCTCGAAGGCCTGCAGCTCGATGTTCCACTCGGCGACATGGCAAGTGGCGTTGGGGCTGTGCAGGACTTGTTCCAGGGGGTAAGACGAGATCACCTTGATGGGATGGCCCTAGAAGTAGTGGCGCAGCTTCCTGGAGGTGACGAGGAGCGCGAGGAGGAGCTTCTGCTGCCGTGGGTAGCGTTCGCGCGCATCTCGCAGCACCGTGCTGACGAAGTACACGGGGTTCTCGACGAGGCATGTAGTTGCCACGGCAGCTTGCTCTTCGGAGGGCCAGAGAGGCTCATGAGACTCGGAGGGCTCGGGAGGCTGCTCGCGAGGTAGCTCATCGGAAGCCTCCTGCGGAGGACCCTCGGCGGGTGGAGGAGCGGCCTCGGGAGGCGACGCGCCAAGGGCCTCCTGAGGCGGGATCTCAACAAGCGACGACATGACCTCGGGTGGCACCGGCACGGTAGGCTTCTTCTGCTCGCAGACGCGCTCTTCTCAAACTGCCACTAGGGCCGCGCTGGCCGTCTAGGGAGTGGCTGCCAAGTGTAGGAGCAAGGGCTCGCGAGAGCGCAATGCGACCATGATGGGTGGGCTCGTGAGGTACCTCTTGAGGTCTTCGAAGGCAGCGTCGGCCTCGGGAGTCCACTTGAAGTGGCCGGATCTCTTCATGAGCTTGAAGAACGGTAGGGCTCGCTCGCCGAACTTGGAGATGAATCGCCCAAGCGAGGCCATGCATCCCGCCAAGCGCTGCATCTCCTTGAGGTTCCGGGGAGGGCGCATCTTCTAGATGGCCTTGATCTTCTCAGGGTTGGCCTCAATGCCGCGGTGGGAGACCAGGAATCCAAGCAGCTTACCAGAGGGAACTCCGAAGACGCACTTGTCTGGGTTAAGCTTGAGGTTGACCTTGCACAGGTAGTCGAACGTCTCCTTGAGGTCCGCGAGGAGTGACCAGGCCTCGCGAGTCTTGACAACGATGTCGTCAACATAGGCCTCAGCATTCCTGCCCATCTGGGGCCCGAAAGCGATGCGCATCAGCCTCTGGAAGGTGGCTCCGTTGCTCATGAGGCCGAAGGGCATGTAGATGTAGCAGTATATGCCGCAGGGGGTAATGAAGGCCGTTTTCTCCACATCTTCAGCTGCCATCTTGATCTGGTGGTAGCCTGAGAAGTTGTCTAGGAAGCATAGCAACTCGCACCCTACGGTGGAGTCCACGATCTAGTCGATGCGAGGCAGTGGGAAGGGATCTTGAGGGCAGAACTTGTTGCGGCTCATGAAGTCGACGCACATCCACTCCTTGGCACACTTCTTGGGCACCACGACTGGTTTGGCGAGCCATTCGAGATGGCGCACCTCACGGATGACTCCAGCTTCTTTGAGCTTCTGAACTTCCTTGACGATGAAATCTTGCTTCTCTGGCGCCTGGCGCCGTGCCTTCTGTTTCACGGGGCGTGCATTGGGGCACACCGCTAGGTGGTGCTCGATCACCTTCCTCGGCACACCGGACAAATCAGATGCTGTCCAGGTGAACACATCTGAATTTGCCCAAAGGAAGGTGACGAGCGCGTCTTCCTATGCAGGAGAGAGGCCGGTGCCAATGGTGAAGGCAGGGCCTGAGCCACTGCCGTCCACCGACACTTTCTTTGTCTCGGTGCGGTCCTGGGAGAACAACTGCTTCTTCTTCGCGGGTGCGGCCTCATGAGGCTCGGCGATGTCTTCGTCGGCAGGATAGGCGGTGGCGACAGCCTTGTAGGCGCTCTCGAGGGAGCGGACCGCGTCCTTCTCGTCACAGCAGACGGTGATAATGCCGCTGCAGCCCGACATCTTAAGGACGTTGTAGGCATGATGGGTCGCCGCCATGAACTTGGCGAGTGCCGGGTAACCGAGGATGGCGTTGTATGGCAGGTCGATGTGCGCCACATCGAAGTCGATGAGCTCGGTGTGGTAGTTCTTGCAGGTGCCAAAGGTGATGGGAAGGCGCACTTGCCCCTGAGGGGTGGTAGAGCCATCAGTCACTCCGGAGAAGGGCCTGGTCGGCATCAGCTGCTCGTAGGGCACTTGGAGCTGCTCGAAGGTCTCGATGGAGATCCCGTTGAGGCCAGCACCTCCGTCGATGAGCGTCTTGGTGATGGCGACGTTGCTGATGGTGGGGCAGCACAGCATGGGGACCGTGCCCGCAGCGCTTGAAGACTTGGGGTGATCACTGGAGTAGAAGGTGATTGCGTACTATGACCACTTAAGGGGCCGAGCGGCCTCAGGCCTCGGGAGTGCGGCGTTCACCTCGCGAGAGAATAGCTTGAAGTGGCTGTTGGACACAGGAGCCTGGGCCCCACCGAGGATGCAGGCCACTACGCGAGGCTCCTGGTAGCCCCCAGCACCCTCGTCGGGCTGGTTGCCATTGTTCCTTCGGGGTGGCGGCAGCAGCGGTGAAGAGCGACATTGGCCTGAGGGTTGGCCTCACGAGGCTGGTCGCCAGGCAGCCACACGAGGCTGGTCGCGCCAGCCCTGCCAGAAGTTGTCGTTGCCGTTGCGGTCTCCCCAGCGGTTGCCATTGCGGCCGCCTCCATGGCCGGTGCCGCGATCGTTACGGTCGCCTCGGCGGCCCAGGCGCTCGTTGCGAAGCAACTTGAGCTCGTGGTAGTCCTCAGTGTTGTGGGAGTGCGAGTTGTGGTAGGCACAGAGAGGGTGGTTGTCCTTCTTGGGCTCGTCATGTTCACGGCCGCGTTTCTGCTTGGGATCCACCACAAGCACGGTAGGGCCCTTGCACTTGGCGTCCTTGTTCTTGGCCTTGGCAGCGTCTGGCGCCGCATCGGGCTCATTGTGGGCGAAGAGACGGCCTTCTTCGGCCTTGGCGCACCTATCGGCGAGGTCGAATAGCTCAAGCACGGAGTCGAGCTCGTCGTTGATGGCAAGCTTCTCGCGCATCCGGGCGTCCGTGACGCCGTTGGAGAACGCGGAGACGATGGCGGCCTCAGAGGCACGTGGGATCTTGTTGCGCACTTGGCTGAAGCGCTGGATGTACTTGCGGAGTGTCTCATCAGGGCGCTGGCGCACAACGCGCAAGTCATTGAGCGTGAGGGAGCGCTCGTGCGTGCCCGTGAAGTTGGCGACAAACTGGCGGCAGAGCTCGCCCACGAGAAGATGGACGCCTCGGGGTGGTTCATGACCCATGAGCGCGGGCCATCCTTGAGGGCCATGGGGAACCAGTTCGCCATGACCTTGTCATCGCAGTTCACTGCCTCGATGCTGAGGGCATAGAGCTGCAGGAACTCTGCGGGGTTGGGGGTGCCGTCGTAGTGCGGAGGCAGGTCCGGCTTGAACTTGGTGGGCCACACCACGCGGCACAGCTCGCGGGTGAAATTGCGGCAGCACCCGCAGCTGGAGGGAATGCCACCAGCATGGGCAACACGGTTCTGGTGGCCGGCGGTCGTGACCTCCTGGATGGTCCTGTCATGGCGTTGCCGCTGCCACTCAAGGAGCACGCGCGCGTCAGGCGGCACGCGCCAGACGATCTAGCAGCTAGGCTTGCCATGGTCCGGCGAAGACGCGCCGCGGGACGGCTCACGCGCCAGCGTGTCGCGGTGGCGCCCGGCACCCTCGCTGGGCGGAGGCGGCGCATCATGCGCCACGTCCTCGGCGCAAGACGGTGGCAGGTGGAGCGAGCGAGAGGGCGCCGGGGCGTCTCCGGCGGCGTTGACGAGCTCGGTGATGCGGCCGAGCCTGGCGTCGTAGCCGGCGTCGTTGGGGTGGTAGTGCCGGAGCTCACGCGCCATGAGCAGCACGGCTTTTGGGGCCGGCGCGTCGTGGCGGGCGAGCGAAGAGGCCATGGCGGTGTGGCCGTCCGCCTGCACAGACGGGTGAAGGATGAAGCTTGCTGCTCCCTCGCAGCGGGGTCTGTGGTGGCGCCGGTGGCGCGGCGTCGACGGTCTTCATGAGCGAACGTCTCCGTCTGGGCCACTCTGGCAGCCTTGCGCGCGTAGCGCTCACGACGAGCGTTGGCCTTGGCGGTGAGGAAGAGGGAAGAACTAAAGCCTAGCCCCTTACCTGGTGCGCCAAATGTCGGAACTGGGGCTCCGGCGGACCCAAAGGTTCGAACACTGGGGGCAAGCTCGTTCCTACCAATCATAGGGTGACCACGGCGAGGCTACGTCGAGGACACACGAGCACAGGGCACGACAGGGGACATAGCGGTTACCCAGGTTTGGGCCACCTTGTGGTGTAAAACCCTACTCCTGCTTGTGATTGGGATTGCTATGGGCAAGAGAGTTCTCGCGTACAATGTAGGGATGAAGGAATCGATCCTCCTTCTACAATGGCAGCGCTGCCCCCTTTATAGCCGCCTTGGTCCTCTTCCCCTGAAAATATCGGCCGGAAGGGTTGCCACACTTGGCGGGTTTTGAAAGGGGACAAGTGCTCAGGCTATCGTGACTAAAGTTGGTCTTCACCTGCAAAAGCGTGATCCATGACGTGTCGGTGGGCTCGGTGATGACCTCCGCCCTGCGTGCCTTGCTGTCTCGGTCTTCTTTCACCAAACGGGCAGTCCTTGGGACTTGCTTTGGAGGAGGGCAGCTGGTGCTGCCCCTTTAGCACCAAAGAGGAAAGCCTCTCTGTCCGCGCCCACTGGCGCGGCCTCTGCCGCCGTTCGTCGCCAAGCGCGTCACCCACGTGGGGGCACAGGACCGCGTGGCTGTCGTCAGACTTGGATGGCTTCAGGGGGCCGCCTCGGGAAGCCGCCTCGCTAGGGGGCCTCGCGAGGTTCCTGCCGCTGCTGCGGCTAAGTCTTGGTGGTTGCTCCTTGAGGAGGGGTCCTCATGAGGCTGGCGCCTCGTGAGGTGTCTTCACTTCGCGGTGCCCTTAGTTGGGCTGTGTCTTGGGCCTTCGCCAAGCGTCGCTTCCTGGGCCGTAGGCAGACAGGCCGTGGTACCCTGATTCCCAATGGACCGACAATCGTTGCTGAGCCGGCTGCTGCAACGGGGGCCTGCCTGGGGACATAACGCCAGCCCCCGGGTTTGCCAGAACAGACGGATCACGCGGCGTGCAAAATAGCTGAGTTGGCACAATGTGGGAAGGAAGCCGGCTCTGATGTCTCCTCTGGTGAACAACATCTGACTCACTCTGTCGGCGGCTGAGATAAAGGGCCTCTGCCTCCAGACGTTGTGTTTCTTCGGTGATGCAAGCCTGCACCTCTGCCATGCGGGTATTTTTTGCGTTGATATCCTCCTGGATCTTGGTTAACTACTCGCGACACTTTGTGATTTCTGCGTTGCGCACTGCGGCGTTCTCCGCAGTCACCGATTCTACCAAAAGAGTCCCAAGGGTGGCCATCATCTCGGAGAGCGCCTGTGCCCTGGTTTTCTGAACCCGGCGGCACCTGAGCCGGTCGCACCTGAGCCGGCAATGGTAAGATTCTGTCCTGCCGCCGGATCTGCCTGGTCGCGGAGCTGATTCTGGGTTCCGGCCATGTAGACCGCAGCAAAGCGAGCCGGCTAGTCGGCTTCTGGAAAAACTTCATCGTCGGAGCGTCCTCCCAACCTTCCATCAAATAGGGGATAGATTGACTTAGTCTCCCACATAGACGACTCGCCATCAGAATAGGCGAGCGTGTCATCGCCAGATACTGAATTTTCTGACAGGGCCACCCCCTGGGTGAAGCCCACAAAGGCATGCGTCCGGCCGGCTCTCGGCGGGCCGGGTCTTGCCTGGCAGGGACTGGCGCGGCCGGCCAACTCGGTGTCGGGGATGACATCCAACCCGGCGGCTGACTCGCCGATGATGCCAATGAAGACATGGATCTTGCCGAAGGGGACCCGGTACCCGTACTCGATTGAGTCGGCCTCGGGGCCCCAGCCAGAATCGTCGATGTAGAGCTTGCCACGGTGACTCTTGGTCATCTAACCGATCGCGTATCCTTCGGTCCCTGAAGGAGCTCCCGCCAAGAACTCAACTCCACCGTGCGCTGGCCCCATGGTGGACACCAACTATCGTAGTTTTGTCACGGAAGATGTCCTCGTGAAAGGACTTAGTGATGAGGCCATCTCACGAAGGTGGAAGCTTAACGGGGTAGATCGGAAAAATGAGAGACGCGAGTTTACCCAGGTTCGGCCCCTCACGGTGGAGGTAAAAGCCTACTCCTGCTGATTGATATTGCTATGGTTCTCGATTAAAAGGGTGCGGATTCGCTAACCTAGCTCTTGTCAGATTGCAACTTAGTCTTTTGATCCTAGGAACCCGCCTTTATATAATAGGCCGAGTCCCTAGGTTTACAGAAGATTCCGGGTCGTGCTCTTAACCTGTATCCTACTCTAACTCTTGTTTGTCTTGCCTTCCCAGTTAGAAAGTTTCCTCCACCTGGGCCTTCTTCATGAGTCGGCTTGTCAGGTTCTTGAGAGCTAGCCACCTGCCAGCTCTCACCTTGGGCCTCCAGCCCATCTATTATCTTCAAGTTGACCCGTCAACGGGATGACCTGCTTTGTCTCAATACTCAGGGCCGGGTCATGACCCTACCGGGTCTCCATGTCAGGGAATATCCCCAACAGTATGTGTACGTATTCAAGAGAGGCGCGGATGGAGGGGGTGTGTGTGCGATGAGAGATAGATAGCACGAGAAATGAGAGAGGTCTAGAGAGAGAGAGACGAATTGGATGTCTCGACGAGAGATGGCCTTGAGTGTGTGTATGCAAGGGAGAAGGGGAGAGAGACATGAGCAGAAATAGTGTGTGGGGTGTGTGTGTTTGGTATGTGTGGGTGTGAGAAGATACGGAGACCTATGGGGTAGGGGTGTGTGAGGTCTGGTGGGCCGAGGTGAGGCCCCCGGTCGGTTCCGTCCTGCGCCACATTGGTCCGCCTATGACGCATTATACGGAGACCCCTGGAGGACTAGTCGCACAAGACAAAGAAACTAGAGCTGCTATGGACTTTGTGTCCACTGACAAAGCCGGCTAGGATTTGTAACCCTAGGCCCCGGGTATGTTATACAAGCCCGGGGCCTAGTTCGTCGATAGCATACACAGAATCCCTTGGTATTCACGGAGTGTACTTTGTAGACACCCTACTCACAAATATACATGACCGGGGGTAGGGTATTTCCTGGATCGCAAGGGCCCGAACTAAGGTAAATCCTTGTCTCTTAGTACAATCCATCCAACCTAGCTGTAAGGGATATCCTACTGAATGCTCTGCTGGAATCATATTTGTCAACTAGTAAGAGAGGTGGAGACAATGCATGCGAGATAGGCCTAAGCGTGCGGGAGACACGTAGGCAGGTATATGTATATAGAAAAGGGTCGATGGAGATCGTGTGTGCCTATGCGTGTGAGAGAAAGAGTTCTTGTGACAGAGATTAGTGAAAAGAGTCATAGATAGCTGTGAGAGAGAGGGAGGGAGGGTGATATAGACAGCGTGTGTGCGAGAGACACCTTGGAGAGAGTGTGAGCATGTGTGAGAGAGAAGGCCGATGGATATACAATGTGTGCGCGTATGGGTGAGAGAGAAAGATAACGCGTGTGTGAGGAGGGGCCGAGGGAGAGTGAATCTACGCATAAAAGACTGATGTATACATTAATTTAAAGTATAAATTGTATCCAAATATTTTGGATGGGATCATGATATTTGCAATTCGCGTATGGAACGATCATTGGTCTATCAGACATCCATATTCTATCGAATTTGAGCATGTGTATGGTATTATTTGACATAATTGATTCATAGAGTCAGTATTTTGAAATCCAGACAATGCATGGCTTTAGCAATTCAAATATAAATGTGATTATAGTTTATATCATTGGTCGATGTAGAGCTTGCCACGGTGACTCTTCGTCATCTAACCGATCGCGTATCCTTCGGTCCCTGAAGGAGCTCCCGCCAAGAACTCAACTCCACCGTGCGCTGGCCCCATGGTGGACACCAACTATCGTGGTTTTGTCACGGAAGATGCCCTCGTGAAAGGACTTAGTGATGAGGCCATCTCACGAAGGTGGAAGCTTAACGGGGTAGATCGGAAAAATGAGAGACGCGAGTTTACCCAGGTTCGGCCCCTCACGGTGGAGGTAAAAGCCTACTCCTGCTGATTGATATTGCTATGGTTCTCGATTAAAAGGGTGCGGATTCGCTAACCTAGCTCTTGTCAGATTGCAACTTAGTCTTTTGATCCTAGGAACCCCCCTTTATATAATAGGCCGAGTCCCTAGGTTTACAGAAGATTCCGGGTCGTGCTCTTAACCTGTATCCTACTCTAACTCTTGTTTGTCTTGCCTTCCCAGTTAGAAAGTTTCCTCCACCTGGGCCTTCTTCATGAGTCGGCTTGTCAGGTTCTTGAGAGCTAGCCACCTGCCAGCTCTCACCTTGGGCCTCCAGCCCATCTATTATCTTCAAGTTGACCCGTCAACGGGATGACCTGCTTTGTCTCAATACTCAGGGCCGGGTCATGACCCTACCGGGTCTCCATGTCAGGGAATATCCCCAACAGTATGTGTACGTATTCAAGAGAGGCGCGGATGGAGGGGGTGTGTGTGCGATGAGAGATAGATAGCACGAGAAATGACAGAGGTCTAGAGAGAGAGAGACGAATTGGATGTCTCGACGAGAGATGGCCTTGAGTGTGTGTATGCAAGGGAGAAGGGGAGAGAGACATGAGCAGAAATAGTGTGTGGGGTGTGTGTGTTTGGTATGTGTGGGTGTGAGAAGATACGGAGACCTATGGGGTAGGGGTGTGTGAGGTCTGGTGGGCCGAGGTGAGGCCCCCGGTCGGTTCCGTCCTGCGCCACATTGGTCCGCCTATGACGCATTATACGGAGACCCCTGGAGGACTAGTCGCACAAGACAAAGAAACTAGAGCTGCTAAGGACTTTGTGTCCACTGACAAAGCCAGCTAGGATTTGTAACCCTAGGCCCCGGGTATGTTATACAAGCCCGGGGCCTAGTTCGTCGATAGCATACACAGAATCCCTTGGTATTCACGGAGTGTACTTTGTAGACACCCTACTCACAAATATACATGACCGGGGGTAGGGTATTTCCTGGATCGCAAGGGCCCGAACTAAGGTAAATCCTTGTCTCTTAGTACCATCCATCCAACCTAGCTGTAAGGGATATCCTACTGAATGCTCTGCTGGAATCATATTTGTCAACTAGTAAGAGAGGTGGAGACAATGCATGCGAGATAGGCCTAAGCGTGCGGGAGACACGTAGGCAGGTATATGTATATAGAAAAGGGTCGATGGAGATCGTGTGTGCCTATGCGTGTGAGAGAAAGAGTTCTTGTGACAGAGATTAGTGAAAAGAGTCATAGATAGCTGTGAGAGAGAGGGAGGGAGGGTGATATAGACAGCGTGTGTGCGAGAGACACCTTGGAGAGAGTGTGAGCATGTGTGAGAGAGAAGGCCGATGGATATACAATGTGTGCGCGTATGGGTGAGAGAGAAAGATAACGCGTGTGTGAGGAGGGGCCGAGGGAGAGTGAATCTACGCATAAAAGACCGATGTATACATTAATTTAAAGTATAAATTGTATCCAAATATTTTGGATGGGATCATGATATTTGCAATTCGCGTATGGAACGATCATTGGTCTATCAAACATCCATATTCTATCGAATTTGAGCATGTGTATGGTATTATTTGACATAATTGATTCATAGAGTCAGTATTTTGAAATCCAGACAATGCATGGCTTTAGCAATTCAAATATAAATGTGATTATAGTTTATGCTGTGTGTGTAAAGCACATTATACATACAAAATATGCATAGTGAACATTCTAAATAGCTAGCTAGGAACTAGCATACATTTGAATTCAACTTAAGGTGGTTTTAAATATTCGAATTCAACATGAAGTGCATTCAATTATTTGAATTCGAGATCATGGCATTTGTAGATCATACCTAAATTAAGGGTGCATCATTCTTTGCTTTGCTTTTGTACATAATAACATATAGGCGTGTACAAAATACATTCAAATTTACCACCTCCATTCCAAAATAATAGTAGTTACAGGATTTTCAAGAGTCAAAACTTCAAAAGAAGCGCATAATTTAATGAGGTTTTCAATCATACCAGGTCAAATTTAACGAGGTCTATTAAGGTCAATTCTAATAGTTCAAGAGTACTCTAAACGTGAATGCTTCCGGTTCAAAATTTTGAATGAAGCGCCAAAAGAGCCTCTCCTCACCCGAAACCACGCGAGACCAATGTTTGGTAGATGGAAATTACCATCCTAACTTTGACCCGTGAAGCCTACCGACCCGACGTCCAGAAGTCTAAACCGGGGTAGGTTTGTAACTTCACCGAGACGCCACACAACCACCTCCGAAAAACATTCATATACCACGGGCGCCTAAATACCGATGCGCTCGGCTGAAATCGCTCCCGCCCACTATTTGGGACACGTGAGATTACTGTCCTACCCCCGACCCGCATCATGTCCGAAATTTTAGATGGGGGCAAAGTCTGTAACTTTCCCCAAATTTCAAACAAGCGCATCCCGGAAACATGGTTTCCCCTTAGCTTCCCCCTCCCCCGTCCGATTCCCCATTCATACTCCGTGGGCACCAAAACTCCCTCTCCACCAGCCACGAAACCCTAGCCTCCTCCATCCGCCACCCCATCGCACTGATCCATCGCCGCCCTCCTCCATTACGCCGGAGCCAATACCCCGACATCGTCGTCCACCGCAACCTCAACCGCAGCGCCCTCCAGGATTTAGAAGTTGAAGCCGAGGCAGAGTTGCCTCCACGACGCGGACGTGCGCCATACCCGAGCCACTTCAACCCCTCCATCCTGCGCCTCACCGCTGCCGCTCCAACATCGCAACCATCCACTGCACCGGAGCTGTTCCTGCTACGCCGTCGTTCGCCGCCTTGGATCTGCTTCTTCACCACCGCCAGAGGGCCACCGCACCACACTCAACAACTTGGCCATGGGTTCGTCCAAGGCTTCACCGTCCTCCACAACATCTGGTTTTCAGCAAACCACAAGAAGATCATTGAAAAATCATAAGGAGGACACAGCATGGTGAGCCGATATTGGTACACCTCTTCCCTTATTCTTACAAATCTTACATGTCTACTCGCACGGTATTCATCCCATGAAGGAAACTAGTTAACCACTTCTTACTGCACATTCTTCCTGATACTAGACGTTCCAAGTAACTCACGATGAACGAGGTTTCCCCCCATTTACTATTTCACTTTAGCTAGAGGTCCGTCGCCTGCCTGGATTTCAATTCAGTGTCAGTTGATTCCCAATTAAAGGAAGCACCATCCGCGGAGGCGCGCGGAGCACCTAGTCTGCATGTTCGCCGGGGAAGCAGCGCCTTGGTGTCTATCTTAGAGGTGTGTGTGGCGCAGGAGCTGCTGGCGCTTGATCTGGAGGTCCGCCGGGCTTAAAGGGATGGCCGGGGGGCACTGGCAAGCACGGCGGTGGGGTGAGGTCGAGGGAAGAATGGGGTGGCGGAGGCAGGGGTCTGGGCTAGTGGTCGCTGGCGGTTCGAGGAAGATCGTCAATAGTGACTGGCGGGAGGTAGATGAAGGCCATCTGCCCGTTCCTTGTAGATCGGACGATGCAGAAAAAATCGACTGACCTATTTGTTTTCAGTCGATTGTTATTTTCATAGGACCACATGTGGTGGTTTGCTGGAGGATTACCTGCACTTCCCAGCCATCCCTGTGCTCATATTTCAAAAGCCTAGAATCTATTTTCGTGTGCCATGCATGTTGTAGAGCTATCATATGTCTGCCGTCATTTATTTTTGACCCACCTGCTATCTGATACTTCTACACTCCACTACTTGTGCACAAACTACACCCATACTCTCACTATTGTTTTATTACGCATGGGTATTTCATAATCTCAAGCACAGTATTCTAAAAAGAAAACAGAGCAGTTGCTGCAGTCTGCATCGAGGATTGGAAAGATGCGGTTTGGCGCTCTAAAGAAGAGTGTAGTGTCATTCGATGAAGACTGTCAACATAGCTCTGCAGTTGATGACCCCATTCGCCATACACCAGCATCACAGGTGCTTGCTTTAACTTCACAGTGTCCTATGTTGTTGCATGTTGCATATGGTGTCTACCTTGTATTGCTTCTAAATTGGTTAAATTGCATCTGCTTAGCCATATACTGTGAATATGACATGCCTTCCTATTTTTGGTACATACTGCATTTGTCTATTAACCATGTTCTTACATCAAACTAATGTTCTTGTGTATCCCTCATCAATCACTTATGATGAGACAGTCACACCCATGGGTTAGTGTGAGACGCGCTACTCTTTTAAAGAGTGCAGTGTCATCCTCCCCACATGATTCTCAACAAACAACAAGGCTAGATGAAGATAGTCAACGTAGCTCTGTAGTTGGTGACCGCATTTCCCCTACACCACCATCGCAGGTGCTTGCTCTAACTTGGTAGTGTGATATGTGGTTGCATGTTGCATACGGTGTCTAGCTTGTAATTCTTCTAATTTGGTTAAATCGCATCTGCTATTCTGCATAGTTTACACATTATACCTGTTAATGTGACATGCCTTCGTGTTTTTGGTACATACTACCTCTATCTATTAACCATGTCCTTACATAAAACTACTGTTCTTGTTTATCCCGCATCAATCACTTATGGCGAGACACCTTCAATATATGCAGTGTGATATTTCTTGCATCTTGCATATGATTTATAGCATGTACTGTGTCTAATTTGTTGAAAAGCCATTTATGATGAGACATTTTTAACTTG
The DNA here is from genome assembly GCA_039707655.1 of Elymus sibiricus. Taxonomy (NCBI): domain Eukaryota; kingdom Viridiplantae; phylum Streptophyta; class Magnoliopsida; order Poales; family Poaceae; genus Elymus; species Elymus sibiricus. The sequence goes on from CM077670.1 coordinate 180,694,057, forward strand.
GCAGAGTCATATTGGTTGCATCTTTCATGTGGTGTCTACCTTGCATTGCTTCTAATTTGTTGAAATGGCTTCTGCTTAGTTTACACAAATAGGTGTGAATATGCCATGCCTTCCTATTTTTCGTACATATTCCATCCTCGTATCATGTGTTTTTCTTACAATAAAGTAGTGTTCGTCGGTATCATGCATGAATGAGTTCTGAAGAGTGATTTTTATTCCTTTTTCTTGTCGTCTGATTGACAATGCAAAATCAATAAAGTGGAAGGAAATTAGCAAGACAGTGGATGATGGTGCTCCTTCCGACCAACTGAAACGGAGGGTCTCTACAGATTCTACTCTGCCATCCTCCAAACAAGATTTGCAAGACAACACATGCATAGACAGTCAACGTAGTTGTGTTGATGATGAGCACATCTCCCCTACCCAATCATCATAGGTGTACCCAAGCTGCTGCTCCGGCTCTCACGCGCGCTGATGCTCCGGGCGCTACTGCTGCTGCACGACCAGCTGCCCCAGCTGTTCTCTGGTAGTACATTCCCTCCTGGAGCGGCTGCCGATTTAGATCATTGCTTCTCTCTCACTAGTGCTTGAGCGGCCAAAACTACTAGTGCACTGCTTCTCTTCTACTAGTGCGTTCAGTTTTGACAGTAAAATTCAGTTTTGACAACAACATTCAGTTTCGACAGTACATTTCTATTTCGACATTAAAATTCAGTTTCGACAGTTAAATTCAGTTTTGACAGTTACATTCAGAGATGAGCGGCTGATGTATTTTACATCAAGCACTTTTTGGTGATGTATTTTACATCATCTATTGGAGATGCTATTAGAATCCCACTTCAGGTTAACGTGGTCTCTCTTGTCATGTTTCAGCCTCGCTATTGTACACCTCACCGGAGCTGCTCCAACGACGAAACCGTCCATCACAGCGGAGCAGTACCCTCGGCTACATCCCCAGACGCCTAAGGTCTTCTTCCCTGCCTTGGACAGCCACATCAGCTGCAGCATCCTCAGCGACCAACCCAATGATGCTGAGATTGACATGGCTTCGCCAAAGAGTTTGTACACTTGTTGCATCGCTTTTTTACTCTACATGTAATATATATTGTCCATTGAGCACACGTAGTAATGAGAAATACAAATAGTTTCTCCTATATGACAAGCAGTGAGGTACTAGGCAAGTTAACTATCCATGATGGACTCTCTCGAAAGCCATCATTATTTATTTCTGCGCGTTGGAGCTGTGCATGTGTAGATGGGCCTGGGAGTTGAGCTAGCAGGGCAGTGGGCTGGGTCCAAAGTAGTAGAAGTAGTACAAATACATTTTTGGAGCGTAGGCTTTTGCCTATTCAAGCCTGCCTACTAGAATCGCCAGTCGCCACTGGTTGAAAGGAAAAGTGAAGGAAAAACATAGGAATTGGAAAGTTTCCTATGGTACTACTATTCATGCATTTGGTTCAAAGGAATCGAGCAAGGGAAAACTGTAGGATTTTTTCCTTTAGTGTCTCATTCAAAGAAAAATCGTAGGAATTTTAATATCCACTTGGCCCTCCTTTTCCAATTCCTATTCATGAAGAACAAGAATAAGTGGTGGTAGCATAATAGCATTATAATTATACATTTTCATGTGGTTTGACTTTAATAGGACCATGCTTCTTTGCATTCCTGTGATCTTCCAATTCCTATGAACCAAACACCCAGATTGTCAGAAATCCTATGTTAGCAAATGCTCTATTTTGCACGTGCATTCCTATCCCATTCATGTGTATTTCCAATCCCTGCATTGTTAGAATCCTCCAAATCAAATGAGCCTTTACAGAATTACTTCTGTTACAGATAGGTGTCAAAGAAAACTTTGTGTGGTTTGTCTCGCTCCTGCCGCGCCATCGTCCGCCCCAGCTGAGCTCCTCCAACGACGGAAGCGTCCACCGCAGCAGAGATCCCCCCTACAGACCGTCTCTCGCCGCCTCAGATCTTCATCCCCGCTGCCGGCAGCCACCACCACTGCATTACCATCATCAACTGAGCAGATGACCTTGAGGACTACACGGGTCCGCAAGAGAGGTCGCACCCTTTCGTGTCTGCTTCCATTATGCATCGCTTAACATTACCTGCTACTTTATCGTCCTGTTCACCTCTTAGACTCAGAGTCAGGTCCAAACTAATAATCAAACTTGAGTTTTTAAATGGTTGTGGGGTACATATCGGGGCAGCAATGAATAGTATCTCTGTCTACTATCTGCTTAATCTTGGGTGTCTACTATGTGTTTTATGTTGGGTGGGAAACAAATAGTAAAGGAGCCATTACCTGTATTTTTTAACTAAAGCTATTATCTGCCTGCTATCATTGGTTTTGGGTCTATCCACTGGTTGCTACCATCACTCTGGATTTCTGCATGCATTCCTTACATAATCTCACTATGTTTTATTCCTATGCATGTCAGTTATTGTACACAATGGTACTGAACATGTAGAGCAAAAGAGAAGAGCCTTGCGTGGCAATATAATGTCATGCAGACATCGCTCCATGGTGGCCACAATGGCAGCCCACCCTCTCCCCATTCCCGATTGTAATCAAGAGGAAGATAACTGTTTAGAGGGGGATTCAGAGGGAGCAGACCACTCCTATTTACCCCCTGAGGTCTTTGCTCTAACTCGGCGCATATCATGCATATGGCGCCTTGCATTGCTTACTATACATCGTATATGTCATCTGCTTAGTTTAGACATGTTTTGTGTGAATGCCATCTATTTAGTTTCTATATCATATATGTGAATTGTGCAATGCCATCTTGTTTAGCCAAGCATCATATATGGGAATTTTGCAATGCCATCTTGTTTAGCCAGTCATCATATATGTGAATTATATCATGCCATCCTTTTTTTCATTACGTATTACATTCATCAACAATGTTAGTACATTCAACTACTCTTCCAGTGCATCAGCCATTTGACACGGTGATGGAAAAATCTGGAGTGAAAACAAGGTCTTCAGAGCAGACAGTGCTATCTGATGAAGCGCATATCTTGCCGTTTACAAATAGCTCCTCAGAGGAGGATTCAGAGACAGATGACCAGTCCTATTTCCCCCCCGAGGTGTATGCTCTAACTTGGCAGGGTTATATTGCTCATACCATGCATATGGTGTCTTGCATTGCTATGTCATTTGCTTAATTTAGACATTCTTTGTGTGAATGCCACCTGTTTAGTGTCTAATTACCATATATGTGAATTATGCAATGCCATCTTATTGCAAGGCATTATATATGTGAATTATGCAATGTCATGCTGTTTAGCCAGGCATCGTATGTGTGAATTATATCATGCCATCCTTTTTTTGTATTATGTATTCCATTTGTCGACAATGTTTGTATATTCATCTACTCTTCTTATTCATCAGCCATTTGAATCGGTGATGGAAAAATTTGGAGTGAAAACAAGGTCTTCAGAGCAGACGATGCTACGTGCTAAAGCAGATATCTTGCTAGTTACAGATAGCTCCTCAGAGGAGGATTCAGAGACAAATGACGAGTCCTATTTTCCCCCTGAGGTGTATGCTTAAACTTGGCAGGGTTATATTACTCATATCATGCATATGTTGTCTTGCATTGCTTAGTTTAGACATCATATACACAATATTGAATGTCATCTACTTAGTTTAGTCATCATATATGCGATTGCCATCTGCTTACTTGCTTAGTATATAAATCATATATGTGAATTATATCATGCCATCATATTTACATAGACAACATGTATGTTAATTATGGCATGCCAACCTATTTAATAAAGATATCATATAGTTATATCATCTCATCCTGTTTACATAGTTATCATATTTTGAATTATGTCATTCTATCCGTGAATTTTATCATGCCATCATGTTTCCATAGACAGCATGTATGTGAATTATGGCATGCCAACCAATTTAATAAAGACATCATATAGTTATATCATGTCATCCTGTTTACATAGTTATCATATTTTGAATTATGTCATTCTATCCTGTTTATTTAGCCATCATATATGTGAAATTGTGTTATGCTATCCTGTTTAGTTAGCCATCATATATGTGGAATTGTGTCATACTATCCTGTTTGGTTAGACAACATATATGTGAATTATTTCATGCCCTCTGTTATTCCCCACTATCCATTGCACCTGTCTATCATACAATGTCTATACATTCAATTACTTTTCTTATTTATCAGCCTTGGAGGGGGTGATGGTAGTATCTAAGGGAGTAAAAACATGGTCTTCAGAAAAGACAGTGCTACCCGTCAATGCAGATAGAACCACGATTGTAGTTGCCCAAGAACCAGCCCCACAACACATAAGCCAGACTCTTGCAGATTGTACCCCTACCCAGTTGGACAGAGAACCAGCTACACCCCATCTAACCCCAACCCCAGCAGATAGTAACCCAGTTCAACTTGCCACAGCACCATCTCCACCACAGAGCACCCAAACATGAGCAATTAGTAAGGCAACTGCAGTGCCCAAAGCATGAGGACCAGCACTGCGAACCCCAACTCAATGCTTAAAGCAGAAGAATAACTGTTCTTAGGTCAGATTCCGTAGCTATGGTGCATACTCCTTTGCTCTTGCATCATTGTATTTACTCATACCAACTAATGTCAAATTTCAAGGATCCAATTGAAACTCCAATGGCGCAACAGGTATGTTTTAAACCTGTTTCTTTAACTGGTTTGCTGTTGTAACTTCTTGTGTTGATTTTAGTTTCAATTGTATAAACAGTTAAATTCTCATGTCATGCACATTACAAGTGTTGTTAGTGCTGTGTAGTTTCCCACACTTATATTCAGTCTATGCTGCTTTGTTTTAAACAGACATGATTTGAGCTGCGTCTCTATCTTGATTTGGCAACATAAATTAGGATGATATAGACAATGCAGTGACCATAGTACATAAATATATGTTTCTTTCATGCTGTTATCCTGTCAACATTACTACTGAACTTGTTTACCAAAATGAGTTTCATATACTACATGCTAAACCTGTGATGTATCTGCTTGTTCCTCTTTTAGAATGCCGGCAGAATATTAGAGAAGAGTACCCCATTATGCAATGGTAAAGGAAGTAATGCAGATAAGGTTCAAGATAGTGAGACAACCCTGTTGGTCTCCAAGAAAGCTGATAAAAACTATCTTGAAGATAGTGAGACAACCCCAAAGTCCTGCCTTGATGTAGTGTTCGAGTTACTAGCCACTACCGCTGGCACAAGCTCTTCGAACTCCCTGCCTGAATTAGTTCGGCTTCTTGAGTCTCAACTACAAGTTGAAAGACAACGATCAGCTGTGCTGAGACAAGAAGCCGAAGGACTGAGGAAGTCCCTGCATAATACAGATGCACACTTTCTGGTGCAACAACAAGTGATGGAGGATTTTAGCGTCAAACAAGAGAAAGCTAATAAGCTTACTAAGCTTCTTGCCAGCATGGTGGGTATCCAAGATATCATTTCTTGAGCTCTTCTGAAGTGGTTTCATTTTTGGACTTGTTTTGCTGCCGCATTTATTTGCACTGGTGGCCAACTTAGATGCCAAGTGTTTGTAATATGCTGCTTTGTTGTTCCCTATATCTGCACTGGTGGGGAACTTTGATGCCCAGTGGATGTAATGTGTGTAATCGCCGTAATATCCTAACGTTAGTTGCTTGCTTATTTATTTACTTATAGTCTTGTTTATTTGTTTGCTTGTAGTAACTGCAGTTCATTTTCCTCGGTTTGCTAGTGGCCGCAATAACCATGGGCCACCTATGGGCCGTGGTAACCATGGGCCTCCTACGGGCCGTAGGATCCATGGCCCTCCTATGGGCCATAGGATTCATGGGCCTCCTATGGGCCATAGGATCCATGGGCCTCCTACGCGCCATAGGATCCATGGGTCGTACTGCTTGTGGGCCAAATCCGGACCGCAATATGGACAGTAAACGGGCCAAAATCAGAACCGTTCATTTATGGCCCAGACCATAACGGGCCGTTAACATGCTGGAAGACAACACATGCTTAATTCTATGAACAGGCATGGTGGGTTGTTAATGGGCTGGATTACATGACAGGATGAAAACGGCCCAATGGGTTAACGGGCCACAAACATACCGATTGTTACCACAGGCTGAATTTGGGCCATTAGCATAACAGGCCAGTAACGGACCGTAAGTATTCGAGAGTCGGAAGTGAGCTCAAGAATTTATGGGCCCTTAGAAGGCCGAAAGAAAACACGGACTGGAAACGGCCCAACTGAACCATGGGTCGTTAATGGGCTCAAAGCAGTTTACTGTTCATGATGGGCCAGAATCACCATGGGCCGTCAATGGGCCCAGAGATACAAAAGGCCTCATATGGGCCGAAAGACGCCATGGGCCATACATGGGCCGAAAGTGACAACGGGCAGGAATCATATTGGATGGCCCATATGACGCTACTGGGCCAAATTCGGAAAGGCCATAACGGGCCATGAGTACCCGGGCCGTCAATGGGCTCTATGAGCATAGGCTGTTAACAGGCTTCGCATGGGCCGGCCCTCTAAGTTTTGACCAAGTCAAACAGGCTAGCCTTTTTTAACCTAAATGGGCCACTATTGGGTCGTGCCACGTGTTGACGTATCATAGGCATTAATCGTCCAATGAATGGATGACATCTGTCCCAACGCCAAGCTGACACGTGTTTCCGTTGGCAAATGAGAATTTTACACGTGGAAAATCGCCATTGGTCCGGGCCGATAACGGGTTATCGGATCGAAACCCGCACCCGATAGCTTAACGATGGCCCGTTGCGGTGGATGCCATGTGTCGGTCACCCTTGACGAAAACACTTCCATGACGCGACATTTATCGTCATGGAAGTGGACACTTCTATGGTGTTAATTTCAGTATTGTCATGGAACACTTCTACGGCAGCACATGTATGACTATCTTTATTCTGTCATAAAATGATCACGGATGTACATGCATGACAGAAAACTTGACCTACTGTGACAAACACATATCATCATGGAAGTATTTTTTTTGTAGTCTATAGCCATTGAAACTAGTACTGATGAAATTGAAATTGAGAGAGTTAAACATCGCAAGGCAAGTGCTGCTAGAGCAGAGAATGGCCCAGTTGTCCATAAAAAAGGTAGGGAAAATAGCTTAGATGGGTTAGGCGTGTTTACTACAATAGGCTTAATATACATCAACCGTACAAAACATAGCCATTGCAACTGGTATTGGTAAAATTGAACTGGACGGTTCCTACTTGGTAAATCCCGAGGGGTAGTTGCTGGGGCATGCTACTTGTAGTCTGCGTTGGTATTTCCCCGAAGAGGATAGGATGATGCAGTACAGTAGAGATAAGTATTTCCCTAAGTTAAGAACCAAGGTTATCAATCCAGTAGGAGAACCAAGCAAGATCCAGTGAACAGCACCTGCACACAGAAAAGCAAACACTTGCACCCAACGCGAATAAGAGGGTTGTCAATCCTCTTAGTGGTTACTTGCAAGGATTATGTCTGATAGAGATAAATAGATAAACTAAAATACTAATAAAAATAAAATAAAATAAATTGCAGAAAGGTATTTTTTGGTTTTTTATATGATAAAGATAGACCCGGGGGCCATAGTTTTCACTAGAGGCTTCTCTCTCGAGCACAGAAACATACGGTGGGTAAAAAAATTACTGTTGGGCAATTGATAGAAAAGCAAATAATTATGACGGATTCATGGCAATGATCATGTATATAGGCATCACGTCTGAGACAAGTAGACTGACTCCTGCCTGCATCTACTACTATTACTCCACTCATCGACCGCTATCCAGCATGCATCTAGAGTATTAAGTTAATAAAAACAGAGTAATGCCTTAAGCAAGATGACATGATGTAGAGAAGCAAATTCAAGCAATATGAATAAACCCCATGTTTTTATCCTTAATGGCAACAATACAAATACGTGTCATGTCCCCTTTTGTCACTGGGATTGAGCACCGCAAGATTGAACCCATCACAAAGCACCTCTCCCATTGCAAGATAAATCAATCTAGTTGGCCAAACCAAATCTATATTTAATCATGCATAAAAGAGTTCAGAGAAGACTCAAATATTTCTCATAAATCATATGATCATAAACTCACAATTCATCGGATCCCAACAAACACACTGCAAAAGAAGATTACATCGGATAGAACTCCAAGAACATCAAGGAAAGCATGGTATTGAAGATCAAAGAGAGAGAAGAAGCCATCTAGCTACTAGCTATGGACCCATAGGTCTGTGGTAAACTACTCACACATCATCGAAAGGGTAGCAAGGTTGATGTAGAAGCCCTCCGTGATCGATTCCCCCTCCGGCAGAGTACCGGAAAAGGCCGCCAGATGGGATCGCCGAAGAACAGAGGCTTGCGGCAGTGGAAAGGTTTTCTCTTCTGGCTCTCTGATGTTTCCCAATAATTTTGAATTTATAGAAGTGGAGTTAGGTCAAATGGAGTCACGTGGGCCCCATAAGGCAACAAGGCGCGCCCACCCCTGGGGCGCGTCCTGTTGCCTTGTGAAGCCTCCGTGAGGCTTCTGGCATCCTCCCGAAGCTTCCAAGGTTTTTGTTGTCCAGAAAAAAATCTCCAAAAAGTTTCGTGGCATTTGGACTTCGTTTGCTACAGATTCTCTGAAAAGCCAAAAACAAGCAAAAAACAGCAACTGGCACTGGGCACTAGGTTAATAGGTTAGTCCCAAAAAATGATATATAATTGCATATAAAAACATCCAAGATTGATACTATAATAGCATGGAACAATAAAAAAATATTGATATGTAGCATCCCCAAGCTTAATTCCTGCTCGTCCTCGAGTAAGTAAATGATAAAAACAGAATTTTTGATGTGGAATGCTACCTATCATGTGTCATCATGTAATCTTTCTCTTACGGTATGAATAATAAGATCCGAATGATTCAAAGCAATAGTCTATAGTTTGACATAAAGACATCAATACTCAGGCATACTAATAAACAATCATGTCTTTCAAAATAAAAATGCTAAAGAACGTTATCCCTACAAAATCATACAATCTTGTCATGCTCCATCTTCTTAACACAAAATATTTATCATGAATAACCCCGGTTTTAGCCAAGCAATTGGTTCATACTTTTTAACGCGCTTCAGCTTTTTCAACTCCCACGCAATACATGAGCGCAAGCCATGGATATAGCACTATAGGTGAAATAGAATGTGGTGGTAGGGATAAATAAGGGGAAGTAAAAAATAAGAAGATAGTCTCACATCAATGAGGCTAATCAACGGGCTATGGAGATTCCCAACAATTGATGTCAATGCGAGGAGTAGGGATTGCCATGCAACGGATGCACTAAGAGCTATAAGTGTATGAAAGCTCAACATGAAAACTAAGTGGGTGTGCATCCAACTTGCGTGCTCATGACGACCTCAGGCATTTGAGGAAGCCCGTCATCGGAATATACAAGCCAAGTTCTATAATGAAAAATTCCCACTAGTATATGAAAGTGACAAAATAGGAGACTCTCTATATGAAAAACATGGTGCTACTCTGAAGCACAAGTGTGGAAAAGGATAGTAACATTGCCCCTTCTCCCTTTTTCTCTCATTTTTTTTAGAACGGTCTCATGGACCCCATCCCCACTTTTTCGAGGACTAATTAGTCTCCACCATTCTTTCCTCACTGGGACAATGCTCTAATAATGATGATCATCACACCTCTATTTACTTACAACTCAACATTACAACTCGATACTAGAACAAAAATATGACTCTATATGAATGCCTCTGGCAGTGTACCAGGATGTGGAACGATGCTAGCGTAACATGTATACGAATGATGAACGGTAGCTGAGCCACAAATACTATGTCAGCTATATCATCATGCAAAGCAATATGACAATGATGATGTGTGTCATAAAAACGGAACGGTGGAAGTTGCATGGCAGTATATCTCGGAATGGCTATGGAAATGCCATGATAGGTAGGTATGGTGGATGTTTTGAGGAATATATAAGGAGGCCTATGTGTGATAGAGCGTATCATATCACGGAGTTTGGATGCACCGGCGAAGTTTCCACCAACTCTCGATATGAGAAAGGGCAATGCACGGTACCGAAGAGGCTAGCAAATTGCGGAAGGGTGAGAGTGTGTATAATCCATTGACTCACATTTGTCATAAAGAACTCACATACTTATTGCGAAAGTTTATTAGCCCTCGAAGCAAAGTACTACTAAGCTTGCCCCAAGGGGGGAGGTTGGTAGGAGTTAACCATCGCGCGCCCCCGACCGCCACACAAAGGAGGACAATCAATAATAAATCATGCTCCAACTTCTTAGCATAATGACAGATCATACGTGCATGCTTTGGGAATCACAAACCTTAACACCAATATTCTTACTAAACCACAATTATCTACTAATACCTCCCACATATTACCATCTTAATATCGCAAAACTATTTCAAGGAATCAAACTTATCATATTCAGTGATCTACATTAAAGTTTTTATTATATTCCTCCTGAATACCTATCATATCAGGACCAAATTCATAACCCATGCATATTACCATTGCTATTCATTAGACTCTCAAAAATATTTAAGTGAAGCATGAGAGTGCAACTATTTCTTTAAAATATAACCACCGCCGTGCTCTTAAAGATATAAGTGAAGCACTACAGCAACTGCCCAGCTCAAAAGATATAAGTGAAGCACATAGAGTATTCTAACAAATCACGAATAATGTGTGTCCCTCTCAAAAAGGTGTGTTCAGAAAAGATGATTGTGACAAACTAAAAAGCAAACAAAAGTAAACAAACTATATCACAAGACGCTCCAAGTAAAACACATATCATGTGATGAATAAAAATATAGCTCCAAGTGAGTTACTGATAGATTGTAGACGAAAGAGGGGATGCCTTCCGGGGCATCCCCAAGCTTAGACACTTGAGTCTTCCTTGAATATTACCTTGGGGTGCCTTGGGCATCCCCAAGCTTAGGCTCTTGCCGCTCTTTATTCCTTTATCCATCGTAGTCTCAACCAAAACTTGAAAACTTCAGCACACAAAACTCAACAGAAACCTCGTGAGATCCGTTAGTATAACAAATAAATCTTAAAATTTAGGTAGTGTTGTAAATTGATTCATATTTAATATTGTCATAATGCTACTGTACTCCAACTTCTCCATGACTCATACCCCCGATACGATCCATAGATTCATCAAAATAAGCAAACTATGCAACAAAAACAGAATCTGTCTAAAACAGAATAGTCTGTAAAGATCCAAATTATGGTCGTACTTCTGTAACTCTAAAAATTCTGAAAAAATAGTAAAACGTGGGAAATTCATATATAAATACTCTGTAAAAAATTAAGAAGGTTATGACACTCCAGCGAAAATTAGAAATTCCATCACTGGATGAAAAAGTTTCTGTTTTGAAACAGCATCTATCATACTATCTTCCAAATCATCCCAAAGGCATTACTTGGCACAAAAACTAATTAAAACATAAAAACACAATCATAACAGAGGTTATAATCATGCAAACACTCAAAAACAGAAGGTAAAAGCAAAAATTTATTTTATTCATTGTGTTGCCTCCCAACAAGCGCTATTGTTTTATGCCCCTAGCTAGGCATAATGCATAGTTTCAAGTGTTGTCATCCTTTGTTTCCAAATCCTCAATCACACATCCATTTTTTATATTAGATTTAACATAGGAGTTTCTCATCATCACACTTCTAGGCACAAAATCAATATTTTTACTTTTATGGATAGGTTCCTTAATTATATCAATAAAATTGGGGTGCACGCTAATCATTTTAAGATCCTCGCTCCCTTTACTAGAAGTAGCACCTTTAACCTTAGGGACATATATGAACTTGCAATTTTTATTAGGAGGAGTCATATCAATGTTTTTAGCGGAGGAAAAAGCGGAACCCAAGTTGTTGATAATTTCTTCCAACTTATCAATTCTAGGGGGGCTTTGTTCTATCCTTTCGTTAATTTTTGGTTCCTTTTCCTTTAAAGTTTTCAAAGCAATTCCCACCTTAGAACCAAATTAAGTAATATGATTATGGATCTTTTTATCTAAATTTTCAAGGTGTTCAACAGTAGGCACTTTATTTTCAGGGGTAATAGTAACAAGCGAAGAACTAGCCATAATGACGAAGCAAAAAAGCAAATTAGGAAACAAGCAAATAAAATATTTTTAGGTTTTTGTAAAAAAAAATTAGAAGTGGGGTAGATGAAAATGAGAGGCAAATGAAAATAAAAGTCAAATAAAGTAAATGCAAGTGATTGATAGTTTGTGCGAAGGTACTTGATAGATTTTGATGATGTCTCCCCAACAACGGCGCCAGAGATTCTTCTTGCTACTTGTAGTCTGCGTTGGTATTTCCCCGAAGAGGAGAGGATGATGCAGTATAGTAGAGATAAGTATTTCCCTCAGTTAAGAACCAAGGTTATCAATCCAGTAGGAGAACCAAGCAAGATCCAATGAACAGCACCTACACACAGAAAAGCAAACACTTGCACCCAACGTGAATAAGAGGGTTGTCAATCCTCTTAGCGGTTACTTGCAAGGATTAAGTCTGATAGAGATAAATATATAAACTAAAATACTAATAAAAATAAAAGTAAATAAATTGCAGCAAGGTATTTGTATGTTTTTTATATGATAAAGATAGACCCCGGGGCCATAGTTTTCACTAGAGGCTTCTCTCTCGAGCACAGAAACATACGGTGGGTAAAAAAATTACTGTTGGGCAATTGATAGAAATCAAATAATTATGACGGATTCATGGCAATGATCATGTATATAGGCATCACGTCTGAGACAAGTGGACCGACTCCTTCCTGCATCTACTACTATTACTCCACTCATCGACCACTATCCAGCATGCATCTAGAGTATTAAGTTAATAAAAACATAGTAACGCCTCAAGCAAGATGACATGATGTAGAGAAGCAAATTCAAGCAATATGAATAAACCCCATCCTTTTATCCTTAATGGCAACAATACAAATACGTGTCATGTCCCCTTCTATCACTGGGATTGAGCACAGTAAGATTGAACCCATCACAAAGCACCTCTCCCATTGCAAGATAAAGCAATCTAGTAGGCCAAACCAAATCGATAGATCGGAGAGAAATACAAAGCTATATTTAATCATGCATCAAATAGTTCAGAGAAGACTCAAATATTTCTCATGAATAATATGATCATAAACTCACAATTCATCGGATCCCAACAAACACACCGCAAAAGAAGATTACATCAGATAGAAATCCAAGAACATCAAGGAGAACATGGTCTTGAAGATCAAAGAGAGAGAAGAAGCGATCTAGCTACTAGCTATGGACCCGTATGTCTGTGGTAAACTACTCACACATCATCGGTAGGGTAGCAAGTTTGATGTAGAAGCCCTCCGTGATCGATTCCCCCTCTGGCAGAGTACCAGAAAAGGCCTCCAGATGGGATCGCAGAAGAGCAGACGGTTGCGGCAGCGTAAAGGTTTTCTCTTCTGGCTCTCTGATGGTTTCACAATATTTGTGAATTTATAGAAGAGGAATTAGGTCAAACGTAGTCACGTGGGCCCCACAAGGTAACCCGGCGTGCCCCCCCGGGGCGTGCCCTGTTGCCTTGTGAAGCCTCCGTGAGGCTTCTGGCCTCCTACCGAAGCTTCCAAGGTTTCTTTTGTCCTGAAAAAAATCTCCAAAAAATTTCGTGGCATTTGGACTTCGTTTGGTATAGATTCTCTAAAAAGCCAAAAACAAGCAGAAAATGGCAACTGGCACTGGGCACTAGGTTAATAGGTTAGTCCCAAAAAATGATATATAATTGCATATAATTGCATATACAAACATCCAAGATTGATACTATAATAGCATGGAACAATCAAAAATTATAGATACGTTGGAGATGTATCAGGGCAATTTATCTAGGCCAGAGCCTGCCCAAAGTCGGTGGTGGCGAAGGTGAGGTGTTCCTCTGGGTCAAAACATGGATCAGTGCCGCTGGCATGTGTACCTACAAGAAGCAACTAGTAAATGTTACAAGCTAAACTGCAATTTCACAAATGACGTAAAATACTATAAGACATTGGGATGGAACTAACCTCGACAATAAATAACAATATCGCCCATTGTGGCCCGGTGTAAGTACATGGAAAGGCATGTTAACTACAACAGGGTTAACATCCACCAAAAATAGCAAATGGTAATAAAACTACAGCATCTCTAGTGATATCTTCATTACGTAGAGTTGCACGGTAGCAAAGGGACAGATTAAAAAATGGATAGAATTATTTGCTACAACAGGCTTAACAACAACCTAAGTCAGGCATTGTAAGTTTGTAACTTGTATTGGTGAAATTGAACTGGACAGTTCATACTTGAACATGACAGTGTACATTACTGAAATAAACAAGGCACGTGTTAACTACAGACAACCTAGTATAGCCATTGATACTAGTACTGATGAAATTGAAATTGACAGAGTTAAACATCGCAAGACAAGTGCTGCTAGAGCAGAGAATGGCCAGTTGTCTATAAAAAGGTAGGGAAAATAGGTAAGATGGTTTAGGCGTGTTTACTACAACATGCTTAATACATTAACCATACAAAACATAGCCATTGCAACTGGTATTGGTAAAATTGAACTGGACAGTTTGTACTTGCTAAATCCAGATGGGTAGTTGCTGGGGCACTTCATCTGGGCCAGAGCCCGCACCAAGTTGGCGGCGTCGGAGGCGAGGTGTTCCTCCGGGTGGACATGCAAAACTACCACCGCGCCATCGACCGCCATCAGCTCCTTGACCTCCCGTGGTGATGCTCTGGAGTAGGTGGTGGGGATTTGGAGGCATGAGGATGTTTCGCAGGTGCCATCTAAGCAATCAGGCCGGGGCGGTGATGGAGATCGGTGGGTTACCTGACTGGATCGATGAGGCTCAGGGAGAACATAGATTTCGTTGAAGCTACGGTTGCGGCGGCGGCGGTTTGAGCTGCCGGGAGGGGGGGAAGGGTGGGGAGTTACTGCAGAAATGTGATGGGCGGGGATTGGGTGGGAGAAATAAATTTTCAAATCCCGCGCCTACTAAAATTTTTGCTGCGAAACTCGAAACTTACGCAGGGGAAACACACAATGCAGACGAAGCGTATAAAATACTCATTTGCGAGAAAGAGAAAATTGGCGGATCCCGTATCCAAAAAATTGTGCATGTGTAGTTGATGAAATCAGTCACAGGCGGTCATGAAGGTACGTGTGCGATGTTTTCTAACAGACTTATGGATCATAAACACACACGGTACACCATAGCAACCGTGTGTTTTGGGGTCTTCTATTAATTATTATATCTATCAGCATCTAGAGCCGCAACCTGCAAATTTAAAAATCTCTTTCTTTGTAGTAGGGCTATCAACGTACATGAGCGAGGCGAAGTTGACACTCGATGAACGATCATAAGTTTATGAAATGCAATCAATTGTCAAGTTGCCTCACTCACACAGCGAGAATTGATCGACCTATGCAACAAGAGAGAAGCCTGATGCCTTCCGCCGGCGCGGCTATTTAAGCCGGTCTGCGTCCGCCCCGCGTGGTGAGGTGGGACTAAAAACCAGCTCCAACGAGCTATTCTCCGACCCGATTGTGCAGAGCTGAGAGAGGAAGGAGCTCCGGGTCACTATGGGTGGGACCGCTTTGACTCGGGTGGGTCAAATTTCTTTGACCGGGCACCAATTTTCTCTAAAAAAACTAGTAAGTAGTACTAGTAGATGCTCATAATTAATTAAACAAACATACGGGCGACACACACACTAACTACTTCTCGCATGCTAGCAGCCCACCGTGCTTGTTAGACCTCTGCCCAGCTCTCCTCAGAATCACGGTAGCTATCGCCGTGATCCTGGCAGGTGGAGGCATCGGGCCTTGCTGGCCAGAGGCCGTCGTTCTCCTTCCCGGCCTTGTCGGCGACATCCCGCCTGCTACTTGTGAGCTGCGTCGGGATTTTCCCCGAAGAGGAAGGGTGAAGCAATATAGTAGTGGATAGTATTTCCCTCAGTGAGAACCAAGGTTATTGAACCAATAGGAGAACCAAGCAAATCCTAGTAAAACAACACCTACACACAAACAGACAAAAACTTGCACCCAACGCGGGCAAGAGGGTTGTCAATCCCCTTGTACTCGTTATTTGCAAGGATCAAAACTGGTAGTGGTAGAAGCATAAATTGCAAAGTAAATAAATTGCAGCAAAGGAAATTAGGGTTTTCTAATATAATAAATGGTAGACCCGGGGGCCATAGTTTTCACGAGAGGCTTCTCTCTCGAAAAATAGCATAAGGTGGGTAAACGAATTATTGTTGGGCAATTGATAGAAAAGTGCATAGTTATGATGTTAATCATGGCAATAAGCATGTATGTAGGCATCACGTCCGTGACAAGTAGACCGACTCCTGCCTGCATCTACTTCTATTACTCCACCAATCGACCGCTATCCAACATGCATCTATGGTATTAAGTTCATAACAAACAGAGTAACGCTTTAAGCAAGATGACATGATGTAGAGAGAATAAACCCAAACAATATGAATAAACCCTGTCGTTTTATCCTAATTGGCAACAATACAAATACGTGCCTCGCTACCCCTTCTGTCACTGGGTGAGGACGCCGCAAGATTGAACCCAACACAAAGCACCTCTCCCACTGAAGATAAATCAATCTTGTTGGCCAAACCAAACAGATAGATCGGAGAGAAATACAAAGCTATAACAATCATGCAGGGGGAGATATTATTTTTCTTGCATGTAATAAGGAGGGACTTCCTTGAAAAAGATGCAGCTGGTGGGTCCCAGCTGTCAGGGGGACGAAACTTTTTTTTCCGCGTAATAAGGAGGCACTTCCTTGCGTGCGAAGATGTCACTGGTGGGTCCAACCTGTTAGGGTGAGGAATCATTTTTTGCGTAATAAGTAGGCACTTGCTTTCGTGCTGCCATGGACCATGTGGGGCCCTACTGTCAGCCTCTCCATGTACACACCTCTTCTGATGGTTGTCGTTTGTTGACCACGTCGACCACGCCATGCCGAGAGCACCAACGCGGTGGACGATGGTGAGGCCTAGAAAGGGAACGACCCTGAGCCGGCAAAGACACAACAATGGATGCCCACACAGAGGGGAGTATGAGGGTTGACTGGTTCGGCTGCAGGGTGAGGCTGCCGTCACCGGAAAATAACAGGATGTGCGGGTGGGTAGAGGGATGGCCTAGCTAGCGGTGGGAGTAGGGTGGGCCGGTGAGGCCTGCGTGGCATCACAGCCGGCCACGGGAGATGGGAGCAAGCAGTCCCACCGTCGCTGGTTTGGGCGGCTGGAGCAGGAAGATCATAGATTGAAGAAGCACGACGGCCGTTGGATGGACATCCAACAGCCACTGCTGCTAGAATCGTGTTTTGACTATAAGTTGACAAAGCCTTATGTACGCGTCAACTTAGTCGGCCAACAAGTCAGCCTCGAAATTTGTGGCGTGTACAGCCCATTTGCTATTATTTTTTCAATTTATAGCCCATTTGCTAATTCATATTGAATTTATTACAGCCCATTTTCCATTTTTAGAATTGCTACCCATTTTCTGGTCAGGACCAGGGTTAAAAATTTGAACTAAAAAATATGCAAAATTTTCGAAATTTCGCATATTTTTGCTGGGGTCCGAACTATTTTGAATCCCAAAATTAGGAGCCAGATTAAAACTAATTTAAAAAAAATGTTAAAATCCAATGAAATATAAAATTTCAATAAAGAAAAAAAACAAAATGTGAAACTAATTGCCCATTTTCTATATTTTTTTTACATTTGCAGCCTATTTCATATTACTTTTAAGATTTACAGCCCGTTTTTTGGCCAGGCCGAATGCATCCCTCCTCGTCTTGAAAGACTTGCAGCCTAACAAGTCAGAGAAAACAAATAGGCCTAGGTTGAGTATTCTTTAAAAAAAGAATGGTGGGCTACTCATTTTCCCAAAGAAAAAACAGCTGGCCTGGTCATCTTGTTAGATGGGCCACAAACGCCGCACAACCCAGTTTATACGCTGCTCCGTCTGAACAACCAAAAAAAACTGCTCGAGCTGCTGGATCACAGGTCTCAGCCGCTCCTTGTGCAATTCTGTCGTTAATTAACTATATGTTGACAATGATGTGGGTCCCAGATATCAGCATGGTGGATCTGAGTAAAAAAATGAGGGGTGGATCTGAGTAGTAAGGAGGCACTTGCTTGCGTTCGGCAGTGGACCTGGTGGGTCCCTACTGTCATACTCTCAAGTATAGTCCTCCCCCGATTCACCTTGTTGACCATGTTGACAAGGCCGGACGGCGGCGCAGGGTGGACTACCGTCGCCAGAGAAGAATAGGATGTGTGGGGGAGTAGAGGGATGGCCTGCCAGCATTTCATGGTACGACAGGGTGGCGATCCGGGCACGGCACCACAACCAGCCGTGGAAGGCGGGAACAGGCCGTCCCGCCAGTGCTGGTTTGGGTTTGGCTCCTGGATCGGTCAAACCCAAAAACTCAGCAAGCTGGATTCTAAGAATTAATTTTATATGGCTACAACTTAATGTAAAATGAAGCCGAGCACTTTTATGTTAAAAAAAAGCCGATCACTTTTTTTAGGTGCGAAGCCGAGCACAATCAGAAGCCCTAGGATAAAGTGGTTTCGCCACATCTTTTGGGCTGGGCTGGGCATTCTTATCGGAAAATAATGTTGGGTTGGAACTTTTTATAATAATAAAAACTCGCCTTGTCAAAAAACTTGTGGTACTTGGGATTCGAACGGGAGACTTGGGCAGCACAATCCATAAAACATACAAATGCAACGGAACAAATTTGTGATATTTATTACAACTTGCCGCTAATAATTGTTAGATGTTGACCATGTTGACAATGATTTGCATCGGCTTCAACCTGGTGGGGACCAGATAACAGTCCGCTGGTTGCAGGAAGAAAAGGGTGTGAGAAAAAAGACACGCTATCTTTGCCTAAGAATAATATCGACTGAATGTGAAGATACTCTCATAGGAAAATAATATCCTCCTGTTAAAATCGTTCTTTTCAAATTGTAAATTTAAACAACCTGTGCATGAGCATTTAGCTTTATTTATTTAGGGGAGCATGAGCATGTAGCTGGGCCGGATTCATGTGAGAGCCTCCCTCCCAGTTAATTATGGGCTCTTCTATTGGGCCTAATTCACTGGGCTGCATCTCCTCGACAAGTGGAAGATTGGTTCCCTAGAAAAAATAATATGTCCTACGTACGGGGCAGTAAAGGATCGGAGCATGCAACAACTTCCAAAACATTGTTTTTATCATTCTAACACCACTATTTATTCAACCAACAGACAAAATATATTACTGATTGTACATTGAAAACACCACCAGCATCCATGGCTCTATATTGTTTTAGTAAAAGGGGTTTTCCACCAATTTTCCATTAATAGAAACCACTAGAGGTTCATAGCAAACTAGAGCCCTACAAAGGAGCCTTGGGATTGAAGATACCACTAGGGGTGGGGGTGCAACAGAAGTAGTAAGCAGGCCAGAAGAGTAAAGACGCAGCTCTCTCTTCCAAACAAACATCAGCCAACATTATAGAAGGGCTACCAAAAAAACCAAGGGTATGCATCAAACTTAATAAAGATCCTACTACACCAAGTGTACGCATCTAACTAACTGGCTTAGTTAGGCGTTACTATTTATTAAGCTGTGGAGATTGGCTGAAGGCTTGAACCAGATGGGTGCCTGACGAGGGAAATTCCAGCCAACAGGTCAAAGTCTGATACTTGTGACCCTCTCTCCTACTTTGGCCTGTAGAGCGTGGTGACACATATCAGGGTATGGTTTTCGGTGTAATGAGAACCAGGGTCTCATAAACCTTCAAGGCTTGGGGTTATGGTAATCTAAAGCTGTTGTGAAGCAGCCCCGGCAAGACGATACGACTGGCGAGTACTCCACCAGCAAGCAAGACCAAGAGTTTGCCGGGGAGGAGCTTCTTCCCGGTAGTACATTTCATCTGGCAAGGCGGAGCCGGCAAGACAAGACTCCAGGTGGGTCATCCAGAAGATCAAGTCTACTGTTACTGGCAAGTTCCGCACCGGCAAGCAACGACCCGGCAAGCTCCGTGCCGACAAGCTCCCTTTGTTGTTATTCCACCGCTCCACCTCGGCGGCCTGTCAGAGGCTCGCCGACAGGTGTCGAGCAGGCAGGTAGTTAGGTGAAGCTTGTCGGGGCACGTGGCAGCTCGCCGCCTGAAGAACACCTTTATCGACACATGTCCATATGCGTGTCAAGCCATTATCTACCCTCTGTTTTTACCATTTTGGCATTGTGGTAACCCCTTTCTTCTATAAAAGGAGGTGCATGGCAACCTTAGCAAGGGATCGGACCCCTGTTGGTGACAGTAGTCAAGCTGCACTTACCGAGCTCCTTGCTGGCAAGCTGCGCTCTTGTAACCTTCAGGATTGCAACTCACTCACAATCAATCCACCAAAGCAGGAGTAGGGTTTTACGCCTCATGGCAGCCCGAACCTGGGTAAAATCCCCTACCTTCTCTGTTGGATCTGCTCTTTGTGCGCGTTGATCTCCCCAGCCAAACCTCAAAGGGGCCCTCTCGGTCCCATAGATGGTCATACGCACGACATCTTTGGTGCGCCAGGTAGGGGGATCGCGTGTGCGAAACTGCTCCAGCAGTTTAGGCGCCAGCTCCATCATCCACGACGATCCAAAAGATGGCGGTAGTCAAATTCATCGCCAGATTGGCGACATCGGTGGCACAACATTCGTCGGGCGTCCTACGTGGTGCCTTGATGAATTGCAACGTTTTCGCCGTACTACAGAAAAAGCTAAGTTCCATTGTCTTAGTTTCTTTCTGTTATGCAGCTTTATCTTTGGATGGCATTTTTTTGTACTCAACCTATGCGCAGAGGAGCATCTTCAAAACATTCTACACTCTGAGCTGTTTGGGTCTGCCTGACAAGCTTATGCAGCTGCGTTTGTGTCGTTGATGTTAAGCCCCCCGAAGAGGCACTGTTCTCGATAGGCTGCTTCAGGATCTGATCCTAAGCGCCGTCGTTTAGAACGTGCGCATCCGGGGTGTGCTCCGATAAACATAGGGAATAATAGTGCAAAAATATGGTCATTTAAGGAAAAGGCTTAATAAGTTTTTAATCATTGTGATTTCTGCATAAAACCCATACGCTAGGGACCCTCGTCGGGGCCGGTTGCACTCCTGATTGCCTCGAGTCTGCTTGGCAACGAGAGTAGTTGCATTCGCACTCCTAGTTGCCTCGAGTCCACTCGGCAACGAGAGCAGCTGCATTTGCGCTCCTTGTTGCGTCGATTCTAATCGGCAATGAGAGCAGCTGCACTGAAACCGACAAGGTAAAACTTTCCGGGAGCCGGCGGTCCCGGCAAGCTGCTAAGGACCCATTTCCTCAAAGCGCTGCTGACTAGATCGTGTGCACCGACAAAGTATTCCAGCAAGCGAGGGGTATCCAACAGGAATCAAAATGTATACATAAGTTAAGTGCTAATCGGGCACTAATTAACTTGTTGTGTTCAAACGCTGTTGCGGCGTGTTCCATGCCCACATCAGTGTTGCAGATAAAGGAGTGGAAGATAGCATTAAGGTCATACCAGCCTTGATATTTCCCAAAGCTGCCACTGAGCATCGAGAACCCAGAGTTCTCTGCTGAAATCAAAAGCCTTGCCGGGAATCTCCTTACCGGCAAGCCAGCATCAAGAACTCAGAGTTCTGTACTGAAATCAAAAGCCTTGCCAGGAATCTCCTTACCGGAAAGCCAGCATCGAGAACTCAGAGTTCTCTGCTGAAATCAAAAGCCTTGCCGGGAATCTCCTTACAGGCAAGCCAGCATCGAGAACTCAGAGTTCTCTGCTGAAATCAAAAGCCTTGCCGGGAATCTCCTTACAGGCAAGCCAGCATCGAGAACTCAGAGTTCTCTGCTGAAATCAAAAGCCTTGCGAAGATGTCGTGCGTACGACCATCTATGGGACCGAGAGGGCCCCTTTGCGGTTCGGCTGGGGAGATCGACGCGCAAAAAGAGCAGATCTAGCAGAGAAGGCAGGATATTTTACCCAGGTTCGGGCCTCCATAAGGCGTAAAACCCTACTCCTGCTTTGGTGGATTGATTGTGAGTGAGTTGGAATCCTGAAGGTTACAAGAGCACAGCTTGCCGGCAAGGAGCTCGGTAACTACAGCTTGACTACTGTCACCAACAGGGGTCCGATCCCTTGCTAAGGTTGCCTTGGACCTGCTTTTATAGAAGAAAGGGGTTACCACAATGGCAAAATGGTAAAAATAGAGGGTAGATAATGGCTTGACATGCATATGGACATGTGTCGATAAAGGTGTTCTTCACGCGGCGAGCTGCCACGTGCCCCGACAAGCTTCACCTAACTACCTGCCCGCTCGACACCTGTCGGCGAGCCTCTGATAGGCCCCCGAGGTGGAGTGGTGGAATAACGACAAAGCGAGCTTGCCGGCATGGAGCTTGCCTGGTCGTTGCTTGCCAGTGCAGAACTTGCCAGTAACAGTAGACTTGATCTTCTGGATGACCCGCCTGGAGTCTTGTCTTGCAGGCTCCGCCTTGCCGGATGAAATGTGCTACCGGGAAGAAGCTCCTCCCCGGCGAGCTCTTGGTCTTGCTTGCTGGTGGAGTACTCGCCGGTCATAACGTCTTGCCCAGGCTGCTTCGCAACAGCTTTAGATTAGCATAACCCCAAGCCCTGAAGGTTTATGAGACCCTGGTTCTCATTACATCGACAACCATACCCTGATATGTGCCGCCACGCTCTGCAGCCCAAAGTAGGAGACAGGGTCACAAGTATCAGACTTTGACCTGTTGGCTGGAATTTCCCCCGTCAGGCACCCATCTGGTTCAAGCCTTCAGCCAATCTCCACAGCTTAATAAATAGTAATGTCTAACTGAGCCAGTTAGTTAGATGTGTACACTTGGTGTAGTAGGATCTTTATTAAGTTTGATGCATACCCTTGGTTTTTTTGGTAGCCCTTCTGTAATGTTGGCTGATGTTTGGTTGGAAGAGAGAGCTGCGTCTTTAATCTTCTGGCCTGCTCACTGCTTCTGTTGCACCCCCACCCCTGGTGGTATATTCAATCCCAAGGCTCCTTTATAGGGCTCTAGTTTGCTGTGAACCTCTTGTGGTTTCTATTAATGGAAAATTGGCGGCAAACCCCTTTTACTAAAGCAATATAGAGTCATGGATGCTGGTGGTGTTTTCCATGTACAATCAGTAATATATTTTTTCTGTTGGTTGAATAAATAGTGGTGTTAGAATGATAAAAACAATGTTTTGGAAGTCGTTGCATGATAGAATCCTTTAGTTCCTCGTACATAGGACATACTATTTTTTCTAGGGAACAAATCTTCCACTTGTCGAGGACATGCATCCCAGTGATTTAGGCCCAATAGAAGAGCCCATAATTAACTGGGAGGGAGGCTCTCACATGAATCCGGCCTAGCTACATGCTCATGTTCCCCTAAGTAAATAAATAAATAAAGCTAAATGCTCGGGCACAGGTTGTTTAAATTTACGAGTTGAAAAGTATGATTTTAACAGGAGGATATTATTTTCCTATGAGAGTATCTTTACATTTAGTCGATATTATTCTTAGGCAAAGAGAGCGACCAGTCTTTTTGCTCACACCCTTTTGTTCCTGCAACCAGTGGACTGTTATCTGGTCCTCACCAGGTTGAAGCCGATGCAAACTGTAGTCAACGTGGTCAACATCTAACAATTATTAGCGGCAAGTTGTAATCAATATCACAAATTTGTTCCATTGCATTTGTATGTTTTATGGATTGTGCTGCCCAGGTATCCCATTCGAATCCCAAGTACCACAAGTTTTTTGACAAGCCGAGTTTTTTTTATGATAAAAAGTTCCAGCCCAACATTATTTTTTGATAAGAATGCCCAGCCCAGCCCAACAGATGTGGCGACACCACTTTATCCCAGGGTTTCTGAATGTGCTCGACTTCACACCTAAAAAAAGTGATCTGCTTTTTTTTTAACATAAAAGTGCTCGGCTTCATTTCACAATAAGTTGTAGCCATATAAAATTAATTCTTATAATCCAGCATGTTGAGTTTTTGGGTATGACCGATCCAGGAGCCAAACCCAAACCAGCGCTGGCGGTACGGCCTGTTCCCGCCTTCCACAGCTGGTTGCGGTGCCGTGCCCGGATCGCCTCCCTGTCGTACCATGTAATGCTAGCAGGCCATCCCTCTACTCCCCCACACATCCTATTCTTCTCTAGCGATAGTAGCCCTCCCTGCGCCGCCGTCCGGCCTTGTCAACATGGTCAACATGGTGAATTGGGGGAGGACTATACTTGAGAGTTTGACAGTATTTACCGACCAGGTCCACTGCCGAACGCAAGCAAGTGCCTCCTTACTACTTAGATCCACCCCTTAAATTTTTTTACTCAGATCCACCATGCTGATATCTGGGACCCACATCATTTTCAACGTATAGTCAATTAACGACATAATTGCACAAGGAGCAGGTGACACCTGGGATCCAGCAGCTCAAGCAGTTTTTTTGGTTGTTAAGACGGAGCAGCGTATAAACTGGGTTGTGCGGCATTTGTGGCCCGTCTAACAACATGACCGGGCCAGCTATTTTTTCTTTGGGAAAATGGGTAGCCCACCATTCTTTTTTTGAACAATACTCAACCTAGGCCTATTTGTTTTCTCTGACTTGCTGGGCTGCAAGTCTTTCAAGACGAGGAGGGATGCATTCGGCCTAGCCAGAAAATGGGCTGTAAATCTTAAAAGTAGTATGAAATGGGCTGCAAATGTAAAAAAAAACACAGAAAATTGGCAATTAGTTTCATATTTTGTTTTTTTTTCTTCATTGATATTTTATATTTCATTGGATTTCAACATTTTTTAAATTAGTTTTAATCTGGCTCCTAATTTTGGGATTCAAAATAGTTCGGACCCTAGCAAAAATATGCAAATTTTTGAAAATTTCGCATATTTTTTAGTTCAAATTTTTAACCCTGGTCCTGACCAGAAAATGGGTAGCAGTTCTAAAAATGGAAAATGGGCTGTAATAAATTCCATATGAATTAGCAAATGGGCTGTAAATTGTAAAAATAATAGCAAATGGGTTGTACACGCCACAGATTTCGAGGCTGACTTGTTGGCCGACTAAGTTGACGCGTACGTAAGGCTTTGTCAACTTATAGTCAACACACGATTCTAGCAACAGTGACTGTTGGATGTCCATCCAACGGCCGTCGTGCTTCTTCAATCTTTGATCTTCCTGCTCCGGCCGCCCAAACTAGCGACGGTGGGATTGCCTGCTCCCTCCTCCCGTGGCCGGCTGTGATACCGCGCAGGCCTCACCGGCCCACCCTACTCCCACTGCTAGCCATGCCATCCCTCTACCCACCCGGACCTCCTGTTATTTTCTGGCGACGGCAGCCTCACCCTGCAGCCGAACCAGTCAACCCTCGTACTCCCCTCCGTATGGGCATCTTTTGCTGTGTATTTGCCGGCTTAGGGTCGTTCCCTTCCTAGGCCTCGCCATCGTCCACCGCGTTGGTGCTCTCAGCGTGGCGTGGTTAACGTGGTCAAAAAACAACAACCATCGGAAGAGGGATGTACATGGAGGGGCTGACAGTAGGGCCCCACATGGTCCATGGCAGCACGCAATCAAGTGCCTACTTATTACATGAAAAAAATGATTTCTTGCCCTGACAGGTTGGACCCACCATCGACATCTTCGTACGCAAGGAAGTGCCTCCATATGACGCGGAAAAAAAGTTTCGTCCCCCTGATAGCTGGGACCCACCAGCTGCATCTTTTTCAAGGAAGTCCCTCCTTATTACACGCAAGAAAAATAACTCCTCCCCCTGCTAGCTGGGTCCCACCAGATTTGGAGGCTGACTTGTGGGCCTACTAAGTTGATGCGAACGCAGGGCTTTGTTAACTTAGTCAACAAACGATTCTAGTAGTAGTGACCGTTGGATCTTAATTCAACGGCCGTGTTGCTTCTTCAACCTCTGACCATCTTGCTCCAGCCGCCCAAACTAGTGCCGGCGGGACCGCCTGCTCCTGCCTCTCGTGGCCGGTTGTGCTACCGCGCTGGCCTCACTGCCCTACCCTACTTCCACCGCTGGACATGGCATCCCTCTACTCACCCACACCTCTTGTTATTCTCTGGCGATGTTAGCCTCACACCACAGCGGAACTAGTATTCCATGAAACAACACGTCCGGTACGTGCGAACGATCATCAATCGTTCGCCGTCGTCTGATCGAGCCAGGAACCACCTGCAACTGCCATGCCACTTTTCTTTGAAAGGTTCTGGGATTAGGAAGGGTAGGGACACCAGGCGGCCTACAACATCATATCAAGTTGGAGTCAACTAAAAATGGGCTGGTACTGTAAATCTAAGAACAGCATGTTCAGAGCATGAATATTTTTTCAGTAAATGTTGACAGTAATATAAGCATGGGAAGGATGATTTGATTTCACCAAAATTCTACTACATCTGATCACCAATGTGAGACATTTTGGCAGTTCAAATTAAACTGTCAAAACATCCTACGTTACTGAACAGAGGGTGTATTTGACAGTGTGGTGTTAATTTCTAACAACAATGTCATGATTCTAACTCTTCTCAAACTATACTCTGACAATAGGAAGCAAGCCATCCTAATATCATAGGAAAGTAGGAGTAACATACTGCTGTCACAACCATTTGTAGTGATGACTGGAGTAGGCCAGCAATATGTCCAGCCAGAGAAGGAGTCCACAACGTAAATGTAACCCTTGTGTTCAATGGCATCAGAGAGCGATGGAGGATGTATGATCCAGCGATGGACGTGGACATTTATCCACTTACTGCAGTGACCTATTAGATAGGTGAGACCGCGGTTGAAGAATGCAATTAGCTTGAAGTCTTTATAATTTGTAGATCTTGTGGGCACTTGGCAGATTACAACCTTGAGCAAATCAAACTTGGTATCATGTTGGCTACTCTAAGATTCCGAGTATTCTGGGCCGCGGTGCCAAATTAATGCAGTGTTAATCGAAGGAAGGAGTATCAATCGTCGGGTATAGACCTCCACGAGCATCCACCTGCCGCGTCCGTCGACGAGCACCATCCAAGACGTGTTCATGCCGACCCAGTAGATACCGTTAATGTAGTTGAGGGTGATGGGGATCGGATTGTAGTTGAGAGGGTTGATGCTCGCCACCATAGGATCCTTATGCTGCGCGACACGCTGTTTCTGAAGATTAGGCGGCATCAATAAGTAGGGAGCTGGCTTAAAAAGCTCTGACCTAAGGGCTTAGAGTAAACGGTACAGCCCTGATGAGCACGCGGTGAGCGGCATGGTACTGAGATTGTCCACACGCGAAACAATGAGTTTGATTTCCTCTGTGGGGAGCGAATTCCAGCCACTCTTTTGGCGGACGCTGGTCGGTTCTGCCATTGTTAGTGCTTGGGTTTCGGAAGAGGGGGGAGGCGCCTAGCGGGGATGGAAGATTGGTTGATTATGTGTGGGCAAGGATGGAGAAGCGAATATGTGTTGCGGGAAGTGGACAGGTGATGATGACAGTGTAACAGCAGCACGCCGCTTGACTTACGAGACACATCCCAGCAGCGTAGGGTCATATCGATGCCAGACAACTTGATTGAGTACAGTACTAAAATATATAAACCACAGTACCTACTATAGTGGAGTAGGACTTTGCTCTACCGAAGTAGTATAGTAAATAGTACAAATTCAATGCCCGAGCATGGAACGACTATGAACCACCATCGGTGCTAATGCCACTACCCAGCAAACGTTCGCTAGGAGACATGGCTGTTGCAAACGCCCGCATCGCAGTTACATGTGTAAGGGTGGCGGTTATGTGGGCGTTCGCCAGGATTGTTGATGCGGAGCATCCTACGGCCATCCCCATGGACCTACCTTCCTCTCCCCAAGTGCCAAGCGGACCAATGACACAAGCACATGGAAGAGCTATCGAGACCGAGGTGACATCTCTCCTTAATGAACTTCCATATGACCCGTGTGAGACATGGCTACTACCTCAAGCCGAAATGCTATGTGTGCTTAGCTAGGTATGAAGAAGACCACCTCAGGAATGCTCGGAATGAAGACCAAGTCCTCAAGTACACGGACGGTGAGGCATGACTGAGAAGACCGCTGAAGTGCTACAGCGGCCGGACATCCAGCCCCTGGGAACAGCAGCCGCAGCCCTGCAGCCGAAGAGCTCCACGGCCCGGACATCCGGCCCGACGTCCCCGGACATCCGACCGGGCCCCGGAGATCCAGCCCAACCTCTCTAGAGGCCACCCGAACCTGGACCATCTCTAGGCCAGACTTCCGGCGCCAGGCCCGGACATCCGGCCGGACGGGAACGGCCGGACATCTAGCACCTGCACGCGTGTAACTAGCCGACCGGCCATGTAATCCCCTCCTCTCCCCTCCTACCTCGTGGACTACTATATAAACACCTCCCCCTTCCCCTAGCTAGGGTTAGCAAAGTATATTGAGACATTTGAGTGAGCTTTGCTCCTTGTATCTCCTCTTGGGGAATCAGGACCTCTTTCGGGAGAAGGATCCCCATCATAGGATCATCAAGACCTCTTGCGGGAGAAGGATCTCACGAGATAATCAAGACCTCACCTCCTTTGGAGTGAGAAGAACCTTACCTTTGTGCTTGTTTCCTTGGATTGTTCTTGTATACTTGTGGATCTCATGTATGCTATCCTAGTGGATGTGTGATTTGGGTTTATTTGAGTGATTTTCTCTTGTTGTTCTTGTTTGTTCTTCCCTTTTCCCCTCCAAGTGTGAAAAGATCATCACCATAGGGTTCCACCCTACATCATCTTGGTATCAGAGCCATGTTGATTCACACTTTGGAGTTCTTCCCCTCCACTTTCTAGCCCCAATTTTATTTGTTTTGTCCAATTTCGAAAATTCCCCACAAAAATAGACATACCAATTTTTTTTGTGATTTGTTCGTTTGATGATGTTTTGTTGATTTTGATCCATGGATTCGAAGTGTTTCAAGCGGATCTAGTTTTTCCCCACCATCTCCATCAATTCCATCCACGAAATCCCCCCAATTTGGCCCAAATTTTCTTTTTCCCCACATTATTCTTCATGTTCATCGACGGATCCAGACGACTGGACATCTGGCCCGAAAGCCTGGACATCCGGCAGCCCGGACATCCGACCCGTGAAGCTGGACATCCGGCTCGGCGTGACAGCCCCGACATCCGGCCCGACGCCTCGACATCCGGCACTCTACAGCCCATCACTCCATCACTTCGCAATTTGGGCCATTTTTGACCATTTTCGCTGTTTTGCCCACATACTTCCGCCAACCCATACCACAACTAGTGCAACTCCACCACGTACTTTTGCAACCACCACAAGTTTTTCCACTTGAGAATTTGAGGTCACGGTTTCCGTTTCCTAACGTGTTTCGGCTACTTAGGGACGTCTCATCATCGACATCACCGCCGCTCAACTTCGCCACGGACTCGAGATCGACAACGACCACTTCATCATTGTAACACAACCACCGTAAGCAAGGACGGTAACCTCGACGACAACTTGTTCATTTCCTTGCCATTGCATTGTTAACCCCAAGGCCCTCTTTTGCATCACTTTCCTACGAGACTAGCCATTTGAGTATTGCCAGGCAACGCTACATGTGCACTTTAGTGATACACGTTTGGCATAGCTATCATAGCATGCATATATCATCGTATCATCTCTTGTGTCAACAATTGTTCCCGCTATACATCATTACTATCTTCGTGAGAACATTTCGCATAAGTGGCCAAAGGAAAATATCAAAGAAAGAGAAGCTTTTAAGCAAAGAGAGAAAGAGAAACAACAAGCTTGTAAGCAATAGCCATAGCATCACCACATTGTATATCATATTTGATCATCTTGGATCATCGTGACCAAGTTCACCGGGAACCATACATACATAGCATAATTGAGATAGGAAGTCGATACGTTTTGTCTCTCATAGGTTGTGCACAAGTGTCGTATCCACCTATTGAGCAATTGTGCTACGTCTTTCTAGAGTTGTGCAACACGAGCGTTTTCCATGGATTCCACATTTTGTGCTCATTCCTTGGTTGCGCGACCTCATTTATCTATCCGTGTGTGTGTTTCCGTGTGCCACTCATTGCTATTGGTGTACTTGTCTCACTTGCGAATTTGTGAATCTTTTTCAACATTATTGATATCTTGCTAAAAATTGCAGAAATTTTGTGCCACCATCCTAACCAAGCTACTCCATAAGCTTTACGTGTGTAGGTGTGAGAAACAAACCCGATACCAATTCTGCTATCATAGCACTACATTGAGTGATACTCGATACATCATCAATCTTTGGAAAAGGTAACTTTGGTTTTGTTCTCTCATTTCCTACTCACCTCTACTTGATCATGATGGATAGGCCAAGCACAACTTCAAATCCTGTCTTCGACGAGCACGACGCACCGAATGACTACGTGTCCAATACCCAACTCTTTAGGGTGCAACGAGCCTTGCATCAAGAGAATGAAGCTTTGGGCGACCGCATCGAACGACTCGCCACCGACTTGCGTCATTCTGAAGCAAGAACAAGAGACTACCTTGAAGCCAAGCTTACTACCCAAATGGAAGAGTTTCGTGCCATGATGGTTAACCGCACTTCTTCCACATCTTCATCGTCAAGAGGACACCGTTCAAAGCGTCATTTTTCGGATTCATCATCGGATGCAAGTCTTCCATGAACTCGATCTCATCTTCCAGACAACCACCAAGACCATCAAGCTTCACAAAATCTATTCCATGGAAACAGTTTGCAAGACAACCTTTGAGAGCGAGAATGACAACATCATCAAGCTCAAGACGCCAAGCACCAAGCGCAAGTTCCACGACATCAACAACAAGATACACAAGAAGGCGATCCACTTTGTCAAGAGCAACAACGTTCTGAGCAACAAGCGCTCGAAGAACAATGTGCTCTTCGGGAAGCCACTCGTGCCCTCGCCGAGAACAACCATCGTGGGCGTGACGAAGAAGAGGCACGTCAACAAGAAGAAGCCGCACACCTTGAGGAAAATCAAGAAAGGGGGAACCGGGCAAGAGTATCTCGTCCCCAACGTCGAGTCAACCACGTAGAGCAAGACGATAACAAGGATGAAGACCGACCTCCAAGACAAGAACGATGACAACATCGGCATCATGATGAACAACACTACGACAAGCTCAAGTTCAACATGCCCAAGTTATGCGGAAGCACCGATCCCGAAGACTACCTCTCATGGGCCTTAAAGGTGGACAAGATATTCCGTCTACGCCACTATGACAAAGAAGAGAAGGTGGCCATGGCATTGCTTGAGTTCCAAGAGTATGTTCTCATTTGGTGGGAGCAAGTCATCGAGCGTCGTAAAGAAAAAGGCAAACCACCCATCACTACTTGGACTCAAATGAAGGATGTCATGAGAGCTCGTTTTGTCCCTACACACTATAGCCGCGATCTATTCAAGAAGCTACAACTCCTCAAGCAAGGCACCAAGTCGGTTTAAGAATACTACCAAGAAATGGAGATTGCAATAATACGAGCCAACATCAAGGAAGATGATGAACAAACTATGGCGCGTTTCTTGAATGGCCTCAACATCCAATCAAGGAAATTGCTGACTTCCAACCGTACTCCAACCTCCTTGAGCTAGTGCATCAAGCCACCAAAGCGGAGCGACTAGTACAAGAGGACTACAAGTACTCCAATTACTTTTCCAAGACATACGGCTCAAACACTCAAGATTCTACGACTACGACACCGCCTCCAACGACTCGAGCCACACCAAGTACCGGCGACAAGTCAAGCTCCAAGCAACCTTTGACGTCTTCGAGCCGTCCTACTTCAAGTACATCCAAGCCAAGACCTTCGTCATCGACTCCTACACCGGATGTTACCACCAAGACAAGTGCAATTCAATGTTTCACTTGCAAAGGCCGAGGCAACAAGTCTTGAGTGCCCCACACAGCGCACCATGATCGCCAATGATGACGGCACCTACGACTCCATGAGCGAAGAAGAAATGGAAGCACTTGAGCACGTGGCCATGCACCAAAAAGTGAATGAGGATGACGATGATCAACTCTTTTGTGGCAATGATTCAAGCCCCGCTCTTGTTATCTCCAAGATCCTAACACTTCAAGAACAACAAGACAAAGACCAACGTTGCCACATCTTCCATACCAAAGCGGGTATTCAAGGACGTTCCGTCAAGGTCATCATCGACAGCAGAAGTTGCCACAACTTGGCAAGCGACGAGCTATGTTCCAAGCTACAATTGCTCAAGAAGAAGCACCCTCGCCCCTACATGGTCCAATGGTTAAGCGACTCTGGCACAATTCAAGTGGAGCACACCGTTCAAGTGTCCTCTAAGATTGGCTCATAAGAAGACACCTTGGAGTGTGATGTGGTTCCCATGTCCATGTGTAATCTCCTCCTTGGAAGACCTTGGCAATTCGACCGCGGCGTCATCCACAATGGATGGACCAATCACTATAGATTCAAGATGAAGGGAAAGGACTATGTGCTTCGACCCATGTCGCCAAGTGTCGGTGTATAAAACATGGGAATTTTATACCCTGACTTATGCACAGACAGTAGCAGCCTTCTTAATGGCCAGGCTTGCTGGGGATTACCAAGATCAAGACTCAAGACTTAATCGCAAAAGCACTAAGGAAAAAATCAAGACGAAGCATCAATAATTACTTGGATAGTACTGAAGATGGAGGCATTACTTGCCGGCAAGATTCGAGCCGGCAAGATGAAGGCCCGGCAAGCTCCGTGCCGGCAAGTCTTCGCTAGCTCGTCAGCGCTCCACCTCAATGAACAGCTAGTCACTAATTGGCGAGGTGTCGACCGCGCAGGCAGTTTGGTGAGATTTGTCAGGGCACGTGTCAGCCTGCTGGAAGGAGATATAACTTTAATGACACCTGTCCAGGGGGCGTGTCAAGATAATATGAGGTAGCTGGGCGAGCGGTGTAGGAACCTTGCCGGGGCTCCTCCTCCACATGACACCTAACGGCGCATTAAATGCTTTTGTCCTAAACCGGCAGAGTTAGGTATGATAGCACTGTTTGCTATCTAATCAACATGTAATGACTGTTTTGCCACTGTGGTTACCCCTTTAAGCTATAAAAGGAGGGCCAGGGCAACCATTACAAGGGATCGATCACTAGACACTCTATCTCACTTTGCATGCATAGCTGCTTCCCTTTGCACCTTGCCGGGACGAAGCGCACCTTCTACTTGAGCTCTCCACATATAATACACCATAGCAGGAGTAGGGTTTTACACCTCATGGTGGCCCGAACCTGGGTAAAAATCTTTGCGTTCTCTGCTGATTCTGCTCTTTGTGCCTGTGCATTCCCCTAGTCGAACCGCAAAGGGGCTAGATGGCCCCATAGATGGTCGTACGCATGACATCTTTGGCGCGCTAGGTAGGGGAATCGCTTGCGCGAACCTGAATCAGCAGTTTGCGCATCAACTTTGTCTTCATCATCTGTGATGGCGCCCAAGAAGAAGGGCGTGTCTGCAGCCGCTCCATCGACCTCCAAGGCTCCATCGCATACATCCGCAGGCGGCGGGGATGATCCGAATGGCACAGGCGGCTCCGGTCAGTGGCGTCCGCATGGCAAGATGCCTGTTGATCAACCTCAAGATCTTCAGGCACCACCTCCGCCACGGCAGCCCGCTACTGAGCATGCGCCGCGGCAGCAAGATCGCAATGGCGCTCCTGCTGGCTCTACCAGGAGTCGAGCGACGTCGCGTTCTTTGCTCCTAGCCATGCCAGCCACAGCAGTAGAGGCGATGGCGCGAGCCTAGATGTTGTTAAACTTTCCTCCAGCGGCAGACAAGATGGATGAGTGGAGAGCCACCATCCAAAGCCTCATTGGATTTGCCGAAGCCAGCAAATCACAGCAAGCGGGACCATCTCAATGCCCGCAAATAGCACCAGTAGCTCCAACTGGTGGCCGTGTCAACGGTGCTGCGCCAACGGTGCAATCACCTCCATGGCAACAACATCAACAGCAACAGCGACAGCAACCACGACAAACTCAATGATCCGCCATGCCTAACGAGATGTCTATGGCCTCCTTGGATCCGCGAGCGCGGCAAGATCAGCGGCATGTGCTGCAAGATAGGCGAGCGGAGGATGCCCGTACTACCATTGAACGGCGCCGGGAGGCGCGCCGTCAGTCTGGCGCGCGCAATGGCCCAGTCGTTGATGAGCCT
This sequence comes from Elymus sibiricus, assembly GCA_039707655.1. Classification (NCBI taxonomy): domain Eukaryota; kingdom Viridiplantae; phylum Streptophyta; class Magnoliopsida; order Poales; family Poaceae; genus Elymus; species Elymus sibiricus. The sequence continues at coordinate 180,728,426 of CM077670.1, forward strand.
GCGCCCGAGGCTGGCGGGTATCTGCCTTACGAGGTCGGATGCCCAGCCTTCACTTGTGAGCTGCGGCAAGTCCGCTGGCCATTGGTCTGGGCCTTCAAGCCGGAAGTACCAGAGAAGTACGACGGCAAGCTGAACCTGACAGAGTTCTTAAGCATTTACACATTTGCTGTGCAAGCAGCCAGGGGAAGAGACAAGAAGATCCTTGCCAATTACTTTCCGTTGGTGCTCAAGCCCAATGTGAGGTCTTGGTTGATGAACTTGCTGGAGAACTCCATTTCTTCATGGTCTGATCTTTGCAACGAGTTTGTTGGTGCTTTTACCGGAGGCCACAAGGCTCCTGGTCAGCCTAGTGACCTGCAAGTGGTCCCGCACAGAGTTGGCAAATCCTTATGCAAGTACATTCAGAGGTTCAGCCGCGTGCATCACAACATACCAGATGTGCACCCCTCTGCCGTGATTGCCGCCTTTCACACAAATGTGCACAATCGAAGGATGCGGGAAAAGATGAACATCAAGCTGCCGAAGACCGTCAATGAGTTGTACACATTGGCGGATAAGTGTGTGCACGCTCAACAAGGAAGGAGACTTCCCAGGGAGGACGCTGGTGCCGAGGTAGACTCCAAAGTCGATGATGCCGCCACCCCGAAGAAGAAAGTCCGAAAGTGCAATAGGAAGCACAAAGGCAAAACAGTCATGGCTGTCGAGGGCTCTGGCAACTTTGACGCTGCCAAGAAAGCCAAGACAGAGAGCTCCGGCAAGGAGGCTACTGTATGCGCCGCTTGTCAGGAGGCGGCGGCAAACGAGAAGGCCGGCAAGTCTGACGGGCCATATTGCAAGATTCACTGCACTAAAGGTCACGACCTCCATGAGTGCTGGCAGGTTGAGCAACTTGCTGAAAAACAAAAAGCTAAATATGAAAAGCGCGACAAGGAGAAGGGCTAGGATGGTGCTGGTGGATCTGGCAAGAAAGGCCGTGGTGGTCGTGGAGGTCACCGTGGCAAAGCCATGCAGCAAAAGGAGAAGCCTGCTAGAGGTCGAGAAAAGAAAGAGGAAGATGATGGAAGTGATGAGGAGGACGACGGAGAGTCCAGTGAACAGGAATTCCAGAAGGCAACTGATGCTATGTGTATTGACGGAGGTGCATCTCTGCACTCCTCTCACCGCCAGCTCCAGTAGTGGGTGCGTGAGGTCAACGCAGAGGAACCGGCAATGGGTGCGCAAAAGCCGCTCAAATGGTCACACACGCCTATCATTTTTTATGCCGAGGACCACCCTGATCGCACAACTGCGGTCGGGTGCTTGCCGTTGTTGGTTTCACCAACGATACGCAACCTCAAGGTCACAAAAATGTTAGTTGACGGTGGGGCTAGTCTGAACTTGATTTCACTAGTGGTAATCAAGAGGCTACAGATTCCCGATGAGGAACTCGAGAAAAAAGGTACATTTCAAGGAGTAAACCCGGGAAGAAGCCAGCCCAAAGGGAAGATCACTTTGCCGGTGACGTTTGGCGGGGAACTGAACTACAGGACAGAAAAGATAGTTTTTGAAGTCATCAAGATCCCCTTGCCGTATAATGGAATTCTTGGCCATCAAGCCTTGGCAAAATTCATGGCGGCATCCCATTATGCTTACAACATGTTGAAGATGCCAGGGCCAATGGGTGTCTTAACCATCAACTCCGACAAGAAGGATGCAGTTATCTGCGTCGACAAGCTCTACAGAGAAGCGGTTGCAGCATTTGCCATCAAGGCGCCAGCTCCCGCTGAGAAGAAAAGCAAGAAGAACGGCAAGACCTCTGCCAAGTCTTCCAGAAAGCGCACCTCCTCGGAGTACTGTGCACCCGTTGAGGATCTGCCGGAGAGCTCTACCGCCAAGAAATCCAAAGCAACTCCACCAGCAACCAAGAAGGTGCCGGCAAAGGAGGACGGCACGGGCGGTACCTTCACCATCAGTGCCTCTCTTGACAGCAAATAGGAAAGCGCGCTCATTGCCTCCACATGACACCTAACGGCGCATTAAATGCTTTTGTCCTAAACTGGCAGAGTTAGGTATGATAGCACTGTTTGCTATCTAATCAACTTGTAATGACTGTTTTGCCACTATGGTTACCCCTTTAAGCTATAAAAGGAGGGCTAGGGCAATCATTACAAGGGATCGATCACTAGACACTCTAGCTCACTTTGCATGCATAGATGCTTCCCTTTGCACCTTGCCGGGATGAAGCGCACCTTGTACTTGAGCTCTCCACATATAATACACCAAAGCACGAGTACGGTTTTACACCTCACGGTGGACCGAACCTGGGTAAAAACCTTTGTGTTCTCTGCTGATTCTGCACTTTGTGCCTGTGCATTCCCCTAGTTAAACCGCAAAGGGGCTAGATGGCCCCATAGATGGTCGTACGCACGACACCAAGTCAAGTCATCACCGACAAGCAAGCTTCAACCCATCGTGGAGAGACTAGTGAGCGAGTGAACCACCAAAAAGAAAGTGAGCGCCACAAGCCAAAAATGAGCGACTCCATGATGATCGACAAGAAAGGTTTAGTGCTTTTAGCCACCAAAAGAGACATGAGGGATGTGAGTGAGAGCCCATCGAGTGTTCTTCACTTTGTGCTTGTGTGCAAAGATGAAGCGGTGCGGACTAATACTTCACATCATCTACCTTTGGTATTGTCTCATCTATTGCAGGAATTCGCGGATGTTTTTCCCGATGACCCAGGGTACCTCAGCCCGTCTGCCCGTGGCCCAGAGCGCAACGCTTGGCAATGGCCCAACAGGTGGCCCACCAGCGGGCGCCTCAAGCAAGACCCCTCATGAGGCCCCGGCCTCCTGAGGACCCCTCCTCACGGAGTGGGCGAGCAAGACTTGGCCACTTCACCGAGTGCCTCGCGAGGCCATCTCGCGAGGCGGCCTACCGAGGTTGCCTCCCGACGCACCCTCCCGAAGATATGCAAGATGAGTCCCATTCGGCTCGGTCGCACGGTCTCGTGCCCATCACGTGGGTGATGCGCGCAGCGACGAACGGCGACAGAGGCCGCGCCGGCAGGCGCGGATAGAGAGGATTTCCCCTTTTGTGCTAAGGGAGCAAGGCCAGCTGTCCATTTCCCAAAGCAACCCCCAAAGGTTGCCCAATCGGTGAAAGAAGACCAAGACGGTGGACGCGCAGGGCAGAGGTCAGCACCGAGCCCACCGGCGCGTCATGGATAAGCGCTTTGCAGGCGAAGACCATGTTTTGTCAGGATAGACTACGCCCCTGCCCCCCTTCAAAATTGCCGTTGTGTGGCAACCCTTCCCGCCATTGTTTTTGGGGGATGAGGACCAAGGAAAGTATAAAGGAGGGTAGGGTGCCGCTGTAGAGAGGATCCGAGATCGATTCCACCTTGTACGCTTGTACTCACCAGAGCAATCCCAACCAAGCAGGAGTAGTGTTTTACACCGCAAGGTGGCCCGAACCTGGGTAAAACCACCGTGTCTCCGGCGCGCTCTCGCCATAGCTTCGCCGTAGTTTAGCTGGGGAAGGAGGCGAGGTGGTAGGAATGAGCTCACCCCAGTGTTCAAACCTTTGGGTCCCCGGAGCCCGACTTCTGACATTTGGCGCGCCAGGTAAGGGTGTGCTACTATTCTTCCACTCCGCCCTCGACCTCACCAGCTTCGTGGCCGACGCTCGCCACGAGCGCACTGAGCGTAGGGCGTGTCGCGTTGCCTAGACGGAGCCAGTGGGCCGCGGCAACCGCCTCCGTGTCGAGGCCGCTGCTGCCACTGACCCTGCCGCCCACGAGCAGCAGGACTCCTCCCTGCACCCCTCTGTGCAGGCAGACGGCCACACCGCCACGACCTCCTCCTCCCTCGCCGGCCGTGGGCCACCGAACGCGCAGGCCGCGCTGCTCATGGCGCGTGACCTGCTGCGCTACCGTCCAGCTAACACCGGCTATGACGCCTGGCTTGGTCACATCACCAAGCTCTTCAACGCCGCCGGGGACGCTCCGGCGCCTTCCCACTCGCTCCGCCCTATCTGCGCCTACCACAACTCCCGCTCCCACAGCACCGAAGACTGCCAGGAGCTCAAGCTGCTCCGCGATGAGCACCTGGGTCACCGAGACGACCGCAACGACCACGACGCCGGTCACGGAGGTGGCCGCAGCGGCAACCGCTGGGATGGCCGCAGCAGCGGCAACTTTTGCCAAGGCTGGCGCGACCAGCCTCGTAAGGCCGCTTGCCGCGACCAGCCTCGTGAGGCCGCCTGGCGCGATCAGCCTCGTGAGGCAAACCCTCAGGCCAACGCCGCTCTTCCACCACTGCCGCCGCCACCCCGGAGGAACGACGTCAACCAGCCTGACGAGGGCGCTAGGGGCTACCAGGAGCCTCGTGCGGTGGCCTGCATCCTCGACGGAGCTCAGGCTCCTGCGTCCAACCGCCACTTCAAGCAGTTCTCTCATGAGGTGAACGCCGCCCTCATGAGGCCAGAGGCTGCACGGCCCCTCAAGTGGTCGCAATACGCCATCACCTTCGACTCCAAGGACCACCCCAAGTCTGTGACTGCCGCAGGCGCGCTCCCCATGTTGTGCACTCCCACCATCAGCAACATTGCGGTCACCAAGACCCTCATCGACGGAGGCACCGTCCTTAACGTGATCTCCATCGAGACCTTCGAGCAGCTCCAGGTGCCTTACGAGTAGCTCATGCCGATGAGGCCCTTCTCGGGCGTGACCGATGGCTCCACAGTGCCCCTGGGCCAGGTGCGCCTCCCCGTCACTTTCGGAACCTGCAAGAATTACCACATTGAGATCATCGACTTCGACGTCACCCACATCGGCCTGCCCTACAACGCCATCCTGGGCTACCCCGCGCTTGCCAAGTTCATGGCGCTGTCTCATCACGCCTACAACGTCCTCAAGATGCCTGGCTGCAGCGGCATCATCACCGTCTCCTGCGACTAGAAGGACGCGATCTGCTCCCTTGAGCACACCTACAAGGCCGCCGCAACTGCCCATCCAACTGACAAGGATGCAGTCGAGCCTCCTGAGGCCGCTCCTGCGAAGAAGAAGCAACTGTTCTCTCAGGACCGCGCCGAGACGAAGAAGGTGTCGGTTGATGGCAGCGGCTGAGGCCCTGCCTTCACTATCGGCGCCAGCCTTCGTCCTGCATAGGAAAGCGCGCTCGTCACCTTCCTTCGGGCAAATTCGGATGTTTTCACCTAGAAAGCATTTGATTTGTCCGGTGTGCCGAGGGAGGTGATTGAGCACCACTTAGCGGTGTGCCCCAACGCACGCCCCATCAAGCAAAAAGCGCGGCGCCAGGCGCCCGAGAAGCAAGAGTTCATTGTTCAAGAAGTGCACAAGCTGCAAGATGCTAGAGTCGTCCGGGAGGTACGCCATCCCGAATGGCTCGCCAACCCAGTCGTCGTCCCCAAGAAGGGCGGCAAGGAACGTATGTGCGTCGACTTCATGAGCCTCAACAAGTTCTGCCCTCAGGACCCCTTTCCGCTGCCGCGCATCGACCAGATTGTGGACTCCACTGCCGGACGCGAGCTGCTGTGCTTCCTAGATGCCTTTTCAGGCTACCACCAGATCAAGATGGCGGCAGAAGACATGGAGAGGATGGCCTTCATCACCCTTTGCGGCATATACTGTTACGTCTGCATGCCCTTCGGCCTGAGGAGTGCCGGGGCCACCTTCCAGTGGCTGATGCGCATCACGCTGGGGCCTCAGATGGGGAGGAACGCGGAGGCCTACATCAATGGCATCGTGGTCAAGTCTCGCGAGGCCGGGTCCCTTATCAGGGATCTCGAGGAGACGTTCGCCAACCTGCGCAAGGTCAACCTCAAGCTCAACCCCGACAAGTGCGTCTTTGGAGTCCCTTCCGGCAAGCTCCTCGGCTTCCTGGTCTCCCACCATGGCATGGAAGCCAATCCAGAAAAGATCAAGGCCATCGAGAGAATGTGTCCTCCCTAGACCCTCAAGGAAATGCAGCGCTTGGCGGGATGCATGGCCTCCTTGTGGCGCTTCTTCTCCAAGTTCGGCAAGCGGGCCTTGCCATTTTTCAAGCTCATGAAGAGGTCCGTCCCCTTCAAATTGACTCCTGAGGCAGACGTTGCCTTTGAAGACCTTAAGAGGTACCTCACGAGCCCGCCCATCATGGCCGCGCCGCGCTCCCGCGAGCCCTTGCTCCAATACTTGGCGGCTACCCCCAGACAGCCAGCGTGGCGCTCGTAGCACTGCGAGAGGAGCGCGTCTGCGCTAAGGAAAAGCCTTCCGAGCCTCATGAGCCTCCTGAGCCCTCCAAACCTCGCGGACCTCCGGAGCCTCGTGAGCCTCACGAGCCCTCCGAGCCTCCCGAGCCCTCTAAGCCTCATGAGCCTCCCGCGCTTGCCGAGCCTCGCGAGCCACCTGAAGAGCAAGCTGCCACCATGACTACGTGCCTCGTCGAGCACCCCGTGTACTTCGTCAGCACGGTGGTAAGCTACGCATGCGAGCGCTACCCCATGTAGCAGAAGCTCCTCGTCGCGCTCCTCGTCGCCTTGAAAGCACATTTGCTCCCTTGGTGGTTTTGGTAATTTATACCAACATACATGTTGTTGGACTAATGCTTTTATCTAGTAAATTTCAGACAAGTTCAACAATGGCGTGGCGTGAACAAGAGGACTTGGAACCCCCTCAAAATGCTAAGGACAAGGATTGGCAAAAGATCAAGACTCTACATTTTTGGTTTAGTGATCCAAGATCACATTGAGTCCATAGGAAAGCCAGTACTATTAAAAGGGGATGAGGTGTTGCTTAATGGTCCTTTTGCTCAAGTGATTAGTGACAGTATTCCTAAACCCTCAACCACTCTCTCTACACAAATATGTCCTAAACCCAAAGTCCAACTCGGCCCCACCGATATTTCCAATCCGGCCCCACCGAGTTCATCCAAGACTTAGACACTGCCAAACCCTAACAAATCGGATCCACCGAAATGGATCTCGGTCCCACCGAGATGGCCTTCCCAACTCTCTGTAATCGTTTGCATTTACTTCGGTCTCACCGAGTTTGCAAATCGGTCTCACCGAGATGGCTTGCCAAGTCTCTATCGCCTTATTGCTTCACTTCGGTCCTACCAAGTTGATGCAATCGGTGCCACCGAGATGAGGATTGCCCTAAGCCATTGCACTTTGGTCCATCCGAGTTGTTCGTATCGGTCCCACCGAGATTCCTAAAGTTCATATCTTTTACACAGTTCGGTGCTACCGAGATTATCGTTTCGGTGCCACCGAGTTGGGTCAAAAGTGTGTAACGGTTGGATTTTGTGTGGAGGCTATATATACCCATCCACCCCATCCTTCTCAGTAAGGAGAGCCATCAGAACGTGCCTTGACTTCCACCATACATTTTCTGAGAGAGAACCACCTACTCATGTGTTGAGATCAAGATATTCCATTCCTACCATTTGAACCTTGATATCTACCCTTTCCCAAGTTGCTTTCCACTCAAATCTCTTTTCCACCATAGCCAAATCTGTGAGGAGTTGATTGAGTGCTGGGAAGACTATCATTTGAAGCACAAGAGCAAGGAGTTCATCAACAACACACCGTCTATTACCTTTTGGAGAGCGGTGTCTCCTAGATTGGTTAGGTGTCACTTGGGAGGCTCCAACTAGATGTGGAGTTGAACCAAGAAGTTTGTAAGGGCAAGGAGATCGCCTACTTCGTGAAGATCTACCCCAAGTGAGGCTAGTCCTTCATGGACGTAAGCCATGGTGGAATAGACAAGGTTGCTTCTTCGTGGACCCTTTGTGGGTGGAGCCCTCCGTGGACTCGCGCAGCCGTTACCCTTCGTGGGTTGAAGTCTCCATCAACGTGGACGTACGATAGCACCACCTATCGGAACCACGCCCAAAACCACCGTGTCTTCATTGCGTTTGATCTTCCATACTCTACCCCTTTACTTTCCGTACTATTGCATGCTTTACTATTTCCGCTGCTCAATCTCTAGATATGCATGTGTAGAAGGTATTGGAGTGATCTTAACTTGTGCCAAATCTGCCTAAATTCCAAGAGAAATTAAAAACTGCACCTTTGACTGGTTAGGAGTCTATTCAACCCCCCTCTAGACCTATCTCCTCGATCCTACAATTGGTATCAGAGCATTGGTCTCCATTGCTTTGGTTTCATCACCATTGGAGGGAGATGGATATGTCTATGTTCGGGAGTATTAGATGTAGAGTGCCTATTATCAATGGGGAGTATTACAACTTTTGGAGGGATGAAATGCTTGATATCTTTGATGAGTTTAACTTGAGCAAGTATATTCATAATCTTTATGTGCCCCCTATTGATCCCTTGCATCCTACTCATGAAGAAGAAATTGACATGCTTCGTAATCTTAGAACCTTCAATCTTATCATTAGAGGATTACCTAAGATTGTGCTTGGTTGTATGCGAAACTTTGCATGTGCTTATACTCTATGGCATGATTTAGAAAAGTGATATCCCGGTTATTCTCTAAAGAGTCTTGATAAGATTCTTCATAAGGCTGTTGTTTTTCGCAAGATGAGTCCTAATGATCCTAAGTTTGATGATTGCTTGTTTGAGCTTCGTGATCTCATGCGTGCCAAAGGAGACGTTAGAACTATTAGCAATATTATCATGGAAACTGTTAGAATTCATAAACTTGAACATTGTCATGATCATGAAACTAATGAATCTGTCAATCACATGCATGATGATGATGTTGAGCACGGCTATTATGATGAAGACGAAGACTTTGATATTGAATTTGAGAAGACCATGAGGAATCTCAGTCTTATGGCAAATCTTCGAGATTACATGGCCGGAGGAAAAGAGTGGATTCTTGATAGTGGATGTACCGATCACATGACTGGAGATAGAGACATGTTTCGTGAGCTTACTAAAAATGATGGTCCACGCAAGTATGTGACTTTTGGAGACAACTCCAAGGGTAAGGTACTTGGCCTTGGTAAGGTGGCCATATCCAATGATAGCTCCATACAAAATGTTATGCTTGTTGAATCTCTTGGTTACAATCTTCTTTCCGTTTCTAGACTAGCCGATTTTGGTTTTAATGTTCAATTTACCAAAGTAGATTGCCAAGTGTTTCGCCAAGATAATCATAATATAGTCTTTACCGGCATTCGTAGAGGTGATCTTTACATTGTTGATTTCACTAAGAGAGCCCAACCTCGTACTTGTTTAATTGCTAAATCTTCTAAAGGTTGGTTATGGCATAGAAGACTTGGAAATGTTGGTATGCGTAACCTAGATAAACTTGTTAAAGGAGATCACATTCTTGGAGTAAAAGATGTTATATTTGACAAAGATCGACTTTGTAGTGCTTGCCAAGCAGGAAAACAAGTTGGAGGAAGCCATCCCATAAAGAACATTATGACCACGAGGAGACCACTCGAGCTACTTCATATGGATCTGTTTGGTCCCAACGTCTATAAGAGTCTTGGTGGTAACTCTTTCGGTTTGGTCATTGTTGATGATTTTTCCAGATTTACGTGGGTGTTCTTTCTTGATGACAAATCGCAGGTACAAAAGATCTTCAAGAACTTCGCAAGAAAGGCTCAAAACCAATTTGAAGTGAAGATCAAGAAGGTTCGGAGTGACAACGGAACGGAGTTCAAAAACGCAAATGTGGACACCTTTCCTGATGAGGAGGGTATTTCACATGAGTTCTCGGCTACGTACACGCCTCAACAAAATGGAGTTGTTGAGAGGAAGAACCGTACACTTATTGAGATGGCAAGAACAATGCTTGATGAATACAAGACGCCAAGACATTTTTGGGAAGAAGCGGTTGAAACAGCTTGTCATGCAACAAACCGACTCTATCTTCACAAGCTTCTTGGTAAAACGGCGTATGAACTGCTCACTGGTAACAAACCACAAGTCGGATACTTTCGAGTATTTGGCTCAAAATGTTACATTCTTGATAAGCATCGTCGTTCAAAATTTGCTCCTAAATCTCATGAAGGTTTCCTACTTGGTTATGGATCGAACTCTCACACTTACCGTATCTACAACAACTTCACTCGAAAAGTTGAAGAGACGGTAGATGTGAAGTTTGATGAGACTAACGGCTCGCAAGTCGAGCAATTGCCACTTGATGTAGGAGATCAAGAACCATCGGAAGCAATCCAAGACTTGCCCATTGGCAAGATTCGCACCGTGGAAGTAAAGGAGAGTACCTGGTGTATTCAAGTGGAAGCCCCAACCTCACATCAAGGTGAACGACAAGCTGATATGGAGGCATCCACAAGTGGAACACGTCAAGACGATGGGAATGAGGAAGTGCAACAAGATGGTCCATCTCAACCTCCTTCTCCACCTCCACAAACAGACAACGACAACATCAACGAAGAAGAAGAAGATGATTATGATGAGGAAGCCTCACCACAACCCAAGAAAAAGCTACCTCGAGTTAGAGCAAGAATCGACAAGGATCATCCCGTCGAACAAATACTAGGAGATATCCAAACTGGGAGAATTACTCGCTCTAAATCTCGTTTAGCTAACTTTTGTGAGCATTACTCATTTATCTCTAGTGTTGAACCCTTGAAGGTAGAAGATGCTCTCAAGGACCCCGATTGGGTGAATGCAATGCACGAAGAGCTACACAACTTTGAAAGGAACCAAGTTTGGACATTGGTTGAGAAGCCTAAGGAAGAGCAAAACATCATTGGAACCAAATGGGTGTTTCGGAATAAGCAAGATGAAGATGGACAAGTTGTACGCAACAAGGCTCGTCTCGTAGCACAAGGTTACACACAAGTCGAAGGTATGGACTATGGTGAGACCTATGCCCCCGTTGCAAGACTTGAATCCATTCGCATTTTACTTGCTTATGGCAATCACCATGATATCACTCTTTACCAAATGGATATTAAAAGTGCCTTCTTAAATGGTGAAATAGAGGAGGAAGTATATGTTAAGCAACCTCCCGGCTTTGAGAATCCCAAGAAACCCAATCATGTGTACAAACTTCGTAAAGCTCTTTATGGTCTCAAACAAGCCCCTAGAGCTTGGTACAAATGCTTGACAAAGTTTCTTCTTGAAAAAGGTTTTGAAATTGGGAAGATTGATTCAACTTTGTTCACTAAGAGGGTTAATGGAGAATTTTTTGTATGCCAAATTTATGTTGATGATATTATCTTTGGATCTACTAACCCCTCTATTAGTGAAAAGTTTGGAAGGTTGATGTCGGAGAAGTTTGAGCTGTCTATGATGAGTGAACTCAAATTCTTTCTTGGTTTGCAAATCAAGCAAACTAGGGAAGGTACCTTTGTCTCTCAAACAAAGTATACCAAGGACTTATTCAAAAAGTTCAACATGCAAGAGAGTAAAGGTATGAAAACTCCCATGCCCACGAGTGGACATCTTGACTTGACCAAGGATGGCAAACTGGTTGATCAAAAGGTTTATCGATCGATGATTGGTTCATTACTATATCTATGTGCCTCTCGACCCGACATTATGCTAAGTGTGTGCATGTGTGCACGATACCAAGCGGCACCAAAAGAGTGTCACCTTAAGGCGGTGAAAAGAATTGTGAGATACTTGATACATACACCAAACTTTGGAATATGGTATCCCAAAGGATCTTCTTTCAATCTTGTTGGCTACTCCGATTCGGACTATGCCGGAGACAAGGTTGACAGAAAATCCACTTCGGGTACATGTCAATTTCTTGGTAGATCTCTTGTGTCTTGGTCCTCCAAGAAATAAAATTCCGTATCTCTATCTACTGCCGAAGCGGAATACATTGCCGTGGGATCATGTTGTGCTCAATTACTATGGATGACACAAACTCTTAAAGATTATGGTGTGCATGTGAGACATGTACCATTACTTTGTGACAATGAGAGTGCTATTAAGATAGCACACAATCCCGTGCAACATTCTCGAACTAAGAATATTGAGGTTCATCACCATTTCATTCGAAATCATGTTGAGAAAGGTGATATTGACCTTAAACATGTTCGTACGGACAAACAATTGGCGGACATCTTTACCAAACCCCTTGATGAGAAAGTGTTTTGTCACTTGAGAAGTGAGTTGAACATCATTGATGCTTCAAACGTGAACTAGAGATTCATGTGGATGCATACAAGGGCATGAGCATTCTTGACTAATCCATGATACTTTCGTGATCATATTATATCATGGATATTTTGCTCCCTTGTATGGTATCTAACCTTTTGTAGGTACTTGGACAAGCTTCATGTCACAAGATTGCATCTCACTCTTATCTTGAGCAATCTTGTATAACCCAAGTATCAACAATTGATGGAGTAACAAGGAACAAGACAACCTAAACATATCCTTTGACAACATTTGAGTTATGCTTCATTCTTGTCATTTTGGATACACATGTTGTTCCTTGCAAATCTAACCCATGTAGGAAGATGAACTACAAATGATAGGATAGCTCCAAACTTCAATTCATGAGCATCCACTTCAAGTTCAACTACATGATGGACTTCACCAAATACCAATGTAAGTTCTCACATCTTAGAGAAGCTTTACTCAAAGACATGAGCTAAAGCAACTCAACAAGATGTGAATACATCAAAAGCTTAAAGGAAAAATGGCAACCCCATTTTGAGCTTAAATGATGAGTATGACATATGATCAAGTGTTCTCACTTGCCTCCTAAGTCAATATACTCTAACATAGGTGACCTAGTCGCCGACCCATCTAGATGAAGTTAAAAAAAACTTCATCTAAATGTCTCTTTGCTTCTTTTCTGTTTCATTTCGTTTGGTTTGAATCGCAGTTAATTCTTTGCAAATCCTTGTGAGATTTCCTTGCCTAGTGAGCTGAGTTGACAAAATATTCCATTGCATCAGACTCGGTTCCACCGAATTGTCTCAACTCGGTGTCACCGATTTTGACTGCTCTAAGGAATTCTCTGTCAAATTTTCCCTGAGTTTTTCTACTCCAGCTCCACTCGATGATTCTTATGCTCTACTTGCATCTAGATGTGTTTTCTCAAGGACCAATCCCACCTGATCTATAACCTTGAAGACCCTTCTTGGAAATTGATGTCAAAGGGGGAGAGAGGAATATATCAAAGCTTAAGCTTATCTATTCAAAATCAAAACAAAGATGCACCTTACAAGAGGAGAGAATGTTACATGTTTCTTAGAGGGGAGAAACATGATTAGTCTGTTCTTTGGCTGTTGTTTGAGTTTTCTCACCCTACCTACTCCCAATATCCATGTCAGATTCAGGGGGAGAGGAAGTTCTTTAAGGAGACAGCTATTTCTTTCGGGGACATGTCTGCTTCAAAGAACTATTCACCTAGTGATACTCTCTTCTACGTGTCATCCCAATCTTGGTTTCTTGTTGATCTTGTGTCTTTTTCTTGAAGAAATTATCTTGTGTTATCTAACCCTGTTTTCTCAAGTGTATTTCTTCAGGTACTTGATCAAGAACTTCAAGGTAAGTATTTGCATCACACTCATGTACATGGTTGACCTCTTGCTAAGTATATATTGTTAGCAAGGAGAAAATCTTGTACATGTGGATACTCTAATGTCCTATATATATTGCTCTGATTCATATAGCCAAGATACATGTTGCATGTATATTTCCCATAAGATATCATCATGTTATGCACATCTTCAGGGGAGTTCAAGGGAGCTCATACATGTTACATGTTTTCTTCAAAGCTTTCATACATACTTCTGCTATATCTGTATTTGAAGCTTTGATGTATGTTGTCATCAATTACCAAAAAGGGGGAGATTGAAAGCACATTTGCTCCCTTGGTGGTTTTGGTAATTTATGCCAACAAACATGTTGTTGGACTAATGCTTTTATCTAGTAAATTTCAGACAAGTTCAACAATGGCGTGGCGTGGACAAGAGGACGTGGAACCCCCTCAAAATGCTAAGGACAAGGATTCGCAAATGACCAAGACTCTACATTTTTGGTTTAGTGATCCAAGATCACATTGAGTCCATAGGAAAGCCAATACTATTAAAAGGGGATGAGGTGTTGCTTAATGGTCCTTTTGCTCAAGTGATTAGTGACAGTATTCCTAAACCCTCAACCACTCTCTCTACCCAAATATGTCCTAAACCCAAAGTCCAACTCGGCCCCACCGATATTTCCAATCCGGCCCCACCGAGTTCATCCAAGACTTAGCCACTGCCAAACCCTAACAAATCGGATCCACCGAAATGGATCTCAGTCCCATCGAGATGCCCTTGCCTACTCTCTGTAATCGTTTGCATTTACTTCGGTCTCACCGAGTTTGCAAATCGGTCTCATCGAGATGGCTTGCCAAGTCTCTGTCGCCTTATTGCTTCACTTCGGTCCTACCGAGTTGATGCAATCGGTGCCACCGAGAGGAGGATTGCCGTAAGCCATTGCTCTTCGGTCCATCCAAGTTGTTCGTATAAGTCCCACCGAGATTCCTAAAGTTCATATCTTTTACACAGTTCGGTGCTACCAAGATTATCGTTTTGGTGCCACCGAGTTGGGTCAAAAGTGTGTAACGATTGGATTTTGTGTGGAGGCTATATATACCCCTCCACCCCATCCTTCTCAGTAAGGAGAGCCATCAGAATGAGCCGACACTTCCACCATACATTTTCTGAGAGAGAACCACCTACTCATGTGTTGAGATCAAGATATTCCATTCCTACCATTTGAACCTTGATCTCTAGCCTTTCCCGAGTTGCTTTCCACTCAAATCTCTTTTCCACCATAGCCAAATCTGTGAGGAGTTGATTGAGTGCTGGGAAGACTATCATTTGAAGCACAAGAGCAAGGAGTTTATCAACAACACACCGTCTATTACCTTTTGGAGAGTGGTGTCTCCTCGATTGGTTAGGTGTCACTTGGGAGCCTCCAACCAGATGTGGAGTTGAACCAAGAAGTTTGTAAGGGCAAGGAGATCGCCTACTTCGTGAAGATCTACCCCGAGTGAGGCTAGTCCTTCGTGGACGTAAGCCATGGTGGAATAGACAAGGTTGCTTCTTCGTGGACCCTTTGTGGGTGGAGCCCTCCGTGGACTCGCGCAGCCGTTACCCTTTGTGTGTTGAAGTCTCCATGAACGTGGACGTACGATAGCACCACCTATCGGAACCACGCCAAAAACCACCGTATCTTCATTGCGTTTGATCTTCCATACTCTACCCCTTTACTTTCCATACTATTGCATGCTTTACTATTTCCGCTGCTCAATCTCTAGATATGCATGTGTAGAAGGGATTGGAGTGATCTTAACTTGCGCCAAAACCTGCCTAAATTCCAAGAGAAATTAAAAACTGCACCTTTGGCTGGTTAGGAGTCTATTCACCCCCCTCTAGACCTTTCTCCTCGATCCTACACGCTTCCAGGAAGCTGCGCCACTACTTTCAAGGCCACCCCATCAAGGTCATCTCTTCTTACCCCTTGGAGCAGGTCCGGCGCAGCCCCAACGCTGATGGCCGCGTCGCCGAATGGAACATCGAGCTGCAAGCCTTCCAGTTGGAGTTCTGCACCACCAGAGTCATCAAAGGCGCAGTTCTAGCCGACTTCATGGCAGAGTGGATAGACCCGTACGAGGGGGAGTCTTGCGAGGACAAATCACTCCTGCCTGGGGATGAGGTGCCTGGCGGCTGGACCATGCACTTCAATGGCGCCTTCTCCCGGCAGGGCACGGGGGCTGGGGTCATGCTCACTTCGCCAACAGGAGACAAGCTCTACTACGCTGTGCAACTCTGCTTCAGGCACACCGACAAAGTTTCCAACAACATCGCGGAGTATGAGGGCCTCATCATCGGCCTCAAGGCCGCTTTTGCCCTGGGCATCAAACGTCTCACCATCAAGGGTGACTCGCAGCGTCTCGTCAACTTCTCCAACAAAAGCTACAAGCCCAAGGACGAGCACATGGCCGCCTACCTATAAGAGGTACGTAAACTCGAGAAGCGTTTCCTTGGCTTGGAGCTGCAACACGTTCCCCGCGGCAGCAACAAGGAGGCCGACGACATCGCCAAGCAAGCATCTCGCCGTGAGCCCCAGGGCCCTGGCATCTTTGAGGAAAGGCTCCACAAGCCATGAGCTACTCCGCCAGCCGCGAGCACCACGCTGCTTCACGTGGAACACCCGCCCGCACCACCCATGGGCGCACTAGACTGCGGCCCACCCTCAGGAGCCTGCCTGCTGCTGGCGCTCTTGCCCCAAGCGGACTGCTGGGCCACGGAATTCAAGGCCTATCTGCTCCGTGGCACACTCCCGGAGGAGGAATCGGAAGCAGAGCGCGAGGTCCGCCAGGCCACCGGTAACTGCTTGTAGGACGGCGAGTTATACCGAAGGCGCCCGAATGGTGTCTCCTTGCGGTGTATCTCTGAGGAGCAGGGGCGCGAGCTGCTCGCCGACATACATGGTGGAGACTACGGCCACCACTCCTAATCACGCACCCTCATCGGCAAGGTGTTCCGCAGCGGCTTCTACTGGCCCACTGCGCTGCATGACGCCACAGCGCTGGTCCAAGCCTGCGAGGCTTGTCAGTTCCACGCCATGCAAATCCACCAGCCAGGGAAAGGCCTCCAAATGATTCCCCTCACATGGCCTTTTGCGGTCTGGGGGCTGGATATCCTGGGGCCCTTCCCTCGCGCCGCTGGTGGCTACCGCTAACTCTACGTTGCCATCGACAAGTTCACCAAGTGGGCAAAGGTCGAGCCTGTGCGCACCATTCCGGCGGGCTCTGCCATCAAGTTCGTCAAGGGCCTCGTGAGCCACTTTGGCGTCCCCAACTGCATCATCACCGACAATGGCTCCCAGTTCACAAGCGGCCTCTTCAAGTCCTACTGTGCCAGCCTCGACACACAGGTCTGCTACGCCTCGGTGGCGCACCCGCGAAGCAACGGCGAGGCCGAGCGCGCCAACGCTGAGGTCCTCAAGGGCCTCAAGATGAGAAGCTTCAAGAAAAAGATCGAAGCCTGCGGCAAGGGCTGGCTTGACGAGTTGCAGTCTGTGCTATGGTCCATCCGCACAACGGCAACCAAACCTACTGGTGAGACCCCCTTCTTCCTCATCTACGGAGCTGAGGTGGTCCTTCCATCGGAGCTTAAGCATGGCTCTTCGTGAGTCCTTGCCTTCGAAGAGGCGCGTTAGGATGACTCGCGGGAGACCGACCTGCTGCTCCTTGAGGAGGGCCGCCGTCAGGCCGCCCTTCGCGCCGCAAGGTACCAGCAGGCCCTGCGTCGCTATCACAGTCGCAACATCCGCCCTCGCACTCTCGAGGTTGGCGACCTCGTCCTACGGAGGATCCTCTCCAAAGAAGGACTCCACAAGCTCTCACCCATGTGGGAAGGCCCTTTTAGGGTTGCTCATGTCTCCAAGCCCGGCGCTGCCCGGCTGGAGACAGAGGACGAAGTTCCTATGCCTAACGCTTGGAACATCCAACACCTCCGCAAGTTCTAGCCGTGACCCTCATGCGTAAGAACGAAATGGGGCTGTACACGCCCCGGAGACTCTCACTGTGTTCGCCTGACGGGCACGCGAGAGCTCCTACCCACGCCCAAGTGGAAGCCCCATGCTCCGCGCTGGCGGAACGATCGAGCCGCGATCATGCCCACGCCCAAGTGGAAGCCCCATGCTCCTCGCTGGCGGACCGATCGACCTACGATCATGCCCACGCCTAGTGGAAGCCCCATGCTTCGCGCTGGCGGAACTATCAGTTGAGGGGGCCCCACGGGATGCACCAACCTCACACTGATCCTTGCCGAACATGGCAGATAAATCTCTTTTTGGTTGTGTAATGAACCTATTACTATGTTTCAGTCAAGCTCTATTTCCTAAGACATCTCATGTATTGCTAAGTTGCTTGCCTCAGGAGCTGTGCGTGCTCGCGACCTTCCTCCTGCGCATCTCGCGAGTGGGGGCTGGACACGGTGCCTGTGCTCGTGTCAGTCCTAGCAGCGCTGCAAAAACCCAAGTGATCGAGCTCTGGCTCGCGGGCCTGCTCCCGTGCACGCCACCTCACCAAGGTCCTTGGTGTCTTGTCTCCTCGCGTGATACCCGCGAGCAAGCTAGCGAGCGCATCGCTCCCCCCATGTTATGAAACCAATGCAAGTTATCACAGGAACAAGGCACTCAAAGGCCTCGCGAGTACTACCTCGCAAGACGACTCATGACAAGACGTCCTCGTAAACCCCCAGGAAGCCTTGCGAGCCAACCTACAGCGACCATCTCCGCCAAGTGCTGGCGGTAGGCCTCACGAGCAGGAGTCTCATGAGGCGCGCCCCGCAGCCATGACACGGTAATCGGCACTCGCAAGAGCTAAGTACAAAAGTGCCTCGCGAGTCACTCAGGGTGCCTCTCAAGTTTCCTCTCCCTGCAACCTCGCTGAGTGCTGATGTTCTCTCCGCCATGCAAGCCGCTTGCACGTCAAGGGGGGACTTCCTGAGCATCGTGCCTCAGGAGTCCTTACCGCCTCAGTGCCCTACACCTCCTGGCCTTGTCCAGGCAATGCGACCTGACATACCAGCGATGGCTGTAGCCCACTCGGGGGCTGGGACCTGACGACATAGAGCACTAAAGCAAACAAGGAAAGAGAAATAGGCCTCACGAGAGAGCCTCACGAGGAAACATGCATCACGATAAGTTACACAGTACTTAAAACAAAATTAATTGTCTTCACACCCCCACAGGGCCGCGATTAACTATGTGTAGGACAATAGGAAAGGGCCTAAGAGGACGCATCGCCATCACCGCTGCTACTGCCGTCGTCGTCTTCACTTTCCTCGGCTCCGCCTGAGCTCTCGCTGCGGCCATGGGCAAACTGTGCGTGCAGCGCGTCCACGTGATCCTCCATCGCCTTCCCGAGGCCACCACAGAGCTCCTCCGGGACGGGAGCAATAACCTTGTCGAAGTCGAAGTTGGGGTCGGTGTGGAGAAGGTGGCTGAAGATGCGTGTCGCTGCCTGGGTGAGGAGATCGCGGCATTCCTCCTCGACGATTCCGCCCACCTTCTTGGCGCCTACCTCGAGCCGCTCCATGAGCTTGGAGAAGAAGTCGAGGTAGCTGGCGTCATGGGCCTCGAGGGGGCTGCTGACATCCTCCTTGCAAATGGAGCCCAAGGCGCGGCGGGCCCGGAGCTCGAGGGTGCGGAACATCTTGGAGCGCTTGAGCTGCCGCCCCCGCGCTCGGGTCGCTTCGTCCCTTGCGTGCTCCACGACGGCGGTAACACCCCCCACCTGCTACTACAAGGAGGCTAGCTCGGCCTCTGTATTGGCCTGGGCCTTCAGCGTGGTCTCTCGTCGGGTCTCCGCTTCGGTCAACACCTCCTTAAGGCCCGCTATTTCGTGATGGAGCTCCTCGCGCCTCGCCTTGAAGCGGTCCTCCTGCAACTTCAGTTTCTTACTGTGCTCCTCAGCAAGCGTCTTGCGGGCCTGTGCGACCCTCCTCTCAGTGTCCTCTTGGATCTTCTTCTCCATGGCCGCCAGATTGGCATTGGCCTTATCCAGGCGCTGGGCGTAGGTACTCTCAGCGGCGGCTACCTCACGTTCCAGCACCTCCAGCCGTTCGTGCTCTAGATCCTGCGCAGACGCCGTCCGTGCGAGCTCATGCTCGTGGATCTCAAGGTCCGCCTCGCGGGCCGCCAGTCCCTCTTCGCGGGCAAAGATGGCATCTTTCCGCACCTGGAGTTGACGTTCCAGCACGGCGTTCTGATCCTGGAGCTCCTTCCCGCGGGCCTCCGCCGCCTCGGGCCAGGCGGAGGCGCTCCTCGGCAAGGCGCTTCTCTACAGCCTGAAGCTCCACCCCGAGCTGGCCTAGCGCGGCCGTGGCAGTCTGCAAGACCCCACGCCTGATCGTAGTGCGGCTGCTCACGAGTGCGAGGGTCCAGTCCGGGTCTGGCCCTTCGTCGCGCTCCGCCATCGCGACTCACGAGGGCACGGCGCCGCTCGCCAAGAGTGGAGGGCTCGTAGGGGCCTCCTCCTCGTCCTGCCGTGGCAGCGCGCCCAGCGAGCTCGGCGCGCCCCCGGCGGGAGCTCCATGCCCTGGCAAGTCCCGCGGGCCTTCCGCGCCTCCTCCGCCACCCACAGTGTATGGCGGGAGAGCTGGCGTCTCCGCCTCTACCATCACGACGTCCGCCCCTGCCGAGGGCGCCTTACGGACCACAGAGCTGCCTCCTGAGGATGCCTCCTGAGGCTCGCCCGTTTGGACCTCCGGAGCCGCGTCCTCCTATGGCTCAGGAGGGGCCACCTGCCCTTCTGCCACCGCGAGCCCGGCCTCGGTGTCAAGACGGCGCGCGTCTTCCTCTCGCTCCTCGACCCCGGCGACCGACCGCGTGGCCTCCAAGCCAGGGGCCCCCTTCTTCTTCTTCCTCTTGCTCGAAGATGTCCTGCATAGAGGAAGGGTTCAGACACACGCGGCGCGCCAGATGCAAAGGAAGGGAAGGCGGAAGCTTACTCATCATTGGCGACCCATTTCTTCTTCTTCAGCGGCCGCGGTAGGGCGCCGCCGCCGCCGCCCTCGCGGGGCCTTTCCTCGCGGCCGGATCCCGGGGCGGGGCCCTCGGGTGCAGTGGCCCGGGCTTCAGCACCGACCTCCCCCGCAAGGGGACCACGGGATTCGCCCTCGGTGCCGCCCCCGGAGGTTCGCGGCTCCGCGGCCTCCACATCGGGGCTACTCACGCCCCCCGTCCTATCGAGCGCGGCGGGCACGGCCCCAGGCGGGGCGATGTCATCGTTGCCCCCGGGCCCGTGTGCGAATTGGCTGTGGGGTCGCCCAGATGGGCCGCTGTCGTCCTCTGCGACGCCCGCTGTGGCCCCGGTGTTGCCACGGTCCCCCGAATCAGAAACCACCAACAAAGGGTTCTCCCGAGGCCCCTCGAGGCCCTCTGGCAGCGACCCCCACTGGTCGAAGCATGGCATCCTGCCGGCCAGCGCTGCCTTGTTCTTGTAGCGGTACAGGGGCAGCCCATCCCTAGGTGGCTCATCTGCCTCCTCCCCGGTCAGGGTGTGGAGCACCTCGTTTAGCACCTCCGGCAGCAGGCTGTCCTTGCTCAACCGCATCGGATCCTCCGGGCCGGTGAAGGCCCACATTGGGTGGGAGTATCGCTGGAGGGGAGCAATGCGCCGGTGAAGGAAATCCCTCACGACTATGACCACTGTGACCTTCGCAGCCCTCAGCTCGGTTAACCTCCTCCACACCTGCGCTAGCCTCGGGTCGGCGAGCCTCTCATGCCCCCATCCGAGCTTCTCGCCGCCGATGCCCTCGGCAGCTGCAACAGGGGGCTGAATTGGGCCGCATCCACATACACCCATTGCCGCCTAAAGCCCTCTACCTCCTTGGTGAGCCGCATGTCGATGCCATCACCGGCCGTCTCTTCCACGACTCGGAACGAGGCACAGCCAGAGCATTGGTTCGCCGCCGACAGCCTCAGGCTGAAGAAGTGGCAAAAGAGCGCCACCGAGGGTGCCACACCCAAGAAGGCTTCACATAAAAAGGCGAATGCGGAGAGGAGGAGAACGGAGTTCGGCTCGAGATGCAGCGCGTGGACCTGGTAGTGCGAAAGAACGGCGTTGAAGAAGTCAGAAATCGGCGGCAACAAGCCGGCGAAGAGCGCATGAAGGTAGAGGACGGCGGTGGTAGAGTCGAGGTCGGCGGACGGGCACGATGTTGGCCAGATCCGAGTGCCCCCCCACTCATTGGAGGTGGCTGCGGTCATGGGGAGCACCTTGCCAAGCCCCTCGGTGTTGACGATCATGGGCCTTCCGAGAGCAGGCTCCGGCATCACCTCCACGACCGCTGCCGCCGTCGCCTTTTCCTTCCTGCCTGGGGGCGCCATGGCGGAGTAGCCAAGCTCTGGGGCGGCGAACCTTTGGGAAAGGAAGGTGGAGCTGTGCGTGAGAAAGAAGACGCGGGGAGGCGGCGGCGCGCAAGGAAGGTAATGATGGCCTCGCGCCGTGCGCGGGCAGGCTTTATGTCAGCACGGGCAGTTTCCCAAGGCGTCATGGGAGAAGTGGGGGCGTCCCCCGTCACATCATGTGCCACGCGTCACGCCTGGCCCGCAGGCGATTAGGGCCCATGTCGTTTCGCCCCTGAAGGCGGGAACATGCGCGCCGCGGGCCCAGGGGCTACTGTCGGGCCCGTGGAACCCAGGGTACCTCGGCCCGTCTGCCCGCGGCCCAAAGTGCAACGCTTGGCGGTGGCCCAACAAGTGGCCCACCTGCGGGCGCCTCAAGCATGACCCCTCATGAGGCCCCGGCGTCCTGAGGACCCCTCCTCAGGGAGCGGGCGAGCAAGACTTGGCCACTTCACCGAGTGCCTCGCGAGGCCACCTCATGAGGTGGCCTGCCGAGGTTGCCTCCCGAGGCACCCTCCCGAAGATATGCAAGACGAGTCCCGTTTGGCTCGGTCGCACGGTCTGATGCCCATCACATGGGTCACGCGCGCGGCGACTAACGGCGACAGAGGCCGCGCCAGCAGGCGCGGATAGGGAGGATTTCCCCTTTTGTGCTAAGGGAGCAAGGCCAGCAATCCGTTTCCCAAAGCAACCCCCAAAGGTTGCCTGATCGGTGAAAGAATACCAAGACGGTGGACGCGCAGGGTGGAGGCCAGCACCGAGCCCATCGGCGCGTCATGGATAAGCGCTTTGCAGGCGAAGACCATCTTTTGTCACGATAGACTGCGCCCCTGCCCCCCTTCAAAATTGCCGTTGTGTGGCAACCCTTCCCGCCAATGTTTCCGGGGGATGAGGACCAAGGTAAGTATAAAGGAGGGCAGGGTGCCGCTATAGAGAGGATCCGAGATCCATTCCACCTTGCACGCTTGTACTCACCAGAGCAATCCCAACCAAGCAGGAGTAGGGTTTTACACCGCAAGGTGGCCCGAACCTGGGTAAAACCACCTTGTCTCCGGCCCGCTCTCGCCCGCGCGCTCCTGCCGTAGCTTCGCCGTAGTTTAGCTGGGGAAGGGGGCGAGGTGGTAGGAATGAGCTCACCCCAGTGTTCGAACCTTTGGTTCCCCGGAGCCCGACTTCCGACATCCTCCACTTCGCGGAATCAAACACCGCATCGACCTCATCCCCAACGCACCTCTGCCGAACAAGGCACCTTACCGCGTCAACCCTGACGAGACCAAAGAGATCCAAAGGCTAGTGCAACATCTCATGGAAATCGGGTATGTACGTGAGAGCTTGAGTCCATGTGTCATTCCGGTTATCCTTGTGCCTAAGAAAGATGGTACCTATTGCATGTGTTCCGATTGCCGTCCCATTAATGCTATCACCGTTAGATACCGCCATCCCATTCCATGCCTTGATGACATGCTAGATGAACTTAGTGGAGCCACCATTTTCTCCAAAATTGACCTTAAAAGTGGCTACTATCAAATTCGCATGCTAGAGGGTGATGAATGAAAAACGGCTTTCAAAACCAAATTTGCCTAGTATGAATGGTTAGTCATGCCTATGGGCTTATCCCAAGCACCTAGCACTTTTGTGCGTGTGATGCACTATGTTCTTCGCAAATATATTGGCATTTGTGTTGTGGTATATTTTGATGACATTCTTGTGTTTAGCCAATCTCTTGATGACCATGTGAAACACCTTAGAGACGTCTTGCAAGTTCTTCGAAATGAGTGACGTTATGCAAACATGGAAAAATGCACTTTTGGTGTTGACAAGCTTGTTTTCTTAGGCTTTGTAGTCTCCTCTAAGTGTGTTCAAGTTGATGAAGCTAAAATTGATGCTATTAAAACTTGGCCACATCCAACCAATTTGCTTCAAGTACGTAGTTTCCTTCGCTTAGCCGGATTTTATCGATGCTTTGTGAAAGATTTTAGAACTATTGCATCACCATTGCACGCATTGAGTAAGAAGAATGCACCATTTGTTTGGGGTCTGTCGGTGTACTAAAACTTGGGTGCTTTCGTACCTTGACTTGTGCACAGGCAGTTGTAGCCTTCCCGACGGCAAGGTGAAGATCAAGACTCTGGTTGCCGGCAAGCAAAGGCCCGGCAAGCTCCGTGCCAGCAGGCTCTGTCTGTCCCATTACCACTCCACCTCATCATCGGCTAGATAAGCATGTATGATAGGTGTCGAGCGGGCAGGCAGTCAAATGTAGCTGGCCAAGGCACATGTCAGCAAGCCACGCAAGGATTAACTTTAATGACACCCATCCCTGGGAAGTGTCAACATAACAGGAGGGTGGCTGGACCGGTGATACAGATATTTTGCCCAAAGCCTTGCCTCCTCGGCGTAGCACCTAACGGTGCATTTAATGCGCTTGTCCTACGCCGTTAGGAGATAGACTTTGTGACGGTGCAGTCACTGTTCATACCCTGCAATGACCGTATTAGCCACTGTGGTAACCCCTTGGCCTATAAAAGAAGGCCCACGGCTACAGTTAGAAGGGTCGACACCTAGTTCAATTACGCGTTGTAGCTGTACTTCCCATGCACCTTGCCGGCAAGCTGCGCTCCTTGTAATCTTGAGCACATCTACAATCAATCCACCAAAGAAGGAGTAGGGTTTTACGCTCGTAGCGGCCCAAACCTGGAGAAACCACAGTGTGTTCTTGCATCTATCAGCTCTGCTCTTTGTAGCACGCTGATCCCCGTAGCCAAATCGCAAAGGGGCCCTCTCGGTCCCATAGATCATCGTTTTTCCACATCTTTGGCAAGCCAGGCAGGGGGATCGTGTGTCATGAATCAGCATTGGTAGTGTGCATACCATCCCCATCACCTTCGTTGATGGCGCCGAAGAAGAAAAGTGGAGCCGCGATGGCTCCCACCACCTACAAGCTGCCTTCCCAGGCGTCCGCAGGTGGTGCAAGCGGCATGGCTGGTGCGGGTGCTACGGCTGGGACGGGCGGGGCAGGAGGCACCGGCGGTGCGGGAGTCTAGCATCCCCAACGTTCCGGCGATCGCAGTCGCCACACCGGAGATGGCACATATGGCAAACTCCAATGACGTTCTGGTGAGCGCAGTCACCGTAGCAATATGGTTTGAGCCGGTGCAAGCCAGGACCCAGCCGCCGCGACGTCCGAGGATGGAGCGGCAACGTCCAACAACGCAAGATGGGTGCGACACGCTTCCCCGCAGAGCTGGTGGCCTTGGGCGACGTCAAGCCGGCCCTGAGCATCGTCCCCATGATCTTCAGGCACCACCACCACCACGCCAACCCGTTGGTGAGCATGCGCCGCGGCAGCAGGTACATGGCGGAGTTCCTTCTGGCTTTGTCCGAAGTCAAACCCCGTCTCGTTCTATGCTTCCCGCTATGCCAACCACGGTGGCCGAAGACATGGCACGGGTTTAAATGCTTTTGAAATTCCCGCCAGCTCCTGATAATATGGATGAATGGAGGGCCACCATCCAGAGTCTCATCGATTTTGCCGATCTTGGCAAGACACCAGAGGTGGGACCCTCTAGACGACCACCCACAGTGCCGGCAGGACCATCTGGCTGCCGTGCCGGGGACGGTGCGCCAACGGTGCAGTCGCCTCCACGTTAACAACCACTACAGTGGCAAGCTCGCCGATCGGATGACCAGGACGTGATGTCCATTGCGTCGTCGGATCCGCGGGATCACCAAGATCAGCGCCATGTGCTCCATGAACGGCGCGTTGAGGACGCCCGTACGAAGATCGAGCGGCGCCGGGAGGCACGCCGTCTATCAGACGACTGTGCCGGGCCACCAGCAGACGTGCCAGTTCCAGGGTACCCTAGGTGTTTACCTTACGAGGTAGTCTGCCCAGCATTTACTCATGAGCTGCTGCAGGTTTGCTGGCCGTCCACCCATGCTTTCAAGCCGGAGCTGCCCGATAGGTAAGACGACACGCTTAGTCCGTCAGAGTTCCTTGGCATCTACACCATTACAGTGCAGGCTACCGGGGGGCGGGACGACAAGATACTGGCCAACTACTTCTTGTTGGCGCTCAAGCCCAACGTCAGGTCGTGGTTGATGAACTTGCCAGAGGGGTCCATTTCTTCTTGGTTGGATCTGTGCCATTGCTTCATTGGTGCTTACCAGGGGGGCCACAAGCTCCCTGGTCCAGCTAGCGATCTACACGTGATACCCCAGAGAGATCGCGAGGCCCTCTGCAAGTACATACAAAGGTTCAGCTATGTACACCAGAACATCCCCGATGTTCATCCCGCAGCTGTTTGTGCCGCGTTCCACACGAATGTGTGCAACCGTAGAATGCGATCTGAGATGAACATTGAGAAGGTTAGAACCATCAACGAGTTGTATGCTTTGGCGGATAAGTGTGCACGTGCTGAAGAGGGGAGGCGACTCCCCGGGGAAGATGTTGGCGCCGAAGTCGACTCTGCGGACGACAACACAGATGACGCATCAACCCCGCAGAAGAAGGGCCGAAAGCGCAACAGGAAGTGCAAAGGCAAATCAGTGATGGCCGTCGAAGGCTCTGGTGACACCAACGCCGCCAAGAAGCCCAAGGTAGAAAGCCCCAGCAAGGAGGTTGCCGGATGCGCTAACTACCTGGAGGCCGCGACAGGCGACAAGGCCGGCAAGACCGATCGGCCATACTGCAAGATCCACCGCACCAAAGGCCATGACCTCCAGCAGTGCCGGCAAGTAGAGCAACTTGCCAAGAAGCAGAAGCAAGAGTATGAGAAGCGCGACAAGGAGAAGGGCGAGGATGGTGCCAGAGGGTTTGGCAAGCAAAACCATGGTGGCCGCAGAGGCCGCCGTGACAAGGCCAAGCAGGCTAAGGAAAAGGCCGCCCAAGGCCAGAAAGGAGATGATGATGATGAGGACGAAGACCGATCCGACAAGGACTTCCAAAATGCAGTGGACGCCATGTGTGTTGACGGAGACGCATCTTTGCACTCCTCGTACCGGCAACTGAAGCAGTGGGTCCGCGAAGTGAATGGAGCGGAGCCGGTGATGGATGCACAGAAGCCACTCAAGTGATCGCACGCGCCCATCGTCTTTGACGCCGAGAATCACCCTGATCGCACCACTGCGGTCGGGTGTTTGCCATTCTTGGTTTCACCAACAATCTACAACCTCAAGGTGACAAAGATGCTGGTTGACGCTGGGGCCGGCTTGAGCATGATCTCTTCCGATCTGAGCAAGAGGCTGCAGATCCCCGACAAGGATCTCGAGGAAACAGGTACTTTCCAAGGGATCAGTCTGGGGAGGAATAAGCCAAAGAGCCAGGTTAGATTGCCGGTCACGGTTGGTAGCGAGCACAACTACCGGATGGAGAAGATTGCCTTTAACGTCGTCAAGATGTCACTGCCGTACAATGGGATTTTGGGCCGCCCCGCGCTGGCAAAGTCCATGGCTGCGTCGCACTACGCGTACAATGTCATCTAGATGCCAGGGCCAATGGGCGTCCTCACCATCAAATCCAACCAAAAGGTTGCAATCATCTGTGCCGACGAGCTCTACCGGGAGGCAGTGGTAGCATCTACCGTCGAGGTACATGCTCCTGCCGGAAAAGCTCCCGGGGGAGGAAAGAAGAAGAAGACTGACAAGACCTCTGATAAGGACTCCGGGAAGCGCATTTTAGAGTGCAGCATGCCTGTTGAGGACATAGCAGAGAGCTCTACCGGCAAGAGCAAGAAAGCCAAGGCCTCTGCACCGGCGACCAAGCAAGTCTCTGCAAGGGAAGATGGGACGAGTGACACTTTTTCCATAAGTGCCACTCTCAATGACAAATAGGAAAGCGCGCTCGTTGCCTTCCTATGGGCGAATGTCAATGTGTTTGCTTGGCAAGCATCTGACATCCCCGGTGTTCCTAGGGAGGTAATTGAGCACCACCTTGCTGTCTACCCTCATGCAAGACCAGTCAAGTAGAAGGTCAGAAAGCAAGCCTTGGAGCGGCAGGAGTTTATTGCCGAAGAGATCAAGAAGCTGGAAGCATCATGATTGGTTAGAGGAGTGCTACACCCCATGTGGTTAGCCAATCCAGTGGTAGTGCGCAAGGAGAATGTGAATTGGAGGCTTTGTATGGAATTCACTTATATAAATAAAGGTTTTCCAAAAGACACTTTCCCTTTGCCGCGCATCGACCAGATTGTGGACTCCACTACCGGCTGTGAGTTACTCTCTTTTCTTGATGCCTGTTCTGGTTATCATCAGATTTTTATGGCCAACGAAGATGAGGAGAAAATGGCGTTCATCACCCCGTGCAGCACGTATTGCTTTTTCTGTATGCCCTTCAGGTTGAAGAGTGCCGAAGCAACATTTTCCAAAGCAGTTCAGATTGGTTTTGAGACCCAATTGCACAGAAATGTGGAAGCCTACATGGATGACATTGTGGTCAAAACCAGAGACAAGTCAACACTGATCCAAGATTTGGAAGAAACATTTGCACACTTGCACAAACTCAACTTGAAGCTCAACCCCGAGAAGTGCGTGTTCGGAGTTCCGTCTGGGAAGCTTCTTGGGTTCTTTGTATCTCGGAGAGGGATTGAAGTCAACCCCGACAAGATCAATGCAATTGAGCAGATTGAAGCACCAAGACGTGTCAAGGACGTCAGGCATCTTGCCGGCTGCTTTGCCGCTCTCAGCAGGTTCATCTCGAAATCAGCAGAGCGCACCTTGCCATTTTTCAAGATATTGAAAAAGGCAGGCCTAGTGAACTGGGCTCCGGAAGCGAAGGCCGCGCTCCAATATTTGAAGATGTACTTGTCCTCTCCGCCAGTCTTAGTTGTGCCTAGGCCACAATAGACATTACTGCTATACTTAGCGGTAACGAATCAAGTGGTTAGTGATGCACTTGTGGCTGAAAGAGAGGCAGACGAAGAGGAGGCAGCAGTCACAAAGCCACGACCCGACAAGCCAAAATCTTCTCTGACAAGGTCAGGTGCCG
The DNA here is from genome assembly GCA_039707655.1 of Elymus sibiricus. Lineage (NCBI taxonomy): Eukaryota > Viridiplantae > Streptophyta > Magnoliopsida > Poales > Poaceae > Elymus > Elymus sibiricus. The sequence goes on from CM077670.1 coordinate 180,757,218, forward strand.
ACAAGCCAGAGATTGTGCAAGCAAGTGATCCAGATCAGCCAGTTTTGGAGAAGAAGAAGAAGAAGATGGTGCCGCGCCCGGTCTACTTTGTCAGATCTCTCCTGTAGGGGGCAAGGTCAAGGTATTATGGTGTGTAGAAGTTGCTCCTGGCCTTTTGATGGCCTCAAGGAAGCTGCGCCACTACTTTCAAGCACACCAAGTCACCGTCGTCACTCGCTTTCCTTTGCAACGTATTCTAAGAAATCCAGAAGCCACCGGCAGGATTGTGGAGTGGGCGTTGGAGTTGTTAAGCTTTGATTTGAAGTTTGAGAGTACCTCAACAATTCAGAGCAGAGTCTTGGCGGAATTCATTACAGAGTGGACCCCGACGCAAGACGAAGAAATACAAGAGACCTCTCTCCTCGGCAAGGAAACTGTTGACGATTGGATCATGTACTTTGACGGTGCTTTCATGCTGAAAGGCACTGGTGCTGGCGTGCTGCTTATAGCACCCACCAGAGAGCACCTCAAGTACGTGGTTCAGATGCACTTTCCCAAGGAGCAGGCCACCAACAACACTGCTGAGTACGAGGGATTGCTTGCTGGCCTGCGCATTGCAATTGACCTTGGTATTCGAAAGATGATTATCAGAGGTGACTCGTAGCTTGTGGTGAGGCAGGTCAACAAGGATTATCAGACTCCTTTGATGGAGGCTTATGTTGATGAAGTGAGGAAGTTGGAAGAGCACTTTGACGGTCTGCAAGCAGAGCACGTTCCTCGTGCCCAGAATGAGATAGCCGACGACCTATCAAAGCTTGCCGCCAGAAGATCTCCTGTGGAGCCAGGAACTTTTGTCCTACAACCGACTCAGCCATCCATTACACCATCAAGGCGCGCGAAGAAACGAAAACAAGACGTTGGTGGTTACTTTTCGGCAGAGCTACCGGCAGCCACCCAGAAAGCAGATACCACCGACTAGACACCCTTTGCCGGTGAGCCGCAGCATCTGGCAAGCTAGATACTTGCCGTCGAAGCAAGCGCTCCCGCAGAGGAAGAAATGCCTTTAGTCCTTGTCGTCGAGCCACAGGCTCCTGCATGGGTGCAGCTGATCGTCCAGTACCTTCAGATAGGAGAGCTTCCTGATGAGCAAGAAGACGCAGAAAGAGTAGCCCGTCAATCATGAATGTACAAATTTGTTGACAACACTTTGTACAGGAAAAGACCAAACGGGGTAAAATTGAAGTGCATTTGCCGGCAAGACGGACAGAGGCTGTTGGAAGAGATACATGAAGGAATGTGTGGCTCTCATATTGGGTCACGCGCGCTTGTCGGCAAGGCATTCCGTCAAGGATTTTACTGGCTGACAGCCCTTCAAGACGCCTTGGCGGTACTCATCAGATGCGAAGCATGCCAGTTCCACTCCAAGGACATCCACCAGTCAGCTCAAGCCCTCCAAACCATCCCTCTTTCCTGGCCTTTCTCGGTCTAGGGGCTCGACATCATCGGCCCCTTCCCCCATGCTACCGGAGGCTTTGAATTCTTGTACGTTGCAATCGAGAAGTTTACAAAATGGCCTGAGGTAGAGCCAGTGAGAAAGGTGACGGCACAGTCAGCTATCAAGTTCCTCCAAGGATTGGTTGCTCGTTTTGGTGTGCCCAACAGGATCATCACCGACAACGGCACGCAGTTCACGAACCACGCCTTCACCGCATATTGCCAAGAACTAGGAAACAAGATTTGCTACACCTCTGTTGCTCACCCAAGAAGCAATGGACAAGTAGATGGGGCAAATGCAGAAGTGCTACGTGTTCTCAGGACCAGAACTTTCGACGAGCTGCGCCAGTGTGGAAGGCGCTGGGTGGAAGAGTTGCCAGCGGTTCTTTGGTCAATCAGAACGACACCAAGTCGAGCCACTGGCCAGACACCCTTCTCCCTGGTATATGGTGCAGAAGCGGTGCTCCCCACGGAACTCAGATATGGGTCACCTCAAGTTTTGGCCTTTGATGAGGAGGATCAAGATGAGCTACGGCAAGATGATGCCACGCTCCTTGAGGAAGATCGTTTCTGGGTTGCTGTCCGTGCTGCACGGTACCAGTAAGCTTTGTGCCGCTACCATAGCTGCAAAGTTAATGCTAGGAACCTTGAGGAAGGCAACCTTGTTCTTCGTCGGATTCAGTCCATGAAGGGTAAAAACAAGTTGACGCCAAAGTGGGAGGGCCCTTACCGGGTAGTTCGAGTCACTAGGCCTAGCACAGTCCGCCTAGAGCCCGAAGATGGCACTCCGGTGCTCAACTCATGGAATATTGAGCATCTTCGCAAGTTTTACCCATAAGGCGCGGTTGCTGGGTCGCCCGACAACCTCTTTTGTACAAGTTTGCTGGCAAGGCATTTAATCCTTTGTACAAAGCCGGGCACAGATCCCGTGCACAATGAATAAAAGCTAAGTGTTTCACAACTCTTTGTCAAAGTACATATTTATTTATATGTTGCAGGCAGTCTTGTGTTAGATTTTTACCTTGCATGAGATGATTAACAAACCGTCAACGTTCCAGCCTCCTCTTTTCTCTTCTTTATTTTTCTTAAAGAAAGGAAGGGTTCCTCGCGTACAAGTTTCCTGGGGGGAGTGATGGTATGTATAACAACTGACGTTCAAGATATCAATCTACGACAAGAAGTATAGCAAAGAAGAAGCTAAGTTGCAAAACTCTGAAATAAATTCTTTGTTTTAGTTGCAATTTCTCCTTGAATGATTTTGGCCTTTGTATGAGAAACCTCCATGCTAAGGAACCTTGTCGTGATCAACTACGCTCTTATTTTGTTTCGAGTCCGCTCAACAATTTAAGTAGCTACGTTGTTATCGTCAAGCATAACCTTGCCGGCAGCGACACTTCCGGCAGGCTGCTAAGGACCTGTTCCTCAAGCGCTCGCGGCAAGAGTGCGCGCACCAGCAAGTTTCCGGCAAGTGTAGGGTAAGAAAATCATGCAAAGACAGAACGGAATAAGGGGAATAGCATGCATACATCCATTCAAAACACAAGTCATATTACATCAAAAGCACAGTACAGTTCTATGATAGATTTGTCTTTTACATAGACTGCACTTGTGACAAGATGGTACAAGAAGAATTAGTGCCTATGCTGGCCCTCTGTTCTAGGGATCTAGCCAACCCTGTCGGTGATGGGCGCGACAAGCTCTTCGGCGGATTTGGTGTCGGCTCCCTTTGGCAGGCTGGTCAAGACTTTGGAGAGATCAATGCTTGGGTTCTGGTACACCACCTTGACGAGCATCTTGAAGAGGATGTCCTGGCAAAGCTTTCAGGATTCGCTGGTAAGGTGTGCGGCTCGAGCTTTTCCAGTGCCTTGACCAAGCTTTCAAAGAAAAGAGTAAGCCTGGCGCTGGCGGTGTCCCCTTCGGTGGTGGAGTAGTGGTATTCTGGCAAGCCCATGACGGAAAGCTATGCGGTGAGATATTTCGCAGCAACCACAAGACGATCAGTCCAAAGCTTGTAGGCGTTCTTGCGCTTGTTGAAGGAGTTTGCGGTGCTCACAAGCAAGGCGCTCCTTGCCGTTGTGTGGCACCCTGGCTCAGAGTAACCGGAACACCCCATATTCCAGCCCAGAGATCAAGTCTTCTGGAATACGGCACTGCTTGGCATAGAACAAATCAGCTCTTTATTACAAATAATCGGGGTACAAGGGTCCGATATTACAAAGGTTATAGGGGCACGGCGACACTTCGCCTGCTAAGGTAGTTCTATGCTAGCAGCGGAATGTCTCGAAGCGGAATAAATTCTAGCAGCGGAACGACGACGACGGTGATGAACTCCACTCCGCAGGGACTCTGGCTGGGACGTATCCTAGAGCGCAACCTCGGGATCCTCGACAAGCAATCAATCACGGTATCACCTGCAATCTGGCATTACACGCCAGGTGAGTACTTTGAATGTACTCGCAAGCTGATAGCAACCAAAGCAATCAAGACAAACAACAACATGGCATTTACAGGTTAATTACCAATGATGAACATGGTACTACTAGAACAACATGAGCATGGCAAGTACAGATAGTTCATGAACATGATGATACTAGCACTAGCATGCAAGGGGGTCGACAATTAAGGTCTCATGGACTAACTTACTCTGCTCGGAGGTCACCTCGTGACTACCATCTGTATCAAACTTACCGTCGTGACATCACACGATCACCTCAGGATCAACCAAGCTTGGTATCAACTATACCATCGTGATCGTCACTTGACCACATGGAGCTTGATCTCTACCTGTGATCCTCGCATGACCACATAAAGATCAACCAACTTCTTTTTTCATGGAACCGGGGTTGTTTATTATCCAAGTTATTATTTTTGTTGACCCATAGTGTGACCTACTACGAACGGTGTCCATGACCGAGGACACAGCTATTGATAGATTATACACTCTGCAGAGGTTAGTACATTGTACCCACACTACGAAACTCATGGCCTCGTGCTCCCATTCAGGTGGACCAACGATATTCCGACAAAACCAATCTATTGCATGTCACTCTCTCGGCCACTTCGACAAACTCCCCTTTGGGCTATGTCCTGGGTGGCCCCGATGTCACCTCGTGACATCCACCACCTTTGTGGCCGCCACCGCGTGGCCAAAATAACAAAATTGTCCCAAACAAGGACTCTGGATCCATACAACTCGGGCACACAAGGCTTATGGCTGCCTACCTGATCAGGGCAGCGCACGCACATAACCTTCCCTAGTTGGAGGCACCGGCGAGAGGCATGACAATAGACCGCATTAGGGCCTCCCCATCTAGGCAAGTGTGGCTGCACTGGTGAGCTCGATTCGGTGGCACCATGACTAAGCCAACAGATTTGTTCAAGTTCGATTAATGTCAGGTTTAACTTGAATGGTGATGAGCTGAGTCATAAGGAAATAACAATGCATATGAGCAGGCTATCAGTCTAACCATGGATGGGCAACATAACCATTTAACAACATCGCATTAACCATGATAAATCATTTATCCTATCGGATACAATTGAGCATGGCATTGAGATGAGCATGAATCTCACAAGTATTTTCATAACCAACCGATAACTATTCATATGAGCATAATATTATCAATAGCATCGGGAATGATTACAAGAATGAAACATGATAATAATAACATTAGTAATTAATCATTTCACTTACTAGATGAACATGAACATGGCATAAGCATGGACATGGATTCACAAGCATATTCGAAGCATTAACAAAATCATTAAATGAACAAGCAATTATTTAAATATTCCAATGGAAACCATGGCTACTGCAAGTGGCTGTTGTGGCTTGCCTGGGGATGAAGGATTCACCGGGGAGAAGTGCGAGGCACTCGCGGAAAATTTTGCCGGAAATGTTTCCCTCTCGAAGGGGGCTGAATAAGGGCAGGGGCAAAATGGTCATTTTCACAGTGTGACAACCTTATGAAAATGATACCAACAGAACGGGCTTGATGAGTAGAGAACGTGGGCTTTTGAATCACCCGAATCGGAGTCACGGTCGCGGAGATACGGCCGTTCGTTCATTAGGCAGAAAAACAAATAAAAAGTGAGCTTTTCTGCTGCTAATGGGCGAACCCCCGCAATTTAAGGGTTTCGGCCGGCGGAATTAAATAGAAAGCGCATTTCCTGGAAGTATGCTTTACCGCAGAGAAAACGTATTTTGGCCCGTAGCCGCAGCCGAATACGCCTTCAACCACGGAAAGCGCAAACTTCGAAAGGCGCCTTCACATAAACACGTCAGCGGGTCCGGGTCAACGCCCGTGCGGCTGCCAGGTGGGGTCCGCAAGGAGGTGGGGCCCGCTGACAGGCTATCTTCTTCCTCTCTCGTGCTCTACCGTGACGCAGAGAGAGGCCGCGGTCACCGGCGTCCGCCCGGCCGGCTCCGGCCACCTCCGGCGGAGCTGGAGGCACCGGTGAGCTCAGGGAGGAGCGCCGCGTCCGTCCAGACGTAGAGCGCGCGCCGGGGAGGGCTGCAGCCGCCGCGGCTTGCGGTGGCCGTGGACGGGGGCGGCGGCCGTTCTTGGGGGTCGCGGCCACGCGCACTCCGGCGATGAAACAAGGATATGGGGAGGATCACTGGAGCTTGGGGAAGAGGCTGGTGAGATCAGAATGAGGAGGGAGGGCCGACATTGCTCGAATTTGAGCATAGCCGAGCGGCGGCCATGGCGGCTATGGCGGCCGAGGAGGGCTCCTCGAGCTCATTTGAGTGACTGGGTGGGGTACTAGGAGAGCGGAGAGGATGCTGGAGAGCTCGGGCAAGCTAGGGAGTGGCTTATATAGCCGTGGTGAGATGCCCGTGCTCGCGTGCCGCCAAGGGTGGGTGGGCTCCGCTCTGACGCGTCCGCACGCGCGGAGGGGGAGAGAGGCCAGGGAGGGTTCACGCGGTGCGGAGATGCTACGAGGAGGAAGAGGACAGGGGCAAGGCAACGACGGCCATGGGCACGCGGTGCGGCGTGGCTCGCCGGAGAGGAAAGAGGAGGGGGAGAGGGGGCCAGAGGGGATGCGTGGATGCAGGAGAGGCCGAGCAGCGCTGTGGACATGGTGTGGTGTCACGAGGACGACGTTTGGGCGGCGGCAGAGGGGCCCCGACGTCCAGAGCACGCTTTTGGGACGCCAGACCGCGTGGTCACCGCGTGCACAGGCGCACGCGGTTCGTTCTGGCCAGCAACAGGATGTCTAGCATGTGGACCCTACTTGCTAGAGAAGCACTATGGTTTTGGTCAGGCTAAATCACCTCTGTGCTGATGGGTAGCTTCAACAGAAGTTTGCTGTAGCAAACTTGATCATGAAGTTGTGGTCAAATGGGATGATATAAGAGCTAACCAAGATGTCACGGTGGTTTAGGGTAAGAAGGACTACAATCCTGTGGATTTTGAAAAGAGTTGGACCAGGATTTAAAATAGTTGCTTTACAACTACCAAATCTGGTCCAGAAACTAGATCATGAAGTAGCACTTCTCATTGATGATTGGATTGGGCTGAAAATTGGTGGAGTATGATCATTTGAGCATATGAAGGCACCATAAAAATTTCATACCATTTGGATACACCAAAATGGTACTTGCTTCACAATGGTTTCTACTGGACAGAAACTTGGGTGAATTTTGTGGAGAAAATGACTTGGAAAAATGATGTGAATTTTGGCATGCTCAAATAATATAAGTATATTTAGGTTCTGGATTAATTTCAGATTTTATGAAGCAATAGAAAATATAGTTGCTTCACAAACTGGAAGTGTGACCAGAATCAAAGATTGGATGGTGTGCTCACATAGGTTGTTGGATGGAGATGATATTTGGTGGAGAGTAATTACTTGATCATATGGATGATCTACCAAAATTTTAATTCATTTGGACTATCCTAGCTAGTACTTCCTTCCCAAAGCTTCTCTCTAATCAGAAACTTTGGAAATTTGCTGAGGAAGATTTACTAGGCAAATGAAGCTGAATTTTGGCATGCGCCAATTATTTGGATAGGAAAGAGTGCCCAAGAATTTTGAGGGTAATCAAGAAAAGATAAATAGCACTTCCTTCACAAAGTGCCATACTGGACATAATAGGAAATGAATATTCCTGAATTATTTTTGAACTAGGAAAGGATGGGTTTTGACATATTTACGGAAGATATGATCCAAAGAATTTATGAGAATTTTGTGGGAATTTTTGGAATGACAGAAATATAGGTTGCTTCACAACCTAGGGCAAATAGGGTTATTCTTTTAATAGAAAATAATATTCCCAATAAATAAATATTGGGATTGGGCTAAGATGGAAATGACATGGTCTTGGGAAAGATTTGGGAGTGACAAGCCACTTGGGAGAGGCAGAAGAGATGGTCTTCGCAGGTTTCAAGACCATAGAGCCACTGAAAAAGAATTCCAAATAAAAATTTGAGGAAACCCAAAAGAAAAAGAAAGGGCCAAAAATCGAGGTGTTACAAACCTACCCCCCTTACAAAAATCTCGTCCTCGAGATGTGGTTGCTCAGTGAACAAGTATGAATATTTTGAGATAAGGAAATCGTTTTCAACTCGGGTATCCTTTTTCCTTTATATGATGTTCCCATTGAATTTCATCTAACTGACTGCCTTGCTCTGGGGTGGTTTGATTCACTGTATCCCATATTCTGACAGGCCTTTCTTCATAGATTCATCCTTACTCTGGCTTCAATTCTTTTATATCCGCTGGCTTATCTGATATTATCATGACTGGTATTTCCATAAGTCCGGGAGTGATTTCCAATTGACGTGTCATTCTTGTATCCAGCACCAATAGTATTCAATGGAGTTGTGAACAAATTCCCTCGGTGGGCACAAAATATTTAATCCTTGCATCGGGTTACTTGAGTAGATGCATGTCCTCCGGGTTGAAAGCAATGCTGAGAATCATAATCGTTCTCTTGGCGGAATCTGACTACTTGTAGGTAGTCCTAAATCTTGCTGACATCTTTGTCTCAGATCCGTACCGATGATTCAACTGTCACCTTGATATGAGGTCCTTACAAACAGAGTACACCCCTTGGGTGTGTGGTCATGGTGATCAATACGGAATCAGACTATCTTGGGTATCCGTACCATGTTGTTCATGCAACAATTGTCATTCCTGTATTGCTGGTCTTGCTCCTTTATTATGGTTCTCTTTTTCTGAATCTTTTGCCGAAAGAACTTGGCCTTGTATATCCTTAATTCTTCGTGTGACCATAGGTGCTATCAGGTGCAATATTCCGGTAGGCATACCTTATCCTTATCCCATGATGGTGCAATGACGTTTACATGGCAAGTCTATCATCTCTCGAGCTTTAACTGTAGGGAAATGATCATGCGAACCTTTCCATGAAATCGGCAAATAAATCAGTAGCCACCAGAATGGTCTTTACAACTCAGATCTGGGACATTACTGAAATAACTCAACCATGGCTCACGACGGCTGAAAAGCAGCTCAGAGCATGAGGCAGTGTTGATAAGAAGAATGTAGCAGTTCTCTAAGACGGCCGAAGAATAGCTCAGAGCATAGGGTCACTGCTATGAAAAGAAACTCAACAGCTGCCCGAGACGGCCGAAAAGCAGCTCAGAACAATGGCCAGTTGTTGAAAAGAGAAATATAAAGTCGGCATCCACCCTGGACGGCCGAAAGTAGCTCAGAACACAGGCGTGGTGCCGTTACCAGGGAAAGGTAAGCAAGGGTTCATCATGATCATATACCAGGTTCACAGTTAATTGTATAGAGCTCACTGCTTTGGTCAATCATTCATGACAGTGACAGAGGTTAATGATATCACTTTGTCGGGTGTGAGGAAGCTGGCCTTGATATCCACTGTTAGGATTGTTGTCCCAACATTGTCTTGCTTCATAGCTTGTCAGACATTGCATCACACTGAGGTGTATAACTTGCTTTCTTCCTCTTACATACTCACATATTTGTTGGATTCTCACCATGCTGGTATCATCATACGAGTGACTTACATGACCTTGGCAGCATATTCACAATATATATGGAAGCATGTGTATCTGAGCATGTGATTCCCAAGACAGACACTTGTGTCCTGACTAGCTCATGTTTCTGACCCAACTGTTGTGGATCTGATTCTTGAGATGCACTGCCATATGCTGCCAACTCACTGTGTAGTATCTTGTACTACTGGCGATGACTGTTTGTGGTGCCGTACAGACGAGGACTGGATAGCTTGTGTTGGAAGCCATCGAGAGTAGCGTGCTGAGGAAGACTGAATAGCTTATGCTGGAAGCTTTTGCCGGGGTAGCTTGCTAAAGAAGACTAGGTACCGTGCTTCAGAAGTTTCTCCTCCAGGTTGCTTACTAGAGAAGATTCGGTGCCTTATGCCGGAAGCTTTCTGTGGTAACTTACCGGAGAAGACAGAGTATCTTACACTAGAAGTCATCCACATATCGTATCGAGGATGACTGAGGAGCCTTGGATCATAAGTTTCTCTGGTAGCGTGCGGAGGAGGACTGGGTTGCTTACACCAGAAACTTTTCTCTCTGATATGCGGACTGAATGCCATATATATATGTACCCTTGATATTCCTGCTTTGTCTCGAAATACACGGTTGGCCTTGTACACAAATCATCTTCCTGCTGGTTCATTATGGTTGTAATGGTTGCACACTGAGGTAGACTTGATGCTAATAATCAATCTAGGATAGCATTTGCATTCAGATCAGATATTCCCAATACAATGCAGTCGGCTAAGAATTCCATAATGTGTAGCTGAGCTTCCAAATAATTGAATTTATCACTTATTCTTCGGGTCCGGTGTCGGGTGATGAGCAACTTTCATAAGGGGATGTAAGGCAACACCGAAGGACCAAAGAAAGAAGCAAAAGAAACGACTCAATTAAAAGCACACAAAGCATCGAGATTACATACAAGCAACATCACATTTTACTGCTATTCACAGCAATATGCATGCCTACTTAAGCACGTAAATCTTGTGGAAACTCCGGTACTACGCTCTAATATGCTGTGGCGGGGTGTACGATGGTGGATCAACGTGTGGAGGGGTTGGTGTAAACAGAGCTACACCAAGTGCTGGCTCAGCACCGATTGGATCTGGATGGGCTTAGGGATGAGGACGGACTCGGTGATCATGTAGCGAAACACGGATGTCATGGCCACATCATCATCAAGCGGACGGAAGGGAACCGTACTCGTCCAGGGAATGGGTGAGAGGTTAGGATAGCGATGGAAAACAGAGTCTTGCTGACATTGCCCTTTTCTGGTAACAAAGACCAGTAAGGGTTGCCAAAGCGGCGGGTTGGATGGCACGATCTGTGGTAGAAACATGTCTACCATCGAAAAAATAGGTGTGAATGGTGGAAAGAAAATTGTGCGATACCTGCAAGTGGTGTCTGGAACACTTGGTACCTCGGCATCACTCCGTTGGGACGGAGATGACGCCAAACACTGAAAAGCAGGTATACAAGGCTGGAGGGTGCAGGTAGTGGATCGAAAACGGTGCCACCAACACTCACAAGATCATCCGTTAGCGATAATATAATAAGTCTATATGCATGCTATGCAACAAACAAATGCAACAATCAAATGCAGCAAACCGACTAAACTCTATACTAATGGTTTCTAGCGCTCACGCGAAGTAGGGCGTCATACAGCCAGACCTGCTTTGATACCGAGCGCTGTGGCACCCCGGCTCAGAGTAATGGGAACACCCTGTATTCCAGCCCAGAGATCAAGTCTTCTGGAATACGGCACTGCTTGGCATAGAACAAACCAGCCCTTTATTACAAATAATCGGGGTACAAGGGTCCGATATTACAAAGGTTACAGGGGCATGGCGACACTTCGCCTGCTAAGGTAGTTCTGTGCTAGCAGCGAAACGTCTCGAAGCGGAATAAATTCTAGCTGCGGAACGACGACGACGGTGATGAACTCCACTCCGCAGGGACTCTGGGTGGGACGTATCCTAGAGCGCAACCTCGGGATCCTCGACAAGCAATCAATCACGGCATCACCTGCAATCTGGCATGACACGCCAGGTGAGTACTTTGAATGTACTCGCAAGCTCACAGCAACCAAAGCAATCAAGACAAACAACATCATGGCATTTACAGGTTAATTTCCAATGATGAACATGATACTACTAGAACAACATGAGCATGGCAAGTATAGATAATTCATGAACATGATGATACTAGCACTAGCATGCAAGGGGGTCGACATTTAAGGTCTCATGGACCAACTTACTCTTCTCGGAGGTTACCTCGGAACCACCATCTATAACAAACTTACTGTCGTGACATCACACGATCACCTCTGGATCAACCAAGCTCGGTATCAACTATACCATCGTGATCATCACTTGACCACACGGAGCTTGATCTCTACCTGTGATCCTCGCATGACCACATAAAGATCAACCAACTTCTTTTCTCAAGGAACCGGGGTTGTTTATTATCCAAGTTATTATTTCGGGTGACCCATAGTGTGACCTACTATGAACTGTGTCCATGACCGAGGACGCGGCTATCGATAGATTATACAATCTGCAGAGGTTAGTACACTGTACCCACACTACGGAACTCAAGGCCTCGTGCTCCCATTCGGGTGGACCAACGATATTCCAACAAAACCAATCTATTGCATGACACTCTCCCGGCCACTCCGACAGACTCCCCTTTGGGCTATGTCCTGGGTGGCCCCGATGTCACCTCATGACATCCGCCACCTTCGTGGCCGCCACCGTCATGGCCAAAATAACAAAACTGTCCCAAACGGGGACTCTGGATCCATACAACTCGGGCACACAAGGCTTATGGCCGCCTACCTGATCAGGGCAGTGCGCGCACATAACCTTCCCTAGTTGGAGGCATCGGCGAGAGGCATGACAATAGACCGCATTAGGGCCTCCCCATCCAGGCAAGTGTGGCTGCACTGGTGAGATCGATTCGGTGGCACCATGGCTCAGCCAACAGATTGTTCAAGTTCGATTAATTTCAGGTTTAACTTGAATGGTGATGAGCTGAGTCATAAAGAAATAACAATGCATATGAGCAGGCTATCAGTGTAACCATGGATGGCCAACGTAACCATTTAACAACATCGCATTAACCATGATAAATCATTTATACTATCGGATACAAATGAGCATGGCATTGAGATGAGCATGAATCTCACAAGTATTTTCATAACCAACCGATAACTATTCATATAAGCATATTATTATCAATAGCATCAGGAATGATTACAAGAATGAGACATGATAATATTAACATTAGCAATTAATCATTTCACTTACTAGATGAACATGAACATGGCATAAGCATGGACATGGATTCACAAGCATATTTGAAGCATTAACAAAATCATTAAATGAACAAGCAATTATTTAAATATTCTAGTGGAAAACATGGCTACTGCAAGGCCATCATGCAAGTGTCTGTTGTGGCTTGCCTGGGGATGAAGGATTCACCGGGGAGAAGTGCGAGGCACTTGCGGAAAAATTTGCCGCAAACGTTTCCCTCTCGAAGGGGGCTGAATAAGGGCAGGGGCAAAATGGTCATTTCACAGTGTGACAACCTTATGAAAATGATACCAACAGAACGGGCTTGACGAGTAGAGAACGTGGGCTTATGAATCACCTGAATCGGAGTCACGGTCGCGGAGATACGGCCGTTCGTTCGTTAGGCAGAAAAACAAATAAAAAGTGAGCTTTTCTGCTGCTAACGGGCGAACGCCCGCAATTTAAGGGTTTCGGCCAGTGCGATTAAACAGAAAGTGCATTTCCTGGAAGTACACTTTACCGCAGAGAAAACATATTTTGGCCCGTAGCCGCAGCCGAATACGCCTTCAACCACGGAAAACGCAAACTCCGGAAGGCGCCTTCACTTAAACACGTCAGCGGGTCTTGGTAAACGCCCGTGCGGCTGCCAGGTGGGGTCCGCAGGGAGGTGGGGCCCGCTGACAAGCTGTCTTCTTCCTCTCTCGCGGTCGCCCGTGACGCAGAGAGAGGCCGCGGTCGCCGGCATTCGTGGAGCTAGAGGCACCGGCGATCTCAGGGAGGAGCGCCGTGTCCGTCCAGACGTAGAGCGCGCACCGGGGAGGGCTACAGCCGCGGCGGCTCGCGGTGGCCGTGGACGGGGGTAGCGGCCGTTCTTGGGGGTCACGGCCACGCGCACTCCAGCGATGAAACGAGGATATGGGGAGGATCACTGGAGCTCGGGGAAGAGGTTTGTGAGGTCAGAAGGAGGAGGGAGGGCCGGCATTTCTTGAATTTGAGCATAGCCGAGCGGCGGCCATGGCGGCTATGGTGGCCGAGGAGGGCTCCTTGAGCTCGTTCGAGTGACTGGGCGGGGTATTAGGATAGCGGAGAGGAGGCTGGAGAGCTCGGGCAAGCTCGGGAGTGGCTTATATAGCCGCGGCGAGATGCCCGTGCTCGGGTGCCGCCAAGGGTGGGTGGGCGCCGCTCTGACGCGTCCGCGTACGCAAGCGCACTCGCGGAGCGGGGGAGAGGCCAGGGAGGGTTCACGCGATGCGGAGATGCTACGGGGAGGAAGAGGACAGGGGCAACGCGACGACGGCCATGGGCTCGCAGTGCGGCGTGGCTCGCCGGAGAGGAAAGAGGAGGGGGAGAGGGGGCCAGAGGGGACGCGTGGATGCAGGAGAGGCCGAGCAGCGCTGTGGACATGGTGTGGTGTCGCGAGGACGATGTTTGTGCGGCGGCAGAGGGGCCCCGACGTCCAGAGCAGGCTTTTGGCATGCCATACCGCGTGGTCACCGCGTGCACAGGCGCACGCGGTGCGTTCTGGCCAGCAACAGGATGTCTAGCGTGTGGACCCTACTTGCTAGAGAAGCACTATGGTCTTGGTTAGGCTAAATCACCTCTGTGCTGATGGGTAGCTTCAATAGAAGTTTGTTGTAGCAAACTTGATCATGAAGTTGTGGTCAAATGGGATGACATAAGAGCTAACCAAGATGTCACAGGGGTTTAGGGTAAGAAGGACTACAATCCTGTGGATTTTGAAAAGAGTTGGACTAGGATTTAACATAGTTGCTTTACAACTACCAAATTTGGTCCAGAAACTAGATCATGATGTAGCACTCTCATGGTTGATTGGATTGGGCTGAAAATTGGTGGAGTATGATCATTTCAGCATATGAAGGCACCATAAAAATTTCATACCATTTGGATACACCAAAATGGTACTTGCTTCACAATGCTTTCTACTGGATAGAAACTTGGGGGAAATTTTTGGAGAAGTTGACTTGGCAAAATGATGTGAATTTTGGCATGCTCAAATAATATAAGGATAGTTAGGCACTGGATTAATTTCATATTTTATGAAGCAATAAAAAATATAGTTGCTTCACAAACTAGAAGTGTGACCAGAAACAAAGATTGGATGGTGTGCTCACATAGTTTGTTGGATGGAGATGAAATTTGGTGGAGAGTAATGATTTGATCACATGAATGATGTACCAAAATTTCAACTCATTTGGATTATCCTAGCTAGTACTTCCTTCACAAAGCTTCTCTCTGATTAGAAACTTTGGAAATTTGCTTAGGAAGATATACCAGGCCAGTGAAGCTGAATTTTGGCATGTGACAATTATTTGGATAGGAAAGAGTGCCCAAGAATTTTGAGGGCAATAAAAAAAAGATAAATAGCACTTCCTTCACAAAGTGCCATACTGGATAGAATAGGAAATGAATATTCCTGAAATATTTTTGAACTAGGCAAGGATGGGTTTTGACATATTTGCGGAAGATATGATCCAAAGAATTTATGAGATTTTTGTGGGAATTTTTGGAATGACAGAAATATAGGTTGCTTCAAATCCTAGGCCAAACAGGGTTATTCCTTTAATAGAAAAGGATATTCCCAATAAATAAATATTGGGGTTGGGTTAAGATGAAAATGACATGGTCTTGGGAAAGATTTGGGAGTGACAAGCCACGTGGGAGAGGCAGAAGAGATGGTCTCCCCAGGTTTGAAGACCACAGAGCCACCGAAAAAGAATTCCATATAAAAATTCGAAGAAACCCAAAAGAAAAAGAAAGGGCCAAAAATCGGGGTGTTACACGTTGGCAGCAACATTTGCTTTGAGCGCTCGCACCTTGCCTTCTCGCTCGGTCTTAGCGGCCTCTGCGGCTTCGGCAGCATCGATGGCCTCCTTGATCTTGCTGGCGTGCTCTGTAGCTTGAGCCTCGATGGCCTCTTTGTGCTTGTGCTCCAGCTCCTAGGTCTACTATGAAATGAGGGCCTGGATCTCATTATCTTTGCTGTGAAGCATAGCGACAAGCTCTTCTTCAGGAGCGTCAAGACGTATCTTACGCTCGTTTAGTTCTGCATTAGCTGCCGTATTCTTTGCGCAGCCTCCTCTTGTGCCTTGTCGGCCTCCGCCTTCTCCAAAATAAATTGTTCCTTGTCCTTGGCAAGCTGGGGTTGGTGTTCATGGAGCTCTTGGAGGCATTTTGTGTACCAGACTTGCGTTTCCTCCACCCGTTTCCTGAACTCCTCTTCTGCCTTGTCGAGGACGGCAGCCCTGGAGTCCAAGCTCTCCGTCCTACTGGGATAACATGCCTGAAGCTTCTGGAAGTTCTCGCCCATGGCCTTGAGGAGCTCCTGCTCTCTGGTCTCGTTGATGTTGGCGGGCGGCTCATTGACGACTTTGAGCCCAGTAGCGGCAATGATATCATCATCAGAGACTTCTCCTTCCTTGGGCGCCCCAATGCTTGACGTCCCAGGGAGGCTGACGAACAAGTTGTCGCCAACCTTCAGGTATCTGCTCGAGAAGGATTCTTCAGATGTCGAGGGGTGATCATCGACAGCCACCTTGCCAGTTAGGATCGCCCTCATGGCTGAGTCAGCCCTTGGCGCTCCTGGGACAGAGATGTCTCTAGTGGCCTTGGCACTGTTGTTGCCACCCTCCTCAGCAGTGTCCTTGGCGGCCTCTTCATGAGTGGCCTTGGCGGCCTCCTCGTCAGTCCTCCCAGCGGCCTCATCAGTAGCTATGTTGCTGGCCTCGTTGGCAGCATCCCTCGCGATCCCCTCGATGGTGGAGTCGATGTCCATTTCCTCAGATGGAGGCGGATCTGAAAGAATGGAGAAGAGAGAAAATCAAGATTCAGATAAAGTTCAAGAAAACTAAAAAAGAAGATTAAGAGAGAAAAGTACTTGACGACAGAAGGCTTACCGGACTAAGACTGTTGAGGGGGAATAGTTTCCTCTCTGACAACCTCGGTTGTCGTCGCCTGGTTGCCGGCAACTTCAGTTGCCGGCACTTCATCGGCGCGAACAGGCTCGTCTGTGGAAGTCCTTGCCGGAGAGACGCTTGCCAGGGCAGCGGTTGACGGAGACGTCCCAGTTGGATCTGCCTCCTGGTGTTCCTCCTCGGGGCGCTCTTCTCCTACTCCCATGCCGATGTTAGCTGTGAATATTTCAACACCAACACTTGCAAAAGGAAAGTTAATAGTGGCCTCATGCTAGGGGCCGCGCTGAGGACTGGTATCCACGACGTCATCGCCTGGCACTGTGCTTGTTGCTGGTTCTTCCTCTGCTGCGGTCCTCGCCCTCTTGGCCATCCTTTGTGCCATGGTCTCCCCGTCGCTGTCGAATCAAGGCAAGACGAGGCAAGTCAGATTAACACAAGTAAGAAATCAAGAATTGGTGGAAATGACCGAAGGCACGTACTCTTCTTCCTCCTCCTCGTCGCTAAGGATGGAGAGATCGTATAAGCTCTCAGGCCTGGTGCTGGAGGAGCGGGGCGGGGTAGAAGTTCTGGCCCGCTTGGTTGTCGCGGGACTGGCAAATCGAGAAGACCCACCTCCTCTGGCGGCCAGTACGGCTGTTTTCCTCGTAGAGGTACACCGCACTTGCTGCTGTTGAGGGGCTTGGTGTCGAGATCCTTGTCGTTCGGTGGCCTTGCCGGCTGCCTCCTTGTCGGCTACCTCATTGCCTGAAGATGCTCCATGGACCGGCTCTCTGGAGACAGCTTTCCAAAGGATGCGGGTTTTCCTTGCCGGGATGGGAGGAACAGGGGGATCCTTGTGTACTTGCTCTTCGGCAATCTATTCGCCCTGTTCCCCGGCAGGCTCCTCTTGCTCTTCGGCAAGTTCCTCCAGCAGCTCCTCTGCCATTTCATCCTCAGACTCCTCATCAACATTGGCTGCCGCGGACCCAGAGCCACTGGCGCCTTCAGCCATTCTCGCCTCGGCCGCCCTGTTGGCGATATGCGCCAACTCTTCGGGGGTGGTGTCACGAATGAGGTCTTTCTCCTCTTTGATGGGCCTCTCCACTAGTGTGTCAAACCACTCACTCACCGCATGTTCGGGCGGCTCCTGCCAAACCACTTTGACGCCATGGGCGTTGCAAGCCGGCATCACTACAATGATGGAGTCCTTGGCGGAGTTGTTGCATAAGGGCACCACGCTTGCCGGTAGCTTGAAGTTGCCGGTGGCGCAAAAGAGCTGCTCGTAGAGGACCCTGTGATGCAGCATTGTCAGATTGGCGTGCAGTCCGGTCTGCACCCGCATGATATCTGCCGCGTTCTTGTAGTCCCAGGTGGGCCTGCCCTTGTTCTGAAGGGGAGCGATGCGGCGGCGAAGGAAGTCAGCCCCCACCATTTCAATGGTGAGGCCGACAGCTCTGAGATGGAGGATGCGTGTTGTGGCGATGGTGAGCTTCTTGTCATCGGCGTCGAAAGAACTCCAGTCATTGCCGCGCACCACTTTTGTCATTCTGGGCTTGCAGAAATCTGGGAAATCAACGTCCTTGATCCAACACCACTCTCCCCTACACTCGTTCCACTTCCGATGGAGCAGTCCCTGAAGATAGATGTCCTTGTCCCTGAGGATCCAAGTGATGCCGCCAGAGAGGGCATCTGCTTCGATGCATGGAAAAAAATAATTGCGGAAGAGGGATACACTGAGTAATACCCCAACGAAATTTTCGCACATGTGCACAAAGATGGCCATACAAGTCATGGCATTGGGGTTGAAGTCTAGGACACAGAACCCATAGGTGTACATGATTTCTACGAAGAATTTAGAGAATGGGGGGACAAGTCCGCAGAAAGGGGGTACTTGTCCTCGCTAGGGTTAACGGAGCCGGGAAGAACCTCTGGCGCGGTGTGGGCGGTCGTCTCCTTCCCCCACATGATCGCGTACGGCCCCACCAAATCGCTCTGATCCAGCACCGGCTTGAAGACGACATTGTCTCTCCGTGCCACCGCTAGCTCCAACTTCCTCGCCTCTGCATCGGGGTCAACCGCCTTCTCCGGCTTGTTTTGGTTCTTCTTGGGAGCCATGGCTGCTTTGGGGAGGGTGGATTTGGAGGCAGGCGGGGGTGCGGCGCAGCGGCGGAAGCAAATGGCGCGCTCTGTTCTTGCGCAAGGAAAAAGACGACGGCGGATGGCTAGATTGGGGGAAGGGGGTAAATGAGCAGCGCCCCTCACGGTTTCCTTTTTGTGGGGAAGGCGCGGGGGCTGGCTCTTTACTATCCTATGTGGCTGCGCTTTTCAGGCGCACTACCTCCCACGGCCGTTTCGTTCCACCTCCCCCAGGTCTGCATTTAATGCGCGTCATGGGGGGTGTGGTAAAAGAGAAGATTATGTCAGTTATCCTCTGCCACGTGTGCCTGTGCACTGTTTGGGCCCAGCCCAACGACGCCTCGCATGCGTGTATGGCCCAGGCCCGGGGGCTCCTGTCGGTGTATTAAAACATGGGTGCCTTCATACCCTGACTTGTGCACATGCAGTTGTAGCCTTCCCAACAGCAAGGGCTTGCCAGAGGATTGCTTCCGTCAAGGCTCAAGATTAGATTAACAAGACCATGAAGAAGACCTCTAGGTAGGTCATCGAGAAGTACTATTCTAGTACCAAAGATCAAGATTACCCTTGCCGGCAAGCTTCGTACTGGCAAGGTGAAGACTAAGACTGGTTGCCGGCAAGCTACTTGCCGGCAAGCAAAGGCCCTACAAGCTCCGTGCCAGCAGGCTTTGTCTGTCCCATTACCGCTCCACCTCATCATCGGCTATATAAGCATGTATGATAGGTGTCGAGCGGGCAGGCAGTCAAACATAGCGGGCCAAGGCACGTGTCAGCATGCCATGCATGGATTAACTTTAATGACACCCGTCCCTGGGATGTGTCAAGATAACAGGAGGGCGACTGGACCGGTGACACAAATCTTTTGCCCAAAGCCTCGCCTCCCCGGCGTAGCACCTAATGGTGCATTTAATGCGCTTGTCCTACCCCGTTAGGAGATAGACTTGGTGACGGTGCAGTCACTATTCATACCCTGTAATGACCGTATTAGCCACTGTGGTAACCCCTTGGCCTATAAAAGGAGGCCCATGACTACAGTTAGAAGGGTCGACACCTAGTTCAATTATGTGTTGTAGCTACACTTTCCACGCACCTTGCTGGCAAGCTGCGCTCCTTGTAATCTTGAGCTCATCTACAATCAATCCACCAAAACAGGAGTAGGGTTTTACGCTTGTAGCGGCCCGAACCTAGATAAACCATAGTGTGTTCTTGCATCTATCAGCTCTGCTCTTTGTAGCACACTGATCCCCATAGCCGAATCGGAAAGGGGCCCTCTCGATCCCATAGATCATCGTTTTTCCACGACAGGGTCCTTCCCAAGATGCCTTATTGCATGAGCTTAATAACTTGCTTACACATGCTCCATTACTTGCATTACCCAATTTTGAGAAAACCTTTGAAGTGCATTGTGACGCCAGTGGTAATGGCATAGGTGGCGCGTTAATGCAAGAGAAGCGCCCAATTGCTTATTTTAGTGAAAAACTCTCTGGCGCATAACTTAACTATCCCATCTATGACAAAGAGTTATATGCTTTAGTGAGGGTCTTGCATGTGTGGGAACATTACCTTCGCCCTCGTGAATTTGTCATTCATACGGATCATGAGATGCTTAAATTGAATAAGCGTCATGCCAAATGGAGTGAGTTCATTGAGTCTTTTCCTTATGTTATCAAGTACATCAAAGGACGGAAAATGTTGTAGCGGATGCTCTTTCCCGCAAGTGCACGTTAGTTACTCAACTTGAGTTGAATGTTATAGGATTTGAGCACATTAAAGACTTGTATGCGCATGATGTTTCTTTTGCGATTCCTTATGCCAAATGTAACGCACAAAGCTTGGGAGCAATATTATTTGAAGGACTCTTATCTTATGCGAGCTAACAAACTTTGTATCCCCGAGTCTTCTCTTCGTTTGTTGCTTTTGCAAGAGGCTCACGATGGAGGACTCATGGGACATTTTGGACACGACAAGACAATCGCCACGCTCTCCAAGAACTATTTTTGGCCAAAGATGTTTCCCGCCGTCTCACGCTACACCAACCAGTGCTCTATATGCCACAAAGCTAAGTCTAAAGCTCAATCTCATGGTCTATATATGCCACTTCCTATTCCGTATCAACCATGGGAAGATATTAGTATGGATTTTGTGCTTGGTTTGCCTCAAACTCAAAATGGCAAAGATTCGATATTTGTTGTTGTGGACCATTTCTCTAAGATGGCACATTTTATTCCATGTAACAATATCGACGATGCTTCACATGTTGCAAATCTATTTTGTAGGGAAATCTTGCGATTGCATGGAGTGCCCAAGCTGATTGTATCGGACCGCGACGTCAAGTTCCTTAGCTTCTTTTGGAAGACACTTTTCGCCAAGCTCGGAATCAAGCTCCTATTCTCTTTGGCATATCATCCACAAACCGACAGCCAAACGGAGGTCACCAACCGGACGCTTTCCACACTCCACTGCATGTTGATCAAGAAGAACATAAGGGAGTGGGAGGAATGTTTACCCATCGCCGAGTACGCCTACAATCGAGCATGACACTCTACCACCGGCAAGTCCCCCTTCGTTGTTGTCTATGGCTTCAACCCATTGTCCCCATTGGACATTCTACCACTACCACTACAAAAGCGCATCAACATGGACGCGAGTGCACGAGCAAGCTATCTCAAGAAGGTGCATGAAGATACAAGGCACATGATCGAACGCCAAGTACAACGCCTCGCGACCAAGGTCAACATCAACAAGCACCCCATGGTGTTCAACCCCGGAGATCTTTTGTGGCTACACCTACGCAAAGAACGCTTCCCCAACGAGTGCAAGTCAAAACTCCTACCTCGAGCCGATGGACCGTTCAAGGTGCTAGCACGCTACAGCAACAATGCCTACAAGATTGACATCCCAAGCGACAAGTACACCGTGAGCGACATCTTCAACGTCAAAGACTTATCTCCCTTCCATGGTGATGTGGATTCCGATCCGAGGACAGATCTTTCCCAAGGGGGGGGAGATGATGCGGAGCATCCTATGGTCATCCCCATGGACCTACCATCATCTCCCCAAGTGCAAAGCGGACCGATGACACGAGCACGTGCAAGAGCTATCCAGACAGAGGTGACATCTCTCCTTAATGAACTTCCATATGACCCGTGTGAGACATGGCTACTACCTCAAGCCGGAATGCTATGTGTACTTAGGTATGAAGAAGACCACCTTGGGAATGCTCGGAATGAAGACCAAGTCCTCAAGTACACGGACGGTGAGGCACGATGTAGAAGACCGCTGAAGTGCTACAACGGCCGGACATCCGGCCCCTGGGAACAGCAGCCGCAGCCCAGCAGCCGAAGAGCTCCAGGGCCCGGACATCCGGCCAGGCCCCGGAGATCCGGCCCAACCTGTCCAGAGGCCACCCGAACCGGGACCATCTTCAGGCCCAGACATCCGGCGCCAGGCCCGGACATCCGGCCCGACGGGAATGGCCGGACTTCCGGCCCGACGCATGGACATCCGGCACCTGAACGTGTGTAACTAGCCGACCGGCCATGTAATCCCCTCCTCTCCCCTCCTACCTTGTGGACTACTATATAAACACCTCCCCCTCCTCCTATCTAGGGTTAGCAAAGTATATTGAGACATTTGAGTGAGCTTTGCTACTTGTATCTCCTCTTGGGGAATCGAGACCTCTTTCGAGAGAAGGATCCCCATCATAGGATCATCAAGACCTCTTGCTGGAGAAGGATCTCACGAGATCATCAAGACCTCACCTCCTTTGGAGTGAGAAGAACCTTACCTTTGTGCTTGTTTCCTTGGATTGTTCTTGTATACTTCTGGATCTCATGTATGCTATCCTAGTGGATGTGTGATTTGGGTTTGTTTGAGTGATTTTCTCTTGTTTTTCTTGTTTGTTCTTCCCTTTTCCCCTCCATGTGTGAAAATATCATCACCATAGGGTTCCACCCTACATCAATTGGGCTCGTGGCGAATGTTCACCAAATATCATTACTAAAAAAAAGGTTAAAACACCAGGGGCTAGAACTTCCACCGGCTGACCACTAACATTGATACTAATAGTTGTAAAATGGTACTCCACTACGTACTCCGTGTTTCTGGTCATCGAACGTCTCTACGTGGTGTTTGTAATTATATGCAAACTAAAAAGAAACGGAGGGAGTACTAGTAAGTACTATGTACGATCTACCGCTGTGTGTGCTACTCCTGCGCTCCATGCGACGTGCGCGATGTCCCCTATAGCCACTCCCGTTTCATGGACGGTCTGGTCGATGCCTGCAAGGTGCCCTGTCTGTACAAGAGTTCCGGTTATGAGAGGTCCGTCGCCTACCACTCGGTGGCGACCCGTTATGAGTGAACACCGCCGTTTGAGGGCTCCACTACAAAAAAAACACTTCCGTGATGATACGTCATTGTCATAGTAGGTCACGTTTTCTGTCATTCATGTACATCCGTGAAGATTTTGTGACAGAATCAAGATAGTCATACCTGTGCTATCGTAGAAGTGTTCCATGACAATACTCAAATTATCATCACGGAAGTGTCCACTTCCATGATGATAAATGGCGCGTCATGGAAGTGTTTTCGTCAAGGGTAACCGACACGTGGCATCGACCATAACAGGTCGTCGTTAAGCTATCGGGTGCGGGTTTGGATCCGATAAACCGTTAACAGCCCTGACCAATGGAGATTTTCCACGTGTAAAATTCTCATTCGCCGACGGAACCACGTGTCAGCTGGCCGTCCCGACCGATGTCATCCATCCATTGGACGATACATGCCTATGAAACAGTGACATGTGGCATGGCCCAACAGTGGCCCATTTAGGTTAAAATGGTCGGCCCAGTCAAAGTTAGCGGGCTGGCCCATTAACGGCCTGCTTGCACATGGCCCATTTGCAGGTAAGGCCCGTTTGAATAGTGACAAATTGGCCCGTCACCGGCCCGTTGTGGATTTCTCATCATTGCAGTCCATGGTAACTTCTGGCCCGTTAAGAGTCCGCTATATATTTGTGCCCAATTACGGCCCGGTGCGTTTCCGGCCTGTTTAAGGTCCGGCTACATTTGGGCCCATTTTTGGCCCTATGAAACTTTCGGCCCATAAACAAACCATGATAGCATTGGGCCATTTTCGGTTTGGTCTGACTTTCGGCCTGTTAACGGCCGCCGCAACCCATGGGCCATATGTGGCTGGACGTCACATCGGGCCTATTAACGGCCCATATACTCGATGACACAAATCCAGCCCGCCAGCACTTTTGGCCTGTTAAAGGCCCGTGTGGTATGTCGGCACAATTATGGACCGTTCTGATTTTTGGCCTGTTAATGATCTGCCATGTAAATGGGCCACCATGGGCTAAGCTACATTTCGGCCTCCTAATGACCAGTAGGCTATTTGGCACATTTTAGGCCCAATCATTTTTCGGCCTGCTACAAACCCTAGATATATTCTGGCCCAATGATGGCCATTCGTCCTGTTAGTGGCCCGTGTCATTTATGGGCCAAATAAGGCCTGCTTGATATAGACATGTTAACGGCCCATTTTTACTATAGGCCCATATTATGTTTAGGCCTGTTAATGGCCCACTATGGTCACGGGCCTACCAATGGAACGATCAGAAATAAGAAGAGCTTACGCTGATTTAGGCTCAGTTATTTTCTATGGGCTACATACCGATTACGGCCCGTAATCGATTTTAGCTCCATTCTAGTTGTGGGCCGGATGAATATTGGCCCTTTGGGATCCTACGATGCTTTTGGCCTAAAGGAGAACGATGATGTCGAATACATTACTAAGAATAAACCTACACTATACAAAAATAGCTTGCTAATTTCTATGGCCTTTGGCAGCACGATAAATGATGTATCACAACAAAATAAACTACACCCATACAACAAAAGGCCTGTTGTCAAAAAAGTTTACAGTCCTTGCAGATAAATGCACCATAAGATGTATAGAAGCAGAGATCATTTGACCAGAGTGGTAATGTTTTAGGCTGTAGAATCTGATGGAGCAGCATAACCTTCCCCTTTTTTCCGCCATTGCTCTTGAACAACGAAGCAAATGTTTGATAGTCTGGTTTCAAAACCATTCGTATCTTGATGACATTTGTCAACCACTATTCTTGTTTTAGAAACGAGCTCCATTAGGGATTGGACTTGTGTCTGGAGCACAGATATATCACTTTGTCTAGCCAGAAGATTTTGTTCAGTAGGCGGTTCTGACAAGGTTACCTTAACAGCCAACCCAGAATTACTCAGGAAGGTGCTTTTTGCACAGTTAGTGGAGAGATACTGACGCACTGCAGCAAGAGGCGACATTGTGCCTGTTGTAGCCTCGTCACCTTCAGGATGTTGTGGCTGTTCAATTATTTGTTCCATGGCTTCCTGAAAGTTTGAATTTTGTAGATTAGTGTACCAGATAAGAAGTTACTAATGAGACAAAAATAAACAAAATAGCTTTCACGTTTATACATAACTTATTTTGGTGAAACACTGTAATACTTTAGCATGTATTTTAATGGTAAGTACATAATAAAATAACGTCCGCAACATATGTCCATGTAGCATGCCTAATGTATTGTCTATTTCCTCACATTTATTGACATCTAAGGATAAAGAGACACGATTTATAATACGATGAACATAGTATGACATCATTCATATCACGGGCAAACAGATATCAAACAAACATGCTATTGTATCATTGTGTGGGCACGTGAACATCATAACTAGATTACAGATCAAGACCAAAAGAATATCCTTCCTTTCTTTTAAACCGTGCAAGGTGAAATGATATGTTAAGACAACTGTGTATTAAAGTGAACAAAGTAACTGACATTTGCTGCAAACCAAGCAGTTAAATGAACACATCACAGTAATAGGCAGTTCAAAGGCATGAGGAGTAAGGACTTACAATAGCGGCTTAGACTGGTGTAGTCATGCCCTTCATCTTGCTGGTGTGACCATCCTTGAAGATTTGCACTGCATTCGGTTCATGTTCTTTTTGGTCCGCACGGGCTTTCCTCTGTATTTGGAACAAGTCAATATAGATATGATAATATGGCACAATAAAAAGGAGGAAATAGCAGCTATTTACAAGAGCCTCGCAGTGTGCAATATAGCTACGAGATCCTATTGTCTGTTGGAATTTCACTTTAGAACGGTTGGTCTTGTCCTTCAAACAGTTAGCCTAGAAGAAGAAAGAGTTGTAAGGCACATACGTAAATACGAGTTCAATATGTGATCTGATCACATACATATACCCTACCTGATACTTCGGATTAGACCAGTGTTTAACAAGGGTTGTCCAGTCTTCGTCCGTAATATATTCAACTGGAGATGTTTGGGCAATTTCATTGTTAGCTTTGCCTTCAAAGTGAGTTTTTCTGCGGTGATACCGATATTGTCGCAGAGCAGACTGAAAAACATGAGCGCATGCTTGTTTTGTTGCATCATCTTTTGGATCCAATTTGAACCTCATCTGTTGAAAAAAGAATGGGAGTTAGGAGCAAGCTAGAAAGTATGGGAAGAGCAAGACAATATTACAAATTGCGATGAGTAACATTACTTATGGATAAATGGTCAAGGAAGGTGTTAAACTGGATTTTGTCTTTGTCATTCCTTTACTGGATCCACATTGGGAGGATACGTGCATGACACCTAACGGCAACGGATGCCTCTCATACTAACTAGGCTGACTCTGTAGCATCACGTGGCCTTTTTAAACTTGCCTCAAAATGGATCTCCATTCTTCCACCTTTTGATTTTGTTAACCTGCCAAGCATTATCCCTGAGGTCTGTTTCCTCTTGCGCCGAGGTGCTAGTTCAACAACGAATATGGAAAGTGTTAGTGCACATGAAACTATGAGAGTACATATAAAGGAGCACACAACTGCAACTTGACTCGGTCACGTACCGTCTTGGTGTTGATGCTCATGAGGCTTATCTGATCTTGCCAAGTCCTGTCGTGTCAGCAGTGCTTCAGAAGTAGTGTTAGGTGGGAAGATAGCATGGGAACATGCCACTTGTGGAGCATTCAAACGAGTAACTCGTTGAGATGTCGGTACTTTGGGAGGACGTGCTACAACTGGTGGAGCAGGGGATACTGTGTTTATAGATTTAGTCGGTTGACTTCGACCTTCTACTGCACAATAAGTACCAGCGAAGTCTTGATGGAAGCTCCTTTTTCGTTGCAACTGACGACTAACAGCATACCCTACCATACTCTTTTCCATGCTCTTTTTTGACTTTGCCATGTCAAGCTCTACCCACAACACAAAAGAATAAAATTCGCTCTTCAGAACTCATTGATGCATGATACAGACGAGCAAATACTTTGATGTAAGACAATCACATGATAGGAGGATGGAATATGTACGAAAAACAGGACGGCATGACATATTCACATCTATGATGTGTCAACTAAGGAGAAGGCATTTCAACAAATTAGAAGCAATGCAAGCTAGACACCCTATGAAAGATGCAACCAATATCACTCTGCCAAGTTAAAAGTGGCTCGTCATAAGTGGAATTTCAAAAAATTAGAAGTAGTACAAGCTAGAAATCAATGCAAGATGGAACCTGCCAGAGCTTGGACTCTGGGGAACTAGAGGTTCGAACACTGGGGGCACGCTAGCTCTTTCCGACCCAAGGTGACTGCGGCGAGGCTACGGCGAGAGCGCTACGTGGGTGCACGACAGGGGACACGTCGGTTACCTAGGTTCGGGCCACCTTGCGGTGTAAAACCCTACTCCTACTTGTGGTTAGGATTGCTGTGGGCAAGAAGATGTTCTCGCGTACAAGGTAGAAGGCAGAGGAATCGATCCCCTCTATAATGGCAGCTCTGCCCCTTTTATAGCTACCTTGGTCCTCTTCTCCCAAAAACTAGGTGGGAAGGGTTGCCACACTTGGCGGGTTTTGAAAGGGGACAGGCGCTTAGTCTATCCTGACTAAAGGCGGTCTTCGATTGCAAAAGCATGATCCAAGACGCGCCGGTGGGCTCGGTGGTGACCTCCGCCCTGTGCGCCTTGCTGTCTTGGTCTTCTATCACCAAACGGGCAGTCCTTGGGACTTGCTTGGGGGTGGGCAGCTGGGGCTGCCCCCTTAGTACCAAAGAGGAAAGCTTCACTATCCGCGCTTGCTGGCACGGCCTCTGCCGGCCTTCATCGCTACGTGCGTCACCCACGTGATGGGCACAGGACCGTGCAACCAACGTCAGGCGAGATGGCCTCGGGCGCCCAGCTTAGGAGGGCGCCTTGGGAGGCAGCCTTGTGAGAAGGCCTCGTGAGGCTCCTGCCGCTGCCGCGGCTAAGTGCTGGTGGGTCATGTCTTGGGGAGGGGTCCTCAGGAGGCCGGTGCATCAGGACATGTCTTCACTTCGCGGCGCCCTCAGATGGGCCGCGTCTTGGGCCTTCGCCAGGCGTCGTTTCCTAGGCCGCAGGCAGATGGGCCGGGGTACCCCGGTTCCTAGAGGCCCGACAGTAGCCCTCGGGCCCGTGGCGCGCACGTTCCCGCCCATTGGGAGCGAAACGCCACGGGCCCTGATAGACTGCGAGGCCCAGGCTCGACGCGTGGCGCACGACGGGACGTGGGACGCCCCCACTTCCCCACTACCCCTCGGTAACCGCCCACGCCTGCCATAAAGCTTGCCCGCGTGGGGCGCAGGCTATCATTGCTTCCCTTTCTGCCCTCTCCTCCAGCGCCTGATCTCTCGCGTCTCCTTCCCCGAGCGCCGCTCCTTCCTTTTTCACTTCCCAAGCTTCACCTCGCAGCAATGGTGCCCGCCGGCAAGAAAGGCAAGGCGGTGGCCGCGGCACCAAGCGCACTGGTTGTGGAGCCGGCTCTGCTGCCCTCCATCATCGTGAACCAAGAGGGCCTGGACAAGGTGCTCTCGATGGTCGCCAGCGACCAGAACGAGAACGGGGCGACGAAGATCTGGCTGGGCACGCGCGCGCGGCGCGATCTGGAGGCGACGACGTTCCCCTTCTTCATCCACAGCGTCTACATCGGCCTGGTGCCGCCGTTCTCGGACTTTTTCAACGCCATCCTCACCCACTACCAGATCCAGGCTCTCCATTTTCAGCCCAACTCCATCTTCATCCTTGCCATTTTCGCCTTCTACTGCGAGGCCTTCGTGGGCGTGATGCCCTCGGTGGCACTCTTTCGCCACTTCTTCAGCCTTCGGATCTCCGCGGCGAACCACCGCTCCGCCTGCGTCTCGTTCCTCACCGTCAAGGCGACGGAGAATGACATCATTAGCCTCAAGATCACAAAGAAGGTGGAAGGCTACCAGCCGCGCTGGGTCTACATGGACGCGCGCGCGCGCAACCAGCTGCTGATGGAGCCGATGACCCCTGCCTTGAAGAACTCGGGGTGGGAGCACGAGAAGCTCACCGACCCAAGGCTGGCGCCCGTCTGGGAGTGGCTGGCGGACCACAAGGCGGCGCGCCTCATGGGGGTGATGGTCGTCAAGGAGTTCCTGTAGCAGCGCATCGCACCACTCCAGCTGCGCTCGCGCCCGGTGTGGAAGATCACCGGCTCAGGGGATCACATGAGGCTGAGCATCGCTACCCTGAAGTCGGGCGTGGTGGACGGAATCATGCACATCATGCTCGGCAGCACCGCGGGAGACCCGCCCGAAGATGCGCTCCCGCTGTACCGCTACAAGGGGACCAAGGAGCTGGTCGTGGAGATGCCGGTCTTCGACGAGTGGGGCCTTGTGCCGGAGGGCCATGAGGGGCCTCGCGAGAACTCAATCGTGGTGGTCCCCGGCTCGGGGGACTTGGATGACTCCGACGCCTTAGGCGGCGACGTTGTGGGGAGCGACGGCGGTCCCACCACGCGGACCCATCGCCAACTCATCCGCGACCTCGAGGACGACGACAACGACGAGGATGACCGGTTCAGGGTCGAGCCCTCCCGTCCTGCCGAGGCAGGCAGAGAAGGGAGCTCCAGCACGATGGCGGGCGAGCCGCGCGTGGAGGAGATGGATACCGACGGTGGGGGCACCGTGCCCCCCGCGGAGGATGCTGGCGCGGGCGGAGGGACAACCGAGCCCCCTGCTAAGAAGGACGACGCCGAGCACCGGGCCGGCGGGCCTTGGGAGGGCGCCTCTGGAGCAGGTCTCCAGAGGAGGCCTCGCGAGGGTGACAGCGAGGACCGCCTGCCATCGGCCCTGAAGAAGAGGAAGTGGGTCGCCAATGACGAGTAAGTGCTTCTCTTACCTATTCCCTTTTGCGTTTGCCCCGCTGCCGCGGGCTGAACCTCGGCTTGGCATAGGGCATCCACTAAGAAGGAGAAGAAGAGGAAGAAGACAACGAAGAAGACCCCTGTCTCGGAGGGGTCCCGACGCTCGCCGCGACCACCGAGGGGCGAGAGGAGGTCACCCGCCGCTCCGATGCAGAAACGGAGCGCATGGAGGTGGTGAAGGAACAAGCTTTCCCTCCGGAGCCGCAGGTGGCCGCGGCTCTTGAGGCTGGGGGCGCCGAGCCTCGGGAGGCGGCCTCCAGAGGCGGCACCGCTGCTCCCGAGGCGCCCGCCACGGGGGCGGACTTGGAGATGGGGGAGGCGGAGGTACCAACTCCTCCGCCGAGCACCGTAGACACTAGGCGCACTCCAGGCAGCCCTCAGCACATACCAGAGCGTGAGGCTCCCGCCGCGGGCGCAACCGGCCAGCGGGGTACGCCACCGAGGCAGGAGGAGGTGGAGACTAATGCGAGCCCCCCACTCCTGACGAACGATGCGGGGCTTTCCTAGGCCGTGACGGTGTAGGGTGGCGAGGAGTCAGACCCTGCCTGGGCCCTAACGCTCATGCGCAACCGCACCCTGCTCCGGCGCGGGGTCCTGCGGAGCAGGAGGGGAGCTCTGAGCTAGCTCGAGGTTGAGTTTCAGAAGGCCGAGGGGCGCCTCGCCGAGGAGCGTTTGCGCCTTGCCGACGGGTGGCGTCGGCTCGACGTCACAGTCAAGCTGGGTTGTTGCCAGGACAAGGTGGCAAAGGAGAAGCGCTAGAAGTCCACCGCCGAGGTGAAGGAGGTCTTCAAGAGCGCCCTCCGGGAGGCAGATGCGGCCGAGAGGCGTCGCGAGGAGGCGGAGGCCCGCATGAGGGTGCTGCGGGAGCAGCACGCCGCATAGAAGGAGCTATTCCTGGCGCGGGATAGGACAGTCGCTTCCCGCGAGGAGGAGCTCGCGGCCCAGGAGGCGGACCTTGCGATCCGCGAGCGGGAGCTCGTGTGGACGACCACCGAGTAGGCCACGGAGTGCGAGCGCTTGGTGACGCTCGAACGCCAGGTGGCTGCCGCCCAGGATGCCTACACCCAGCGCATGGAGGCCGCCAATGCCAAGTTGGAGGCCAAGGAGAAGATGCTCCAGGAAGACACCAACGCGAAGATCGAGAGGAGCCACCTGGCGCTTGTTGCAGATCACAGCAAAAAGCTAAAGTTCTAGGAGGACCGCTTCACGGAGAAGGCGAGAGGCTTCTGAAGGAGGTTGAGGCCCTCAAGGAGCTCCTGACGGAGGTGGAGAACCAGCGGAAGACCGCGTTGCAGGCCAAGGCCGACACCGAGGCGGAGCTGGCCTCCCTTCAGAAGCAGGTGGGCGACATCTCCGATGTCATCGAGTAGGCGAGGCTCGAGGTGGACCATGCGTGGGGGCAGCAGCACGAGCGCGCCAAGATGTTCCACTCCCTCCAGCTTCGCACCCGCGGCGCCCTGGCCACCATCTGCAAGTAGAGGCTCGAAGGCCCCATCGAGACCCATGATGCCAGCTACCTCGACTTCTTCACCAAGCTCGTGGAGCGGCTTGAGGATGGAGCAAAGAGGGTGAGCGGCATCATCGAGGATGAGCGTCGCGACCTCCTCTACCAGGCGGCGACGCGGATCTTCAGCCACCTACTCCGCGCTGACCCCAGCTTCGACTTCGACAGGGTAATAGCCCCTGTGCCCGAAGAGCTCCGCAACAGCCTTGGTAAGGCGGTGGAGGACCATGTGGACGCTCTAATCGCGAAGTTCTCCCACGACAGCAGCGAGAGCTCCAGCGGGGTTGGGGGAGACGACGAGGAAGGCGACGACGGCGATGATGATGACGCCGCGGCTTCCTAGGTCCCCTTCCTTGGTTTATCTGTACCAGATTGACGTGGCCCCGTGGGGGCGTAAAAACAATGCCTTTTGTTTTAAGTACTGTATAATTTATCATGATGCATGTTTCTCGCGAGGCTCTCTCGTGAGGCCTATTTCTCTTTCCTTGTTTTCCTTAGTGCTCTACGTCGTCAGGTCCTAGCCCCCGAGCGGGCTACAGCCGTCGCTGGTTGTCAGGTCGTGTTGCCTGGACAAGGCCAGGAGGTGTAGGCACTAAGAGGCGGTGAGGACTCCTGAGGCACGATGCTCAGGAAGTGCCCCTTTGACGTGCAAGCGGCTTGCGCGGAGGAGAGAACATCAACACTCAGCGAGGACGCGGGGAGAGGAGACTTGAGAGGCACCGCGAGCGGCTCGTGAGGTATTTTTGTACTTAGCTGTTGCAAGTGTCGATTGCCGTGTCGTGGCTGTGGGGCGCGCCTCGCGAGGCTCCTGCTCGTGAGGCCTCCCACTAGCACTTGGCGAAGATGTAGCTGTTGGTTGGCTTGCGAGGCAGCGCTCGCGAGGATTCCTGGGGGTTTACGAAGGCGTCTTGTCCTGAGTTGCCTCGCGAGGCAGCACACGCGAGGCCTTGAGCGCCTTGTTCCTATAACAACTTGCATTGGTTTCATAAAACGGGGGAAGCGGTGTGCTCGCTAGCTTGCTCGTGGGTATCACGCGAGGAGACAAGACACCAAGGACCTTGGTGAGGTGGCGTGCATGGGAGCAAGCCCGCGGGCCAGAGCTCGATCACTTGGGTTTTTGCAGCGCTACTGGGACTGACCCGAGCACAGGCCCCGTGTCCAGCCTCCGCTCGCAAGATGCGCAGGAGGAAGGTCACGAGCGTGCACAGCTCCTGAGGCAAGCAACTTAGCAATACATGAGATATCCTACGAAATAGAGCTTTACTGAAACATAGTAATAAGTTCTTTACACAACCAAAAAGAGATATGATTGCCATGTTCGGCACGAATCAGCATGAGGTTGGTGCAGCCCGTGGGGCGCCCTCTAGTGATTGTTCTGCCAGCGCGGAGCATGGGGCTTCCACTAGGCGTGGGCATGATCGCGGTTTGATCCTTCCGCCAGCGCGGAGCATGGGGCTTCCACTGAGACGTGGGTGGGAGCTCTCGCGGGCCCATCAGGCGAACGCAATCAGAGGCTCTGGGGCATGTACAGCCCCACTTCGTTCATACGCGTGAGGGTCACGTGTAGAACTTGTGGAGGTGTTGGATGTTCCAGGCGTTAGGCACAGGAACTCCGTCCTTCGTCTCCAGCCGGGCGGCGCTGGGCTTGGAGACATGAGCAACCCTGAAAGGGCCTTCCCACATGGCTGAGAGCTTGTGGAGTCCCTCTCTGGAGAGGATCCTTCTTAGGACGAGATCGCTGATTTCGAGGGTGCGTGGGCATATGTTGCGGCTATGATAGCGACCCAAGGCTTGCTGGTATCTGGCGGCGTGGAGGGCGGCCTGGCGACGTGCTTCTTCGAGCAGCAGCAGGTCGGCCTCTCGCGAGGCATCCTGACGAGCCTCGTCGAAGGCAAGGACTCGCGGAGAGCCGTGCCGGAGCTCAGACGGGAGGACTACTTCAGCTCCGTAGACAAGGAAGAAGGGAGTCTCGCCTGTGGGCTTGGTTGCCGTTGTGCGGATGGAACAGAGCACAGACTACAGCTCGTCAAGCCAGCCTTTGCCGCAGGCTTCGAGCTTTTTCTTGAAGCTTCTCGTCTTGAGGCCCTTGAGGACCTCGGCGTTGGCACGCTCGGCCTGGCCGTTGCTTCGAGGGTGCGCCACAGAGGCGTAGCAGATCTGCATGCCGAGGTTAGCGCAGTATGACTTGAAGAGGCCGCTTGTGACCTGGGAGCCGTTGTCAGTGATGATGCGGTTGGGGACGCCAAAGCGGCTCACGAGGCCCTTGATGAACTTGATGGCAGAGCCTGCTGGGATGGTGCGCACGGGCTTGACCTCCGCCCATTTGGTGAACTTGTCGATGGCGACATAGAGGTAGCAGTAGCCGCCAGCTGCACGAGGGAAGGGTCCCAAGATATCCAGCCCCCAGACCGCGAAGGGCCACGAGAGGGGAATCGTCTGGATGCCTTGCACCGGCTGGTGGATTTGCTTGGCGTGGAATTGACAAGCTTCGCAGGATTGGACCAGCTCGGTGGCGTCGTGGAGCGTGGTGGGCCAGTAGAAGCCGCTGCGGAACACCTTGCGAGCAAGGGTGTGCGACGAGGAGTGGTGTCCGCAGTCTCTCCCATGGATGTCGGCGAGCAGCTCGCGCCCTTGTTCTTCAGAGATGCACCGCAGCGAGACGCCATTGGGGCGACTGTGGTACAGCTCGCCGTCTTGCAAGCAGTAAGCGGTGGCCTGCCTGGCCACGCGCTCTGCTTCTGAGTCCTTCTCTGGAAGGGTGCCGTGAAGCAAGTACGCCTTGAACTCCGCGGCCCAGCTGTCCGCTTGAGGCTCCAGTGCCAGCAGCAGGCGAGCTCCTGAGGCTGGGCCGTAGTCTGGTGCGCCCATGGGTGGTGCGGGCGGGAGTTCCTCGTGAAGCAGCATGGTGCTCGTGGCTGGCGGACTAGCAGATGGCTTGAGGAGCCTTTCCTCGAAGATGCCGGGGCTCTGGGGCTTGTGGCGAGATGCCCGCTTGGCGATGTCATCGGCCTCCATGTTGCCGCTGTGAGGAACATGCTACAGCTCTAGGCCAAGGAAACGCTTCTCAAGTATACGTACCTCTTCTAAGTAGGCGGCCATGTGCTCGTCCTTGGGCTTGTATCTTTTGTTGGAGAAGTTGACGAGGAGCCGTGAATCACCCTTGATGCCGAGGCGCTTGATGCCCAGGGCAGAGGCAGCTTTGAGGCCGGCGATGAGGCCCTCGTACTGTGATGTTGTTGGAGACCTTGTCATCGCGCTTGAAGCAGAGTTGGATGGCGTAGTAGAGCTTGTCTCCCATTGGCAAGGTGAGCATGACGCCAGCCCCCGCGCCCTGCCGGGAGAAGGCGCAATCGAAGTGCATGGACCAGCCGTGAGGCGCTTTGTCCCCAGGCAAGAGGGATTCAGCCTCATGAGGCTCCTCCTGGGGTGGGTCCGTCCATTTTGCTACGAAGTCGGCCAGGGCTGCGCCCTTGTTCACCCTTGTGGTGCAGAATTCCAGCTCGAAGGCTTGTAGCTCGATGCTCCACTCGGCGACGCGGCCAGCGGCGTTGGGGCTGTGCAAGACTTGCTCCAGGGGGTAGGACGAGATCACCTTGATGGGATGGCCCTCGAAGTAGTGGCGTAGCTTCCTGGAGGCGACGAGGAGCGCAAGGAGGAGCTTCTGCTGCATGGGGTAACGTTCGCGCGCATCTCGCAGCACCGTACTAACGAAGTACACGGGGTGCTCGATGAGGCGGGTAGTTGTTGCAGCAGCTTGGTCTTCAGGGGGGCCGAGGGGCTCAGGAGGCTCAGGAGGCTCGGGAGGTGGCTCGCGAGGCGGCTCACTAGGGGCCTCCTGAGGCAAGGCCTCGGCAGGTGACGGCATGGCCTCAGAAGGCGGTTGAGCGGGAGGCCTCTTCTACGTGGGACGCGCTCTTCTCGAACTGCCACCAGAGCCGCGCTGGCCGTCTGGGGAGTAGCCTCCAAATATATGAGCAAGGGCTCGCGAGAGCGTGGCGCGACCATGATGGGCGGGCTCGTGAGGTACCTCTTGTGGTCTTCAAAGGCAGCGTCGGCCTCGGGAGTCCACTTGAAGGGGCCGGATCTCTTCATGAGTTTGAAGAATGGCAGGGCTTGCTCGCCGAACCTGGAGATGAATCACCCAAGGGAGGCCATGTATTCCGCCAGGCGCTGCATCTCCTTGAGGCTCTAGAGAGGATGCATCTTCTCGATGGTCTTGATCTTCTCGGGGTTGGCCTCGATACCACGGTGGGAGACCAGGAAGCCGAGCAGCTTGCCGGAGGGGACTCCGAAGACGCACTTGTCTGTGTTGAGCTTGAGGTTGACCTTGCGCAGGTTGTCGAATGTCTCCTGGAGGTCTGCGAGGAGGGACTAGGCCTCACGAGTCTTGATGACGATGTCATCGACGTAAGCCTCGGTGTTTCTTCCCATCTGGGGCCCCAAGGCGATGCGCATCAGTCTCTGGAAGGCGGCTCCGGCGAACCTGAGGCCGAAGGGCATGCAGATGTAGCAGAATATGCCGCAGGGGGTGATGAAGGCCGTTTTCTCCACATCTTCGGCCACCATCCTGATCTGGTGGTAGCCTGAGAAGGCATCTAGGAAGCATAGCAGCTCGCACCCGGCGATGGAGTCCACGATCTGGTCGATGTGGGGCTGCGGAAATGGATCTTGAGGGCAGAACTTGTTGAGGCTCGTGAAGTCGACGCACATGCGCTCCTTGCCGCACTTCTTGGGTACCACGACAGGGTTGGCAAGCCACTCAGGGTGGCGCACCTCACAGATGACTCGAGCTTCTTGGAGCTTCTGAACTTCGTTGACGATGAAATCTTGCTTCTCTAGCGCCTAGCGCCGTGCCTTCTGTTGCACGGGGCGTGCGTTGGGGCACACCACTAAGTGGTGCTCGGTCACCTCCCTCGGCACACCAGACAAATCAGATGCCGTCCAGGCGAACACATCTAAATTTGCCCAAAGGAAGGTGATGAGCGCGTCTTCCTATGCAAGAGAGAGGCTAGTGCCGATGGTGAAGGCAAGGCCTGAGCCACTGCCGTCCATCGACACCTTCTTCATCTTGGTGCGGGTCTGAGAGAACAATTGCTTCTTCTTCGTGGGCGTGGCCTCATGAGGCTCGATAGCATCCTCGTCGGCAGGGTAGGCAGTGGCGGCTACCTTGTAGGCACTCTCGAGGGAGCGTACCGCATCCTTATCGTCGCAGCAGACGGTGATGATGCCACTGCAGCCTGGCATCTTGAGGACGTTGTAGGCATGGTGGGTCGCCGCCATGAACTTGGCGAGAGCTGGGTAGCCCAAGATGGCATTGTATGGCAGGCCCATGTGCGCCACGTCGAAGTCGATGAGCTCAGTATGGTAGTTCTTGCGGGTGCCGAAGGTGACGGGGAGACGCACTTGGCCCAGAGGAATGGTGGAGCGATCGGTCACTCCGGAGAAGGGCCTGGTCAGCATCAGCTGGTCGTAAGGCACTTGGAGCGTCTTGAAGGTCTCGATGGAGATCACGTTGAGGCCGGTGCCACCGTCGATGAGTGTCTTGGTGACGGCGATGTTGCTGATGGTGGGGGTGCACAACATGGGGACTGTGCCAGCAGCGCTCGAAGACTTGGGGTGATCGTTGGAGTCGATGGTGATGGCGTATTGGGACCACTTGAGGGGGCGAGAAGCCTCATGCGTCGGGAGGGCAGCGTTCACCTCGCGAGAGAACAACTTGAAGTGGTGGTTGGATGCGGGAGCCTGAGCTCCGCCTAGCATGCAGGCCACTCCACGAGGCTCTTGATAGGCCCCGGCGTCTTGGTCGGGCTGGTTGCCATCATTCCATCGTGGTGGCCGCGGCAGTGGTGTAAGGGCAGCATTGGCCTGAGGGTTGGCCTCATGAGGCTGGTCGCGCCATGTGGCTCGCGAGGCTGGTCATGCATGCCCTGGCGGAAGTTGCCGTTGTTGCTATGACCTCCCTAGCGGCCGCCGTTACGGCCACCTCCACGGCCGGTGCCACGGTCGTTGCGGTCGCTGCGGCGGCCAAGGCGCTCATTACGAAGCAGCTTGAGCTCGTGGCAGTCCTTAGTGCTGTGGGAGTGCGAGTTGTGGTAGGTGCAGAGAGGGCAGTTATCTCTTTTGGGCTCATCGCACTCATAGCCACGCTTCTGCTCAGGCTTCGCCGCGATCACGGCAGGGCCCTTGCGCTTGACGTCCTTGCTCTTGGCCTTGGCGGCGTCCGGTGCCGCGTCGGGGTCGTTGTGGACAAAGAGGCGGCCTTCCTCGCCCTTGGCCCACTTGTCAGTGAGGTCGAACAGCTTGAGCACGGAGTCGAGCTCGTTGTTGATGGCGAGCTTCTTGCGCATCCGGACATCTGTGATGCCGTTGGAGAACGCGGAGATGATGGCAGCCTTGGAGACGCGTGGGATGTTGTTGCGCACTTGGCTGAAGCACTGGATGTACATGCAGAGGGTCTCGTCGGGGCGCTGGCGGACAGCGCGCAGGTGGTTGAGCGTGAGGGAGCGCTCGTGCGTGCCCTTGAAGTTGGCGACAAATTGTAGGCAGAGCTCGCCCCACGAAGAGATGGACGCCTCGGGGAGGTTCATGAGCCAGGAGCGTGGGCCCTCCTTGAGGGCCATGGGGAACTAGTTCGCCATGACCTTATCGTCGCCGTTTGCTGCCTCGATGCTCAGGGCATAGAGCTGGAGGAACTCCGCGGGGTTGGGGGTGTCGTCGTAGCACTGAGGCAGGTCTAGCTTGAACTTGGCGGGCCATACCATGCGTCACAGCTCGCGGGTGAAGGCACGGCAGCCCACGCCGCTGGAGGGGACGCCACCGGCAAGGGCGGCGCGGTTCTGACGGCCGGCGGATGCGACCTCCTAGACGGACCTGTCTTGATGCTGGCGCTGTTGCTCGAGGAGGACGTGTGCGTCGGGCGGCGCGCACCGGACGATCTAGCAGCTGGGCTCCCCATGGTCTGGCGAAGACGCACCGCGAGAGTGTTCATGCGCCCGCACGTCGTGGTGGTTCCTGGCGCCCTCGCCGTGCAGAGGAGCCGGAGGAGGCGCGTCATGCACCACGTCCCCGGCGTGAGATGGCGGAGGATGGAGCGAGCGAGAGGGCACCGGGGTGTCGTCTGCGGCATTGACGATCTCGGTGATGCGGCCGAGCCAGGCGTCATAGCCGGCGTCGGTGGGGCGGTAGTGCAGGAGCTCACGCGCCATGAGCAGCGCGGTGTGCGGGGCCGGCACGTCGCGCCGTGCGAGCGAAGAGACCGTGGCAGTGTGGCCGTCCGCCCGCATGGATGGGTGGTGGGAAGAAGCCTGTTGCTCCCTCGCAGCGGGGTCGGTGACAGCGCCGGCGGAGCGGCGTCGACGGTCGTCACGGGCGACGGGCTCCGTCTGGGCCACCCTGGCAGCTCGGTGCGCGTAGCGCTCGCGGCGATCATCGGCCATGGCGGCAAGGAAGCGGAAAGGGATGAAGCGCCCCCCTACCTAGCACGCCAAATGTCGGAGCCTGGACTCCGGGGAACTAGAGGTTCAAACAGTAGGGGCACGCTAGCTCTTTCCGACCCAAGGTGACCACGGCGAGGCTACGGCGAGAGCGCTACGCGGGAGCATGATAGGGGACACGTCGGTTACCCAGGTTCGGGCCACCTTGCGGTGTAAAACCCTACTCCTACTTGTGGTTAGGATTGCTGTGGGCAAGAAGATGTTCTCGCGTACAAGGTAGAAGGCAGAGGAATCGATCCCCTCTATAATGGCAGCTCTGCCCCTTTTATAGCCGCCTTGGTCCTCTTCCCCTAAAAACTAGGTGGGAAGGGTTGCCACACTTGGTGGGTTTTGAAAGGGGACATGCGCTCAGTCTATCCTGACTAAAGACGGTCTTCGCCTGCAAAAGCATGATCCATGACGCGCCGGTGGGCTCTGTGGTGACCTCCGCCCTGCGCGCCTTGCTGTCTTGGTCTTCTGTCACCAAACGAGCAGTCCTTGGGACTTGCTTTGGGGGTGGGCAGCTGGGGCTGCCCCCTTAGCACCAAAGAGGAAAGCTTCTCTATCCACACCCGCTGGCACGGCCTCTGCCGCCCTTTGTCGCTACGCGCGTCACCCACGTGATGGGCACAGGACCGCGTAGCCAACATCAGGCGAGATGGCTTCGGGCGCCCGGCTCGGGAGGGCGCCTCGGGAGGCAGCCTCGTGAGAAGGCCTCATGAGGCTCCTGTCGCTGCCGCGGCTAAGTGCTGGCGGGTCGTGTCTTGAGGAGGGGTCCTCAAGAAGCTGGCGCCTCAAGAGATGTCTTCACTTCGCGGCGCCCTCGGATGGGCCGCTTCTTGGGCATTCGCTAGGTGTTGTTTCCTGGGCCGCAGGCAGACGGGCCGGGGTACCCCGGTTCCCAGAGGCCCATCAGAACCAATATCACACTGCCAAGTTGAAAGTGTCTCATCATAAGTGATTGATGCAGGATACACAACAGCGGTACTTTGATGTAAGAACATGGTGTGATAGATAGATGCAGTGTATTCTAGATACAGAAAGGCATGTCATATTCACATGTATAACGTATAAACTCAGCAGGTGCAATTTAATGAAATTAGAAGAAATACAAGCTATACACAATATGCAACACACAACCAAATATCACACTGTCAAGTTAGAGCAAGCACCTGCGATGGTGGAGTAGGGGAGATGGAGTCATCATATAGACTTGGAACTTCAACTTCAGTAGCAGTAGCAGTGGCAAATCTAGGGAGCCTCCGTTTGCATAGTTCCGGAGGACCACCAACATCCCCTAACTTACTCTTTTCCTTCCTCTTTTTTGATATTGCCTTCTGAAGTCAAAACCACAAGAAAAGGAATAAAATTGGCTCTGCATAACTCATTGATGCATGATACATACGAAGACTACTTTGATGAAAGGCAACCACATGATAGGAGGTTGGAATATGTATGAAAAAGGGCAGCATTGCATATTCACACCTACGATAGGAGGATGGAATATGTTTGAAAAACACTAAGCATAACACATTACAACAAATTAGAAGAAATGAAAGCAAGGCACCATATGAACATGCAACCAATATCACTCCTAAAAGTGTTTCGTCATAAGTGCCATTTCAACAAATTATAAGCAGTACAATCTAGAAGACAATGCAAGATGCAACCTATATCACACTCCGAAGTTAAATGTGTCTTATGGTAAGTGATTGTTGTAGGATACACAATAGTACACTTATGTAAGAACATGGTGTGATAGACAGATTTAGTATGTTCTTGAAACAGGAACACGTGTCATATTCACAAGTATAATGTGTAAACTAAGCAGATGCAAATCAACAAAATTAGAAGCAATACAAACTAGACATCTTACGCAACATGAAACCACATATAACGATGCCAAGTTAGAGTAAGCACCTGTGATGGTGGAGTAGGGGAGATGTGTTCATCATCTACACAACTACGTTGACTGTCTAGCCTTGCATAGTCTTGCGAATCTTGTTGGGAGGATGGCTGAGTAGAATCTGTAGAGACCCTCTGTTTCAGTTGCTCTGAAGGACCTCCATCATCCACTGCCTTACTAATTTCCTTCCACTGTATTGATTTTGCATTGTGAAGTCAAACCGACAAGAAAAAGGAATAAAATTCGCTCTTCAGAACTCATTCATGCATGATACTGACAAACAATACTTTGATGTAAGGCAAACACATGATACGAGGATGGAATATGTACGAAAAACAGGACAGCATGACATATTCACACCTATGATGTGTCAACTAAGCAGAAGGCATTTCAACAAATTAGAAGCACTGCAAGCTAGACACCATATGAAAGATGCAACCAATATCACTCTGCCAATTTAAAAGTGTCTCGTCATAAGTAGAATTTCCAAAAAAATTAGAAGTAGTACAAGCTAGAAATCAATGCAAGATGGAACCAATATCACACTGCCAAGTTAAAAGCATCTCATCATAAGTGATTGATGCAGGATACACAACAGTAGTACTTTGATGTAAGAACATGGTGTGATAGATAGATGCAGTTTATTTGAGGTACAGAAAGGCATGTCATATTCACATGTATAACGTATAAACTCAGTAGGTACAATCTAATCAAATTAGAAGAAATACAAGCTATACACCATATGCACCATGCAACTAATTATCACACTGTCAAATTAGAGCAAGCACCTGCGATGGTGGAGTAGGGGAGATGGACTCATCATATAGACTTCGAATTTCAACTGCAGTAGCTGTAGCAGTAGCAAATCTAGAGAGCCTCCGTTTGCGTTGGTCCGGAGGACCACCAACATCCCCTAACTTACTCTTTTCCTTCCTCTTTTTTTATATTGCCTTCTGAAGTCAAAACCACAAGAAATGGAATAAAATTGGCTCTGCACATCTCATTGATGCATCATACAGACGAAGACTACTTTGATGTAAGGCAACCGCATGATAGGAGGATGGAATATGTTCGAAAAAAAGACAGCAATGCATATTCACACCTACGATAGGAGGATGGAATATATATGAAAAACACTAAGCAGAAGACATTTCAACAAATTGGAAGAAATGAAAGCTAGGCACCATATGATGCAACCAATATCACTCTTAAAAGCGTCTCGTCATAAGTGCCTTTTCAACAAATTAGAAGCAGTACAAGCTAGAAGACAATGCAAGATGCAACCTATAACAGGACCGCATGACATATTCACACCTATGATGTGTTAAGTAAGAAAAAGGCATTTCAACAAATTAGAAGCACTGCAAGCTATACACCATATGAAAGATGCAACCAATATCACTCTGCCAAGTTAAAACTGTCTCGTCATATGTGGTGTTTCAACAAATTAGATGCAGTACATGCTAGAAATCAAATGCAAGGCATAACCAATATCACACTGCCAACTTAAAGGTGTCTGATCATAAGTGATTGAGGCAGGATACACAAGAACAGTAGTTTGATGTAAGAACATGGTGTGATAGACATATATTGTATGTACCAAAAAACAGGAAGGCGTGTTATATTCACATGTATAATGTGTAAGCTAAGCAGATGCATTTTACCCTTATTATAAGCAATACAAGCTAGACGCCATATGCAACATGCAACCAGATATCACACTGCCAAGTTAGAGCAAGCACTTGGGACGGTGGAGTAGGGGAGATGAGACTTGGAACTTGTAATGCACTAGCAATACAAGGAGAATCTATAGAGATGCTCCGTTTACGTTGCTGTAGAGGACCACAATCATCCCCTTCCTTACTCTTTTCCTTCCTCTTTTTTGATTTCGCCTTGTAAAGTCAAAACCACAAGAAAAAGGAATAAAATTTGCTCTTCAGAACTCATTGATGCATGATACTGATGAACACTACTTTGATGTAAGGCAACTGCATGATAGGAGGATGGAATATGTATGAAAAAAAGGACGGCATGACATATTGACACCTATGATGTGTAAA
The DNA here is from genome assembly GCA_039707655.1 of Elymus sibiricus. Lineage (NCBI taxonomy): Eukaryota > Viridiplantae > Streptophyta > Magnoliopsida > Poales > Poaceae > Elymus > Elymus sibiricus. The sequence continues at coordinate 180,800,231 of CM077670.1, forward strand.
CTAAGTAGAAGGCATTTCAACTAATTAGTAGACACCATATGAAAGATGCAACCAATATAACTCTGCCAAATTAAACGGGCGGACTAATAAGGTGACGATGTAGTGAAAACCAGGGGTATTCATACTCCTCACTATGCACCGGCAAGTAGTAGCCTCCATACCAGGAAAGACATGGTTGAGAAGGAATCTATCAAGAAACATTCAAGACCCGGCAAGATCGAGCCAGCAAGCCCAGGGCCGGTAAGGATGAATCGGCAAGCAATGAAGAAAACCTCGAGGCAGGTCATGAACAATACCGAAGATCAAGACTACTCCTACCGGCATGTTCCACACCGGCAAGCAATGACCCGGCAAGCTCCGTGTCGGCAAGCTCCTTTTGTCGCTACTCTACCGCCACACCTCGGCGTCCTATCAGAAACTTGCCAACATGTGTCGAGCGGACAGGTAGTTAGGTGAAGCATGTCGGGGCACGTGGCAGCTTGCCGACTGAGGAACACCTTTATCGACACACGTCCATATGCATGTCAAGCCATTATTTACCCCACGTATTTACCATTTTTCCACTGTGCTAACCCCTTTCTTCTATAAAGGAGGTCCATGGCAACGATGAGAGGGGATCGGCTATTTTGCCACTCAACCTAAGGCCATTAGGGGTCGGCACTCTACTCATTTGCATGTAGTAGCTGCACTGCTCACACTAGCTTGCCGGCAAGCTGCGCTCCTTGTAACTTGAGCTCATCCACATCAATCCACCAATGCAGGAGTAGGGTTTTACGGCTCACGGCGGCCCGAACCTGGGTAAAACTTGTGTGTGCTGCTGGTACTTCTCTTTGTGCATGTTGATCCTCAAAGCTGAACTGCAAAGGGGCCTTTGGTGGTTCCATAGATCGTCATACCTCGACATCTTTAGCGCGCCAGGTAGGGGGTCACGTGTGCGAACCTGAATCAGCAGTCCGTGCGCTAGCTTTCTTCATCATCACCTTTGATGGTGCCCAAGAAGAAAGGCATGGCCGTGACAGCTCCTTCCACGTCCAAGCTGTCGTAGCAGGTGTCCACGAGCGGCGCGGGCGGTGCAGGTGGCGCAACCAGCATGGACAGTACAGGCGACGCGGGCAGCGCGGACGGAGGTGGAGACAAATGTGGCCAAGTTTCTTCACCAGCAACGGAGTTTTAACTTCGTCAATATCATCCTTCTGAGGTTGATACGTTATAATGCTTTAATTGCTTTCTATTACCTACCCTTGTCTTTGAACGGTATTTTTGTACGCAACCTGTACGCAAAGGAGCACTTCTGTAGCATTCGGCACTCTATGTTGTTCTAGATACGCCCAACAAAAACTTATGCAGCTGCGTATGTGCTCTAAAGTTGTTCGGGATCCGTCTGGTAACACTTATGCAGCTACGTATGCGCTTTAAGTTGTCTTGGGTCCATCCAGTGACACTTATGAAGCTGCGTTTCTTTTCGAAGTGTTAAGCTCCCGAGAAGGTGACGTTTTTGACATGCTGCTGTATAGGACCTGATCCTAAGCGCCGTTGACTAGAGCGTGCGCAATCGGGAAGCATTCCGGCAAGCGTAGGGAATAAGTGTGCAAGAATATAACCATTCAAAGAATAGGCTTAGTAAGTTTCTTGCTTATGTGTACTCTGTGTGCAAGGGAGCCTTCTCGGGATTAAATTGCGCTCCTTGTTGTTTTGAGTCCACTCAATAACATGCGCAGCTGCGTTAAAACCGTGGAGGTAAACCTTCCCGGAAGGCGGCGTTCCTGGTAAGCTGCTAAGGACCCGCTCCTCAAGCGCTGCCGACCGGAACGTGCACACCGGTAAGCTTTCCGGCAAGCATAGGGGATACTCTGCAGGAACAAATTTACAATTAGGTCAAGTGTGAATCAAATGCTAATTAGCTTGCCATCCTAAAACGCTGTTGTGGCATTCCATGCCCAGGTCAGTGTTGCAGGTGTGCAAGCAGAAGATTATGCCCAGGAACAATCTTCTCGGATGCCTAGTCACAGTATTGAGAGCTTTGAGTTCTTTACTAGGGGCTGGGGCATGTCTTGTCGGCATCAAGGACCTTAGAGTTCTCTATTGACGGTCTTGCTGGCATCGAGAACCCAGAGTTCTCTGCATAAATTAGAAGGATCTTGTCGGCATCGAGAACTGTCAGGGGAAATGACTATCTATGGGACCGAACGGGTCCCTTTGCGATTCGGCTCAGGGGACATGCATGGCACAAAGAGCAGATTTTTAGTAGGTGCAAGAACCCACGGGGGATTTATCCAGGTTCAGGCAGCTATGAGTGTAAAACCCTACTCCTGCTCTGTGTTTGATCGTGTATGAACTCTGGTTACAGGGAGCGCAGTTTTCCAGCAAGGTGCATGGGAAAATGCAGCTACGGTGTGTCATTGAGCTGGGTGTCGACCGTTCTACCTGTAGCCGTGGGCCTCCTTTTATAGGGCAACTGGTTACCACAATAGCTAATACGATCATTACAGAGTATGAACAGTGACTTGCACCATCATCACGTCTATCTTCCAACGGGGCAAGACAAACACATTTAATGCACCGTTAGGTGCTACGTCGGGGAGGCAAGGCCTTGGGCAAGAGATCCATACCACCGGTCCTGGGGCCCTCCTGTAATCTCGACACATCCTAGGGACGGGTATCATTAAAGTTAATCTTGGTGTGGCGTGCTGACACGTGCCTTGGCTGCCTATGTTGACTGCCTGCCCGCTCGACACCTAGCATACGAGCCTATCTGGTCGATGGTGAGGTGGAGCGGTAACGGGATAGAACAAGCCCACTGGCACAGAGCTTGTCGGGCCTTGCTTGCCGTCAAGGGAGTTTGCCGGCAACCATAGTCTTGGTCTTCATCTTGCCGGGGCGGAGCCTTCCGGCAAGGGCAGCGTCGATCTTTAGTACGAGAATAGTACTTCTTGATGACCTGCCTTGAGGTTGTCTTCACGGTCTTGGTGTTGAGTCTTGAGTCGTAGTTATCCTCTGTCAAGCCCTTGCTAGAAGGGAGGCTGCAACTGCCTATGCACAAGTCTGGGTACGAGGGCACCCATGTCTTAGTACACTGACAGGAGCCCCTGGGCCTGGGCCACACGCGCACGCGAGGTATCGTAGGGCTAGGCCCAAATAGTGCACATGCGGCGCGTGGCAGAGGATAACTGTCATAATCTTCTCTTTTATCGCACCCGCCCACGATGCGCATTAAATGCGGGCGTGGGAGAGGTGGAGCAAAGCGGCGGCGGGAGGTGGTGCGCCTGAAAAGCGTAGCCACGTAGGATGGAAAAGAGCCAGCCCTCGCGTCTTCCCCATAAGAAAGGAAACCGCGAGGGGCGCTGCTCATTTACCCCCTCTTCCCAATCTAGCCAGTTCGCCGTCGTCTTCAATCTCACGCAAAAGCAGAGCGCGCCCCCTGCTTCCGCCGCCGCGTAAGAGCAGAGCATGCCCTTTGCCTCCATCGGTGCACAACACAGCTTTCTCCCCCACCCCCTCCACACATCTTGCCATGGTGCCGAAGAGAGGCAAAAAGGACCCAAGTTTGGCGGCGGGTGAGAAGAAAGCCGCCAAGGCTACACAACGGCGGGACCACGCTCTCTTCCTACCGATGCTTACAGCAGATGATCTGGCGAAGGATTACGCGTACGTGTACGCGAGCGAGATGCGAGATCATGAAGCCACAGTGGTGCTTCCTGGATCTCTCCCTCCTGCCAACGACCAATTCCACTTCTTCGCTGGGTACTTCTACTGCGGTCTGTGTCCGCCTTTCTCTTCTTTCTTTGTTGAGGTGATGAACGCCTTCGGGCTCAGACTGCTTGATTTCATGCCCAATGCGGTTACTTGCCTAGCAACTTTCACGCATTTGTGCGAGAATTTTGTGGGAATAGCCCCAAATGTAGCTCTGTTCCGGCACTTCTTCATCCCTAGGGTCAAAAAGGGCGCTCTTTCTGGTAGCGTCACCTGGGTCCCAAGGGGAAATTCGAAGAAGTACTACTTGGACGGCAAGCTTCACTCCAGATGGGACGAGTGGCGGGTTGATTGGTGCTGGGTCAAGCAGCAAGATTTCCCAGCCTTTTGCCACCTCAGGACCGAGATGGTTGTGAAGCCTGATAGCTGGAACTACGTCGACCACAGTGATGCCAAACTGGGAGTGGCGCGGCACCAAATCCTCGCTCTGAAAGAGGCCTGCTTGACGATTGGGAAGGTGGGGCAGATTTCACTCGCTGCCGGATCGCCCCGCTGCAGCACAGAAAAGGCCAGCAAGCGTGGGAGTTCCAGGGCCCCGCTGATCCAATGCGTCTGCATCAGGGCCCTGACAACAACTTGACGGCGATGGGACACTATCTGCTCATCTGCCGGATTTTCAACAATGGTTGCGACTTCGACTTGCCGGCGAAGGTGATCCCGTTGTGCAACAATACTACCGGGGCCTCTATCCTGGCATGGATGCCGAACTGTGACACCCAGACGGTTCTGAGCACGTGGAAAGAACCCAGCCAGAAAGACATGGATAACTGGTTTGCCGGCCTAGTGGAGGAGGCCATTGGAGCCCAGGATAACATGATGCACTCAACGAAGGATGACTGGAAACAGTTCTTCGCGGCAAGGGTTAATGAGTCCAAGAAGACGAAGGTAACTCGTCCTCGGCCAGGCAAGGACCAGTCCAAAAAGTGGGCCGCAGCTCCGGACACCAGCGGAGGAAGCCGCTCCCAAGAGCATGCTGAAGAGTATGTTGGTGAGGAGGAGTGGGCTGAGGAATCCGAGGAGGGGGAGGAAGAAGAGGAGCAACCCGAGGTGTCTTCGGGCGAGGAGGAGACGGAAGAGGTAGAAAAACCACCTTGCCCTCCCCTCGCCAAGGGAAAGATGACTATCGCCAAGAAGACTGCCCGCAAGGGGGAAGCGCACACTGAGTCGGCAAGCCAAGGGCTCGCCGACGTCAAGGTGGCAGCCGCCACCCTCCGGGCACAGCCTTCCCGGCAACTGCCTTCCCGCGTTGCTGCCCCCTGTCGACCCATCCTGCCAATCATGGAGGAGGTGGGCACTTCGTAGTCCCTAGCCCCCCCCGAAGCGTCCCAGGAGTCCACCGCCATCATCCACAACTGCGGGGACCGAGGAGATAGTTCATTACGACCTATCAGTCCTGAGTGACCCCGACGAGGATGAAGAGTAAGCATCTCCATCCATGTGTGTTTCTTTTTTAATTATCCAGACTCTGTTGCTTGAGCTGATCTTTTCCCTTGTCCTAATCTTGTAGGGATGAGGTGCCGCTGGCGAAGAGGACCAGGACTACCGGGGAAGGCGAGACGGCAACAGGCACCGATCAAGGCGCAATTTCTCTTGAGGTTTCCGGCTCGAGCCCCCCGCGCGAGTTACCTGCGTAGTTTCCGCTAGCGAGCCTCACTGTCAGGTCTTCCACAATGGAGACTGACAAGGGGTTGGAAAGTAGCCAGCCGGAAGGAGGGCGCCAAGGGATTGACCTCTTGACGGCGCCCTTGACTCCCAGGCCTTCGCCAAGACCTTTATCGGCAAGGGGTGCCCCTCCTCCAGAGGATCCCCAAGAAGGGCTCATCCACGTGGAGGTCCCTCCGGCAACCGATGTTGCCGGGGACCAGGCGCCGGCTACCGAGGTTGCCGGAGGAATGATAGCATCCCCCCCACGTGCTCGTCAAGGTAACCTTCTTTCCGAATGTACTTGATCCTTTCCAATGTTTCTTTTGTTTTCTTGAACTTGATCTGAACCTCGAATTTTTCTTTCCTTTGCTCCTTCTTCAACCTACAGAGCCAATTCCTCTGGAGGGGGGAGAGGCATCCACGGAGAAAAGCACTAAGAGCGCCGCCGATGAGGCCACCAGGATTTCCGGCACGGAGGTCGCCAGGTCTGCCGCCGAGGAGGCCAGGAAAACTCTGGAAGAAACTGTCCAGCCCCTTGGTGGCGCATCTGGGCTTGCCTTTAAAGATGCTGAGATGGGAGTGGTCGGCACGGACAGGTCAAGGGCCGTCCCTCGTCCCAGTGCATCCGAGGCGCAGGGCTTATTCAGCCTTCCAGAGTATGAGGCCCCCAACTCATCTGGTGCTGGGGAGCCTACTTTTGATGAAGCCATTGCGGAGATCTTCGTGCCCCTATCCAGCAGCGTCGTAGCGTTAGATGGCTCTGACGATAATGCCACAAATCTTGCCTTCCTGATGGCGATGGCTAGTGGCCTCAAGGATGTGCAAGACCGCTACGGCAGGCACTAGGACAGACTGTGTCGGAAGTCGGGCTCCGGGGACCCAAAGGTTCGAACACTGGGGTGAGCTCGTTCTACCGCTTCGTCTCCTACCACGGCTAGGCTACGGCGAGGCTACGGCGAGAGCGCGCTAGCGAGGGACGGGGCGAGGACACAACGGTTTACCCAGGTTCGGGCCACCTTGTGGTGTAAGACCCTACTCCTGCTTTGTGGTTGGGATTATCGTGGGCGAGAAGGTTCTCGCGTACAAGGTTGAAGACAAGGGAATCATCCCTAGACCTCGGGATCGTCCTCTCTACGATGGCAGCATTGCCCTTTATATCGGCCATGGTCCTCTTCCCCCTCAAAGCTTAAGCGGGAAGGGTTGCCACACATGGTGATTTTGAAAGGGGACAGGCGCTCAGGCTATCCTGACTAAAGGTGGTCTTCGCCTGCCAAAGCATGATCCATGACACGTCGGTGGGCTCGGTGATGACCTCCGCCCTGCGCGCCCATCATCTTGGTCTTCCTTCGCCGATCGGGCAACCTTTGGGGTTGCTTTGGAGAGTAGATAGCTGGCCCTGCTCCTTTAACACGAAAGAGGAAAACATCTTCATCCACGCCTGCTGGCGCGGCCTCTATTGCTGCTCTTCGCCGCGCGCGTCACCCATATGATGGGATGAGACCGCGCGACCGAGCCGGATCTTCCTTGCCTTGTAAGCCATCGGGAGGATGCCTCGGGAGGCCGGAGCCTGGGAAAGCCGCCTCGCGAGTCCACCTCGGGGAAGCCGCCTCGTGAGAGGGCCTCGCGAGGCCACTGATGGTTGTGCTGAGTGTTGCTTGGTACTCCCTGACGAGGGGTCTTGGCGAGATGCTTGGTGATGACGGCCTGCTGGGCCCTTGCCAGGCGTTGCGCCCTGGGCCAAAGGCAGACGGGCCTGGATACCTCGGGTTCCATGGGCCCGACAGTAGCCCCCGGGCCCGCGGTGCGCACGTTCCCGCTTGCCGATGGGCGAAACGGCGCGGGCCCTAACCGCCTGCGGCCAGGCGCGACGCGTGGCGCACAATGTGACAGCGACGCCCCCACTTCCCCACAATGCCTCGGGAACTGCCACGCTGACATAAATCCTGGCGCGGGCAACGCGAGGCCATCATTGCCTTCCAGCACACACTCCACCTCTCTGCGCCTTTCCTTCTCGCGCCCGGTTCCTCGTGACTTCTCCCTTCGGACTTCGCCTGCTCTTGCTCCCGATCCGCGCCTCCGCCGCGCAGATGGCTCCCGCCGGCAAGAGGGGGAAGGAGGTGGCCCCGTCCCCAAGCGCGCCCGTCCTTGGGGCGGCGCTGCAGCGCTCCACCATCAACGACGAAGAAGGTTTGGGCAGGGTGCTTCCGTTCGTGGCCGGCGGCCAGAACGAGAACCAGGCGATCCAAATCTGGCCGGGGTCGCGCGCGCGGCATGACCTGGGGGCGACGGCCTACCCCTTCTTCCTCCACAGCGTATATGCAGGGTTGGTGCCGCCATTTTCGGACTTCTTCTATGCCATACTTACCCACTATCAGGTTCACGCTCTTCATCTTCAACCCAACTCCATTTTCCTCCTGGCCACGTTCGCCTTTTCCTCCTGGCCACTTCTTTTGCCTGCGCTCCGGATGTGCGTCGTTCCTTGCCGTCAAGGGAATGGAGGACGGCCTTATCAACTTGAGGGTCGCGAAGAAGGTGGAACGCTACCGGCAGCGTTGGGTCTATATGGACGGGCGCCAGACCAATCGGCTCCTGATGATCCCTATGGACCCGGCCGAGAAGATCTCCATGTGGGGGCACGAGAAGCTCGCCGACCTGAGGATGGAGCCCGTCTTGGAGCGGATGGCGGCGCACCGGGCCGCAACACTGTCGGGGACGGCGGTTGTCAGGGAATACTTGCGGCAGCGCATCGCACCACTTCATCAGCACTTGCGTCTTCAACCACCTCCTTCACACCGATCCCAACTTTGACTTTGAAAAGGTGATATCTCCAGTCCCCGAGGAGCTTCGCGATGGGCTCGCGAGGGCGGTGGAAGGCCATGTGGGCGCGTTACTCGGGAAGTACTCCTGTGGCAGTGGCGAGAGCTCCGGCGGTGATGACGGCGCCGACGAAGACGACGACGGTGCGAGCTCCTAGGGTGCGTTTTCCTTTCGTCACCCTGCGTTAGATCGATGTGGCCCGTGGGGGCGTGAAGATGATGCCTTGGTGTTAAATACTTTATGTCTTGCTGTAACGAACACTCGAGCCCTCGCGAGGTTCCCTCTTCAAGCATGCTTTTCTCTTTTTGCTTGCCATGATGCTCTACATTGTCAGGGCCCAGCCCCCGAGCGGCCATAGCCGTCGCTGGTATGCCAGGTCGCGATGCCTACACAAGGCCAGGAGGCGAGGGGCACCGGGAGCTAGTGAGGGTTCCTGAGGCGCGATGCTCAGGGAGCCCCCCTTTAACGCACAAGCGGCTTGCGCCTACAGAAACACCGATGCTCGTGAGGCCGTCGGAGGGGAAGGCTCGAGAGACGGCGAGGGTGGCTCACGAGACGGGAGACTTAGCTCTGTACGAGGTAGTATGGTGGGCCGTCTCTCACAGGGTGCATCTTGTGAGGGTTCCGCTCGCGAGATCTCCTGCTGGGACGGCCGCCGAGGGTTAGTCCCCGTGGCGGTGCCTGCTGGCCTCCTGAGGTCCTGAGGGTGCTACCTCGCGAGATCCTTCAAGGAACCTGCTCCTGAGATAACTGCATGCAGAGCACTTAACGACAGCGCGCGGTCGTCGATTCACTCATGGGTATTACGCGAGGAGACAGGACACCAAGGACCTTGGTGGGGTGGCGTGCACGGGGCAGGCCCGCGAGCCAGAGCCCGGTCGCTTGGGTTTTTCAGTGCTGCTGGGACTGACCCGAGCGCAGGCACCGTGTCCAGCCCCCGCTCGCGTGAGGCTCATGAGGGAAGTCGTGAGCGTGTGAGGCTCATGAGGTAAGGGGAAAACAAAACGCCATATAAGGAAATGGAAACTTTACTGAAGCAAGAGAGCAACCAATTACATAACCAAATAAAGATGCGGCTGCCGTGTCCGGCACGGGTCAGCTTGAGGTTGGTGCAACCCGTGGGGCGCCCTCAATTACACACCAAAATGAGAAAAAGAGTGCTGCCATGTCCGGCACGGGTCAGCTTGAGGTTGGTGCAGCCCGTGGGGCACCGTCAGTTGAGTGTTCCGCCAGCGCGGAGCATGGGGCTTCCATAGGGGTGTGGGTATGATCGCGGGTCGATCGTTCCGCCAGCGCGGAGCATGGGGCTTCCACTGGGGCATGGGTATGATCGCGGGTCAATCGTTCCGCCAGCGCGGAGCATGGGGCTTCCACTTGGGCGTGGGCGGGAGCTCTCGCGGGCCCATCAGGCGAACGCAATGAGAGGCTCCGGGGCGTGTACAGCCCCATTTCGTTCGTACACGTGAGGGTCACGGGTAGAACTTGCGGAGGTGTTGGATGTTCCAGGCTATAGGCACAGGAACTCCGTCCTCCGTCTCCAGCCGGACTGAGCCGGGCCTGGAGACATGAGTACCCCTGAAAGGGGCTTCCCACATAGGTGAGAGTTTGTGAACTCCCTCTCTGTAGAGGATCCTGCGTAGGACGAAGTCGCCGACCTCGAGAGTGCGAGGGCGGATGCTGCGGCTGTGGTAGCGATGCAAGGCCTGCTGGTACCTCGCGGCACGAAGGGTGGCCTGACGGCGGCCCTCCTCGAGGAGCAGCAGATCGGTCTCCCGCGAGCCATCCTGACGCGCCTCGTCGAAGGCGAGGACTCGCGGGTAGCCATGCTTAACCTCCAATGGGAGGACCGCTTCAGCACCGTAGACGAGTAAGAAGGGCGTCTCGCCAGTAGGCTTGCTTGCCGTCGTGCGGATGGACCACAGCACGAATTGGCACTCTTTGAGCCGGCCCTTGCCGCTCCCGAGCCGCGACCGCGGGGCGCGCTCGCGAGACGTGCGCACGAGGCTCAGCAGCCGAAGTGTCTCCGCCTCACGAGGCCGGCTCGCGAGAGGCCACCCACGAGGTCCCTGCGCGGCTCGCCTCCTAGGGGACTGCATGTCGACAGATTCATGATGGGGGGGGAGTGACACGTGCTTGCTAACTGGCCCGTGGCTGTTGTGTGAGGAGATAAGGCACCAAGGACCTTGGTGAGGTGGCGTGCATGGGGGCAGGCCCACGAGCCAGAGCTCGGTCGCTTGGGTTTCGCGGCGCTGCAGGGACGGACCCGAGCACAGGCACCGTGCCTAGCCTCCGCTCACGGAATCAGTCAGGGGAGTGGTCGCGAGAGTGTGGCGCTCTCCGGTCGGCATCGAACTCAACAGGCAATTAAATAGGTAACATAACTCATCAAGGTAAAATCAGAAAAATTCGTTATACAACCAAAAGGATAGGGTTCCGGGAGCGAATCTCGAGAGGCGCGGCGAGAAGGAGTGAGGGCCGCGCGAGGTGATGCGCCGGGTGCACCTGGCAGAACCGCGCTGAAGTGTCATCAGACCGCTTGGCGAGGCGCGCCAAGGGAGTCCGCTCCACCGGGGCCAGGGGGCTCGCGAGGCGCTGGGAGCTCGCGAGGAGCAGGTGGCTCATGAGGCCCTGGCACGAAGGGCGCCAACCTCTGGAAAGAGGCGCCGGCGTTCCTCAGCCCGAAGGGCAGGCGCGTGCCGCCGAAGGCGGGGCCAACGCCCTGGCCAACTCGCGGCGGCTGGAAGGGGTCACGAGGGCAGAACTGGTTGAGGCTGGTGAAGTCGACGCACATGCGCTCCTTGCCGCCCTTCTTGGGGACGACGACTGGGTTGGCGAGCCATTCGGGATGGCGCACCTCACGAACAACTCCGGCCTCTTGGTGCTTCTGAACTTCATTGACGATGAACTCTTGCTTCTCTGGCGCCTGGCGCCGTGCTTTCTGCTTGACTGGGTGTGCATTGGGGCATAGCGCTAAGTGGTGCTCGATCACCTCCCTCGGCACACCGGACAAGTCGGATGCTTTCCAGGTGAAAACATCCAAGCTTGCCTGAAGGAAGGTGACGAGCGCGCTTTCCTATGCAGGAGGGAGGCCTGTGCCGGTGGTGAAGGCAGGGCCGGAGCCGCTGCCGTCCACCGACACCTTCTTCGTCTCGGTGCGGTCCTGAGAGAACAGCTGCTTCTTCTTCGCGGGCGCGGCCTCGAAAGGCTCGGCCGCGTCCTCGTCGGCCGGGTGCGCGACAGCGGCAGCCTTGTAGGCACGCTCGAGGGTGCTGGCCGCGTCCTTTCCGTCGCAGGCGATGGTGATGATGCCACTGCAGCCGGGCTTCTTGAGGACGTTGTAGGCATGATGGGTGGCCGTCATGAACTTGGTGAGAGCCGGGTAGCCCAATATGGCGTCATAAGGCAGGCCGATATGCGCCACGTCGAAGTCGATGAGCTCGGTGTGCTAGTTCTTGCGGGTGCCCAAGGTGACGGGGAGGCGCAGTTGCCCCAACGGGATGGTGGAGCCATTGGTCACTCCGGAGAAGGGCCTGGTCGGCATCCATTGGTCGTAGGGCACCTGGAGCGTCTCGAAGGTCTCGATGGAGAGTACGTTGAGGCCGGCACCCCCGTCGATGAGGGTCTTGGTGACCGCGACGTTGCAGATGGTGGGAGTGCACAACATGGGAAGCGCGCCTGTAGAGGCCGTGGACTTGGGGTGGTCCTTGGAGTCGAAGGTGATGGCGTACTGCGACCACTTGAGGGGCCGTGCGACCTCAGCCCTCGGGAGGGCGGCATACACCTCGCGAGAGAGTTGCTTGAAGTGGCGGATGGACGCGGGGGCTTGGGACCCGCCAAGGATGCAAGGGACCGCGCGAGGCTCCTGGTAGCCCCCGGCGCCCTCGTCAGGCTGGTTGACGTCGTTCCTTCGAGGTGGCGGAGGTAGCGGCGGGAGAGCAGCATTAGCCTGAGGGTTCGCCTGACGAGGCTGGTCGCGCCAGGCAGCCTCACGAGGTTGATCGCGCCAGGCGGCCTCATGAGGCTGATCGCGCCAGCCCTGGCGGTAGTTGCCATTACTGTTGCGGCTGTCCCAGCAGTAGCCGCTGCGGCCACCTCCGCGGCTGGCGCCGCGGACGTTGCGGTCGTCCCGGTGGCCCTGGCGCTCATCGCGGAGCAGCTTGAGCTCATGATAGTCTTCGGTGCTGTGGGAGCGGACGTTGTGGAAAGCGCAGAGTGGTCGGTTGTCCTTTCTGGGCTCGTCAAGGTCGCGGCCGCGCTTCTGCTCGGGCTCCGCCGCAAGCACGGCAGGGCCCTTGCGCTTGACGTCCTTGCTCTTGGCCTTGGCGGCGTCGAGGGCCGCGTCGGGGTCGTTGTGGACGAAGAGGCGGCCTTCTTCGGCCTTGGCGCACTTGTCGGCGAGGTCAAGCAGCTCGAGCATGGAGTCGAGCTCACCGTTGATGGCGAGCTTCACGCGCATCTTGACGTCAGTGATGCCGGTGGAGAACGCAAAGATGACGGCCGCGTCGGAGGCGCGCGGGATCTTGTTGCGCACCTGACTGAAGCGCTAGATGTACTTGTGGAGGGTCTCGTCTGGGCGCTGCCGAACACGCCGCAGGTCGTTGATGGTGAAGGAGCGGTCCTATGTGCCCTTGAAGTCGGCGATGAACTGGCTGCAGAGCTCGGCCCACGACGAGATGGAAGCCTCGAGGAGGTTCATGAGACAGGAGCGCGGGCCGTCCTTGAGGGCCATGGGGAACCAGTTCGCCATGACCTTGTCGTCGCCGTTCGCCGCCTCGACGCTCAGCGCGTAGAGCTGGAGGAACTCCATGGGGTTGGGGGTGCCGTCGTAACGTGGCGGCAGCTCAGGCTTGAACTTCGCGGGTCAAACCACGCGACGCAGCTCGCGGGTGAAGGCACGGCAGCCCACGCCGTTCGAGGGGACGGCGCCAGCGAGGGCAGCGCGGTTTTGATACCCGACCGCTGCAACGTCCTGAACGGCCTGGTCCTGGCGCTGGCGCTGCCGCTTGAGGAGCACTCGCGCGTCGGGGGGCACGCGGCGGCAGATCTAACAGCTGGGTTCGTCTCGGTCTGGTGAGGACGCGCTGCGGGACGGCTCACGAGCCCGCGCGCTGCGCTGGGGCCTGGCGCGCTCGTCGTGCAGAGGAGGCGGCGGGGGAGCACCGTGCGCCAGGTCCCCAGCACGAGATGACGGAGGGCGGAGCGAGTGCGAAGGTGCCGTGCGTCCCCGGCGACGTTGACGAGCTCGGTGATTCGGCCAAGCCAGGCGTCGTAGCCGGCGTCATCCGGACGGTAGCGGAGCAGCTCGCGCGCCATGAGCAGCGCGGCCTGCGGGTTCGGCGGCCCACGGTTGGCGAGGGAGGAGGCCGTGGTGGTGTGGCCGTCCGCCCGCACGGACGGGTGGTGGGAAGAAGCCTGCTGCTCGCGGGCAGCGGGGTCGGTTGCGGCGGCAGCCACGGCTTCGGGACGGCGGCAATTGCCGCGGGCCACCGGCTCGGTCTGAGCCATGCGGCTGGCCCTGCGCTCGCGACGTGCGTCGGCCATGGGGTTGGTGGAGCTAAGGGCGCAACAGAAGAATAGTAGCGCACCCCTACCTGGCGCGCCAAATGTCGGAAGTCGGGCTCCGGGGACCCAAAGGTTCGAACACTGGGGTGAGCTCGTTCTACCGCTTCGTCTCCTACCACGGCTAGGCTGAGGCGAGGCTACGGCGAGAGCGCGCTAGTGAGGGACGGGGCGAGGACACAGCGGTTTACCCAGGTTCCGGCCACCTTGCGGTGTAAGACCCTACTCCTGCTTTGTGGTTGGGATTATCGTGGGCGAGAAGGTTCTCGCGTACAAGGTTGAGGACAAGGGAATCATCCCTAGACCTCGGGATCATCCTCTCTACGGTGGTAGCACTGCCCTTTATATCGGCCATGGTCCTTTTCCCCCTCAAAGCTTAGGCGGGAAGGGTTGCCACAGTTGGCGATTTTGAAAGGGGACAGGCGCTCAGGCTATCCTGACTAAAGGTGGTCTTCGCCTGCCAAAGCATGATCCATGACGAGCCGGTGGGCTCGGTGATGACCTCTGCCCTGCGCGCCCATCGTCTTGGTCTTCCTTCGCCGATCGGGCAACCTTTGGGGTTGCTTTGGAGAGTAGATAGCTGGCCCTGCTCCTTTAACACGAAAGAGGAAAACATCTTCATCCGCGCCTGCTGGCACGGCCTCTACTGCTCCTCGTCGCCGCGGGCGTCACCCATGTGATGGGCTGAGACCGCGCGACCGAGCCGGATCTTACTTGCCTTGTAAGCCATCGGGAGGATGCCTCGGGAGGCAGCCTTGGGGAACCGCCTTGTGAGGGGGCCTCGTGAAGCCGGAGCCATCGGGAGGCCGGAGCCTGGGAAAGCTGCCTCGCGAGGCCACCTCGGGAAGCCGCCTCGTGAGAGGGCCTCGCGAGGCCGTTGATGGTGGTGCTGGGCGTTGCTTGCTACTCCCTGACGAGTGGGCCTCAGGAGGCAAGGGCCTCATGAGGGGTCTTGGCGAGATGCTTGGTGATGACAGCCTGCTGGGCCCATGCTAGGCGTTGCACCCTGGGCCAAAGGCAGATGGGCCTGGATACCCCGGGTTCCATGGGCCCGACAGACTGCATGCACAACAGCAAACAATAGGGCTGGCCGAGTAGAAATTGAGGAAAAAGGCGGAAGAACTCCGTGCCTGGCACAACAGCAAATTCCATGGCCTCAGGAGACAAGAAGAGAAGCTTGACGCTGCCAAGGAAAAGGCAACGGCTCTGGATGGCAAGTTAGCGGAGTGTGAAGCGCAGCTTGCCGCTAAAGAAAAGGACCTTGCCGCCCGAGAAGAAGCTCTTGCCGCCAAGCAACGCGGCAAGGATGAGGAGATCCAGACTCTGCTTGTGCAACGGACCCAAGAGCTAGAGGAGGGCTATAAACAGGCCATCGAGACTCTAACCCAGGCTCATGCCACCAAGCTCTCGGAGGCCGTCAAAGTCGTGGAGGGTGCTAAGGCCGCCAAGGCAGAGTTGGAGTCCAAGGTATCGAAGCTTGAAGAGGATCTCGTCAACAAAGCCCAAGAACTCTCGACCGTCAACAACTCCTTGGCAGACCTTAACTCAAAGCTCGCAACTCAGGAAAAGGATCTGGAGACTGGCAGGGAGAAAGAGAAGAAACTACTGGAGGGCTGGGAAAAACATAAGGCTGAGCATGCCAATGTTGCAAACTCTTTCGAGAAGCACAAGAAAGCCATGGATCTGTGGACTGGTCGCCTTGTCGATGTTGCAGGGCATCTTGCTGCTCAGGTAAGCGTCATGGACAGGGAGGAGCATCACTTCACAGTTGGCGAGCATGATTCAAGAAGCGCCAGCCTCTCCCTCTTCTTTGACGGACTCCTCCAGATATTGAAGAAACATCATGAGAAGAGGTCCGCCAGCTTTGCCAATGAGTCTCGAAAGTTTTGCATCGAGCTCGTCTCCAAGATGCTCGTCAAGATTATCTGCCGGAATCCTGACGTCGACGTCTCCAAGGCTTTCAAGATCTTGCAGCCGGGGACGGACACCACGGTTGCTGAAAGAGCCATCATTCCCCTTATCGACAAGATCAATCAGATCCCGAGGACTGAGGGTGATCACAAGGATTAGCCTCCCTTGTCCTTCTTTGTTGCAAATGTAGTTTATGCACAAGACAAATTTATCTTAAGTCAGACTACACTTGGCCATGATGTACTATAACTTGTGTTTTAGATGGATGTATGTGCGTTGTTCTCCTTATTCCATTCTGTCTTTGCAAGATTTTTGTACCCTATGCTTGCCGGAAATTTGCCTGTGTACACACCCTTGCCGCAAGCGCTTGAGGAACAGGTCCTTAGCAGCTTGCCGGAAGTGTGGCTACCGGCAAGGTCACGCTTCACGGTCACAATTTGGTTGTTTAGGTTGCCAAGCGGACTCGAAGCAAAGTAAGAGCGTAGTTGATCATGACAAGGTTCCTTAGCATGCAGGTTTCTCATACAAAGGCCAAAGTCATTTAAGGAGAAACGCAACTACAACAAAGAATTTATTTCAAAGTTTTGCAACTTAGCTCATTCCTACTATACTTCTTGCCGCAGAGTGACATCTTGAACACGTCCTTTGGTATCCATACCGTCACTCCCCCCGGGAAACTTGTATGCGAGGAATCTTTCCTTCCTTTAAGAAAAAGAAAGAAGAGAAAAGAGGAGGCTGAAACCTTGACGGTTCGTTAATCATCTTATGCAAGGCAAAATGTAACACAACACTGCCTGCAACACATAAATATATATGTACTTGACAAAGAATTGTGAAACATCTAACTTTTATTTATTATGCACGGGATCTGCGCCCGGCTTTGTACAAAGGATTACATGCCTTGACGACAAACTTGTACTAAAGAGGTTGCTGGGCAGCCCGGTAACCGCGCCTTACGGGTAAAACTTACGAAGATGCTCAATATTTCATGAGTTTAGCACCGGAGTGCCATCTTCGGTCTCTAGGTGGACTGTGCCGAGACTAGTGACTCGTATTACCCAGTAAGGGCCTTTCCACTTCAGCGTCAACTTGTTTTTTACCCTTCGTGGATCGAATCCGACGAGGAACAAGGTCGCCTTACTCATGGTCCCTGGCATTCACTTTGCGGCTAAAGGAGCGGCGCAAAGCTTGCTGGTACCGTGCAACACGGGCAGCAGCCTGGAAACGATCTTCCTTAAGGAGCGTGGCATCATCATGCCGCAGCTCATCTTGGTCCTCCTCATTGAACACCAAGACTCGAGGTGACCCGTATTTGAGTTCCGTGGGGAGTATTGTTTCTGCACCAAGGCTTGCTTCCTGACCTTCTGCTTGAGGGGTCTCGCATGAGGGCAGATAGCAAGGTGGTGCTCAGTTGCCCTCCTAAGAACTTCGGGGATGTCAGGTGCTTGCCGGGCAAGCACACTGGCATTCACCCGTAGGAAGGCAACGAGCTCGAGTCCCTATTTGTTGCCGAGAGTGGCACTTTCAGAAAAAGTGCCACTCGTCCCATCCCCCTTCGCAGAAACTTGTTCGGTCGTGGATGCGGAAGCCTTGGCTCTCTTGATCTTGCCTGTAGAGCTCTGTGGTATGTCCTCGACAGGCATGCTGCACTCTGAAGTGCGCTTCCCGGAGTCCTTCCTAGACGTCTTGCCGGTCTTCTTCTTCTTTCCTTCCCCGGGAGCTTTGACGGCAGGGGCAAGCACCTCGATGGCAGCCGCCGCCGCCGCCTCCCGGTAGAGGTTGTCAGTACAGATGATTGCATCCTTGTGGTTTGACTTGATGGTGAGGACCCCCATCGGCCCCGGCATCTTGATGACGTTGTACGCATAGTGTGACGCGGCCATAAATTTTGCCAGGGCTGGGTGGCCCAGAATTCCATTGTGCAGCAGCGGCATCTTGACGATGTCCAAGGTAATCTTCTCCGTCTGATGGTTGAGCTCACTGCCGAACGTGACCGGCAATGTGACTTGGCCCTTCGGCTTGTTCCACCCTGGACTGATCCCTTGGAAATTGGCTGTCTCCTCGAGATCCTTGTCAGGGATCTGCAGCCTCTTGATCACATCTGGGGAGATCAAGTTCAAGCCAGCCCCACCGTCAACCAACATCTTTGTCACCTTGAGGTTGCGAATTGTTGGTGAGACCAACAACGGCAAACATCCGGCGGCCGTGGTGCGATCAGGGTGGTCCTCAGCGTCAAAGACGATGGGCGAGTGTGACCACTTCAGTGACTTCTGTGCCTCCATCACCGGCTCCGCTGCATTGACTTTGTGGATCCACTGCTTTAGTTGCCGGTGCGAGGAGTGCAAAGATGCGCCTCCGTCAACACACATGGCATCCACTGCATTTTGGAACTCCTTCCCGGACCCGCCTTTGTCCTCATCACTATCATCCTCTTTTTGCTGGCCCTGAGCAGCCTTCTCTTTTGGCTGCTTGGCCTTGCCCTGGCGGCCTCCACGGCCACCATGGTCTTGCTTGCCAGACCCACGAGCACCATCTTGGGCATTCTCCTTGTCACGCTTCTCGTACTCTTGCTTCTGCTTTTCGGCAAGTTGCTCTACTTGCTGGCATTGCTGGAGGTCGTGGCCCTTGGTGCGGTGGATCTTGCAGCACGGCCCATCGGTCATGCAGTCCTTCTCGCTTGCCGCAGCTTCTCGGCAGGCATCTGTAACGCCCAATATGCGGTCCTATCCTCAAGGGACTCAAAAATCTCACTAAGGATAGAAGTGCATATCGGAGACGCTTCGCAAGGTGGATATCATTACAACATACCATGTACATAATAGATGGGGATACATACAAATACATACAATCATCTCATGAATACATTAATACATAGCAATCATCATACAAAAGAGCAGGATCTGACTACGGATGAAATCAAATGAAAAAGAAGAACGTCATCCACCCTGCTAATCCCAGGCTGCCAACCGGGAACCCATCCTATGATCGACGAAGAAGAAGAACTCCAAAAGCAAACGCGCATCGCTCTCACGGCAAATCATCGCATTACCTGTACCTGCATCTATTGTTGTAGTAATCTGTGAGCCACGAGGACTCAGCAATCCCATAACCATGGGTAACAAGACTATCAAAGCTTAAATGGGTATGGCAGCACTACTAGGGAAAACCCTAGCAGTAGCGCTGGTTTTTGGTTTAGCACTAGTGTGAGGGCCAGCGCTACTGCTAGGGCGCTACACCTAATGTTTAGCAGTAGCACCGATTGACCCCCGCTACTGCTAACAAACCTAGCAGTAGCGTTGGCGCGACCAGCGCTACTGCCAACACTACATAGCAGTAGCGCCTGTCCAACCAGCGCTACTACTAAATTTTTCCTTTTTTTATTTTCTTCTGTGTATTTGCACTGTGTTTGTACATGTTTTGTACAGTAGTCTCATCACATTATTTTATGATCATGATTATTTATTATATCAGTGGGTGAAAGAGACGTGGATTAGATTCAAGTGGAGGCAACATGGCGCAGATCCAAAGTACTACTAATCGAAGTGACTTTGTTTGGATTAGTAGTACTTTGGATCTGCACCATGTTGCCTCCACTTGAATCTAATCCACGTTTCTTTCACCCACTGATATAATAGCTCATCATGCTCATAATGATATAACAACTCAGCATCATCATCATAATAATAACTCATCATCATTATCATAATAACACAAGTCATACTCATCATTATCATAGTCATCTAACAACTTCTACTCGTTATCATAGTCATAACCAACCCTAGTTAATTGTTCTTAGCACATGATCATGAGTATTAGCTAGGACATGCTACGCTCTCCATTATGAAGAATGGAGATTATCCTGTCTCCAATTCGTGCGCTTCGCACAATGTTGCTTCCAAGTAACTCCCTTTGATTATTCATAAAATTTTTCCATTCTTTGATTGTGATGTCTTCATCGGTTTGAGAAATCTTGTATGAACAGCGGTGAACCCGAGGCGGACTTGGCCGTAATCTAATAACATCAATTCGACCTTTCATAAACATCAGATGAGGCACACAATCCTTCGGGATTTTCTGTTGAAGAACATAATAATGACTTAGTTAGCAATGTAGTTTAGCTTTAGAAGAATGTATGCAAAAGATGCACAGATGTCGTAATAGTAAAAAATCTTACCATGCCATCTCCATGGATGTTACCGTAGTTCAACACGTGCACTAGTAGCACGTATTGATCATAATGTGGAGGAGTTTCATAATTGATATTGAAATTCTCAACATCAATAATAAATGAGATAAGATGATCTTTCTCCTGGTAACTTAGTTCAGAGCCATCAGTGTAGTAGGTTCTGTCTACTCCCTTCCGTACATTTTTTGAAGAATGGAAATAAGCTATCAATGGAAATAAGCCGTCAATGATTTTTAAATAAACAATATAAATTACTTAACAAATTTATTTGACAAACTCACAAAGAGGTAGAACTAGAAGTGTCTCGACATCCACCCGAATGTCGATATTATCATCAATTTCATCTTCGGGCCGAAGATCGAAGGTGATTTGCATATCCTCCTTAAATTCATAGGCCTTGCAAAATCCTCTCCATGTTGAGCAACCGAAATGTGAGCTATTTGGTGCATTAAATAGCTTAACCAAAAAAGTGAAACCATGCTTCGTCCTAAGGTGAGCACTCTTCGTCTCTGTTGTCTCCCTATCTTCAAAACCGAGCTTTTCCAAGACATACGGTCTTGCATGATATGGGATGAACTAGTTCAATTAAAAAAAATGGAAAATTACACGTTGAAGCCAAAATTCACAAGTCATGCATAATTACGGAAAAATACTTGTCGTCCTTACGTACCGTAAAAACATCGAAAGTCTCCTTCAGCATGATGGTGAAGTACCTACCGTTTTGCAGATAAGGCATCCTGTCGCACAAACCCCGGTCGTCTTCGCAGCAGTCGCACTCAGAAATCATATCATCATCAGACATTTCCTGTGTTCATAAGTCAAAGATTAAAAATCGACGGCAAATAACAGGAACTCAACACACAGATCATTATTACTCATCACGGGTTGAATTTCGGTCTGTCGAGTCTTTCCTTGAAAACTCTCATCTCACGTGGTGTTCGCAGATATTCGACCGACAGTGATGGTCGCTACTCCTCCTCCCCCTAGTGCATAACAAAGGTCTAGCACAAGGAGAAGAAGGAGAAGCGATCCCCACGACAACAGTCAGCATTCTTGTTCTCTCATATATGGTGGACACTCTCCCTCACTAATTTTCTGACTGTCATGTATTGAGCCCCGACAGAGTTAAAGTCAACCTGAAATGTCATTTAATTCTCTTTCCGGCAAATCCAAGGCACTTGATATTTCCTACATACTAACACAAGTCATGCTAAAATTCACGGAAAAATCCGGCATGACCTTTGCTAAAATAGGACATATCGAGCTCCTGAAATTTACCGAAACGGAAATGAATCAACATTTCGGTAAAACATAGGCCACTCCAGGGAGACGCGACATACAATGGTTCAATATTGACAAAAACATTTCCATATATCTTATAACCCGAACATTTCATTTGGTTAAGAAGCATAACTAAATACCCTAGTTCTACTCTATTCAACACCGAGGAGTAGAGAAGGAGGAGGTGGAATTTTAGCTCACCGACTCGAGTGTAGAGGAAGTAGAGGTAGCTGCGACGACGATCACTCCAGGGAGACGCGACACTACAAAGCCTGCATATTCCACCGAGTGAAAATTTTAGATCATCAAATCTCATATAGCATACCGATACCTAAAAATTTCCATATTGAAAAAGAAAATTACTAAAAATTTCCATACCTAAATTCTCTTACTAAAAATTTCTATTACTAAATTTCTCATATGGCATTCTGATACAGTTCTATATTGAAAATTTTCTATACCAAAAAAACTTCTATTATTAAATTGTTTTACTAAAAATTTCTATTACTAAACTTTCTAATCAAAAGACCTAAAATTTCCTATTGTATTCAAAACACCTAAAATAGTCAAAAAAAACCTCATTTACTCAAATGACCTAAAAAATTATTCTATTAAAAAACCTACATTCTACAATGTCTACATTCTAAAACCTACATTCAAATTACCTACATTCTACAAGAACAGAGAGAGAAGGGAGGGAGGGAGGAGGAGGAGTAAGGAGGGAGGGAGGAAGGGGAAGGGAGGAGGGAGGGATCGAGGAGGAAGGAGGGAGGAGGGGGGGAGGAGGGAGGGACGAGAGGAGGAGGGAGGTAGGAGGAGCTACCTCGGTGGCGGTGGCGCGCGGGCGACGGCGGCGGGCGACGGCGGTGAGCGACGATGGCGGGTGGCGGCGGCTGGCGACGGCGACCGAGCGCTGCGCGAGAGAGATGGAGTGTGAGAGTGAGTGTGGTGAGGGAGAGGAAACTGACGGGTGCGGGTAGGATAAGGTGGGCTTAGCACTAGCGCGGGCCAGGTGACCCACGCTACGGCTAAGGTCAGTACCAGTAGCGCGCATCCGGCGCCCTGCGCTACTGATAATTTGGGCCCACCACCTGCCCACGTGCAGTTTTAGTAGCAGCGTGGGCCATGCACCAGGCGCTATAGCTAACATATTAGTTGTAGCGCGGGTTACCCAGCCCACGCTGCTACTAAGGTTAGACCCGGGGGTGGCCTTCTGGCCCACTTAGCAGCAGCGCTTGGGCCGTGGGCCCGCGCTACTACTAAGTCTTACCTGTAGCATTGGCTTTAGGCCCGCGCTGCTGCTAGTTAACAGCAGTGTGGGGCTTCTACCCCACGCTACTGTTAAGCTGCTACCTATATGGTATTTCATAGTAGTGCAGGGTGAGATGGTGAGGTTGCAGCAAGCACTAAGCATTGTATGGTGGCTAACTTACGAGTACAAGAATAAGAAGAGTAACTACGCATAACGATTGCAAACTAATAATGATCAAGAAGTGATCCTGAACACCTACTTACGAGTACAAACATAACCCCACCGTGTTCTTTTCCCGAACTCCTTCGAAAAGAGACAATCACGGTTACGCACGCGGTTGGTGTATTTTAATTAGAGTTAGTGTCAAGTTCTCTACAACCGGAGGTTATAAATTTCCAAGTCGCCACATAACCGCGGGCACGGTTTCACAAAAGATTTAACCCTGCAGGGGTGTTCCAACCTGGTCCATCACAAACCAACACAAGCTGCGGTGGAAAGACCTCAACCTCAAGAAAACCCGATCAACCTCGAGTCAGCCCGAAGTATCCTCGGAATTCCGGTGCACAAGACATTTCAACAATGGTAACACAAGTCCAGCAAGACCTCCCGGTATATCGACAATCCTGATAGGAGTCGCACGTATCTCGTTCTCAGGGCACACCGGATGGGCAAGACGTCGGGTTGGGTGAGACCCTGGTTGCCCAGGGGCGCCGGACATCGTCCAGTTTGGACCAACACCATCAGCACTGGCCCACCTGTATTATGTTGAATTAAGAATCCCCGAGGACGCGACCCCCTATGCAAATTAATTATTTAGTTCAGTATTATTATGTTGGCAAATGTTAACACCAAAGTTGGGCCTTGCTGGAAGTGGTTATTCAAAGCGAACTGTCAAGAGGGTCCCTTAACCCCTGAGCATGTTAGGAATGCTAATCAAGGAACATAACACCGGTATTACGGAAAACTAGGGCGGCATGAGTGGAACAAAACACTAGGCAAAAGGCCGAGCCTTCCACCCACAACCAAGTATACAGATGCATTAATTAAATAAGAGATATTGTGATATCCCAACATATCCTTGCCCCAACATGGAACAACCTGCACTGCACCTGCAACTAAAACGCTATAAGAGGGGCTGAGCAAAGCGGTAACATAGCCAAACAACGGTTTGCTGGGTAAGGGTTGTTAGAGGCTGTATCATGGCATATGGGAGGCTGTCATATATGTGGTAGGAAGCGCGACATAGCGATAGCAACGAGACAACTAGCAAGCAAAGATAGTAGAGGTATCCAAGGTCATGATCATCTTGCCTGAAATCCCGCTAGGAAGAAGACCGAATCCATGAAGTAGACGAACAACCATAGTCGAACGAATCCTCACTCTGAAATGTTACCGGGAACTATCGAGAAGAAGCTCAACCGGAAAGAAGCAAACAACATGGTAAACACACAAACATAATCATGGCATAATGCACAACCAAGTATGATGCATGTCAAGTTTAAAGATGCATGGCATGGAAAAGATGCAACAAACAACAACTACACATTAAGTGAAGCTCAATATGCAACGAGCTGCATATTGACGAAACTCCACAAACAATTACTTAATTCACTCCCGTTTATGTACTCAACAAGATTAAATGTTGTTAAACATGGCAAGAGGCGAAGTATAATTAATCTACCTATCTAGTCAATTTAAATGAGGCCGGAAACAACACATAACAATTCCGGAATATCCTCATATGCAATTTCGAATTTGCTACTGTTCTTCCTAAAACACAATTTTAAAGTTGTTAAACAGCAAAAGTAAGTGCACCATGATAATCTACACATTTTTCCACCCCATTTACATCTAAAGTTTATTTAATTCGGTGCTACGGTTATTTAGTTATGAAATAACTCATTTTAGCATGTCATTTATGCAAATTAATGCAAACAATAATTTTAAACATTTTTAACAAGCATGAAAGTTGCATATTATGAAACTACATGAAATTCTAAGCATTTTTCATATATAATTTATTTTAATCCGATGCACGGTTGGTGAGTTATTAAATGCATGAAGACTAGGAACTTTTCTGCAAAACAGAAATTCCCTGAATAATTTGGAAATTCGCTGGACAAAAAAAAAAACAGGTTATGGATCGAAACAGATTGGCGCAGGATAGTATACTGTGCACAGGGCGCTGGATAGCTGGGAGCACTCACATTGGGTTCTGGATCAGATGGTGCAGCGGACGGAGCCGTCCCATTTGGATGAAGGGCCGAGGCGGTCCAGGCGGACGACACGGTGCCGGGACGGAGCGGAGCGGGACGAAGATGGATGGCAGGGTGCAAGCGCTCCGTTTGGATCGACCGACGAAGTGGTGCGGGGACGATGCGGTTCCAGGTGCGAGCAACGCGCACAGGCACTGTGCCTCGGCCGTCGTCTTCCTCCTGGACAACGACAGCACTTGGAGAGCTCGCCGGATCCACCAGATCCGGACGAGGTGGAAGCAAGGGAGGCCGGGAATGGGGCGCCGGGGCCAGATCTGACCTCGAGGCGCCGGGTCCGGCCGGTTCCAGGCGATGGCGACGAGCTCCAAGCTCGAATCCATGGCGGGCTTGAGCTCCTGTGGAAGAGAGGCCACGGGCATGAGAAGAAGGGCGCAGAGAGAGAGAGAGAGGGAAAGGAGAGAAGAGGAAGAGTAGGGCGATGGCGCCCTGGTGGTGCTCCTCGCCGGCGGCGGGCTCGACGGCGCGTTGCGGGGAGTGCGGCGCTCGGGACTCCCTCCCGATCCAGATCAGATCGAGGAGGAGCTCCTGCTCCTGGTGGCTGCGGGCGAGGGGGTTCGGGCCCGGGCGGGCCGGGAACAGGCTCGACAGGCCATGCGGTTGCATGGGGGAACATTGCGGCGGCGTAGGTGGCGGCTTGGCGGGAGGCGGCGCGCCAAGTGGCGGCGGTGGAGAGGGTGGCTGCGGAAAATGAGGGAAGGCGGCGGCTGGTCCAAAATGGAAGGATTCCACTGCTTAAATAGGCAGGGGTTAGGGTTTGAGGGGGTTTGGGGGTGTTTCGGACCCTCTGATCGTAATCGGACAGCTCCAGAGCAGAGGGGGTTTAGGGTAGGCTTAGATGGGCTCATTGTGGCTGTGTAGATGGGCTAGGTCCAAGAGAGAAGAGAGAAGAGAGGCCCGGCAACACTTTCAAATACCGAAAACGTCTGCGATTTGACTGGCTATAGTGCCGATATAGTTATCCGTTGGGGCATCAAACGACCTCCGAATGGGACGAAATTTGGCAGGCGGTCTACCTACAACATAATAAGACTGCACGCCAACTTTCACTCCATTCCGAGAACATTTTTATCCCACTTATAAAATAATATTTCGGAGGTGCTGCGGGCAAGTGCGAGTGTGTCGGGACTCAGAACGGTCGACGGAAGGGACGGGGAGAAAGACTACTACGAACGGATGCAAGTTTTATGAAAACATGTGGATGAAATGCACATGATGACATGGCGAAGTGCAACAAGCAAACGAATCGCACGGCAACGACGGAAATAAATGGAAGGCATGTGGAGCATCGGTCTCGGGGCGTCACAGCATCGCACCCTGCAACCTCCTTGCCGGGGATGTATGCCTCTGGCTTCTTGGTGGCATTGCTATCGCCGGAGCTCTCGACGGCCAGTATAGTCTTGTTATTGCGCTCTCTATTGCACTTTCTGTTCTTCTTATGTGGGGTTGATGCGTCGTCATCCTCGGAATCGACGTCTACACCAGCATCTTCCCCTGGGAGTCGCCTCCCTTCCTCAGCACGTGCACACCTATCTGCCAAGGCATACAGATCGTTGATGGTGTTGACCTACTCGACATTCATCTCAGACCGCATCCTGCGGTTGCACACATTCGTGTGGAACGCGGCAACAACAGCTGCGGGATGGATGTCGGGGATGTTGTGGTGCACATGGCTGAACCATTGTATGTACTTGTGGAGGTTCTCTCCATCCCTTTGGGGAATCCCCCGCAAATCGCTGGGCTGACCCGGGAGCTTGTGGCCACCCTGGTATGCGCCAACGAAATGATGGCACAGATCCGCCCAAGAAGAGATGGAGCCCTCAGGCAGGTTCATCAACCATGACCTGACGTTGGGCCGAAGCGCCAACGGGAAGTAGTTGGCGAGTACTTTCAGGTTCCGTCCCCCGGCAGCTTCCACCGCGATGGTGTAGATGCCAAGGAACTCGGCTGGGTTAAGCATGCTGTCGTACTTGTCGGGCATCTCTGGCTTGAAGGCTTGGGTGGACGGCCAGCGAACTTGCAGCAGCTCACGAGTAAATGCTGGGCACCCCACATCGTAGGGCAAGTACCCAGCGGCTACTAGAGCGAGCACGTTCACTGCCGGCCTGGCACAGTCATCAGATTGACGACGTGCTTCCCGGCACCGCTCGATCTTTGTGCGGGCGTCTTCGTCGCACCGCTCGCGGAGCACTTGGCCTTGATCTTGGCGGCACCGCGGTTCTGACGAAGCCATAGACAACACGTCATGGTCGTCTGATCGGCGGGCTAGCCGCTGAAATGCTGGGGGTGCCGAGGCGACTGCACCGTTTGTGCGGCGTCTCCGGCAAGGTAGCCGGAGGGTCCTGCCAGCATGGTGGGTGGTCGCCGTGAGGGCCCCAAGTCTTGTGTTTTGCCGGGATCAGCAAAACTAATGAGACTTTGAATCGTAGCTCTCCATTCGTCCATCTTGTCCGGGCTTGGCGGGAAGTTCAAAAGTATTTGAACCCGTGCCATGGCCTCTCCCGCCATGGTTGGCATGGCTGGGAGCACTGAACGAGGCATCGCTTGACTCCTGGCCGAGCCAGAAGGAGCTTCATTACGTCCATGCCGCCGCGGCTCATGCTCGCCAAGAGGCGGACGTGGTGGTGGCGGCGGCGCTCCGTGAGCAATCAGAAGTTGCTGCACGGGGATCCTGCCTTGCGGTCATCTGGAACCACCAGCAACGTAGGGGAGCGTGTCGTGCCCATCTTGCGATGGCCGCGGCGTATGCCTCCCCGTGCCATTGTTGAACGTCGCCGCTACATTCTGGTATGTTGCAGCGACTGGGTTCTGGGTCGCAACAGTATGAACTATATTACTATGATGACTGTGCTCACCAGAATGTCTTGGAAGTTGGCCGGCTGCGCCGTCGCCGGTTCTTTTGCTAGGCTCAGCGGCGTGGCAGGGGTGCTGGGCACCCGCACCACTTGCACCTCCTGCTCCGCCCGTCCCAACCGTAGCGCCCGTGCCGGCTGCGCCACCTGCGCCACCCGCGGTCGCCTTGGAAGGTGGCTTGGACGCGGTATGAGCCATCGTGGCTCCACCCTTCTTCTTCGACGCCATCAACGAAGATGACGAAGTTGGTACTCACACTACCAAAAAGCTGATTTGTGACACACAGCACCCCTGCCTGGCGCGCCAAAGATATCATGGGAAACGACTATCTATGGGACCGAACGGGTACCTTAGCGATTCGGCTCAGGGGACATGCATGGGACAAAGAGCAGATTTTTACTAGGTGCAAGAACACGCGGGGGATTTATCCAGGTTCGGGCCGCTATGAGCGTAAAACGCTACTCCTGCTCTGTGTTTGATCGTGTATGAACTCTGGTTACAGGGAGCGCAGTTTTTCGGCAAGGTGCACGGGAAAATGCACCTACGGCGTGTAATTGAGCTGGGTGTCGACCGTTCTACCTGTAGCCGTGGGCCTCCTTTTATAGAGCGACGGGTTACCACAATAGCTAATACGATCATTACAGAGTATGAACAGTGACTTGCACCGTCATCACGTCTATCTTCCATTAGGTGCTACGTAGGGGAGGTGAGGCCTTGGGCAAAAGATCTGTACCATCGGTCCTGACGCCCTCCTGTAATCTCGACATGTCCTAGGGACGGGTGTCATTAAAGTTAATCTTGGCGTGGCGTGCTGACACGTGCCTTGGCCGACTATGTTGACTGCCTGACAACTCGACACCTAGCATACGAGCCTATCTGGTCGATGGTGAGGTGGAGCGGTAACGGGACAGAACAAGCCCACTGGTACGGAGCTTGCCGGGCCTTGCTTGCCGGCAAGGGAGTTTGTCGGCAACCATAGTCTTAGTCTTCACCTTGCCAGGGTGGAGCCTTCTGGCAAGGGCAGCGTCGATCTTTAGTACGAGAATAGTACTTCTCGATGACCTGCCTTGAGGTCTTCTTCACGGTCTTGGTGTTGAGTCTTGAGTCATAGTTATCCTCTGTCAAGCCCTTGCCGGAAGGGAGGCTACAACTGCCTGTGCACAAGTCTGGGTACGAGGGCACCCATGTCTTGGTACACCGACAAGAACCTCAGAGTTCTCTGTTGACGGTCTTGTTGGCATCAAGAACCCAGAGTTCTCTACTTAAATCAAAAGTCTTTCTGGGGTTAATATCTCTGGAAGCCAGCATCGAGAATCTTAAAAGTTCTCTACTGAAATCAAAACATTCCTAGGAACATTGTTCTCGGACGAATGATAAAAAATGCAAGCAAACAAAATTTCATCCCAGCATTGAGATCTTTAGAGTTCTCTGCCAGAGGGCTTTTCCTGGAAGTCAGGCTTGGGGGCTGGCAGCGCCTCTGGTTTATAATATCGGGAAGGCCAGTTCTAGCAACAAGCCAGATCTTGCCGGCGAGCAACAAATTTTGACAACATTAGAAATCCTAGCCGTCGAGCCATAGGTTCCGGCAAGGCTACTTGTTTCTGCTATCGAGTTATATGCTCTAGCAGAAACAGAGCAGTCGCCAGTTCTTATCGTCGAACCATGGGCTCCGACAAGAAAGTTTTGTCTTGTTATTGAGCTACACGCTCTAGCAAGGGCATAGGTGTGCTTAAGCGTTGTCGTTGAGTCATAAGCTCCTGCACGGGCAACAGTCATATATTAGACACCTTCCATAAGGGGAGCTTTTTAGTAAACAGGAGCTAGCTATTACAGAAGCTCCTTCACATGCAAGTTTCTCAAGGGAGCAGAGGAGTGAGATTACTCTACTCCAACGACATTCAAGGAAATATTCGGCGACAGAAAAAGCTAAGTTTCGAAGTCTCAAAACTTTTCTTACTGTTCTTGTATTATTTCTTGAATGGTTTCGTCTTTGTACATAAACCTGCACGCCAGGAGCCTTGTCGGGATTAAATTGCGCTCCAAGTTGTTTCGAGTCTGCTCAATAACTTGAGCAGCTGCATTAAGACCGGCAAGGTAAACCTTCCCGGGAGGTGGTATTCCCGGCAAGCTGCTAAGGACCTATTTCCTCGAGTGCTATTGACTGGATCATGCACACCGGGAAGCTTTACGACAAGCGTAGGGTGCCAGAAATGTACAAGGGCATGTTTATACATATTTTTCTTTAATATAAAGGAATATGCCCCTCATCTGTTAAAGCTGAACTAATTAAAGAAAAATTATTTTCTTTACACGTGTGTTCACAGCTATAGATATGCAAGAAGAATTTCTGTCATAGTGGTTGTCCTTCTTCCTGGTGACGCTCAACAGTGGTCTTTCCGGCAATTGGGATAGCAGCTTGACGGATCGCTTTCGACTTGTCGGCAGTCTAAGGAGATGAAGATGACGGCAAGATAAAAATGAATCGAGCATCACACTCATTGCTATTCTTTTATCAGAATAGCAAGGGGGCTAGCTCTTCACCAATGAATTGAGCATCACACTCATTGCTATTCTTTTATAAGAAGATCACGGGTGTTGGCTCTTCACGGAAGAAAAATGGACATTGGTTGCTTTTCGCCCAAATATATGTCGGTGAGTACTATTGGGCCTAGCCCAGACAAACGCGTTGTGCACGCGTATCCGACCCAGGCCCGGGGGCTACTGACGGTGTAGTGAAAACCATGGGTATTCATACTCCTGACTACGCACCGGCAAGTAGTAGCCTCCGTACCGGGAAAGACATGGTCGAGAAGTAATCTATCAAGAAACATTCAAGACCCGGCAAGATCGAGCCAGCAAGCCAAGGCCCAGCAAGGACGAACCGACAAGCAATGAAAAAAACCTTGAGGCGCGTCATGAACAATACTGAAGATCGAGACTATTGCTACCGGCAAGCAACAACCCGGCAAGCTCCGTGCCGGCAAGCTCCTTTCGTCGCTACTCCACCACTCCACCTCGGCGACCTGTCAGAAACTTGCCGACATGTGTCGAGCGGACAAGTAGTTAGGTGAAGCTTGTTGGGGCATGTGGCAGCTCGTCGCCTAAGGAACACCTTTATCGACACACGTCCATATGCGTGTCAAGCCATTATTTACCCCATCTATTTACCATTTTACCACTATGGTAACACCTTTCTTCTATAAAAGGAGGTCCATGGCAACGATGAGAGGGGATCGACTATTTGGCCACTCAACCTAAGACCATTAGGGGTCGACACTCTGCTCATTTGCATGTAGTAGCTGCACTGCTCGCACTAGCTTGCCGGCAAGCTGCGCTCCTTGTAACTTGAGCTCATCCACATCAACCCACCAAAGCAGGAGTAGGGTTTTATGCCTCATGGCGGCCCGAACCTGGGAAAAACTTGTGCGTGCTGCTGGTTCTTCTCTTTGTGCATGTTGATCCTCATAGTCGAACTGCAAAGGGGCCTTTGCTGGTCCCATAGATTGTCGTACCTCGACATAAGGGTATTTCAACAAATTAGAAGCAATACATGGCTACATGCTAGAAATCATATGCAATATGCAACGAATAAAGGTCTCTCATCGTAAATGATTGATGCGGGATACAAAAGAACAATAGTTTCATGTAAGAACATGGTTAATAGATAGATGTAGTATGTACCAAAAACAGGAAGGCATCTCATATTCAAAGGTATAATGTGTAAACTAAGCAGATGCAATGTACCCTAATTAGAAGCAATACAAGCTAGACACCATATGTGACATGCAACCACATATCACACTACCTAGTTAGAGCAAGCACCAGCGATGCTAGTGTAGGGGAAATGTGGTCATCAACTACAGAGCTACGTTGACTATCTTCATCTTGCCTTGTTGTTTCTTGAGAATCATGTGGGGAGGATGAAACTGCACTCCTTATAAGAGTAGCGCTTCTCACACTAACCCAAGGGCGTGACTGTCTCATAATAAGCGAGTCATGCAGGATACACAAGAATAATAGTTTGATGTAAGAACATGGTGTGATAGACAGATGTAGTATGTACCAAAAACAGGAAGGCGTGTCATATTCACATGTATAATGTGTAAGCTAAGCAAATGCAATTTAACCAAATTAGAAGCAATACAAGCTAGACACCATATGCAACATGCAACCAGATATCACACTGCCAAATTAGAGCAAGCACCTGGGATAGTGGATTAGGGGAGATGAGACTTGGAACTTGTACCGCACTAGGAGTAGCAGGAGATTCTGCAGAGATCATCTATTTCGGTTGCTCCAGAGGATCACCATCATCCCGTACGGTCATCCTTTTTGATTTTGCCTTGTCAAGTCAAACCCACAAGAAAAAGGAGTGAAATTCGCTCTTAAGAATTCATTGATGCATGATACTGATGAACACTAATTTTATGTAAGGCAACCACACTATAGGAGTATGGAATATGTATGAAAAACGCTAAGCAGAAGGCATTTCGGCAAATTAGAAGCAATGCAAGCTAGACACGATATGAAAGATACAACCAATATCACTCTGCCAAGTTAAAAGTGTCTCATCATAAGTGGCATTTCAACAAATTAGAGGCAGTACATGCTTGAAATCATACGCAAGATGCAACCAATATCACACTGTCAAGTTGAAGGTGTCTCATCAGAAGTGATTGATGCAGGATACACAAGAATAGTAGTTTCATGTAAGAACATGGTTAATAGACAGATGTAGTATGTACCAAAAATAGGAAGGCATGTCATATTCACAGGTATAATGTGTAAACTAAGCAGATGCAATTTACCCTAATTAGAAGCAATACAAGCTAGACACCATATGCAACATGCAACCACATATCACACTGCCAAGTTAGAGCAAGCACCTGCGATGGTGGTGTAGGGGAAATGCGGTCACCAACTACAGAGCTACATTGACTATCTTCATCTAGCCTTTATGTTTGTTGAGAATCATGCAGGGAGGATGACACTGCACTCTTTAAAAGAGTAGCACGTCTCACACTAACCCACAGGGGTGACTATCTCATCATAAGTGACTGATGAGGTATACACAAGAACATTAGTTTGATGTAAGAACATGGTTAATAGACAGATGTAGTATGTACCAAAAATAGGAAGGCATGTCATATTCACAGTATACGGCTAAGCAGATGCAATTTAACCAATTTAGAAGCAGTACAAGGTAGACACCATATGCAACATGCAACCACATATGACATCGTGAAGTTAAAGCAAGCACCTGCGATGCTGGTGTATGGCGAATGGGGTCATAAACTACAGAGCTATGTTGACAGTCTTCATTGAATGACAATACACTCTTCTTTAGAGCATCCCACCGCGTCTTTCCAATCCTCGATATAGACTGGAGCTACTACTCTATTTTGTTTTTAGAATACGGTGCTTGAGATTCTGAAATACCCATGCATAATAAAACAATAGTGAGAGTATGGGTGTAGTTTGTGCACAAGTAGTGCAGTGTAAAAGTATCAGATAGCAGGTGGGTCAAAAATAAATGACAGCAGACATATGATAGCTCTACAACAAGCATGGCACATGAAATTAGATTCTAGGCTTTTGAAATATGAGCACAGGGATGACTGGGAAGTGCAGGTAATCCTCCGGCAAACCACCACATGTGGTCCTATGAAAATAACAGTAGACTGAAAACAAATAGGTTAGTCGATTTTTTCTGCACCGTTCGATCTACAAGGAACGGGCAGATGACCTTCATCTACCTCCCGCCAGTCACTGTTGACGATCTTCCTCGAACTGCTACGACCACCAGCCAAGACCCTTGTCTCCGCCGCCCCGCCCTCCCCTCGACCTCACCCCACCGCTGTGCTTGGCAGCGCCCCCTAGCCATCCCTTTAAGCCCAGCGGACCTCCAGATCAGGCACCAACAGCTCCTGTGCCACACACACCTCTAAGATAGACATCGAGGCACTGCTTCCCCGGTGAATAGGCGGATTAGGTGCTCCGCACGCCTCCGCGGGTGGTGCTCCCTTTAATTGGGAGTCAACTGACATTGAATTGAAATCCATGCAGGCGACGGACCTCTAGCTAAAGTGAAATAGTAAATGGGGGGAAACCTTGTGCATCGCAAGTTACTTGGAACATCTAGTATTAGGAAGAATGTGCAGTAAGAAGCGGTCAACTAGTTTCCTTCGTGGGATGAATACCGTGTGAGTAGACATGTAGGATTTGCAAGAATAAGGGAAGAGGAGTACCAATATCAGCTGGCGATGCTGTGTCCTCCTTCTATTTTTTCGACGATCTTCTTGTGGTTCGCTGGAAACCAGATGTTGTGGAGGATGGTGGAGCCTTAGACGAACCCATGGCCAAGTTGTTGAGTGTGGTTCGGTGGCCCTCTATCGGCAACAGGGAAGCAGATCCGAGGCGGCGAACGACGGCGTAGCAGGAACAGCTCCGGTGCGGTGGACGGTTGCGACGTTGGAGCGGCAGCGCCGAGGCATAGGATGGAGGGGTTGAAGTGGCTCGGGTACGACACACATCGGCGTCGGGGAGGTAGCTCTGCCTTGGCTTCAACTACTAAGTCCTGGAGGGCGCTGTGGTTGAGGTTATGGTGGATGACGACGTCGGGGTATCGGCTCCAGCTTGATGGAGGAGGGCGGCGGTGGATCGGTGCGATGGGGTGGTAGAGGGAGGAGGTTGGGGTTTTGCGGCTGGTGGAGAGGGAGTTTTGGCGCCCACAGAGTATGAATGGGGAATCAGACGGGGTAGGGGGCGCACTTGTTAACAAGGTCGAATAGCTTGAGCACGGAATCGAGCTCATCATTGATGGTGAGCTTCTCAGGCATTCGGACGTCCGTGATGCCGTTGGAGAACACGGAGACGATGGCGGCCTCAGACGCCCGCGGGATCTTGTTGTGCACTTGGCTGAAGCGCTGGAGGTACTTGCGGAGGGTCTCATTAGGGCACTGGTGCAGAGCGCGCAGGTCATTGAGCATGAGGGAGCACTCATGTGTGCCCTTGAAGTTGGCGACGAATTGTTGGCAGAGCTCGCCCCACGAAGAGATGGACGCCTCGGGGAGGTTCATGAGCCAGGAGCACGGGTCATCCTTGAGGGCCATGGGGAACCAGTTCGCCATGACCTTGTCATCGCCGTTCGCTGCCTCAATGCTCAGGGCATAGAGCTGTAGGAACTCTGCGGGGTTGGGGGTGCCGTCGTAGCGTGGAGGCAGGTCGGGCTTGAACTTGCTGGGCCGCACCACACGGCGCCGATCGCGAGTGAAGGCGTGGGAGCCCACGCAGCTGGAGGGGAACCCGCCGGCGAGGGCGGCGCGGTTCTGGCGACCGGCCGCCATGACTCCCGGGATGGTCCTGTCTTGGTGCTGGCGCTACTGCTCGAGGAACACGCGCGCGTCAGGACGCGTGCGCCGGACGATCTGGTAGCTAGGCTTGCCGTGGTCCAGAGAGGACGTGTTGCGGGATGGTTTGCGCGCCCGCGCGCCCGTGCGTCCCGGTGGCGCTGGGCGCCCTCGCCGTGCAGAGGAGACGGAGGGGGCGCATCGTGCGCCACGTCCCAGGCGCGAGACGGCGGAGGATGGAGCAAGCGAGAGGGCACCGGGGCGTCTCCTGCGGTGTTGACGAGCTCGGTCATGCGGCCGAGCCAGGCGTCGTAGCCGGCATCGGCGGGGCGGTAGCGTAGGAGCTCACGTGCGATGAGCAGCGCAGCCTGCAGGGCCGGCGCATCACGTCGGGCGAGTGAAGAGGCCGT
This sequence comes from Elymus sibiricus, assembly GCA_039707655.1. NCBI lineage: Eukaryota > Viridiplantae > Streptophyta > Magnoliopsida > Poales > Poaceae > Elymus > Elymus sibiricus. The sequence continues at coordinate 180,835,516 of CM077670.1, forward strand.
GGCGCTGTGGCCATCCGCCCGCACGGACGGGTGGAGGGAAGAAGCCTGCTGCTCCCTCGCAGTGGGGTCGGTGACAGCGCCCGCGGCGCGGCGCAGCCGGTCGTCGCGGGCGACGGGCTCCGTCTGGGCCACCCTGGCAGCTTGGCGCGTGTAGCGCTCACGGCGAGCGCCGGCCATGGCGGTGAGGAGGTGGGGAGAACCGGTGCAGCCCCCTACCTGGCGCGCCAAATGTTGGAGCTGGGACTCCGGGGATCTAGAGGTTAGAACACTAGGGGCAAGCTAGTTCTTTCTGACCAAAGGTGACCACGGCGAGGCTACGGCGAGAGCGCTACACAGGAGCACGACAGGGGACAGGACGGTTACCCATGTTTGGGCAACCTTGCGGTGTAAAACCCTACTCCTGCTTGTGGTTGGGATTGCTCTGGGCGAGAAGATGTCTCACGTACAAGGTGGGAAGCAGAGGAATCGATCCCCCATACAATGGCAGCTCTGTCCCTTTTATAGCCGCCCTGGTCCTCTTCCCCCAAAAAGTTAGGCGGGAAGGGTTGCCACACTTGGCGGGTTTTGAAAGGGGACAGATGCTCAGGCTATCCTGACTAAAGGCGGTCTTCGCCTGCAAAAGCATGATCTATGACGCGCCGGTGGGCTCGGTGAGGACCTCCGTCCTGCGTGCCTTGCTGTCTCGGTCTTCTTTCACCAAACGGGCAGTCATTGGGACTCGCTTTGGAGGTGGGCAGTTGGGGCTGCCCTTTTTGCACCAAAGAGGAAAGCCTCTCTGTCCGCGCCCGCTGGTGCGGCCTCTATCTTGGTTCGTCGCCACGCCCGTCACCCACGTGATGGGCACAGGACCGCGCAGCCGACGTCAGGCCGGATGGCCTCGAGCGCCTACCTCGGGGGGGGGGGGGGGGCGCCTCGGGAGGCAGCCTCGTGGGAGAGCCTCCCAAGGCCTCGACCGCTCTTGCGGCTAAGTGCTGGTGGCTCGTGCCTTGAGGTGGGGTCCTCGGGAGGCTGGCACCTCGCGAGATGTCTTCGCTTCACGATATCCTTAAATGGGCCGCGTCTTGGCCTTCGCCAGTCGTTGGGTCCCCGGCCGCAGGCAGACGGGCCAAGGTACCCTGGTTCCCAATGGCCCGACAACAGCGTCGATAAGCTCGCTGATCGGATCACCAGGACGCAATGTCCATGGCATCGTCGGATCCACGTGGCCGCCAAGACCAGCGCCAAGTGCTCCACGAACAGCGCGTCGAGGATGCTCGTACGAAGATCGAGCGGCACCGGGAGGCACGCTGTCTATTAGACGATCGTGTCGGGCCGGCAGCAGACGTGCCTGTGCTAGGGTACCCTGGGTGTTTACCTTACGAGGTAGGCTGCCCAGCATTTACTCATGAGCTGCAGCAGGTTTACTGGCCGTCCACCCGTGCTTTCAAGCAAGAGCTGCCCGACAGATACGACGGCATGCTTAGTCCGTCGGAGTTCCTTGGCATCTACACCATTGCGGTGCAGGCTACCGGGGGGTGGGACAACAAGATACTGGTTAACTACTTTCCGTTGGCGCTCAAGCCCAACGTCAAATCATGGTTGATGAACTTGCCGGAGGGCTCCATTTCTTCTTGGTCGGATCTATACCATTGCTTCGTTGGTGCTTACCAGGGTGGCCTCAAGCTCCCTGGTCAAGCTAGCGATCTGCACGTGATACCCTAGAGGGATGGTGAGCCCCTCCGCAAGTATATACAAAGGTTTAGCCGCGTGCACCACAACATCCCTGATGTTCATCCCGCAGTTGTGTGTGCCGCGTTCCACACAAACGTGCGCAACCGCATAATGCGGTGTGAGATGAACATCAAGAAAGTCAGGACCATCAACGAGCTGTATGCTTTGGCGGATAAGTGTGCACGTGCTGAAGAAGGGAGGTGACTCCCTGGGGAAGATGCTGGCGCCGAAGTCGACTCCTAGGATGACGACGTAGACGACGCGTCAACCCCACAGAAGAAGGGCCAGAAGCGCAACAGGAAGCCCAAAGGCAAGTTAGTGATGGCAGTAGAAAGCCCCGGTGACGCCAACGCTGCCAAGAAGCCCAAGGCAGAAGGCCCCGGCAAGGAGGTTGCCAGATGTGATGACTACCGGGAGGCTGCGGCAGGTGACATGGGCGGCAAGACCGGTGGGCAGTATTGCAAGATCCACCATACCAAGGGCCACGATCTTCAGGAGTGCCGGCAAGTGGAGCAGCTTGCCGAGAAGCAGAAAGATGAATATGAGAAGCGCGACAAGGAGAAGGACCAAGATGGTGCCGGTGGATCTGGCAAGCAAAACCATGGTGGCCGCGGAGGCCACCGCAGCAAGACCAAGCAGCCGAAAGAGAAGGCCAGTCAGGGCCAGAAAGAAGATGAGGGTGCTGAGGACGAAGATGGGCTCGAAAATGATTTCCAAAACGCAGTGGAAGCCATGTGTGTTGGCGGAGGTGCATCTTTGCACTCCTCGCACCGGCAACTAAAGCAATGGGTCTGCGAGGTGAATGCCACGGAGCCTATGATGGGAGCACAGAAGCCACTCAAGTGGTCACACACGCCCATCGTCTTTGACGCCGAGGATCACCCTGATCGCACTACCGCGGTTTGGTGTTTGCCATTGTTGGTGAAACCAACAATCCGCAACCTCAAGGTGACGAAGATGCTGGTTGACGGTGGGGCCGGCTTGAACTTGATCTCTCCTAACGTGATCAAGAGGCTGCAAATCGCCGACAAGGATCTCGAGGAGACAGGCACTTTCCAAGGGATCAGTCTGGGGAGGAACAAGCCGAAAGGCCAGATCACACTGCCGGTCACATTTGGCAACGACCTCAACTACTGGACAGAGGAGATTGTCTTCGACGTCATCAAGATGCCGCTGCCATACAATGGAATCCTGGGCCGCCCGGCGCTGGCCAAGTTCATGGCTGCGTCGCAATTTTCGTACAATGTCATCAAGATAGCAGGACCGATGGGCGTTCTCACCATCAGGTCCAACCAGAAGGATGCAATCATCTGTGCCGACAAGCTCTACCGGGAGGTAGTGGCAGCATCTGCCGTCAAGGCGCCTGCTCCTGCCGGCAAATCTCCCGGGGGAGGAAAGAAGAAGAAGACCGGCAAGACCTCTGATAAGGACTCCGGGAAGCGCACTTTAGAGTGCAGCACGCCTGTTGAGGACATACCAGAGAGCTCTACCGGCAAGAGCTAGAAAACCAAGGCCTCTGCACCGGTGACCAAGAAAGTCTCTGCAAGGGAAGATGGGATGAGTGGCTCTTTTTCCATTAGTGCCACTCTCAGTGATAAATAGGAAAGAGCGCTCATTGCCTTCCTACGGACGAATGTCGATGTGTTTGTTTGGCAAGCACCTGACATCCCCAGTGTTCCTAGGGAGGTAATTGAGCACCACCTTGCTGTCTGCCCTCATGCGAGACCCGTCAAGCAGAAGGTCAGAAAGCAAGCCTTGGAGCGGCAAGAGTTCATTACCAAGGAAATCAAGAAGTTGGAAGCAGTAGGCCTGGTCAGAGGAGTGCTACACCCCATGTAGTTAGCCAATCCAGTGGTAGTGCGCATGGCAAATGGGAAGTGGAGGCTTTGTATAGACTTCACTGATATAAATAAAGCTTGTCCCAAAGACCCTTTCCCATTGCCGCACATCGAGCAGATTGTGGACTCCACTGCCGGCTATGAGTTACTCTCTTTCTTTGATGCCCATTCTGGTTATCATCAGATTTTTATTGCCAAGGAAGATGAGGAGAAAACCGCATTCATCACTCCATGTGGCACATACTGCTTTTTGCGTATGCCTTTCGGATTGAAGAGTGCTGGGGTGACATTTGCTAGAGCAGTTCAGATCAGTTTTGAGCCACAGCTACACAGAAATGTGGAAGCCTACATGGATGACATTGTGGTCAAAACCAGAGACAAGTCAACACTGGTCCAAGATTTGGAAGAAACATTTGCAAACTTGAGCAAACTCAACTTGAAGCTCAACCCCGAGAAGTGTGTGTTCGGTGTTCCGCCCGGCAAGCTTATTGGGTTCTTTGTATCTCAGAGAGGGATTGAAGCCAACCCCGACAAGATCAAAGCAATTAAGAAGATTGAAGCACCAAGACGCGTCAAGGACGTCAGGCATCTTGCCAGCTGTGTTGCCACTCTCAGCAAGTTCATCTCCAAATCGGCAGAGCGCGCCTTGCCATTTTTCAAAATAATGAAAAAGGCAGGCCCAGTGAACTGGGCTCCAGAAGGGGAGGCCGCACTCCAAGATTTGAAGGAGCACCTGTCCTCTCCGCCAGTCTTAGTTGCACCTAGGCCGCAAGAGACGTTGCTGCTATAGTTAGCGGCAACGAATCAAGTGGTTAGTGCTGCACTTGTGGCTGAAAGAGAGGCAGATGAAGAGGAGGTAGCAGCCGCAGAGCCATGACCCGACAATCCAGAATCTTCTCCGGCAAGGTGAGGTGCCGACAAGCTAGAGATTGTGCAAGCAAGTGAGCCAGAGCAACCAGTCATGCTGAAGAAGAAGCTGGTGCAGTGCCCAGTTTACTTTGTCAGCTCCCTCCTACAAGGGGCTAGGTCAAGGTATTCTGGTGTGCAGAAGTTGCTCTTTGGCCTTCTCATGGCGTCAAGGAAGCTGCGCCACTACTTTCAAGCACACCAAGTCACCGTCGTCACTCGCTTTCCTTTGCAACGAATTCTAAGAAATCCAGAAGCAACCGGCAGGATTGTGGAGTGGGCATTGGAGCTGTCATGTTTTGATTTTATGTTTGAGAGTACCTCAACAATTCAGAGCAGGGCATTGGCAGAATTCATTGCAGAATGGACCCCAATGCCAGACGAAGAAATCCCAGAGACCTTTCTCCCTGGCAAGGAAACTGTTGACGATTGGATCATGTACTTTGACGGTGCTTACACGCTGAAAGGCGCCAGTGCCGGCGTGCTGCTTATAGCACCCACCGGAGAGCACCTCAAGTACGTGCTTCAGATGCACTTTCCCCGGGAGCAGGCCACCAACAACACCACTGAGTATGAGGGATTTCTTGCCGGCCTATGCATCGTAATCAACCTTCGTATTCGAAAGTTGATTATCAGAGGCGACTCGCAGCTTGTGGTGAGGCAGTTCAACAAGGATTACCAGAGCCCTTTGATGGAGGCCTATGTTGATGAAGTGAGGAAGTTGGAAGAACACTTTGATGGTCTGCAAGCGGAGCATGTTCCCTGTGCCCAGAATTGGAATGCCGAAGACCTGTCAAAACTTGCCGCCCAGAAGATGCCTATGGAACCAGGGACTTTTGTGCTCCATCTGACTCAGCCGGCCGTTACACCATCGAGGCTGGCGAAGAAGAGAAAGCAAGACATTGGTGGTTACTTTGCGGCAGAGCTGCCGGCAGCCTCCAAGAAAGTAGATACCACCGACAAGACACCCTTAGCCGGTGAGCCACAGCTTCCGGCAAGCCAGATTCTTGCCGTCGAGGCAAGCGCTCCCGCAGAGGAAGAAGTGCCTTTAGTCCTTGTCGTCGAGCCACAGGCTCCGGCATGGGCACAGCCAATTGTCCAATACCTTCAGACAGGAGATCTCCCCGATGAGCAAGAAGACGCAGAACGAGTAGCCCGTCAACCAAGGATGTACAAATTTGTTGACATCATTTTGTACAGGAAGAGACCAAACGGGGTGAAATTGAAGTGCATCTGCCGGGAGGATGGACAGAGGCTGTTGGAAGAGATGCATAAAGGGATGTGTGGCTCTCATATTGGGTAGCGCGTGCTTGTCGGCAAGGCGTTCAGTCAAGAATTCTACTGGCCAACAGCCCTTCAAGACACCTTGGTGGTGGTCATCAGGTGAGAAGCATGCCAGTTCCACTCCAAGGACATCCACCAGCCAGCCCAAGCCCTCCAAACCATCCCTCTCTCCTGGCCTTTCTCAGTCTAGGGGGTCAACATCGTTGGCCCCTTCCTCCGTGCTACCGGGGGCTTTGAATTCTTGTACGTTGCAATCGACAAGTTTACAAAGTGGCCTGAGGTAGAGCCAGTGAGAAAGGTGACGGCACAGTCAGCCATCAAGTTCCTCAAAGGATTGGTTGCTCATTTTGGTGTACCCAATAGGATCGTCACCGACAACGGCACCCAATTCATGAGCCGCGCCTTCACAGCATATTGCCAAGAACTGGGAAACAAGATTTGCTACGCATCTGTTGCTCACCCAAGAAGCAATGGGCAAGTAGAGAGGGCAAATGTAGAAGTGTTGCGTGGTCTCAGGAACAGAACTTTTGACAGGCTGCACAAGTGTGGAAGGTACTGGGTGGAAGAATTGTCGGCGGCTCTTTGGACAATCAGAACGACACCAAGTCAAGCCACTGGACAGACACAATTCTCCCTTGTTTATGGTGTAGAAGCGGTGCTCCCCACGAAACTCAGATACGGGTCACCTCGAGTCTTGGCCTTCGATGAGGAGGATCAAGATGAGCTGCGGCAAGATGATGCCACGCTCCTTGAGGAAGATCGTTACCAGGGTGCTATCCGTGCTGCACGGTACCAACAAGCTTTGCTCCGCTACCATAGCCGCAAAGTGAATGCCAGGAACCTTGAGGAAGGCAACCTTGTTCTTCGTCGGATTCAATCCACGAAGGGTTAAAACAAGTTGACGCCAAAGTGGGAAGGCCCTTACCGGATGGTACGAGTCACTAGGCCTGGCGCAGTCCACCTAGAGACCGAAAATGGCACTCCGGTGCTCAACTCATGGAATATTGAGCATCTTCGCAAGTTTTACCCATAAGGCGCGGTTGTTGGGCTGCCCGGCAACATCTTTTGTACAAGTTTGCCGGCAAGGCATGTAATCCTTTGTACAGCGCCGGGCGCAGATCCCGTGCACAATGAATAAAAGTTAAGTGTTTCACAACTCTTTGTCAAAGTACATATTTATTTATATGTTGCAGGCACTGTTGTGCTACATTTTACCTTGCATAGAATGATTAACGAACTGTCAAGGTTCCAGCCTCCTCTTTTCTCTTCTTTCTTTTTCTCAAAAGACAAAAGGGTTCCTCGCATGCATGTTTCCCAGGGGGAGTGACGGTATGGATACCAAGTAACGTTCAAGATATCGTTCGACAAGAAGTATTGCAAAGAAAAAGCTAAGTTGGAAAACTTTGAAATAAATTCTTTGTTGTAGTTGCAATTTCTCCTTGAACGATTTTGGCCTTTGTATGAGAAACTTGCACGCTAAGGAACCTTGTCATGATCAGCTACGCTCTTACTTTGTTTCGAGTCTGCTCAACTACTTAAGTGGTTGCGTTGTTATCGTCAAGTGTAACCTTGCCGGCAGCGGCACTTCCAGCAAGCTGGTAAGGACCTGTTCCTCAAACGCTCGTAGCAAGAGTGCGCGCACCGACAAAATTCCGGCAAGCGTAGGGTACAAAAATCATGCAAAGACAGAATAAGACAAGAGGAATAGAATGCATACATCCATTTAAAACACAAGTTATATTACATTAGTGCCATAGTGTGGATCTAATTCAAGATGAATCTGTCTTTTACAAGATCACGTTCACGGCAAGGTTGATTACAAGATTAATGGGTAGCCCCACCCTGAGTCCTGGACACTTGGCCGACCCGGTCAGCTATTAGAGCGATGATCCTGTCAGCAGCTGTGGTGTCGGCGTTCTTCGGCAGGCTTGTGAAGGCACCGGAGAGGTCAACATTTGGATTGCGGTAGGCAACTTTGACAAGTACCTTGTAGAGTATTTCTCAAGCAATCTTGCGAGACTCCTTGACGGAGGAGTTGGACCATTCTCGGTGGTACTTCTCCAACGCCTTGACAAGACACTCAGAGAAGAGAGTCTGGCTGGTGCTTGCCGCTTCTTGGTCATTGGGGACGTAGCTGTATTCCGCCAAGCGCATGATGACAAGCTGGGCGCTGGTCTGCTCTGCGGCCTCCACAAGGCGGTCGGTCCATAGCTGCAAGTTGCTGTTAAGCGTGTTGAAGGAACTGACAGTGTCGGCGTACGCAGCTTTCTCCTTCACAAGATCTGTGGCCAAGGCTGCCTCTCTGGTCTTGGCACTGTCAAGATGCTCCTCCAAGCCACATAGCTTCCGCTTCAGATCTTCCTTGGTGTCGGTAGCTTGGCTAACTTCTTGTCTCTTGGCAGATAGCTACGTCTACAGTTCACCTAGAGTATGGGCTGCCTTCTGCGCTGATGCTTGGAGAGTCAATAGCTCCACTCTGTTGCCGGCAAGGTCTTCTTTGAGCTTTGCTACCTTGGACTCACCCTCTACCTTAGCGGCCCCGGCGCTCTCCGCGGCCTTGACAGCTTCCAAGAGCTTGTCGGCATGAGCCTGAGCTTGAGTCTTGATGGCCTTTTTGTGGCCCTCCACTAGCTCTTTGGTTCGCTGCACGAGTAGAGTCTGGATCTCTTCATCCTTGCCGTGAAGCTTGGTGGCAAGTATTTATTCTCGGGCGGCGAGGTCTTTTTCCTTGATGTTGAGATGCGCCTCGTGCTCCGTCAACTTGCTGTCCAGGGCCATTGCCTTCTCTTTGGCAGCATCAAGCTTCTCTTCCTGCCGCTTGAGGCTGTGGAATTTGCCGTTATACCACATGCGGAGCTCCTCTGCCTTCCCTTTTAGTTTCCCCTTGGCTAGCTCTATGGCTTGCCGCTGTGAATGGAGCTCCTCCCAACGCTGGCTGTAGCGCTTCTGCACATCTTGGAAGCCGGTGGCCATTGCCTTTAGAAAGGTCATATCAGCGGCGTTGTTGGTGGAGTCGTCCGTTCCTGGGGCACATTGGGAGAGGGGTACCAAAATTCTGGCAATGGCATCCTCGAAGGAGAGCTCCCTGGCACCAAATGAGCTAGGGGCTTCGGATTCCTGTTGCTGACTGGTTGGCCCCAAGGTCCCCGTCAGAGCCTGCGCCTCAGGTGCACTAGGATGGACGTCAGTGCTTGGCTTGTCATTAACAGCCTCCCCATCTCAGTGTCTATTATGGCGAGTCCAGATGCGCTGCCGGAGGGCATGCCAGGCTCTTCGCGGGTTTCCTTGGCCTCCTCAGCGGCAGGTAGAGCAGCCTCCATGGCGGAAATCCTGGCAGCCTCGTCAGTGGCGCTCTTCGCAATCTCCTCCACAGGTACCTCCCTCTCCTCCAGAGGGGTTAGTTCTGCAAGACAGGGAAGAAGCGGAAAGCAAGATGAAATCAAAACTTCGAGACTCAGATCAAGTTCAAGAAAACAAAAGGAAGGGTTGGCAACGGATTGGATTACATCTGGAAAGGGACTTACCTCAATGGACCCGTGGAGGGGATGCCATTCTCTTTCCAGCAACTTCGGTTGCCGTCGCTTGGTCCCTGGCAACGTTGGTTGCCGGAGAGGCCTCGATGCGAAGGATCCCTTCTTGGGGCTCCTCTGGGGGAGGGCTGCTCCTCGTCGGTGAAGGTATCGGCAACGACTCGGAGGTTGAGGGTGCCATCAAAGGGTCCATCCCTTGGTGCTCTCCTTCTGGCTGGCTGCTTCCCAGCCCCTTGTCGGTCTCCATTGTAGAGGACTCGATGATAGTGCTTTCCAGCAGGAACTGAACGTGAGCCTCCCGCGGGGGGCTCGAGCCGGCAACCTCAGATAAACCTGCACCTTGATTAGTGCCGGATGCCGTCTCGCCCTCTTCAGTGGTCCTGGGCCTCTTTCTATGCCTCTCCGCCAGTGGCACTTCATCCCAACAAGATCAGAGTAGTCAGAATGATTAGTTCAGCAACAACATCAAGATAATTACGAGAAAGACGGACGAAGCTGGTGTACTTACTCTTCCTTCTCTTCCGGATCACTGAGGACAGACAAGTCCCAGTACACCGTGTCATCCACGCCAGAGGGCATAGGTGCTAGCGGTGTCTTCCTAGCTCGTTTGGCTCTTGCCGGAGGCAAGGGCTGCGACGCGCCCTCTCCCCCTGCAGTTGGCGAGGCTGGTTGCCGGGAGGCGGCACCACGAGGAGGCTGACGCCTAGAACGCTGGGGCCGGGATGCTGCAGCCGCTGCCTTGACACCGGCAAGTTTCTTACTTACCTGCTTGTTGTATGCTGCCTTCTTGGTGGGCTTCTTGGCGACGGTGGTCTTCACCTTGACGGGAGAAGGGCGAGGTACTTCCTCCTCTTCTTCCTTGTATGAAGATTCCTCGGGTTGCTCCTCTTCTTCCTCAGACCCCCTGGCCTGGTCCTCTTTGCTCGCATGCTCTTCGGCATGCTCTTGAGTGCAGCTCCCTCTGCTATTTCCCTAAGCCGTGGCCTGCTCTTCGGCTTGGCTTCTGGTGTGCTTCCGCTTGCCGGCACCCTTGGCCGCTCGGGGGCGAGCTGCCTTCTTAAGTTCATTTGCCCTCGCAGCGAGGAACTCTTCTTTATCGTTCTTTGTCAGGTGAACCATGTCATCCTCGACTTGGACAGCCGCTTCCTTCAGGTCGGCAAGCCAGTCTTCCACTGCCTTCTTGTCGGGTACTTTCCATGTGCTCAGAACCGTCTTGGCATCGCAGGCCGGCATCATTGCCAGTATGGAAGCCTTGGCGGTGTTGTTGCACATTGGGATCACCGTTGCCGGCAGGTGGAAGGTGCAGCCCCTGTTGAAAAGCTGGCAGATGAGCCGGTAATGCACCATTACCAAAAAGTTGTCATTCAGGCCTGGGTGCAGACGCATTGGATCGGTAGGCCCCTGGTAATCCCACGCCTGCCGGCCTCCTCTGTGTTGCAGCGGGGCAATCCGGCGGCGGGTGAAGTCCGCTCCCACCATCTCGATCGTCAAGCCGGTCGCCTTAAGGGCGATGATTCAATACAGTTTTGTTCCAAGATTGGCGTCACTGGGGTCAACATTGCTCCAGCTGGCAGCCTTCTCGATCTTCTTGGTTCTGAGGTGGTAGAATGCCAGGAAGTCCTGCTGCTTGATCCAGCACCAATCAGCCCACCACTCGTTCCATTTGATGTGCAACTTGCCCACCAAATAGTGCTTCTTTAGATTTCCCTGTGGGATCCAGGTGACGCTGCTGGAAAGGGAGTCGTCCTCAACCCAGGGAATGAAAAAGTGCCAGAACAAGGCGACGTTTGGGGCTATTCCCACAAAGTTTTCACACAGGTGCGCGAAAACCGATAAGCAGGTGACCGCGTTGGGTGTGAAATCCAGCAGTCTGAATCCGAAGGTATTCATCACCTCAACAAAAAAATCAGAGAAGGGCGGGCATAGCCCGCAGTAAAAGTACCCGCCGAAGAAGTGAAATTGGTCGTTGGCAGGAGGAAGGGATCCTGGGAGCACCACTGTGGCCTCGTGGTCCTGCATCTTTCTCGCGTACACATATGAGTAGCTCTTCATTAGATAATCTTCTGTGAGCGCCGGGAAAAAATGGCATTGGCCCGCCGCCCTGCGGATTTAGCGGCCTTCCTTTCCTCCGCCGCCGAACTGGAGGGCTTTGCAGCTCTCTTCGGCACCATTGCAAGGTTTGGGGGGTAGCTTAGCGATGAATGAAGCAAATGGCATGCTCTACTCTTGCGCAAGGAAGAAGATGGCGGTGATGACGAGATTGGGAGAAGGGGGTAAATGAGTAGTGCCCCTCACGGTTTCCCTTTTATGGGGAAGGCACGGGGGCTGGCTCTTTACTATCCTATGTGGCTGCGCTTTTCAGGCGCACTACCTCCCGTGGCCATTTCGTTCCACCTCTTCCACGCCTGCATTTAATGCGTGCCATGGGGGGCGTGGTAAAAGAGAAGATTATGGCAGTTATCCTCTGCCACGTGTGCCTGTGCACTGTTCTGGGCCTAGCCCAATGATGCCTCGCATGCGTGTATGGCCCAGGCCCGGGGGCTCCTGTCGGTGTACTAAGACATGGGTGCCTTCGTACCCTGACTTGTGCGCATGCAGTTGTAGCCTTCCTGGCGGCAAGGGCTTGCCGGAGGGTTGCTACCATCAAGACTCAAGACTTAGATTGACAAGACCGTGAAGAAGGCCTCCAAGCAGGTCATCGAGAAGTACTATTCTAGCACTGAAGATCAAGATTACCCTTGCCGGCAAGTTTTGTACCGGCAAGGTGAATACCAAGACATTGGTTGCCGGCAAGCTCCGTGCCAGCAGGCTCGTTCTGTCCCATTACCGCTCCACCTCATCATCGGCTAGATAAGCACGTATGATAGGTGTCGAGCGGGTAGGCAGTCAAAAATAGCTGGCCAAGGCACGTGTCAACATGCCATGCAAGGATTAACTTTAATGACACCCGTCCCTGGGACGTGTCAAGATAACAGGAAGCCGTCTAGGCAGGTGGTACAGATCTTTTCGTTGAGAGTTCCGCTGTGTGACCACAGCTCGGGACCCCCTATCCCAAGGTTTTCCGATTTTTACACCGACACTGGTGCTTTCATTGAGAGTTCCGTTGTGTGATCACGAAGGATCGATGGCTCATCTGTAGATCAACTGCGGCAATGGTTGTGGGAACACCTACGCCCCCGGCCAACTTTTTGTGTTCGGCAGCATGATCTTCTGTGCCGACTCGACAGGCCACCTGGCCACCGTCGAGAACTACGCTCCCGATCAGATTGTCACCTTCGGAGGTCTGGAGTACACCGCGGACTCCCGCGGTGAGCTTGTCTTATCAGGCTGGACCCCCGGCCGGATTCCGGGTCGGGCAAACACCAGAGGTTTGACTTCGGAACATATCTCCTCTGAAGACCACTAATCGTGTCTCCCAACACCGTCGAGGGCTACTGAGGAACCTCCTTCCCCCTCTTCGGATAACCCTATCGCGGTGCCTGACTTCGATGTGGATCAGAGTTCGGCCTGGGACACCAAATCGGACTTAGAACCGATCCCGGTGGCAGATCTTGAATCCACGCCGCTTCCTTGTATGGCAGAAGAGGCATCAGGCATACTACTGCGGGTCGACCCGGCTTATGGCAAGACCATGACTCCTGAGGAGCTATCTAACCTTAATGAGATGCTTGACCGGATCCAAAGTTTGTCAATCTCGAACTCCTCGGTTTATGACAAGATCGGAGTTAAAGCTGCTGATCGAGAAATTTACATCCCACCCACCACCCATCTAGTCGCCACTATCGACGATTTAACCGACATGCTAGACTACGACCAAGCAACCAACATGGATGAAGATGTCGGCAGCCCTACGGACAACACCTTGCCGCCTATTAACACTGGCAGGTGGAAAGCAACATCTACATATGATGTGTACATGGTCAACACTCCCAACTCCCCTGCAAGGCGTAGGCGAAGACGCAGAGGGGGTACTAATGGGGAGCCCAGCGGGAACAACCCCACCGCCGATACGGCGGCCAATGACACAGAAGACGAACAGGAGAACCTTCAAGCATCCCCAGAACGTCACGTCGACCCCGACGGCATCCCCAAGGACTCGGATACCGATGACCACTCTGAAGTGGCCAATGACAATTACATGCCGGAATCCGAGGAGGTCGTAAGCCTCGACACTGAGGACTTCATAGTCCCCGAAGACCCTGTTGAGCAGGAACGCTTTCGGTGGCGCCTAGTCGCCACAGCTCAAAGCATGAAGTGCAAGCAGCAGTAGTTGTAGGCTAACGAGGATGCGCTCAATGGAAAGTGGGTCGAAATACTTTCGGCCGAGCAAGACCTCGAAGAACGGCACCGCAATGCGCCCAAATCTTATCCACGCAGGCGTTTACTGCCTGAATTCGATGATGAACTAACCGCCGAGGTACCTGACCGCCCCCCTCGAGGATGCGACAGGCCCGCGCAGGAGGATCTCCACACCCAACTAGCTCCACGCCGTCATGGCAAGGACCCTGTGGACTATCTTGACCCTCAGGATGTTCAACGTTGGGTAGAGGCAAACCGGGCGCCACCTCGGTCCATTTATGGATCAAGAGTACGTGCTCCGACCGGGCACGACGGCTACGACGCCTGGTTGGAAAGGAACGGCCGTGCCCGAGATCAAACTCATACAAGGTTCTCTCCCTTAAGCCCGGTACGACAACGCTCGGTTCCAGGGACCAGCCCACCCGATCTGTTTTACAGATAGGGTAATGGAACACCAGTTCCCTGATGGGTTTAAGCCCATCAACATAGAATCGTATGATGGCACCACGGACCCAGCCGTATGGATTGAAGACTTTCTTCTCCATATACACATGGCCAATGGAGATGAGCTCCATGCCATAAAGTACTTGCCGCTCAGGCTAAAGGGGCCGGCAAGGCACTGGCTGAATAACCTACCGCCCCACTCCATTGGAAGCTGGGAAGCTCTTGAAGACGCCTTCAGGGCAAATTTCCAAGGAACCTATGTCCGACCTCCGGACGCCAATGACCTCAGCTGTGTCACTCAACAGCCCGGTGAATCAGCTCAGAAATTCTGGAATTGGTTTCCTACTAAAAAGGACTAGATCATAGACTGCTTAGACGTTGACGCCATCGTTGCATTCAAGAACAACATCCAAGATGAGTGGCTCGCCTGCCAGCTCGGCCAAGACAAATTGAGGACCATGGCAGCCTTAACCTCACTCATGACCCGCTTTTGCATGGGAGAGGACAGTTGGTTCGCCCGTAGCACACACGACGGTGAGGCGGGGACCTCGGAGACTCGCAACGCCAATGGCAAGCCTAAGCGTAACAAAAATAAGCGCAGGCATAGAAACGGCGGAAGCGACATAGAAGACGCAGCAGTCAATGCAGGCTTCACCGGACCTCGATCCAGACAGAAAAGAAAGCCCTTCAAAGGGAACAGGAATGGACCGAGCCAGCTTGACAAGATCCTGGATCGATCATGCCAAATTCATGGAACTCAAGAAAAACCAGCAACCCACACAAACAGGAATTGCTGGGTCTTTAAGCAGGCCGGCAAGATAGCGATAGAGGGTCAACATAAAACCCAAAATCGCAGCGAAGATGAGGATGAACCTCGGCGGCCAAACAATGGAGGCCAGAAAAAGTTTCCTAATGAGGTAACGGAGGTAAACATGATTTACGTTACCCACATCCCTAAAAGGGAGTGGAAACAGGTACTTTGGGACATCTACGTGTTAGAGCCTGTGGCCCCGAAGTACAATCCGTGGTCAGCTTACCCGATCACATTTGACAAACATGACCATCCGACAAGCATTAGGCACGGTGGATCGGCCGCCCTCGTCCTGGACCCGATAGTTGATGGTTTTCATTTGACACGTGTCCTTATGGACGGACGAAGCAGCCTCAAATTGATCTATGAGGACACAGTACGGAAGATGGCGATCGACTCATCTCGGATTAAGCCTAGCAGCACCACCTTCAAAGGTGTAATACCAGGGGTCGAGGCTCGCTACACAGGAACCGTGTCCCTAGAGGTAGTATTCGGATCACCCGAGAACTTCGGGAGCGAAGAGTTAATCTTTGACATCGTACCTTTTCGCAGCGAATACCATGCGCTCCTAGGATGCACCGCAGTCACCCTCTTTAATGCAGTCCTGCATTACGCTTATCTTAAGCTCAAGATGCCGGGACCCAATGGCGTTATTACAGTAAATGGTAACACCGAACGCTCTCTCCGGACGGAAGAGCAGACTGCGGCTTTCGTAGTCGAGGTACAGGCATTCGAGGAGGCCGCCCGTGGCTGTAAACGCACCCCCAGCTCTTTGAAGCGTACACGGGCTGCGCCAGTTGACCTCGGACAGGCACTGCCCCACCCTAAGTAGGGGTACAAGCTCGTCGTGGGCCTCCCATGGAAGGGGCACTACGTCCCCAGGGAGCACAACTTCTCACTGAAAATTCCCTGGATCGCCAACGAGCCACGACAATTGAGACGTCTGGTCGGCTAGACCGAACAACTACGAAACCACTGGCTCACGCGTCGGTAGGGTTCTATCAAAGAAGCCAGCCACTAGCATACCCATGTGGCTTTAACCGCATAACTAACAGCTGCAGACCTCTTCGAAGGGATCGACCAATGGATGCATCAAGCGCATGCTTGGCCAAAGCTGCATGTTACCAATATCAACCCCCGCTATCAACGAGGACGAGCTGGTCAATAGCATGGAGACGCAGACGTGCGGCAGGAAGCGGCGCGGGCTCATAGACCCGATGACATGATCCGCCCTGTTTTCTTTTAGTTTCTCCCTCATTATCTTTACATGCATTGTATCTTGCTTAGTTCCTTTCCTAAAATGTTCGGCATGTAATGCTTGTCTACTTGAAATAAAGAAATCATACCCATAAAGGTCTTCAAACTCATTTGCTTACAAGCACTGCCCAAGAACTATGAGAACACCTCTAAGATACAATTGCTAATGGGCCTTGATTTTACACCCCAAAGCACAAGTCCGAAGTACTCGGCATCTCAGATGTTGCATTATATGCATCAGTTTCGAACCTAGAATTTTGTCAATAGTTGCCCTGCTCCTATGTGTACCCCTTACGTTCCCGATAATTCGGCTAACGGTGTAATGGGAGAACCACTGCGATAGTGCCGCTAGTTTAACTGGCAGAGCGCCTCAATGGAGAAAGCCGAAGACTGACTATCTAGGTTAGTGAAAACTGGTCGGCCATCCGGAAACCGCGTCAAGCGACCTGTCATTAGAGATCACCGGTGTCAAACGAAGGGCTTCTTCCTCGAATTGGCCAACGTGGGCATGGGCATAAACCTCGGCTGACCAAGCCGACCACTCTACTCACCGGGGGCTCGTCATCGGTCCCCACCGTCAAACTCCTACGACTAAGTGAAAGCTATAAAGCCACCATAGTCCGATTGCCTAGTCCCTATCTGCGCAGACCTCCCCCGAGAACCAAGACATCGGCTAAGGGTCACAAACACCTAAAAGGGGCACCCTTCGTATATTGTGCAAAGGGGTCGAAGCCGACGACTGGCCACTTTCAATTTAACACGGTCAAACAGGGGGAATACTCAAAACAAAACATAAACACATGAGAGGAACTTAAGCCGTACTCATTAAATAACTTATAAATATTTATACATCACACAAACTTTGGCATTCCGAAGTGCTACCTAGAAATACAACTTGTCCTTAGGACACATGGCCTCGGTAAGACGGGCGCCCTCCTCCACTTCGGTAAAAAACTGCTCCACGGTGCGTGCTTTCCCTTTGGGGGGCCGCGCAGCAACAACCTGTGCTTCAACCTTCCAGAAGTGCATTTTCACACAGGCGTACGCCCGCCGCGCTCCTTCCAGACACACGGATCGCTTGCAGCGGTTGACTTGCGGGACGGCTTCTTGCAGTCGCACTAGGAGCCCGAAGAAGCTGGCTGGCAACACCTCCATGGGCCACAGATTGACACAGAGGTCTTGGAGCGCCGGCCTCGCCATCCGAAGAAGTTCCGCCAGTTGCTTCATCCGATGATTGAGCAACTGCGGCTGCGACGAGTCCTGGAACTGATGCCAGAAGGCCTTCTCCGCCTCATGGCCCTCTAGTTGGCCAAAATGAAGGCCGGCGTCCGCCGCGCTCCTCGGGAGATCGGCGAAGACCTCTGCGGATCGCCATTGTCACATCGCTAGTTCTGGTAATTACCTAGTGCTAGCATCTTGTTTGCATCATGTTTAAATTTCATTTAATTTTGAAATGGGTATTGATCAAACCCTAGCACCAAATCAAATCAACTAGTTCAAATTCAAAAAAATTCAATGAACCCAAAATTCCCTTCAATAGGTTCTGCCTCTCCGAGTGTCACCG
Organism: Elymus sibiricus; assembly: GCA_039707655.1. Classification (NCBI taxonomy): domain Eukaryota; kingdom Viridiplantae; phylum Streptophyta; class Magnoliopsida; order Poales; family Poaceae; genus Elymus; species Elymus sibiricus. The sequence continues at coordinate 180,853,159 of CM077670.1, forward strand.
ACTACCTATCCGAGAAGCAATGCCCCACCATGGATATTCTAGGCAAGCAAACCCCCTTGGTCATTTCGATAGAAACCCAGTCTCTCGCTCCTGCTCTCTTTTATTGCATTAGGACAACAACGATTCAACTATTACTTGTTGCGGTAGTTGAACCCATTCCTCTGCATGACCTGTCATTGTCACAGTAAATAGCTAAACCTTCCTAGCATGATTACGAGTTGCTTGAGACATGTTGTGACTTCATCCATGCCATCCTTGCTATTGCTTAGAGTTGTGTCAGGTCTGATTCATCTGGGAATGAATTGGAATGTTGTGATCATGTTCTGATGTTGAGAGCTAAGTGTGTGAACACGATTTGGTAAAGGTAGCGATGAGAGGCCATGTAGGAGTACATGGTGGGTTGTCTCATTGAGACCGTCCTTAAGAACTGAGTTCTGTGTCTGTTATTCCAGAACAGCTACTACCACACATCGGGATACTTAATTGACCCTCTCGACTTATTAATCACCTTGATCTCTGTCCAGGAGTTGCCACTAGTTTTTGGTGTTTGTAGGTCATGTTATTTGTCTACCAAGTGGCACCCAGCCAGGTGGGCTTGGGACAGACTAGGCACAGTGGCACGGTGTACCAAGTGGCACCCGGATGGTGGGATTGGGAACCCCGCACACATCGTTTGGGGCCGTAATGGAAACTTCGGCTGGACTTCCCTTGCGGGTTCAGCCTCAGATAGGCGATAAACCTGGACTAGAGTCTCGTGTGGTTAGTCAGGTTGTGGCCGACACCCTCGCCAGGTTTCCGCTTGAAGGTTGCCAAGATACATGACGTGTATATGGTGGTAAGTGGTGAGAGCGTGTGTGTAGAAGTACACCCCTGCAGGGTTAATGATCTATTCGAATAGCCGCGTCCTCAAACATGGACTACTTGGAGACTTATATGGTTCATTGATAACTTTAAGTGGATACTTTAAAATGCGCAAGATAAGCGTGAGTGCTATGGATGGCCTTCTCGTAGGGAGACAGGACATGATCCATAGTGGTGTACTGATGTGGTGATTAGTGGACTCGTGTGCGCTTTCTCACCTCAAAGATTTTACTGGTAGTCATAGTACAGGATAGACACTGAGTCAAAGTTGTCTTGCTGCAGCTAAAACCCACAACACCCTTCTTGATACCGATGCATAAGTAGATAGTTCTGATGTAAGTCTTGCTGAGTACCTTTGTACTCACGGTTGCTTAATTTATATTTTGCAGAGGAAACTTCAGTCTCATTAGTAGTTCTACGTGGGCTTCGACGATTAGCTTGGGGATCCCAGACAGAGGTCTGGTTCCTATAGAGGGTCTTGTAGATGGTCAGGCTTCTCAGCCTTTTTATTTTGTAGTTGTCTGTACTCAGACATGTATATGCTTCCGTTGCTTGTATGCTCTGTATGATGGGTCATGTGACCCCTGTCTGTAATATCATGTTATGTATGGCTCTTCAGAGCCTCTGAAATAAATACTTGAGTTTGTAGAGTTATATTGTGATGCCATGTTGTATCTACACATATCGTGCATATTGTGTGTATGTTTGAAATGCATTGGTATGTGTGGGATTCGACACCTAGTTATCTGCCTTTGGTAGCCTTTCCTACAGGGAAATACCTCCTAGTGCTTCCACTGAGCCTTGGTAGTTCGCTACTGCTCCGTAACACATGGATTGACCGGCATGTATCCTTCTTTGCTCCTGTGTCTGTCCCTACGGGGAAATGTCACGCGTTGTTCCTTTAAGTTCTTGTAGCTTGCTATGACTTGGGATCATAAGTTGATGACCGACACGTGCATTGCTGGGTTACCAATGCCTGTCCCTGTAAGTTTGTGCCACCTTGGTTTATGACTAGTCATGTCGACCCGGGTTCTCTGTCATATGGATGCTAGTGACACAATCATATACGTGAGCCAAAAGACGCAAACAGTCCCGGCCAAGGTAAAGGCGGCAGCCGTGGGTTACCGTGCGTGAGGCCGCAAAGTGATATGATGTGTTACATGCTAGATCGGTGTGCCTTAGGATCAGGGTCCCGACAGTTTTGGTATCATAAATCATGAACAATTTTTAAGGGCATTTTGGGTTCATTGAAAATATTTGAGTTTGAACTAGTTGATTTGATTTGGTGCTAGGGTTTGATCAATCCCCATTTCAAAATTAAATGAAATTTAAACATGATGCAAACAAGATGCTAGCACTAGGTCATTACTAGAACTAGGGATGTGACAGCCATAGCTGGGTGAGCTCGACAACCCCCTTGCTGCCAAATACACATTGCAGTAAATATAGCTTACCTGTGGCTATCCGCTCCACTTGCTGGAGCACGTGGTGATCGGCCCGGTTCTGGGTCTGGAGCTCGGCATGAGACAAGCATAGCTTTCGTAGCTGCTCGCCCGTCTCTTTCTCCTTCTTCTCAAGGGAATCACATTTGAGATACATGCCCTTGAGAGTCTCCTCGACCTCCAGGACCCGCGCCTGGTCTTTCTCCATAGCCACCTTTTCGGTGGCTAGGTCTTTTTCTGCCTTGGCCGTAGCAGCTTTTTGCTGCTCGACCTCTTGCTGAGCCGTCAAGAGCTCGGCCTTGAGCCCCTCAAGCTCAGCCAGCGCCCCTGTTATCAAATTAGTTCGGCATCGGTTTTTCAAACAACAAGTTATCCTTTCTCAAAACCAAATTCAAAGGAAAAAAGCACCACGCATCGGTCGCTGACCTTGAGACTGCTCGACCTGCTTGTTCATCAGGTCGATGTCCTTTTTGGACCTCTGGAGCTTCCCGCTCATCTCCGCAATCTCCTCAGAGGCAGAGCCTGGAGCCGAGGTTGAAACCTGCATAAACAATTTCTAATGAGCCCCATAATCAATGACACTTCGGACACACATCCCGTTTCATCAGTTTTGGGGGCTACTCTTTCCTCTAGACCTATATTTTGACCCCAACACTAGTTTTTCAAACTGGCCCCGAGCTCGGGGGCTACTCAGTGGGTAGGCCGTCTAAACAATGGGTAACATATGCCTTCGGACAGTTACAAAGATTGATAAATCTAAGCAGAGAAGGCCCCTTTTTTTCTTAAAGACAGAGGATTACCTCGAAGCTCGTAACGAGGCCTTTGAAGACCTCATGCATTCCAGCCTCAGCGGACTGGAATCCCTGCAGTGCCGCGCCAATCAATGTGCGGTGCTCTTCATTGAGGGAGGAGCCTATCAAGGCTGCCTCCATCTCTTTGGTCCACCCCGCGCTAGCCCACGCTAGAGCGGGAGGTGAAGGTGGAAAGACCTCGGGCCCCAGCACCTGCGTTCTGGGTTCGTGGGTCTCCGGCTATGGCGGTGGAGCCGGAGTAGACTCTGGCTGGGCCACTGATTGGCCCAGCCCTTCCTGGACGACCTCGGGGACCTCGTCCCCTTGGCCTTGCGGGGCCGAGGTGTCAACCTCGGCCATGACCACCTCTTCGACCCTCGCCGCGTCATCCTGAGGGGTTGGGGTTGACATCACCTCGCCCTGCCCTTCTGGGGCCAGGGCAACGCGGTCCGGCGTCTCGCTGGTGGGCGGCAACCCGCTGGAGGAGTCGCTAAGGCGTGCCCTAGGCGGGCTGTGGAAAAACATTCACATGGCATTAGTCATGCCGGAAAAACTTAAATGTGAAGATAAAATACAAAGGACAGCGGCGTACCTTCGAGGCGGCGGCGTCTTCCTCCCCAGTGTGAGGGGGTCGTCTTCGGACTCGTCAGAGAGGATGTTCTTCTACGATGGCTGGGGCTCGTCGGCCGCCCCGGCCGAGGTTTCTTTCAAGCTCTTTTGGCCTGTGGGCTAGGCCTCGGCCTCGGCGTGTTCTGGCGCCGCCCTCTTCCCCTTTTGGGGAAGGTTATCCTTGTCCTCCCCCCATCGCTTTCGTGGGTGGAGGAGGCGTGGGTCTCCTCGGACCGGGTGACCGAGTTCTCCCGCCTTCGAAGACCCGTCCTAGCCTTTTGGGGCTTCGACGCCCTGGGTATCACCATGTGCAGCTCCTCGGTCAGGAGCGCAGTAAGCAGAGGGTACTTCTCCCCCTCCGGAAGTAGCGCCGGGCACCGTATCTGCTAGACCTTGTTTACCCAGTTCTGCAAACATGGATTGGGTCGATTCATCATAGCCTGTCACACATAGCAGGAGAAGAATATAAACGTGTATATTGAACACTTACCGGTGCGGTGGTGTAGCCGACCTCGAAGCCGAGGTCCTTCCCTTCCTCAGGAATCTTGTCCTTGAGCAGCTTGAAGAGCCGCTGTAACACCCCGATTTTTGGCCCTTTCTTTTTCTTTTGGATTTCTTTGAATTTTTATTTGGAGTTCTTTTTCCGTGGCTATGTGGTCTTGAAACCTGGGAAGATCTTCTCTCCTGCCACTTCCAAGTGGCTTGTCACTCCCAAATTTTTCCCAAGACCATGTCATTTCCATCGTAGCCCTATCCCAATATTTATTTCTGGGGAATATTCCTTTTTCTATTAAAGGAATAACACTGTTTGCTTTAGGTTGTGAAGCAAGCTATATTTCTGCCTTTCCATAAATTCCCACAAAATTCTCATAAATTCTTTGGATCATATCTTCCACCAATATGTCAAAACCCACCCTTGCCTAGTTAAAAAATAATTCAGGAATATTCATTTTCCATTATGTCTAGAATGGCACTTTGTGAAGGATGTGCTATTTATCTTTTCTTGATTGCCCTCAAAATTTTTGGGCAATCCTTCATATCCAAATAATTGTCACATGCCAAAATTCAGCTTCATTTGCCTAGTAAATCTTCCTCAGGAAATTTCCAAAATTTCTGTCCAGAGGGAAGCATTGTGAAGGAAGTACCATTTATACTTATCCAAATGGGATGAAATTTTTATGCTGCCTTCGTATGCCCAAATAATCACCCTCTACCAATTTTCAGCCCAATCCAATCATCCAGGTGAGTGCTACTTCATGATGTAGTTTCTGGACCAGTTGTTGCAGTTGTAAAGCAACTATGATGAATATTGGTCCAAATCTTTTCAAAATCCCCAGGATCATAGTCCTTCCTACCCTAAACACCTGAGACATTCTGGTTAGCTCTTATCCCATCCCATTTGATCACTATTTCATGCCTAAGTTTGCAACAGCAAACTTTCTCTGATCACTCCCATCAGCTCATAGTCTCTTTGGCCGAGCCATCACATCAATGGGACTGTAGGTTGGAGAGACAACACGTTTAACATCTTTTGGTAGACCCTCGTGCCCTCCTCTCACCAACGCACGTGGTGACCACGCCATTGGCATGCGTTTGGCGCGCTCTGTGTGTCGGCTAGCTCCGGGCACTCCTCTGCTTGCCATTTCCACACGTCCCAGTGTGTCCTAGAGCTTCGTGGTAGCCTCGCGCTCACTCTCCCGCCCTGGCCCTCTCCTCCTTCGCCCACCTCGCGCCACGGTAGCCACGACCACATGCGCACAGTGGCCAAGTGGCCGACCGGACTTCGCACCGCCCGCATCTGCCCTCCTCTGCGCCTCCACTAGCCCGCTCTAGTCTCCGTCCGAGCCAGCCCGCGTGCGCACGCGTACGCGGTCGCGCCAGCGGCATCGACCGCGCGTCCACGGCGGCTTCCTGCAACGGGCATCTCGCCCCGGCTATTTAAGCCCTCCCCGGTGCTGCCTCTCCTCACCCACCTCCTCTACTCCACCCCAGCACCCTCCCAAACCACTCCATCGAACTCCGGAGCCCCTCCTCGCTTCGCATTGCCACCATGGCGGCCGCGGTCCTCTGCTTGAATTCGAGCTCCTCGGTGTCTCCCTCTCCACCTAGCTCTCCCACTGAGTCCCTTCCTTCCACCTCAAGCCTTCCCGCCCCCCATCTCTCCCTCCCGCGCGGCGTGCAGTGCACACCGGTGACGGCCGACGCCATGCTCTGCCATGGCCGATGCCCTGCTCGTCCTAGCGCTCCCCGGAGGCCGTGCGGAAGCCCACCCGAAGCGCGGTGCCGCCCCGATCCCTCCGGTGGCTGGAGCACCGCGAGGGATGGCCGGAGCCGCTCGGGCGAGCGCCGGTGCCGCACGCCCTGCCTATGCCTCGCGGGCGAGAGCGAGGAAGGAGAAGCCCAGCCCGTGGACCCTAGTGGCCCCACCTGTCATCCAGAGGAGCTCCGGGCCCGTGCGGTTTTTAAGTGAAAACGTATTTGGTGAAATACGCTTTCTTCTCAGGAAGGCGTACTCTGGAACGGCTTCGGCACAGAATACGTCTCGCTGCTGCGGAAGCGGATTCTCTGAAATGCGCTTTCACTTTCCAGCCGCCGGCCGAAACTCTTAAATAGCGGACGTTCGTCCGTTAAGGCCAGAAGTGAACAGATTTTTATTCGATTTCTGCCTAACGAACGAACGGCCGTAGCATGGGAACCGTTACTCTGATTCAGGTGATTCCAAAGCCCACGATCTCAGTTCGTCGATCCCGTTCCGCTGGTTGTCACACTGTGAAAATGACCATTTTGTCCTTGCCCTTAAAACAGCTCCGCCGAGAGGGAAACTTTTCCGGCGATTTTTTCCGCGAGTGTCTCACACTTCTCCCTGATGATTCCTCCATCCCCAGGCAAGCCACAACAACCACTTGCATGATGGCATTGCAGTAGCCATGGTTTCCACTTAAATATTTAAATAATTGTTTGCTCATTTAATGATTTTAATGCTTCGAATATGCTTGTGAATCCATGTCTATGCTTATGCCATGTTCATTTTCATCTAGTAAGTGGAATGATTAATTGCCAATGTTATTGTTATCATGTTTCATTTCCGATGCTAGTGATAATGACATGCTCACTTGAGTAGTTATGGATTGATATGAAAGTACTTGTGATATTCATGATCATCGTTATGCTATGTTCTTTTGCATCCCGTAGAATAAATGATTTATCATGTTTAGTTGTTAAATGGTTATGTTGCCCATCCATGGTTACACTAATATCATGCTCATGTGCATTTTTACTTCATTATGTTATTTTATTGTGACTCAGCTCTTCACCATTCAAGTTGAGCCAGACATTAATCGAACTTGAACAAATCTGTTGGCTGAGTCATGGTGCCACCGAATCGAGCTAACCAGTGCAGCCACACTTGCCTTATGGGGGCCCTGATTCGGTCTATTGTCATTCCTCATGCCGGTGCCTCAAACTAGGGAAGGTTATGTGCGCGCGCTACCCTGATTAGGTAGGCGGCCATAAGCCTTGTGCCCGAGTTGTTTGCGCGCGGTTGTCCTTGTTTGGGATGAGTTTGTTTGTTTGGCCACGACGGTGGAAGCCATGAAGGTGGCGGATGTCACGAGTTGACATCGGGGCTACCCAGGACATAGCCGAAAGGGGAGTTTGTCAGAATAGCCGGTGGAGTGTCATGCAATAGATTGGTTTTGTCGGAATGTCGTTGGTCCACCCGAATGGGAGCACGAGGCCATGAGTTCCGTGGTGTGGGTACATAGTACTAACCTCTGCAGAGTGTATAATCTATCTATAGCCGCGTCCTCGGTCATGGACACAGTTCGTAGTAGGTCACACTATGGGTTAACAGTAATAATAATAACCTGAATAATAAGCACCCCGGTTCGATGAGAAAGGAAGTTGGTTGATCCTTATGTGGTCACGAGATGACCACGATGGTATTCTTGATGATGGTTGATCATGAGGTGATCGTGTGATGTTCATGATGGTAAGTCTGAGACATATGGTGGTTATGAGATAACCTCCGAGCAGAGTAAGTTAAAATGTCGACCCCCTTGCATGCTAGTGCTAGTATCATCTTGTTCATATCATGAATTATATGTACATGCCATGCTCATGTTGTTCTAGTAGTATCATGTTCATCAATTGTAATTAACCTGTAAATGCCATGCTGTTGTTTGTCTTGATTGCTTTGGTTGCTGTGAGCTTGCGAGTACATTCAAAGTGCTCACCTGGCGTGCCATGCCAGCTTGCAGGTTATGCCGTGATTGCTTGTTTGTCCAGGATCCCGAGGTTGCGTCCCAGCCAGAGTCCTTGCGGAGTGGAGTCCATCACCGTCGTTGTTGTTCCGCTGCTAGCATAGAACTACCTTTGCAGGCGAAGTGTCGCCGTGCACCTGTAATCCTTTGTAACATCGGACCCTTTTACCCCGATTATTTGCAATAAGAGCTGATTTGTTCTATGCCAAGCAGTGCCGTATTCCAGAAGACATGATCTCTGGGCTGGAATACGGGGTGTTTCGATCTCTCTGAGCCGAGGTGCCACAGCCGCGTCCACATCCTGGCCAGGGAGGAGTGGAAGAAGTTGAGGACGGGTCCTGCATCCCCGGATTTGTGCTCCCACATCGGGGTGGCCCGGAGTTGGAGCGGGAGGATGCGGCGGTGGAGCATGACGTTGACCACGTCGGGCAGTTGGAGTTTCTTCCTGAGAGACCACCACTGGATCTTCTCGACCAGTGTCTCCACCTCCTCTGTGTTTCCCCAGAGGACGCCCTTCTCCTTCGAGGACTTGAGCTTCCTCGAAGGCCGAGCCGAAAAGGCGGGGACCTTGGTCTGGCCAGCGGCAAGCGGCCTAGTGATGTAGAACCACTCGCACTCCCACTCCTTGACGGTCTCGATGAAGGTGCCCTGGAACCAGTCGGCGCTCTAGTTCTTGCTGACCATGGTGCCTCCACACTCCGCCAGATCGGAGCCGCTGGACTTCGGCTTAATGCCGAAGATCTTCAACCATAGGCTGAAGTGCGGCTCGATGCGGAGGAAAGCCTCGCACACCGTGATGAAGGAGGCGAGGGGGGGGATGGAGTTCGGGGCCATGTGGTGGAAGTCAAGGCCATAGTAGAACATCACCCCGTGCACGAATGGGTGCAGCAGGAACCCCATGCCTCTAATGAGGTGAGGGATGAAGACTACCCGCTCCCCTGGGTTGGGGGTAGGCACCTGCTGGTCGGCGTCTGGAGCGCGGGCGGCGACGTTGGCGGGGATATACCCGACACACTACTGGAATCTGGCAATTTGCCATCTGTCCCCTCTTTGCCGTCTACCAGCTGACGGCAGAGAGCCTCTTTGCCGTCTGCTTTGGAAAAGCAGATGGCAAAGAACCAGCTGATGGCAAAGAGAGTCTTTGCCGTCAGCTGGCTCTTTGTCGTCTGCCAGCTGACGGCAAAGAGGACCTGGGCTGGTCTATTTGGCCACTTTGCCATCTACCTGTGCAACCTGGGGGTACCTGGGCTGGCCTATTTGGCCACTTTGCCGTCTGCCAACAGACGGCAAAGGCTGGTGTGCTTTGCCGTCTGCTGGCAGACAGCAAAGGGCATGCATATGCCCCAGCTGATGCCTGACGTCAGCTGACGTCATCTGGCAGACGACAAAGATCTTTGCGCCTTTGCCGTCTGCTGGCAGACGGCAAAGTACGCCGTTAGCCACCTAACGGGCCTAACCCTATACCTCTGCCGTCCAAGCCCTTTGCCGTCTGCTTTCTTAGTATGGCTGACGGCAAACTTCTTTGCCGTCCGCTTTATTTAAGCAGACGGCAAAGCAGCTCTCTGCCGTAGTTCATTGAGCCGGACGTGGGGCCGTCTGCTGGCTGACGGCAAAGGGCTTTGCCGTCCGCCAGACATTCCTTTGCCGTCTGCCATGGCAGACGGCAAACTGCCTGATTCCTGTAGTGACACTCCACAGCTCTTGAAGCATGCCCTCCGTCACGATGGAGCCCACCCAATGCCCTTTGAGGGTGTCGGCCATGGCTGAACGGGAAAGTTCGGGTGCGCAAAGGTGGGAAGAGGCGAGATTGGATCTGGGCGCTGGAGCTTGAGGAGGCAGAAGGCAGGGGAGATGGGAGCGTAACTACTCGCTCTGTTAGCTTTTTACTCTTATATGCTGCTGAAAGGCCAAGACTCCCCGTTGCTGCGCCGACAAAAATGCCACTCTCCCCCTCCGAAGATGTCGTTATACGCATGGGGAGAAACAAAATCTTGATGATATCCCTGAAAATACGGGCACGATCCCCACCTCGACGGGACGTGCTAGTAAGAAGGTAGCCTCGAACCACGATTTGAGATAGGCAGTAACAGCCAGACCCATCGTGGGTAGCGCCTCTTCGATAAAGTTGTCAGGCTATGGGGAACTGTTCACTCCTAGGTGGCTAGCCTTCGAGGTTAAGTAAACTCATGACCCTGGATGGGGAGAGAACTCGGCTGAACCTCATTTACAAACACCATTCCTTGGGAGGGCGGCTAAGAGATCCAGAATATCGAAGGGGAACTCGTCTGTCAAGCCAAGGACACCGGATCTGAAGTTACCGTCATTGAAGAGATCGTCCTCGGCGTAGATGACTAGTTCGGGGGCTACTAACGGTGTCCTGGACTAGGGGGTACCAACCTAGTCGGCTCATATTCCTCGGGCTGGGCCAATGGACCCACATTCTTATCAAGATGGACTCCAGAGGACGCATGCGAGAACAAGATTACATCTGCCGAAGACTTGACGTATACTCCAAGACTTCCCCTGCTGCCTCCTCGTCTGGATACCGACCTTGTAACCCTAGATACCCTATCCAGCGTGTATATAAGCCGAAGGGTTTAGCCCTTAGAGGGGACCTCAACGCAATCTCATTCACCTAGCCTTAGGACTAGATCATACGATCTCGAGGTAGATCAACTCTGTACTTGATACTTCTCCATCTATATAAACAAGAGCAGGACATAGGGTTTTACCTCCATCAAGAGGGCCCGAACCTGGGTAAACATCGTCCCCCTGTTCCTGTTACCATCTGTCTGAGATCCACAGCTCGGGCCCCCTACCCCGAGGTCTGCCGGTTTTTACACCGACACTCGTGCTTTTGTACAGTTTGTAAGCTGGAGTTTGATGTTGTTGCCCTTTTCAACTTGGATGTGGCTGTCATATTTTCTTTGAAACAAGGCTAATGGCTTGACATTTCTTTAATTAAGAGAAAAATATTGTAACAAATCCCGACCAAGGGAAATAACATCACTCTCACCAGCTACTTGATCTCATTGTGCATTACAGAACCCAAATGCTTAGCGCCCGCCAGCACCCCCAAACTTATTTTGAGCTAGCACACCAAATGGGCTGTAATTCCTAATAAGAAAGGCTGCATGGTCATGACAGATTTGGATTCTGACAATTCGAACCCACAAGGAAAAATCCTATACAAGGTGGTGTCGACTTAGTCAACAAACGATTCTGCCTGTCAGCCGTTGGATTGACATCCAACATCTGTCATGTTTCTTCTATCTCTTGGCTTCTTCCTCCAGACGCCCAAACGAAACCACGTCATCGGTCCCGCCTCCCACGGCTGGTTGCGCCTCCGCGGCTCCGCCCACGCATTGCCGCCCCACCGTACCCTCAAAGGTTGGCCAGTCCATCACTCTACTCCCCCACAGGTCCTGTTATTCTCCGCCAACGTCAGCCCCAACCCGCACCCGCACCCGAACCAGTCAACCCACGTACTCCCCTCCACCTGCAACTACACTGCCGCATCTTCCATGCTTCCTATCCGTTCGTGTCCGAGGCCTTGTCGTCATCCTACGCCTTGGTTCGCTCGCCGCGGCGCCGCTGTCTGGCGTTGTCAACATGGTCAACAACCGAGAGGAATCAGGAGATGACTGTACGTGGAGGGGATGATAGTAGGGACCCATGAGGGTCATGGCAGTATGCAAGCAAGTGCCTCCATATAACAAGCACAAAAATGCTTCCTCCTAATGGTTTGACATCTGGGTCCCACGCCATTGTCAACGTAGTCAATAAACGAGAGAATTGCCCAATGAGCGGCTGACACCAGGGACCCAGCAGCTCACGTAGTTGTTTTTTTGTTTTTGAGACGGAGTAGGGTATCAACTGGGATGTGCGGGGGATGTATCCCTCTAGCCCAGGCTTTTATTTTCTATTTACCACATGACTAGCCCAGTTGTTGTTTTTTCTTTCTGAAAATGGCTAGCCCAGTTCTATTTTTTTGCAGAATACCCAACCGAGCCCTACTTGCTTTTCTCAGCCCTGCTGGGCTGCAAATTTTTCAAGACGAGGAGGGATGTATTTGGGAATTGCCCAGAAAATGGGCTATAAGTAGTAATAAATGGGTTTTAATTTTAAGAACAACACAGCAAACCGGCAATTCGTTTCAAATTACGTTTTTTTAGGATTTCGAGATTTTAAATTTCATTGATTTTTCTGCGGGGAAAATTTTGTTGGATTTTAAATTAATATAAATTTATTTTACAAATTACTTTGAATCTGACTCGAAATTTTGGGATTAAAAACAGTTCGGACCCCACCGAAATATGCAAAATTTTGTTGAATTTTTTAACCGTGGCTAGAATATGGGCTGTAATGCGAACAAAAAGAATATGGGCTTAAAAAAATCCTTAAAAATTAGCAAATGGGATGTAAATTATTAAAAATAATGGAAAATGGGCTGTATGCTGTTTGCCACAGATTTGGAGTGCAACTTGTGGGCCTACTATGTTGACGCAGGGCTTTGTGAACTTAGTCAACAAACGATTCTAGCGGCAGTGACCATTGGATAACATCCAACGGCCATGCTGCTTCTTCAATATGTGATCTTATTGCTCTAGCCGCCCAAACTAGCACCGGCAGGACCGCCTGCTACCGCCTCCCGTGGCCGGCTGTGCTGCCACGCAGGCCTCACCCCCCCTCCTACTACCACCGCTGGCCAGGCCATCCATGTACTCACCCATACCTCCTGTTATTCTCCAACGACACATGTCTCACACCATAGCCGAACCAGTGAACCCTCGTACTCCCCTCAGCGTGTGGCATCCAATGCGGTGGCTTTGCCGGCTCTGGGTCGTTCCCTTCCTGGGCCTCGCCGTCGTCCACCGCGTTGGTGCTCTTTGCGCGGCGTGGTCAACGTCGTCAACAAACGATAGCCATCGGAAGAGGGATGTACATGGAGAGGTTGACAGTAGGGACCCACATGGTCCATGGCCGCACGCAAGCAAGTGCCTCCTTATTACGCGAAAAAAATGATTCCTCCCCCTGACAGCTAGGACCCACCAGCTATATCTTCACACGAAAGGATGTGCCTCCTTATTACGCAAAAAAAATGATTACTGCCCATGACAACTAGGACACACCAGATTTGGAGCCTGACTAGTGGGCCTACTATGTTGACGCGTACGCAGGGCTTTGTCAACTTAGTCAACAAATGATTCTGGCAGCAATGACCGTTGGATGTCAATCCAACGAGCGTGCTGCTTCTTCAATCTCTGATCTTCTTTCTCTAGCCGCCCAAACCAGCGCCGGCAGGACCGCCTGCTACTATCTCCCATGGCCGGTTGTGCTGCCGCACTGTCCTCACCGCCCCACCATACTCCCACCGCTGGGCAGGCCTTCCCTCTACTCACCCACATCCCCTGTTATTCTCCGGCGATGGCAGCCTCACACCACAGCCGAACCAGTCTACCCTCGAACTCCCCTCCTCATGGGCATCCACTGTCGTGTCTTCCCTGGCTCCTCGTAGTTCCCTTCCTAGGCCTCGCCGTCGTCCACCGCCTTGGTGCTCTCGGCGTGGCATGGTCAATGTGGTCAATGAATGATAGCCATTCGAAGAGGACTGTACATGGTGAGGCTGATAGCTGGACCCACCAGCTACATCTTCGCACGGAAGGAAAGTGCCTCCTTATTACGCGCAAAAAAAATGATTCCTTCCCATGACAGCTGGGACCCACTAGCTATATCTTCGCATGCAAGGAAGTGCCTCCTTATCCTCCCTGATAGTTGGGACCCACCCGGTCGAAGCGTACATAGCGTTGTCTGTCTGTTCACGAACGTGTATGTACATACTGGTCGATCGGTTTCTCTGCAACGATGAACTGTGGGCGTGTAAGGAGTGGCACGTGTCATAGTAGAGCCCCCGACATAGCAGTTCAGGTAGCCCCGTCTAAATCGTGTACACGTACATATAGCCACCCTGCAAAAAAGACGGGCACGTACATACATACGGGCGGGGTCTCGAACGCCTACTCGCACATACGTACGGCCATGGCTCGTGTACATGGAGAGGTAACGGACGGCAGCAATGGCCTCCTATTCATCGACAGCCAACTGGCTGGGTCAGAACGGAGAAACAACGTCGTGTTCATTGGGAGGCAACCGACTTGGACGGAACAGCCGAAACGGGGGTCCTGTTCATCGACTCGGGGTCTGGCGTACCACAAAACGGAGGAAACAGACTTCTCTTTGAGCGCCAACGGCTGGAACAGGGTCCTGTTCACCGGCTGGGGGTGTGGTGTTCCACAAAACGAAGGAAACAGACTTCTGTTCAACCGCCTATGGTCGAAACGAGGTCCTATTCATCGGCTGGGGGTCTGGCGTACCGCAAAACGGAGCAAACGGACTTCTATTCAACCGTCTACGGTCGAAACAGGGTCCTATTGATCGGGAGGGCTCTGGCGTACCTTAAAATGGAGGAAACGAACTTCTCCCCAACTGCCTACGGTCGAAACAGGGTCCTGTTAATCGAGAGGGGTGTGGCGTACCGCAAAACGGGATTCCACGAGCTACTGTTCATCCACCATCGACTTCCTCCAGCCTCCACCAGCTACTGTTCATCCAGCCTCCATGAGGTCCTGTTCATCCACACCCAACCAGCTGGGTGTGGCATACCACGGCACAGTCTCCTCGGAGTCCTGTTCATCCAGCGGCAACCGCCTACTACCACGGGGTCCTGTTCATCCAACCGCCCACCGGCTGGGGTGGGGCGTATGAGCGGGTGGCAGCAACGGGAACTGTTCATCCACAGCCAACCAACAGGCTAGGTCAACTCACCACGTCTCGCGCAAGGGGCTCGATCGATCGATGCAACAGCAGTCTCGACTTGTTCTACGTATCGCGCACACGGCAACAACGGGCACTGTTCATCGAGAGGCAGCCCAACACTGGCTGGCTACGTCTCTCACGGGGGCTTGATCGGCTTTAGTAAGCGGTGAGAAGGATCTATCGGGTTCAGTTAGCAGCGAAGGAATCACTCGGGTTCAGTTTGCAGCGAAGGGATCGCTCGGCTTCAGTACGTAGTGTGGAATTGATCGCTCGGGTTCAGTACGTAGTGCGGGGGCGGATCGATCGCTCGGGTTCAGTAAGCGAACACCTCGCTCAGGTTCAGTTAGCGAGCGCCTCGCACCCACGTGCGCGTACGAGAGAAACGCACAAACCACACTACATCTCTCGGCCCCGGCCACCCACCGTAACCGGGAACTCCCCGAAAATTTCCTCGCCCTCACTTCTACCATGATTTTTTACGTCATGGACGGCCCAAAGATTGTCATGCGGGTGCGTCTCCGGCTCGCCCAGGATGAAAAGCGCATTTTCTGTCATAATTTTTTGTCATAGAAGTAGGAGCCCACCACATCTATGATGATACATGTTTTTGTCACAATTATCGTCATAGAAGTGTCACATCCATCACAAAAAAAGTTTTCGTTCAGGCCATAATGTCACGGATGTGTCTTTTTTTTGTAGTGCTCGCCGGCGAGCCTCGTGGATCACCTCACGGCACCATCTGGTAAACACTCTTGGCCCGCGGCGAACATCAAGTATGAGACATGCTACCCATTCACCGTGCCGGAGTCGCTGGAGGATCACCGCCGCCTGCTTGTCGCGGAGGAGGACGGCAGCAACTTCCTCTTGGCCGTGGGCACCGGCAGGGCCCGCATAGGCCGCCGCCCCGTCTCTGTCATGTGCGTCAGGGGCAACGCCGCCGATGCTGACATGAGGCCGATGTTGTCGTGGTGAAATCACGGCAGATGCCATGAGATGGCTAAAAGTGGGGGGTCGCGTGAGGACGTCGGTGGGTTCTGGAAGCGAGGTTGGCACGCGCGTGCGGGAGACACAAGGCGTACCTAGGTTCAGGGCCCTCCGGGGAGGTAACACCCCTAGTCCTGCCGAATGGGTTGATAGGCTCAGAGGCCGCAATGGTTACAATGGTTCTCCTGGAGCTGTTTGAATGGAGGAGGAAGAAGGAGCTAGTTCTCCATTCGGCCTCTCGTGTGTGTGGGTGTGTGTGTGTTGCTACTGGGTGCCGACGACTAAGAGAGAGCAAACCCCCCTCTACATGGAGGCCCCCTGGGGGGTCTTATAGGCCGACCCCCAGGGTTACAATGGGTTTTATAGGCCGACCCCCTAAGAGAGGCGGGAACGAGCGTCCGCGAGCATGCTCAGGCGAGGAGGCCCCCTAGGGTCTTTTATCTGCTGACGCCCAGGGGACAGTGCTACTGTGGGTGATGGAGATACACTATAGATGAATAGTAGGTGCCGACGAGCGAACAGTGCAGCACTATTCGCCAATAGTGCGCTACCGCCGGGTACGGCCGTCGCGTCTGCGTGTGTCCGATGGGACGCCGTAGTTGACTTCGGGCAGTCGGCTGGCTGGAGCAGCCGGCCGCGGGCGCGAGCCGGTGCAGCCGGCCGGCTGGAGCAGCCAGCCGCGGGCGCGAGCCAGAGCAGCCTGTCCGGGCGGGCATGCACCTCATCCAGCTCGCTGTCTTGGGACTACCCGGGGGTCATCCCCCCGACAGTAGCCTCCAAGCCTCCGGGCGACTTCGAGAGTCGGGCAGAGGGTTTCTGTAGGTGTTGTACCAGAGGTCGTCGATGACAGCCGGCTGCGGGCGGCAGCCGGCAAGGCTTGCTTCCAGTGGGGGCACGCTAGCGAACCCACTGGGTGTAGCCTCCGAGCCTCCGGGAGACTCGAAGAGTCGGGCGGAGGGTCTTCGCTCTCGTGGAAGCAGGGGTTGTCGATGACAGCCGGCTGCGGGCTTGCAGCCGGCGTGGCTCGCTTCCAGTGGGGGCGCGCTAGCGCACCCACTGGGTGTAGCCTCCGAGCCTCTGGGCAACTCAAAGAGTCGGGCAAAGGGTTTCCGCAGTTCTCGTGGCAAATGTCGTCGATGACAGCCGGCTGCGGGCCGCAGCCGGTGCGGCTAGCTTCCAGTGGGGGCGCGCCAGCGCTCCCACTGGGTGTAGCCTCCGAGCCTCCGGGAGACTCGAAGAGTCGGGCGGAGGGTCTTCGCTGTCGTGGAAGCAGAGGTTGTCGATGACAGCCGGCTGCGGGCTTGCACCCGGCGTGGCTCGTTTCCAGTGGGGGTGCGCTAGCGCACCCACTAGGTGTAGCCTCCGAGCCTCCGGTCGACTCGAAGAGTCGGGCGGAGGGTTTCCGCAGTTGTCGTGGCAGATGTCGTCAATGACAGCCGGCTGAGCGCCGCAGCCGGCGCGGCTAGCTTCCAGTGGGGGCGCGCCAGCGCTCCCACTGGGTGTAGCCTCCGAGCCTCCGGGCGACTCGAAGAGTCGGGTGGAGGGTCTTCGCTGCCGTGGAAGCAGAGGTTGTCGATGACAGCCGGCTGCGGGCTTGTAGCCGGCGTGGCTCGCTTCCAGTGGGGGCGCGCTAGCGCACCCACTGGGTGTAGCGTCCGAGCCTCCGGGCGACTCGAAGAGTCGAGCGGAGGGTTTCCGCAGATGTTGGAGCAGACGGTGGCGTCGAGGATGCCGGTGGCAGCCGGCGGCGGGCCTGCAACCGGCGTGGCGTTTTCCCAGTGGGGCGCGCCGGCGTACCCACTGGGTGTAGCCTCCAAGCCTTCGCCCGAGGAGGGGGGTACCCACGGAAATGATCGTGCGTAAGACAAAGTTAGTCAATGCAGATATATCAAATATTTAGCTTTGGCAGCGCAAGTTTTATGCAGAGGGTGCCGACTCGGTTTCGTCCAAGCCCCCTTTAGTCTTTTTCATGTCCCCTCCGCTCTTTGGCTTTTGCTCTTGCTAGCCGGATAGCCGGGGGCCGGTCTGTAGCTGAGGCGAAGAGTGGGCTGTGGAGTAGAGTGTACAGTACTCGGACTCTGGGAGCAGATTCGACCGAGTTGATACTCATAAAGGAAACGACCGGGTCGCCCAAAGCGTTTTCTCCCCGCACGTTTTTAATGTGAGGTGACCTCCTGCGTTTGCCCTCGTCAGCCGGACAGGCGGGAGCCGGTCTGTAGCTGAGACAGAGAGTGGGCCGTTGGTACCGTTTACAATACTAAGCCGTCTGCGGGAAGAACGTATCGGGCCAAACGGCCAGCCCCCGGGCCGAGACTAGATGGCGCCAGGGCGAACAGTAAAGTAGCTGAAGAAATGCAGCGACAAACCCCGAGGGTCGCTCGGGGTTCTCCGTCTGTGCGCACGATGCAAAGGTATGCGAATGGGGAGCTCACATTGGTTTTCGTGTAGACGGGGCGGAGGTGTCCGCCGGCAGACGGCCCGAGCCTTCGGGCGGTCGAGGGGCGCCCCAGCAGGTCGGGCAGCCGGGACGGCTCCCCGGCCGGGCGTCGAAGCGGGCAGGCAGCCGGGCCCGCTCCCTACCCGGCCTGGCGCAGCTGTCCGAGCGGCGATTCGGGCAGGCGACCGGGCCAGGTCACCAGCAGGCCGGGCGTCGGAGCGGGCAGGCGACCGGGCCGGGTCACCAGCCGGCCGGGCCGGGTCACCAGCCGGCCGGGCCGAGTCACCAGCCGGCCTGGCGCAGCCGGCCGGGCGTCGAAGCGGGCACTGCTGCTGGTATTCTTGTCTTTTTTATCCGGCAGCAACTTTTTTTTTCTGCAGCCGGCGCCCTTTTTCTATCTTTCTTTAGCCGGCTGGGGTAGCAGGCCCCTTTTCTCATTTTCTAGCCGGCCCCCACGTTTCTTTTTCTTTTTTGGCCGGCTGGGCAGCCGGCCCCTTTACTTCACGAGCAGCCGGCAACAGCGGTCGGGCAGCGGGAGCCTGCACGGCTGGCGGCCGGGCCGGCGGCAGGGCGGTCGGCCGGCGCGCGCGGAGCGGAGGCGGCCGGGCGCAGAGGGAGGCCACAGGAGGGGAGCCGCGAGGGCGAGGCACGGAGGCCGGGCCGCGCGTGGTCGTGCGGGAACGGCCGCGGAGGGGCGGTCGCAGCGGGACGCCGGCGAAGGACTCGGGCCTCCCGACGCCGAGGCGGAAAGGGTGGAGCAGGCGCGCGGGGAGGAGGGCGCCACGCGGGAGGGCCACGTGGTGCAGGCCTGGCGAGGAGACCGGGCCATGGGGCGACGACGAGGCTGAGGGCGCCGGTGACATGCCTGGGGCGCGGCCGCGCGGCCGTGGAGGAAGCAGCGCGTGTTGGAGGAGCGGGTCGAGGCGGGGCCGGAGACGCGCGGAGGCCGCGGGCTCGGCCGGGGTGGCGCGCGGAGCGACGCGAGGGCCGCGGGCACACCGGAGGCCGGGGGAGCGGGGTCAGGGATGGGCCGTCGACAGGGGAGCTCGCGCGGAGAAAGGCCAGGGGCGGCCTGGCGCGGGGACGGCGGGCGCAGGCCGGCCGGCGAGCGCTCGAAGACGGGGAGGAGGAGGTCGTGCAGAGGCGTCGGAGCGGGGTCTTGTCGGTGGGACGCTCATCGGAGACGGCGGAGACGAAGGCCGCGAGCTCGTTCACAGCCTGGTGGGGCTACGTGGCAGTCGGCGAACGGTAGGTGGAGGAGGATGCGTCGGCCACGGGCGCGTGCGGCACTGCACGGCGACGAGGGCCTCGCCGGGGGTGTTTTCTGCTCTGCCCAGGGACTTTTTTTTGTACTACTACACAAGAGGAGAAAGCAATCGAGAGTGAGGGAGCGTGCGTGCGAGAGCATGCTCAGGCGAGGAGGCCCCCTGGGGTCTTTTATCTGCTGACGCCCAGGGGACAGTGCTACTGTGGGTGATGGAGATACACTGTAGATGAATAGTAGGCGCCGACGAGCGAACAGTGCACCACTATTCGCCAATAGTGCGCTGCCGCCGGGTACGGCCGTCGCGTCTGTGTGTGTCCGATGGGACGCCGTAGTTGACTTAGGGCAGTCGGCTGGCTGGAGCAGCCGGCCGCGGGCGCGAGCCGGAGCAGCCGGCCGGCTGGAGCAGCCGGCTACGGGCGCGAGCCAGAGCAGCCTGCCCGGGCGGGCAGGCACCCCGTCCGGCTCGCCGTCTTGGGACTACCCGGGGGTCATCCCCCCGATAGATGTACAAGTGTGTGCTCACTATTGATGCCCCTCCGGTGCACGAGGGTGACCTCGGCGGCTCCCTCATGCTGAATGACACTGTGGCGAGCTGCTCCATTTCAGGCAAGGTGTACATGGAACAGGGCTGGCTTCATGTGCATGTCAACCCAAACATGCTGCACGGGGACTCCAAGAAGGTTCACGTGGGCATATGCATTACCAAGTTAACTATTCATCATTAGTCTTCGCTCAATGGAAGCCGCTGTCTAAGCATGTGGACACCGACGCTCTCACCGGTTTCATTACCAAGATCCGTACGTCTGCCCTTAGCCTTCGTCCTGTAGCCCATGAGAGCTAGCTCCCTCTAGTGTAATTATTGCTGCTTTATCTTCGTTCATTTCATTGGGCCTGCGTGCCTTTTGCCTGCTTCGCTGTATTAAACCTTCCTTGTTGTTGTACTATTCAAGTTGCTACTCTGTGATTTGGCTGGTCGGGCTTTATCTATAAAGTCGGGCGATCTGCCTTTTCTCTAAAAAAACTTACCACTTCCTGGATCCTTTTTGATCATCGGAATCAGTTTCTCGACTCACAGCCATCATAATTTGCATTTGAATGCACATTCCAATAATATTATTTTTGCCAGGGCATATAACGTACAATATTTCAAACCCAAATCCAACATCGATTTTTTTTAATTGTTTGGATTGCTTACCACATGTGTCACGTGGTTCCTACGTCGAACTTATACTGGAGTACTATTTCCCTACTAGTTAAATTTATGGTAAAAAATATAGGTCAAAAAGTCAAAGTACGAGAGGAGCTAGTAAACCGGGACGGAAGTAGGAGTAGTCCTAGAGTACATGGCGGCGCTGTAGGGGAGTCTCACCCTGCTCGTGGCGCGGCAGTAAAGCTGTCATATCACAAAACCCCACCACTCCCAGTAATAAGTGGCCTGGTAAAATGAATGGACAAGCAACCATCAGATCACTCTTGTCTTTATTACATTTCATCTCTCTGCAGTCCGGTTCATCTCTCCACATTTACAGTCGATCCTAAAGCGGCACGCTCGATCCCTATCTACTACTAGTACTCAAGTTGGAATTCTAATTGCACGGCACAACTTCGTAGGAAAAAATACGACTGAGGGTGTACAAAAGGGTTTGGCAGTAGTAGTAGTACTTGCAAAAAAAATATAGTACGTATAAATTTTTTGA
Source organism: Elymus sibiricus (assembly GCA_039707655.1). Taxonomy (NCBI): domain Eukaryota; kingdom Viridiplantae; phylum Streptophyta; class Magnoliopsida; order Poales; family Poaceae; genus Elymus; species Elymus sibiricus. The sequence continues at coordinate 180,874,325 of CM077670.1, forward strand.
AAAGTCAAACTTTACAAACTTTGACCAAGTTTATATAGAAAACTACTTATATCTATAATAGTGAATATATAAATTATGAAACTATGTGTTGTGATGAATCTAATGATATATGTTTTGCATTCTAGATGCAAATATGTTTCTCCAAAAACTGGGTCAAATTTAGTGAAGTTTGACTTTTCAAAAAGTCTATATGCACTACATTATGGAACGGAGGGTAGTAGTAGGAGTCACTCATAGGAGTACGTGCTAGTATGTACGGTGTGCCGCCAAAGGCCACTAGTCCCTCCCCGGTGCATAGGGCATAGATTGAATGGCTGATCTACGGGATTCGCTTGAACAGTACTAGCTAGCTGCTGGCCCCATACTGTTCTGGAACAATCGCAACGGCACTTGTCCGAAAAATTTGCATGCCTTCCCGACCAGTGAGACACTCCATATAAAGTACCATATAGGAAAAATCACAGAGAGAAGGAAGCTAAAGTAAACAATCAAATGAGGATTCTTGCATTTCTTTTGCATTGAATCATTTCACAAGGTTGACTATTGTTGTTGTTCTACTTTTACCAAAACCACATCGTAATGTTCAAATGTGCATTTGCATGTCTGTACACATACACGTAGTAGTACAGTGTAGACGCATTGATAGTATAGATATAGAGAGACACTTGTACTGCGATATATAGTGAACTTCGTGCTATATGTACGTACTTACAAATGCATACGAAAACAAAAGGTTTCCAAACTTTTCCTTTTACATACTTAATAAAGGACGCTAATACGACCCGAATGTTCAGGATTTGCCAACGTTCGGGATTTATCATTTCCGTCCCAAAACTACAAGTACTCCTACCTACTAATGGGATCACCTTACGACACTAAATTATTCTTAATAAAAGCCACAACGCTCGCAGGAGTGCTTGCAGCGCACCACGAGTGCCCTGGTGCGCGGCCGTTTCCCACCGTGGTGACACAACGCCTCTTCCTCGGCCTCGCAACTCACGAGGTGCTGATTAGCGGTTTGCTGGCGAGCGAGCGCGATCTCACCGGTCTGGTGATCCCGTGCCAACAGGTACTCCCACTAGTGCAGCGACCTGTTATACAAACGGTTTTTACCCCCTTTCAGCGGCAGAGTTTTAAACCCTCACCTTGCCTGTGTGTGCGATAGGGGGGTCCTTTCCACATGACCCAGAAACCGTCCGCGATAGGGCCTCCGGTCACACACGTGGGGCAAAAAGAGCTCGTGTGCGATTGGGCGAGCCATCGTAGACAATTATACTGGCCCAATCATTTCCGTTCGTATGTACATCCCACACAGTGAATCCAAGACAAACGTTTCCGTTCGTATATACATCCCACACAGTGAATCCCAAACAAAGGTTTCCATTCATATATACATCCGACACAGTTTTCCGCATCACATCGTCTGTGATAGTGTTGCCATTGCAGACGATAGTAATAATTTTATCGTTTGTGTTATTGAATGCATCACGCACGGTGTCTAGAAGAAACTGTGTGGCATAGGCTGTCCATCACACACACTTTTTATGTGGAAAACGTTGTTGCAAGGTGGACTAACGCAAATAGTTGTCCAGAAGAAGTCGTGTGTGAGTGTTCATTGATCCAACACGTTTACTTCCTAGACACTGTGTGGGTTGTCTGAGATCATCGCCCACGGTGTTGTCTCAATAACCATTTGCACTAGAAAAACCCAATAATCAGGCTAATTGGCCTATTATTATTAATCCATTTATTAATCAAATTTACATTTCATATTAAACACACAATATATTTCATTTTTGTATTATGGAACCAGGATTTCATAATTGAAATACATCAGAGTACAACATCATATAGCTTCAGCACTCACTCACACCATATAGGCATATAGCTAGCTACCCCATTACACAATAGCACCAAGTTTCACATGCAGCATCTAAAACCTTTGGAAATTAGCATCATAGACGATAGATAGACAGATGAATCTCATTTGGAAAACTGCTGAAGCGGAAGGTGAATATTGAGCCATCAATGATGTTGAAGGTCCTTGCAACTTTAGGCCAGTGCCTGTGGATGATTGACTGCCCATCCTTCGTCCTCTTGAGGAAGACTTCAATATTGTACCATGGGTGTTGTATGAACACCTTCCTCGCCTCTTGACCATGCAGGTGGTTTGAGAGGTAGTCATCTGTGAATTGCTTTGGAAAGGCCTGAAAACAAAGATATGCATAAATATTTTCTCTGAATTTTGAAATGGCGCAAAGGAATAAAAAAAACAAAGTACTCCCTCCAGTCCATTTTACTCCGCGTATTAGATTTGTATCAAGTCAAACTTTGTAAAGTTTCAACAAATTTATTTTAAAAAATATCAATATCCACGATACCAAATATGTATACTATAAAATTGTATTTCATAATGCATCTAAAAATAATGATTTGGAAGTTTGAATGTTGATACTTTTTTCTATAACTTTGGTGAAAGTAGAGATACTTTGACTTCGGACAAAACTTATATGCAGACTAAAAAGGACCGGAGGGAGTATAAGAGTTAGTACCATCCTGTTGTTCACTGATGTCTTCTTCATTGTGCAGACAAAGATCTTGTTGTTTTTCGTCGCTAGTTTCTTTATCCAAAAAATCTTTCTGAGTTTCTTGACTTGACTGATATTCATGGACATCTCATTTCCCCATATGCAAAATGGGTCGAACAGTGGGTCAAAACCTCTAACAACAGGACCTACATGTGTAAGACCAAATTATTAAAAACCTAAATACTAGAATGGTTCCTGCAATTGCATAATAATGTGCTATTAGACAAAGGACCATGCATGTGCGAACCTCAATGGTAAACCTCAATGCCTCCCATTGTTTCCTTGGAACACAGATAAGGTAGCTATTGATCAGGTTAAGTGAGGGTTGGCATACTATCAGTAAAATATGTTGATGAAAAATAAACACATTGCAGTTTCAGCAGATTAATTCGAGCCACGTGGAAAAGCCATTTATCCAAACCAAGCATGCTTAAGAACTAGGAAATACAGCAATTGTATATGTTTCTCATGTATTTAGTACAGCCAAATTTGATTTATTTCTCACCTGCATAACAATACAAAATTGTACCCACGACAATTGAACATCGCATTGTAGAATTGAACCAAACAGTTAACTAAGCACCACAACAAATGAACCAAACAGTTAACTGAGCACTACATTGCACAATAGAACATACTAGAAGATCAGACAGTTAACCAAACCTAGTATGCTTAACAACTTGGAAATATAGCAATTATATTTGTTTCTCATGTATTTTGTACAACCAAATTTGATTTATTTCTCACATGCAAGAGAATAAAAAATTGCACCCACAAGAATTGAGCATCACATTGCAGAATTGAACCAAACAGTTAACTAAACATGACAACAAATTAACCAAATAGTTAACTGAGCACCACATTGCACAATATATAGAACATATATACTAGAGGATCAGATTGCATAGTAATAGTACATAGGACAATTCACTAGAATTTGTAAAGGAAAGGCAGGAGCAGCACATGCAACAAGTAAACCGAACATGCTTAACCGGCGTAGCTAGCTAGCTGAACGTAGGTCCTTGTAGTGAGCTAAAAAGAGAAGCTACTCCTCATCGTCGGAGATATCGATGATGATGGGCTCCTTAGGTTTGGAAGAGGGCGAGGCCTCCATATCGTGGGTGCCCTTCTCGTAGTGGTGAGTCACCTGAGCCGCTCCGGGCACCAACCTGCTAGCTCTGGAGTTGAGGTAAGCACGGGCACGCTGAGAAAACACCTCATAGTCTTCGTTGAAGGCACCGATGGTGGCCTCGAGAAAACGCCATGAACTATCGTTTAAAGCAGCCAACCACGTGGAGGCATCTGCACGCGAGGCGTCGACGCTGGCCTCGACGGCGAGGTGCTCCTCCAAGATTTGGGAGTCGGCATGCAGGGCAGCCATCGCGACCTCGTCATCGCGTGCGGTCGTGATTTGCGTCTCCGCTGTCAAATGCTCCTTGAGCTCCTGGCTATACAACGTGCACCATGGCTTAGGGCGGCGCTTATTTGGAGGATGGGTCGGTGATTTGGGTGGAAGGTGTCGCACCGGTGGTCGGGGCATGTGCGATGTAGAAGGAGGTGAAGGATGGGGGTCGGGTGAGGATTACCTGACTAGATCGACAAGGCCGAGCAGCAGGAAGGAGCATCGCCGATGAGGCGGTGGCACTACAAGGAAGCAATGAAGATTTGAACTTGGAATGGAAGGCGGCAACAGGGGAAATGTGGCTTTTGGTAAGGAGGAGGGGGGCATGGGAGGTAGATATTTCCGCGGATGCCGAAATTTTTCGCTCCGTGCACCGAAAAACTAGCGCGCAAAGTATCATCAGACACGGTCCCTTATTATGCATTGTGTACGATATCTGAACATCACAAATGATTCATATGGCTTACCCCATGTGTGATGAGTTTGAACGTGCAAATTTTGGTTCGAATTTCCCTGGTTCCAGTGGTCGTCCACGTCATTGCATAATTTGGGTACACAAAAGAGACTACATCACACCCACACTTCTTAATCGAGCAAGTTCAGCAATTAAATAGTTCTTGGCTGACCTAAACATTACTCTAACAAAAGACCGGCGCTCTAAACAAAGACTACTACTCCGCCTGGCGCTCGTCGATCTCCACCGCCTCCTCCATGTCCAGCTCGCGCCCGACGATCTCCTGGGAAAGGGGCTCCATGGCATCCATCGTACCATACTCGGCAAGCATCTCGCCATCTGCATCCGCCATCTCTTTGGAAAAGGCTGCCACGAGCTGGACGTGGGAGGCCACGGTCTGGGCTTGGACGGGCTCCATCATGGCAAGGTATGCCACAAACGAACGAACAGATGCTCGAACGCTCTCGGCGATTGCCAACTCTTCGGCCGTGGGTTGCCGACCGTTGTTGGAGAAGCTTCGTGTGATTTGTGCGGTGACTACTAGGAGCTGGGCGAGGACGGCCTCGACATGGGCGTGGGTGGCCTCCATCGTGGCTAATGCGGCCGCCGCAGAACGGACAACCGCTGTCCCGCTCTCGCCATTTCCTATCCCCGTCGCAGATGTTGTTGCCGCCATCTGATCTGCAGTAGCGGCCGTTTCAGCTGCCGCAGCCGCCCGGTCGCAGATTGTGGCCACGCTCACGCACTTTGTGAGCACGCTCATGGCGGCAGCGACCGCGCTGTCGCCGGAGCGGGCGACCGAAGTTGCCTTGATGACGGGGGTCCACGTCCCCATCTTTGACCGGCGACGATTGAACAGTGAAATGATATTTGGGGAGCTAGTTTGCTTGACGCGCCGGATGTGGACTGTAGCCGATGAACCTTCTCGCGTAAGCCATATATGATGGTGCTCTCAGATATTTTGTACTGCATTTCACACGGTTGGTGATAATAAACTATGTGTGATGTACTTGATTTCTCGTCTTGATTTGAAATACGGAATGGGGTAATAGCGGCAAAGGATGGTGTTTGAATTGCTAAAACATTTATCTGCAGTGAACATACAACTATAGGAGTGTCGTGTTTGTCGGAAGTGGGGCTCCGGGGACCCAAAGGTTCGAACACTGGGGTGAGCTCGTTCTACCACTTTGTCTCCTACCACGGATAAGCAACGACGAGGCTACGGCGAGAGCGCGAGAGCGAGGAACGGACCATGGACTCAGCGGTTACCCAGGTTCGGGCCACCTTGCGGTGTAAAACCCTACTCCTGCTTGTGGTTGGGATTGCAAGGGGCAAGAGAGTTCTTGCGTACAAGGTGGAGGAGGCAGAACTCAACCGAGGTCTCTCTACAACGGCAGCACTGCCCTTTATACCAGCCTTGGTCCTCTTCCCCCTCAAAAACTTAGGCGGGAAGGGTTGCCACACTTGGCGGTTTTGAAAGGGGACAGGCGCTCAGGCTATCCTGACAAAAGGTGGTCTTCGCCTGCCAAAGCATGATCCATGACACGCCGGTGGGCTCGGTGATGACCTCTGCTCTGCGCACCCGCCGTCTTGGTCTTCCTTCGCCGATCGGGCAACCTTTGGGGTTGCTTTGGGGAGTAGATAGCTGGCCCTACTCCCTTAACACAAAAAGGGAAACCATCTTCATCCGCGCCTGCTGGCGCGGCCTCTGTCGCCGCTCGTTGTCGCGCGCGTTGCCCATGTGATGGGCCCCAGACCGCGTGGCTGTGCCGAACGGCCTTCGTCTTGGGCGCCTTCGGGAGGAGGCGTCGGGAGGCCACCTCGGGAGGCCGCCTCGCGAGGCCGTTGGTGAAGATGCCGAGCCTTGCTCGTCGCTCCCTGAGGAAGGGTCCCCAGGAGGCCAGGGCCTCATGAGCGGTATTGGTGAGGTGCTTGGTGATGATGGCCTGCTGGGCCTATGCCAGGCGTTGCGCCCTGGGCCAAAGGCAGGCGGGTCTGGATACCCTGGGTTCCATGGGCCCGACAGTAGCCCTCGGGCCCGCGGCGCGCACGTTCCTGCCTACTGGGGGGCGAAACGGCGTGGGCCCTAACCGCCTGCGGCCAGGCGCGACGTGTGGCGCACGATGTGACGGTGGATGCCCCCACTTGTCCCACGACGCCTCGGTAACCGCCCGCACTGACATAAAACCTGCCGTGGGCGACCCAAGGCCATCATTGCCTTCTTGCACACATTGAAGCTGGTTCAATTCCCGACACCGGAGAAGGCGGAGCGGCGAGAGGAGCTCCGCGCCGAGCATAAAGAGGGGAGAGGAGAGTCGGAGTCCTCCACCATCTTCTCCTTCGTCCAACCTCCTCCGTCTTCTTGTTAGAGCCGCCGCGGAGATGGTGAGGGGGAGAGGGCGTGGCCGTGCTTCCGCTGCCGCATCCCAGGTTCCTCCCCGGGGGCGCGGGCGCTCCCCGACGGCTGCCGGTGCCGGGCCCAGTGGTCGCGGAAGGGGCGCCGCTCGCGGGCACGGAGGGCGCGGCGCGTGGGGCCGAGGCGGCCGCGGTGGAGCGGCCGTACTACCGCCCCAGGCGGGGAGCCATTCGGCGGAGGCGGCGCATGAATTCACCGTGAACATGCACCGCAGCCCTTGCACCTGGCTCCGGCTCCCGGACTCCTTCGTGGCGGCGATTGAGGACCGCGCGCCGTTTGGCTTGTGGGTGCAGGCTGACGGCTGCTGCAATGGCCCCTCCTGGGTAGCGACGGAGCTCACCCCTTCGGGCTTCATGTTCTTGAAGCAGGGGTGGAAGTCGTTCGCCCCAGCACGCGGCCTGAAGCGGGGGCACGTCCTCCAATTCAAGTACGACGGGGCCGCCACGCTCTTCATGAAGATCTTCGGGATCTCTGGCAGCCGTCTGGAGTGCTGCGCGGAGAGCGAGGATGGCAGCTACAGCAGCTCCTCCAGCGAGGACGACAGCTCCAGCGGTGCCGCCCCCTCCGGCGGGAGCGGAAGCGACGACGACTCCCCCTGTGTCAAGACCGAGGACGAGGACTCCGACTAGGCGCGCGCGGCGACGATTCCGGAACCCCTGGTGGCGGGCACCATGCGCACGGTGACGGAGCCACACTTGCCTGCATCGCCTTCTTGGGAACACGCGCGGCGCCCGCGCTGGAGTCTTGGGGGTGACGGCGCCTCGCCTAGGCCCTTGCTTTCTTTTTATTTTCCTGCATCGAACCAATGTAGCCCCGCGGGGGCGTAAAAATAGTATCTTCTATGTTTAACTTAATGCTTTTGTGATTCGAGGCATATGCATTCCCTCCTGAAGTCCTCTCATGAGGATGGTTTTTTTCCATTGTTCGCCTCGGCGCTCTACGCCTTCAGGACCCAGCCCCCGAGCGGGCCTCAGCTGCCACTGGTATGTCCGATCACGATGCCGGGACAAGGCCAGGAGGTGGGGGGCACTGGGAGCTAGTGAGGGCTCCTGAGGTGCGATGCTCAAGGAGCCCCCCTTTGGCGTGCAAGCGGCTTACGCAGAAGAAAAAACGCTAGCACCCAGCGGGATCTCAAGGGGAGAGAGCTTGAATGACGGTAAGGGCGTCTTGCGAGGTAGTCAGACTTAGCTTTTGGCGGAGAGTGGTGTCGGGCGAGCCACAGCTCATGAGGAGCTCACGCAGATCGCGAGTCACAAGGCTCGGCATTCGAAGTGTCTACGCCTCGCGAGGCCGGCTTGCGAGAGGCCGCCCACGAGGTCCTCGCGCGGCTCGCCTTCTGAGGGACTGCATGTCGACAGATTTCACAATGGGGGGAGCGGCATGCGCTCGCTAACTCGCCCGCGGCCATTGCGTGAGGAGATAAGGCACCAAGGACCTTGGTGAGGTGATGTGCACGGGAGCAGGCCTGCGAGCCAGAGCTCAGTCGCTTGGATTTGGCGGCACTGCAGGGACGGACCCGAGCACAGGCACCATGCCTAGCCCCCACTCACGGAATCGACCAGGGGAGGGGTCGCGAGCGCGTGGCGCTCTCCGGCTGGCATCGAACTTAACAGGCAATTAAGCAGGTAACATAACTCATCAGGGTGAAATCAGCAAAATCCACAACACAACCAAAAGGATAGGGGCTAGGCTGCCGTGTCCGGCACGGATCAGCTTGAGGTTGGTGCAGCCCGTGGGGCGCCCTCAGCCGCATTTAAACAAAATCACCTTGGCGGAAGGGTTCTGGGAGAGAGGGTGCGGGAGGCACGGCGAGAAGGAATGTGGGCCGCGCGAGGCAACGCGTCGGACGCAACTGGCGGGACCGCGCTGGGGTGACGTCAGACCGCTTGGCGAGGTGAGCCAAGGGAGTCCGCTCCTCCGGGGCCAAGGGGCTCGCGAGGAGCAGGGGGCTCACGTGGAGCAGGGGGCTCACGAGGCCCTAGCATGAGGGGCGCCAGCCTCTGGAAAGAGGCGCCGGCGTTCCTTAGGCCTAAGGGCATGCGCATGCCGCCGACGGCGGGGCCAGCGCCCTGGCCGATTTGCGGCAGCTGGAAGGGGTCCTGAGGGCAGAGCTTGTTGAGGCTGGTGAAGTCGACGCACATGCGCTCCTTGCCGCCCTTCTTGGGGATGACGACTGGGTTGGCGAGCCATTCGGGATGGCGCACCTCGCGAACGACCCCAGCTTCCTGGAGTTTCTGAACTTCCTTGATGATGAGATCTTGCTTCTCTGGCGCCTGGCGTCGTGCTTTCTGCTTGACGGGGCGTGCATTGGGGCACAACGCTAAGTGGTGCTCGATCACCTCCCTCGGCACACCGGACAAGTCAGATGCTTTCCGGGCGAAAACATTCGAGTTTACCCGAAGGAAGGTGACTAGCGCGCTTTCCTATGCAGGAGGAAGGCCAGCGCCGATGGTGAAGGCAGGGTCGAAGCCGCTGCCGTCCACCAACACCTTCTTCGTCTCGGCGCGGTCCTGAGAGAACAACTGCTTCTTCTTCATGGGCGCGGCCTCAGTAGGCTCGGCCGCGTCCTCGTCAGCCGGATCCGCGATAGCGGCAGCCTTGTAGGCGCGCTCGAGGGTGCTGGCCGCGTCCTTCCCGTCGCAGGTGACGGTGATGATGCCGCTGCAGCCGGGCATCTTGAGGACGTTGTAGGCGTGGTGGGTGGCAGCCATGAACTTGGTGAGAGCTGGGTAGCCCAAGATGGCGTTGTAAGGCAGGACAATGTGCGCCATATCGAAGTCGATGAACTCAGTGTGGTAGTTCTTGCGGGTGCCGAAGGTGACGGGGAGGCGCACTTGCCCCAGTGGGATGGTGGAGCCATCGGTCACTCCGGAGAAGGGCCTGGTCGGCATCAGCTGGTCGTAGGGCACTTGGAGCGTCTCGAAGGTCTCGATGGAAATCACGTTGAGACCGCGACGTTGCTGATGGTGGGAGTGCACAGCATGGGGACCGCGCCTGCGGAGGCCGTGGACATGGGATGGTCCTTGGAGTTGAAGGTGATGGCGTACTGCGACCACTTGAGGGTCCGTGCGGCCTCAGGCCTCGGGAGGGCGGCATACACCTCGCAAGAGAGTTGCTTGAAGTGGCGGATGGACGTGGGGGCTTGGGACCCGCCCAGGATGCAGGCGACCGCACGAGGCTCCTGGTAGCCCCCAGCTCCCTCATCCGGCTGGTTGACGTCGTTCCTCCGGGGTGGCGGCGGCAGCGGCGGAAGAGCGTCATTGGCCTGATGATTCGCCTCACGGGGCTGGTCGCGCCAGGCGGCCTAACGAGGCTGGTCGCGCCAGCCCTGGCGGAAGTTGCCGTCGTTGTTGTGGCTATCCCAGCAGTTGCCACCGCGGCCACCTCCGCGGCCGGCGCCGCTGCCATTGGGATCGTCTCGGTTGCTCTGGCGCTCGTCGCGGAGCAACTTGAGCTCCTGACAATCTTCAGTGCTATGGGAGCGCACATTGTGGAAGGCGCAGAGCGGCCGTTTGTCTTTCCTGGGCTCGTCGCGGTCGCGGCCGCGCTTCTGCTCGGGCTCCGCCGCTAGCACGGCGGGGCCTTTGCGCTTGACGTCCTTATTCTTGGTCACGGCGGCGTCGAGCGCCGCATTGGGGTCGTTGTGATGAAGAGGCGGCCTTCTTCAGCCTTGGTGCACTTATCGGCGAGGTCGAGCAGCTCAAGCACGGAGTCGAGCTCACCGTTGATGGCGAGATTCTCGCGCATCTTAACGTCAATGACGCCGGTGGAGAACGCAGAGATGACGGCCGCGTCGGAGGCGTGCGGGATCTTGTTGTGCACCTAGCTGAAGCTCTGGATATACTTGCGGAGGGTCTCGTCTGGGCACTGCCGCACACGCCACAGGTCGTTGATGGTGAGGGAGAGGTCCTATGTGCCCTTGAAGTTGGCAACGAACTGGCTGCAGAGCTCGGCCCACGATGAGATGGACGCCTCGGGGAGGTTCATGAGCCAGGAGCGCGGGCCGTCCTTGAGGGCCATGGGAAACCAGTTCGCCATGACCTTGTCATCACCGTTCGCCGCCTCGACGCTCAGCGCGTAGAGCTGGAGGAACTCCATGTGGTTGGGGGTGCCGTCGTAGCGCGGAGGCAGCTCAGGCTTGAACTTCGCGGGCTAGACCACGCGACGCAGCTCGCGGGTGAAGGCACGGCAGCCCACACCGCTTGAGGGGACGCCGCCAGCGAGGGCAGCGCGGTTTTGACGCCCAGCCGCCGCAACATCCTGAACGGCCTAGTCCTTGGCGTCGGGGCGGCGGCGGTTGCCACGGGCCACTGGCTCCGTGTGAGCCACGTGGCCAGCCCTGCGCTCGGCGCGCTCGCGACATGTGTCGGCCAAGAGGTTGGTGGAGCAGAGGGCGGAGCGGAAGAACAGTAGCGCACCCCTATCTGGCGCGCCAAAATGTCGGAAGTGGGGCTCCGGGGACCCAAAGGTTCGAACACTGGGGTGAGCTCATTCGACCACTTCGTCTCCTACCACGGCTAAGCAACGGCGAGGCTACGGCAAGAGCAGGCTAGCGAGGAACGGACCGTGGACTCAGCGGTTACCCAGGTTCGGGCCACCTTGTGGTGTAAAACACTACTCCTGCTTGTGGTTGGGATTGCAAGGGGCAAGAGAGTTCTTGCGTATAAGGTGGAGGAGGCAGAACACAACTGAGGTCTCTCTACAATGGCAGCACTGCCCTTTATACCAGCCTTGGTCCTCTTCCCCCTCGAAAACTTAGGCGGGAAGGGTTGCCACACTTGGCGGTTTTCAAAGGGAACATGCGCTCAGGCTATCCTGAGTTAAGGCGGTCTTCGCCTGCCAAGGCATGATCCGAGACACGCCGGTGGGCTCGGTGATGACCTCTGCTCTGCGCGCCCGCCGTCTTGGTATTCCTCCGCCTATCGGGCAACCTTTGGGGTTGCTTTGGGGAGTAGATAGCTGGCCCTGCTCCCTTAACACAAAAGAGGAAACCATCTTCATCCGCGCCTGCTGGCGCGGCCTCTGTCGCCGCTCGTCGTCACGCGCGTCACCCACGTAATGGGCCCCAGACCACGCGGCTATGCCGAACGGCCTTCGTCTTGGGCGCCTTCGGGAGGAGGCCTCGGGAGGCCGCCTCGCGAGGCCGTTGGTGAAGATGCCGAGCCATGCTTGCCGCTCCCTGAGGAGGGGTCCTCAGGAGGCCAGGGCCTCATGAGGGGTCTTGGTGAGGTGCTTGGTGATGACGGCCTGCTGGGACTATGCCAGGCATTGCGCCCTGGGCCAAAGGCAGACAGGTCTGGATACCCTAGGTTCCATGGGCCCGACAATGTTAAAATTTGGAATTATTCGGGGTTCGTTTGGACATTTGTATACATCAACTGAGTTTTCTAGGCATTTTATGTGCATAATTCAAATTTGAACTATAGGCACATGCTCTGGTGCACCAAAATGGGTTGAAAATCATATATGTGTCCTTGGGTGCTTGCTTAGGTCCCATGCAAGAAATGGGAATGAATTTCAAACACCTCGGCATCGTGGCTCCACCGCAAACATTGAGATACTTGGTTTCGAAATTCTAGTAAATCCAAAACTCGTCTGAAATTCATGAAACGTGGCCCTCCCAAGAGGGGTGTCGATCGCGAGAGATGGTCCCGTGAAGGCGGCGGCAACAACGTTCCTCCGTGGCCGCTGAAGAAGAGGAGGTGGTTTGCCAGGGACCAGTAAGCGCTCGCCTTCCTTCCTCCCACACCCGGTGTGTCGTGCGCGCCTAAGTCCTTGTTTCTCTTTCCTTCTCCAGGACCTCTTCGAGCAAGAAGAAGAAGAAGGAGGGGAGGCCTCCTGGCCTGGTGGAGGCTACACTGCCGGCTGCCAGGACCAGAGGTCGTCGATGACAGCCGGCTGCGGGCGGCAGCCGGCAAGGCTTGCTTCCAGTGGGGGCACGCTAGCGAACCCACTGGGTGTAGCCTCCGAGCCTCCGGGAGACTCGAAGAGTCGGGCGGAGGGTCTTCGCTCTCGTGGAAGCAGGGGTTGTCGATGACAGCCGGCTGCGGGCTTGCAGCCGGCGTGGCTCGCTTCCAGTGGGGGCGCGCTAGCGCACCCACTGGGTGTAGCCTCCGAGCCTCTGGGCAACTCAAAGAGTCGGGCAAAGGGTTTCCGCAGTTCTCGTGGCAAATGTCGTCGATGACAGCCGGCTGCGGGCCGCAGCCGGTGCGGCTAGCTTCCAGTGGGGGCGCGCCAGCGCTCCCACTGGGTGTAGCCTCCGAGCCTCCGGGAGACTCGAAGAGTCGGGCGGAGGGTCTTCGCTGTCGTGGAAGCAGAGGTTGTCGATGACAGCCGGCTGCGGGCTTGCACCCGGCGCGGCTCGTTTCCAGTGGGGGTGCGCTAGCGCACCCACTAGGTGTAGCCTCCGAGCCTCCGGTCGACTCGAAGAGTCGGGCGGAGGGTTTCCGCAGTTGTCGTGGCAGATGTCGTCAATGACAGCCGGCTGAGCGCCGCAGCCGGCGCGGCTAGCTTCCAGTGGGGGCGCGCCAGCGCTCCCACTGGGTGTAGCCTCCGAGCCTCCGGGCGACTCGAAGAGTCGGGTGGAGGGTCTTCGCTGCCGTGGAAGCAGAGGTTGTCGATGACAGCCGGCTGCGGGCTTGTAGCCGGCGTGGCTCGCTTCCAGTGGGGGCGCGCTAGCGCACCCACTGGGTGTAGCGTCCGAGCCTCCGGGCGACTCGAAGAGTCGAGCGGAGGGTTTCCGCAGATGTTGGAGCAGACGGTGGCGTCGAGGATGCCGGTGGCAGCCGGCGGCGGGCCTGCAACCGGCGTGGCGTTTTCCCAGTGGGGCGCGCCGGCGTACCCACTGGGTGTAGCCTCCAAGCCTTCGCCCGAGGAGGGGGGTACCCACGGAAATGATCGTGCGTAAGACAAAGTTAGTCAATGCAGATATATCAAATATTTAGCTTTGGCAGCGCAAGTTTTATGCAGAGGGTGCCGACTCGGTTTCGTCCAAGCCCCCTTTAGTCTTTTTCATGTCCCCTCCGCTCTTTGGCTTTTGCTCTTGCTAGCCGGATAGCCGGGGGCCGGTCTGTAGCTGAGGCGAAGAGTGGGCTGTGGAGTAGAGTGTACAGTACTCGGACTCTGGGAGCAGATTCGACCGAGTTGATACTCATAAAGGAAACGACCGGGTCGCCCAAAGCGTTTTCTCCCCGCACGTTTTTAATGTGAGGTGACCTCCTGCGTTTGCCCTCGTCAGCCGGACAGGCGGGAGCCGGTCTGTAGCTGAGACAGAGAGTGGGCCGTTGGTACCGTTTACAATACTAAGCCGTCTGCGGGAAGAACGTATCGGGCCAAACGGCCAGCCCCCGGGCCGAGACTAGATGGCGCCAGGGCGAACAGTAAAGTAGCTGAAGAAATGCAGCGACAAACCCCGAGGGTCGCTCGGGGTTCTCCGTCTGTGCGCACGATGCAAAGGTATGCGAATGGGGAGCTCACATTGGTTTTCGTGTAGACGGGGCGGAGGTGTCCGCCGGCAGACGGCCCGAGCCTTCGGGCGGTCGAGGGGCGCCCCAGCAGGTCGGGCAGCCGGGACGGCTCCCCGGCCGGGCGTCGAAGCGGGCAGGCAGCCGGGCCCGCTCCCTACCCGGCCTGGCGCAGCTGTCCGAGCGGCGATTCGGGCAGGCGACCGGGCCAGGTCACCAGCAGGCCGGGCGTCGGAGCGGGCAGGCGACCGGGCCGGGTCACCAGCCGGCCGGGCCGGGTCACCAGCCGGCCGGGCCGAGTCACCAGCCGGCCTGGCGCAGCCGGCCGGGCGTCGAAGCGGGCACTGCTGCTGGTATTCTTGTCTTTTTTATCCGGCAGCAACTTTTTTTTTCTGCAGCCGGCGCCCTTTTTCTATCTTTCTTTAGCCGGCTGGGGTAGCAGGCCCCTTTTCTCATTTTCTAGCCGGCCCCCACGTTTCTTTTTCTTTTTTGGCCGGCTGGGCAGCCGGCCCCTTTACTTCACGAGCAGCCGGCAACAGCGGTCGGGCAGCGGGAGCCTGCACGGCTGGCGGCCGGGCCGGCGGCAGGGCGGTCGGCCGGCGCGCGCGGAGCGGAGGCGGCCGGGCGCAGAGGGAGGCCACAGGAGGGGAGCCGCGAGGGCGAGGCACGGAGGCCGGGCCGCGCGTGGTCGTGCGGGAACGGCCGCGGAGGGGCGGTCGCAGCGGGACGCCGGCGAAGGACTCGGGCCTCCCGACGCCGAGGCGGAAAGGGTGGAGCAGGCGCGCGGGGAGGAGGGCGCCACGCGGGAGGGCCACGTGGTGCAGGCCTGGCGAGGAGACCGGGCCATGGGGCGACGACGAGGCTGAGGGCGCCGGTGACATGCCTGGGGCGCGGCCGCGCGGCCGTGGAGGAAGCAGCGCGTGTTGGAGGAGCGGGTCGAGGCGGGGCCGGAGACGCGCGGAGGCCGCGGGCTCGGCCGGGGTGGCGCGCGGAGCGACGCGAGGGCCGCGGGCACACCGGAGGCCGGGGGAGCGGGGTCAGGGATGGGCCGTCGACAGGGGAGCTCGCGCGGAGAAAGGCCAGGGGCGGCCTGGCGCGGGGACGGCGGGCGCAGGCCGGCCGGCGAGCGCTCGAAGACGGGGAGGAGGAGGTCGTGCAGAGGCGTCGGAGCGGGGTCTTGTCGGTGGGACGCTCATCGGAGACGGCGGAGACGAAGGCCGCGAGCTCGTTCACAGCCTGGTGGGGCTACGTGGCAGTCGGCGAACGGTAGGTGGAGGAGGATGCGTCGGCCACGGGCGCGTGCGGCACTGCACGGCGACGAGGGCCTCGCCGGGGGTGTTTTCTGCTCTGCCCAGGGACTTTTTTTTGTACTACTACACAAGAGGAGAAAGCAATCGAGAGTGAGGGAGCGTGCGTGCGAGAGCATGCTCAGGCGAGGAGGCCCCCTGGGGTCTTTTATCTGCTGACGCCCAGGGGACAGTGCTACTGTGGGTGATGGAGATACACTGTAGATGAATAGTAGGCGCCGACGAGCGAACAGTGCACCACTATTCGCCAATAGTGCGCTGCCGCCGGGTACGGCCGTCGCGTCTGTGTGTGTCCGATGGGACGCCGTAGTTGACTTAGGGCAGTCGGCTGGCTGGAGCAGCCGGCCGCGGGCGCGAGCCGGAGCAGCCGGCCGGCTGGAGCAGCCGGCTACGGGCGCGAGCCAGAGCAGCCTGCCCGGGCGGGCAGGCACCCCGTCCGGCTCGCCGTCTTGGGACTACCCGGGGGTCATCCCCCCGATAGATGTACAAGTGTGTGCTCACTATTGATGCCCCTCCGGTGCACGAGGGTGACCTCGGCGGCTCCCTCATGCTGAATGACACTGTGGCGAGCTGCTCCATTTCAGGCAAGGTGTACATGGAACAGGGCTGGCTTCATGTGCATGTCAACCCAAACATGCTGCACGGGGACTCCAAGAAGGTTCACGTGGGCATATGCATTACCAAGTTAACTATTCATCATTAGTCTTCGCTCAATGGAAGCCGCTGTCTAAGCATGTGGACACCGACGCTCTCACCGGTTTCATTACCAAGATCCGTACGTCTGCCCTTAGCCTTCGTCCTGTAGCCCATGAGAGCTAGCTCCCTCTAGTGTAATTATTGCTGCTTTATCTTCGTTCATTTCATTGGGCCTGCGTGCCTTTTGCCTGCTTCGCTGTATTAAACCTTCCTTGTTGTTGTACTATTCAAGTTGCTACTCTGTGATTTGGCTGGTCGGGCTTTATCTATAAAGTCGGGCGATCTGCCTTTTCTCTAAAAAAACTTACCACTTCCTGGATCCTTTTTGATCATCGGAATCAGTTTCTCGACTCACAGCCATCATAATTTGCATTTGAATGCACATTCCAATAATATTATTTTTGCCAGGGCATATAACGTACAATATTTCAAACCCAAATCCAACATCGATTTTTTTTAATTGTTTGGATTGCTTACCACATGTGTCACGTGGTTCCTACGTCGAACTTATACTGGAGTACTATTTCCCTACTAGTTAAATTTATGGTAAAAAATATAGGTCAAAAAGTCAAAGTACGAGAGGAGCTAGTAAACCGGGACGGAAGTAGGAGTAGTCCTAGAGTACATGGCGGCGCTGTAGGGGAGTCTCACCCTGCTCGTGGCGCGGCAGTAAAGCTGTCATATCACAAAACCCCACCACTCCCAGTAATAAGTGGCCTGGTAAAATGAATGGACAAGCAACCATCAGATCACTCTTGTCTTTATTACATTTCATCTCTCTGCAGTCCGGTTCATCTCTCCACATTTACAGTCGATCCTAAAGCGGCACGCTCGATCCCTATCTACTACTAGTACTCAAGTTGGAATTCTAATTGCACGGCACAACTTCGTAGGAAAAAATACGACTGAGGGTGTACAAAAGGGTTTGGCAGTAGTAGTAGTACTTGCAAAAAAAATATAGTACGTATAAATTTTTTGAAAAGTCAAACTTTACAAACTTTGACCAAGTTTATATAGAAAACTACTTATATCTATAATAGTGAATATATAAATTATGAAACTATGTGTTGTGATGAATCTAATGATATATGTTTTGCATTCTAGATGCAAATATGTTTCTCCAAAAACTGGGTCAAATTTAGTGAAGTTTGACTTTTCAAAAAGTCTATATGCACTACATTATGGAACGGAGGGTAGTAGTAGGAGTCACTCATAGGAGTACGTGCTAGTATGTACGGTGTGCCGCCAAAGGCCACTAGTCCCTCCCCGGTGCATAGGGCATAGATTGAATGGCTGATCTACGGGATTCGCTTGAACAGTACTAGCTAGCTGCTGGCCCCATACTGTTCTGGAACAATCGCAACGGCACTTGTCCGAAAAATTTGCATGCCTTCCCGACCAGTGAGACACTCCATATAAAGTACCATATAGGAAAAATCACAGAGAGAAGGAAGCTAAAGTAAACAATCAAATGAGGATTCTTGCATTTCTTTTGCATTGAATCATTTCACAAGGTTGACTATTGTTGTTGTTCTACTTTTACCAAAACCACATCGTAATGTTCAAATGTGCATTTGCATGTCTGTACACATACACGTAGTAGTACAGTGTAGACGCATTGATAGTATAGATATAGAGAGACACTTGTACTGCGATATATAGTGAACTTCGTGCTATATGTACGTACTTACAAATGCATACGAAAACAAAAGGTTTCCAAACTTTTCCTTTTACATACTTAATAAAGGACGCTAATACGACCCGAATGTTCAGGATTTGCCAACGTTCGGGATTTATCATTTCCGTCCCAAAACTACAAGTACTCCTACCTACTAATGGGATCACCTTACGACACTAAATTATTCTTAATAAAAGCCACAACGCTCGCAGGAGTGCTTGCAGCGCACCACGAGTGCCCTGGTGCGCGGCCGTTTCCCACCGTGGTGACACAACGCCTCTTCCTCGGCCTCGCAACTCACGAGGTGCTGATTAGCGGTTTGCTGGCGAGCGAGCGCGATCTCACCGGTCTGGTGATCCCGTGCCAACAGGTACTCCCACTAGTGCAGCGACCTGTTATACAAACGGTTTTTACCCCCTTTCAGCGGCAGAGTTTTAAACCCTCACCTTGCCTGTGTGTGCGATAGGGGGGTCCTTTCCACATGACCCAGAAACCGTCCGCGATAGGGCCTCCGGTCACACACGTGGGGCAAAAAGAGCTCGTGTGCGATTGGGCGAGCCATCGTAGACAATTATACTGGCCCAATCATTTCCGTTCGTATGTACATCCCACACAGTGAATCCAAGACAAACGTTTCCGTTCGTATATACATCCCACACAGTGAATCCCAAACAAAGGTTTCCATTCATATATACATCCGACACAGTTTTCCGCATCACATCGTCTGTGATAGTGTTGCCATTGCAGACGATAGTAATAATTTTATCGTTTGTGTTATTGAATGCATCACGCACGGTGTCTAGAAGAAACTGTGTGGCATAGGCTGTCCATCACACACACTTTTTATGTGGAAAACGTTGTTGCAAGGTGGACTAACGCAAATAGTTGTCCAGAAGAAGTCGTGTGTGAGTGTTCATTGATCCAACACGTTTACTTCCTAGACACTGTGTGGGTTGTCTGAGATCATCGCCCACGGTGTTGTCTCAATAACCATTTGCACTAGAAAAACCCAATAATCAGGCTAATTGGCCTATTATTATTAATCCATTTATTAATCAAATTTACATTTCATATTAAACACACAATATATTTCATTTTTGTATTATGGAACCAGGATTTCATAATTGAAATACATCAGAGTACAACATCATATAGCTTCAGCACTCACTCACACCATATAGGCATATAGCTAGCTACCCCATTACACAATAGCACCAAGTTTCACATGCAGCATCTAAAACCTTTGGAAATTAGCATCATAGACGATAGATAGACAGATGAATCTCATTTGGAAAACTGCTGAAGCGGAAGGTGAATATTGAGCCATCAATGATGTTGAAGGTCCTTGCAACTTTAGGCCAGTGCCTGTGGATGATTGACTGCCCATCCTTCGTCCTCTTGAGGAAGACTTCAATATTGTACCATGGGTGTTGTATGAACACCTTCCTCGCCTCTTGACCATGCAGGTGGTTTGAGAGGTAGTCATCTGTGAATTGCTTTGGAAAGGCCTGAAAACAAAGATATGCATAAATATTTTCTCTGAATTTTGAAATGGCGCAAAGGAATAAAAAAAACAAAGTACTCCCTCCAGTCCATTTTACTCCGCGTATTAGATTTGTATCAAGTCAAACTTTGTAAAGTTTCAACAAATTTATTTTAAAAAATATCAATATCCACGATACCAAATATGTATACTATAAAATTGTATTTCATAATGCATCTAAAAATAATGATTTGGAAGTTTGAATGTTGATACTTTTTTCTATAACTTTGGTGAAAGTAGAGATACTTTGACTTCGGACAAAACTTATATGCAGACTAAAAAGGACCGGAGGGAGTATAAGAGTTAGTACCATCCTGTTGTTCACTGATGTCTTCTTCATTGTGCAGACAAAGATCTTGTTGTTTTTCGTCGCTAGTTTCTTTATCCAAAAAATCTTTCTGAGTTTCTTGACTTGACTGATATTCATGGACATCTCATTTCCCCATATGCAAAATGGGTCGAACAGTGGGTCAAAACCTCTAACAACAGGACCTACATGTGTAAGACCAAATTATTAAAAACCTAAATACTAGAATGGTTCCTGCAATTGCATAATAATGTGCTATTAGACAAAGGACCATGCATGTGCGAACCTCAATGGTAAACCTCAATGCCTCCCATTGTTTCCTTGGAACACAGATAAGGTAGCTATTGATCAGGTTAAGTGAGGGTTGGCATACTATCAGTAAAATATGTTGATGAAAAATAAACACATTGCAGTTTCAGCAGATTAATTCGAGCCACGTGGAAAAGCCATTTATCCAAACCAAGCATGCTTAAGAACTAGGAAATACAGCAATTGTATATGTTTCTCATGTATTTAGTACAGCCAAATTTGATTTATTTCTCACCTGCATAACAATACAAAATTGTACCCACGACAATTGAACATCGCATTGTAGAATTGAACCAAACAGTTAACTAAGCACCACAACAAATGAACCAAACAGTTAACTGAGCACTACATTGCACAATAGAACATACTAGAAGATCAGACAGTTAACCAAACCTAGTATGCTTAACAACTTGGAAATATAGCAATTATATTTGTTTCTCATGTATTTTGTACAACCAAATTTGATTTATTTCTCACATGCAAGAGAATAAAAAATTGCACCCACAAGAATTGAGCATCACATTGCAGAATTGAACCAAACAGTTAACTAAACATGACAACAAATTAACCAAATAGTTAACTGAGCACCACATTGCACAATATATAGAACATATATACTAGAGGATCAGATTGCATAGTAATAGTACATAGGACAATTCACTAGAATTTGTAAAGGAAAGGCAGGAGCAGCACATGCAACAAGTAAACCGAACATGCTTAACCGGCGTAGCTAGCTAGCTGAACGTAGGTCCTTGTAGTGAGCTAAAAAGAGAAGCTACTCCTCATCGTCGGAGATATCGATGATGATGGGCTCCTTAGGTTTGGAAGAGGGCGAGGCCTCCATATCGTGGGTGCCCTTCTCGTAGTGGTGAGTCACCTGAGCCGCTCCGGGCACCAACCTGCTAGCTCTGGAGTTGAGGTAAGCACGGGCACGCTGAGAAAACACCTCATAGTCTTCGTTGAAGGCACCGATGGTGGCCTCGAGAAAACGCCATGAACTATCGTTTAAAGCAGCCAACCACGTGGAGGCATCTGCACGCGAGGCGTCGACGCTGGCCTCGACGGCGAGGTGCTCCTCCAAGATTTGGGAGTCGGCATGCAGGGCAGCCATCGCGACCTCGTCATCGCGTGCGGTCGTGATTTGCGTCTCCGCTGTCAAATGCTCCTTGAGCTCCTGGCTATACAACGTGCACCATGGCTTAGGGCGGCGCTTATTTGGAGGATGGGTCGGTGATTTGGGTGGAAGGTGTCGCACCGGTGGTCGGGGCATGTGCGATGTAGAAGGAGGTGAAGGATGGGGGTCGGGTGAGGATTACCTGACTAGATCGACAAGGCCGAGCAGCAGGAAGGAGCATCGCCGATGAGGCGGTGGCACTACAAGGAAGCAATGAAGATTTGAACTTGGAATGGAAGGCGGCAACAGGGGAAATGTGGCTTTTGGTAAGGAGGAGGGGGGCATGGGAGGTAGATATTTCCGCGGATGCCGAAATTTTTCGCTCCGTGCACCGAAAAACTAGCGCGCAAAGTATCATCAGACACGGTCCCTTATTATGCATTGTGTACGATATCTGAACATCACAAATGATTCATATGGCTTACCCCATGTGTGATGAGTTTGAACGTGCAAATTTTGGTTCGAATTTCCCTGGTTCCAGTGGTCGTCCACGTCATTGCATAATTTGGGTACACAAAAGAGACTACATCACACCCACACTTCTTAATCGAGCAAGTTCAGCAATTAAATAGTTCTTGGCTGACCTAAACATTACTCTAACAAAAGACCGGCGCTCTAAACAAAGACTACTACTCCGCCTGGCGCTCGTCGATCTCCACCGCCTCCTCCATGTCCAGCTCGCGCCCGACGATCTCCTGGGAAAGGGGCTCCATGGCATCCATCGTACCATACTCGGCAAGCATCTCGCCATCTGCATCCGCCATCTCTTTGGAAAAGGCTGCCACGAGCTGGACGTGGGAGGCCACGGTCTGGGCTTGGACGGGCTCCATCATGGCAAGGTATGCCACAAACGAACGAACAGATGCTCGAACGCTCTCGGCGATTGCCAACTCTTCGGCCGTGGGTTGCCGACCGTTGTTGGAGAAGCTTCGTGTGATTTGTGCGGTGACTACTAGGAGCTGGGCGAGGACGGCCTCGACATGGGCGTGGGTGGCCTCCATCGTGGCTAATGCGGCCGCCGCAGAACGGACAACCGCTGTCCCGCTCTCGCCATTTCCTATCCCCGTCGCAGATGTTGTTGCCGCCATCTGATCTGCAGTAGCGGCCGTTTCAGCTGCCGCAGCCGCCCGGTCGCAGATTGTGGCCACGCTCACGCACTTTGTGAGCACGCTCATGGCGGCAGCGACCGCGCTGTCGCCGGAGCGGGCGACCGAAGTTGCCCTGATGACGGGGGTCCACGTCCCCATCTTTGACCGGCGACGATTGAACAGTGAAATGATATTTGGGGAGCTAGTTTGCTTGACGCGCCGGATGTGGACTGTAGCCGATGAACCTTCTCGCGTAAGCCATATATGATGGTGCTCTCAGATATTTTGTACTGCATTTCACACGGTTGGTGATAATAAACTATGTGTGATGTACTTGATTTCTCGTCTTGATTTGAAATACGGAATGGGGTAATAGCGGCAAAGGATGGTGTTTGAATTGCTAAAACATTTATCTGCAGTGAACATACAACTATAGGAGTGTCGTGTTTGTCGGAAGTGGGGCTCCGGGGACCCAAAGGTTCGAACACTGGGGTGAGCTCGTTCTACCACTTTGTCTCCTACCACGGATAAGCAACGACGAGGCTACGGCGAGAGCGCGAGAGCGAGGAACGGACCATGGACTCAGCGGTTACCCAGGTTCGGGCCACCTTGCGGTGTAAAACCCTACTCCTGCTTGTGGTTGGGATTGCAAGGGGCAAGAGAGTTCTTGCGTACAAGGTGGAGGAGGCAGAACTCAACCGAGGTCTCTCTACAACGGCAGCACTGCCCTTTATACCAGCCTTGGTCCTCTTCCCCCTCAAAAACTTAGGCGGGAAGGGTTGCCACACTTGGCGGTTTTGAAAGGGGACAGGCGCTCAGGCTATCCTGACAAAAGGTGGTCTTCGCCTGCCAAAGCATGATCCATGACACGCCGGTGGGCTCGGTGATGACCTCTGCTCTGCGCACCCGCCGTCTTGGTCTTCCTTCGCCGATCGGGCAACCTTTGGGGTTGCTTTGGGGAGTAGATAGCTGGCCCTACTCCCTTAACACAAAAAGGGAAACCATCTTCATCCGCGCCTGCTGGCGCGGCCTCTGTCGCCGCTCGTTGTCGCGCGCGTTGCCCATGTGATGGGCCCCAGACCGCGTGGCTGTGCCGAACGGCCTTCGTCTTGGGCGCCTTCGGGAGGAGGCGTCGGGAGGCCACCTCGGGAGGCCGCCTCGCGAGGCCGTTGGTGAAGATGCCGAGCCTTGCTCGTCGCTCCCTGAGGAAGGGTCCCCAGGAGGCCAGGGCCTCATGAGCGGTATTGGTGAGGTGCTTGGTGATGATGGCCTGCTGGGCCTATGCCAGGCGTTGCGCCCTGGGCCAAAGGCAGGCGGGTCTGGATACCCTGGGTTCCATGGGCCCGACAGTAGCCCTCGGGCCCGCGGCGCGCACGTTCCTGCCTACTGGGGGGCGAAACGGCGTGGGCCCTAACCGCCTGCGGCCAGGCGCGACGTGTGGCGCACGATGTGACGGTGGATGCCCCCACTTGTCCCACGACGCCTCGGTAACCGCCCGCACTGACATAAAACCTGCCGTGGGCGACCCAAGGCCATCATTGCCTTCCTGCACACATTGAAGCTGGTTCAATTCCCGACACCGGAGAAGGCGGAGCGGCGAGAGGAGCTCCGCGCCGAGCATAAAGAGGGGAGAGGAGAGTCGGAGTCCTCCACCATCTTCTCCTTCGTCCAACCTCCTCCGTCTTCTTGTTAGAGCCGCCGCGGAGATGGTGAGGGGGAGAGGGCGTGGCCGTGCTTCCGCTGCCGCATCCCAGGTTCCTCCCCGGGGGCGCGGGCGCTCCCCGACGGCTGCCGGTGCCGGGCCCAGTGGTCGCGGAAGGGGCGCCGCTCGCGGGCACGGAGGGCGCGGCGCGTGGGGCCGAGGCGGCCGCGGTGGAGCGGCCGTACTACCGCCCCAGGCGGGGAGCCATTCGGCGGAGGCGGCGCATGAATTCACCGTGAACATGCACCGCAGCCCTTGCACCTGGCTCCGGCTCCCGGACTCCTTCGTGGCGGCGATTGAGGACCGCGCGCCGTTTGGCTTGTGGGTGCAGGCTGACGGCTGCTGCAATGGCCCCTCCTGGGTAGCGACGGAGCTCACCCCTTCGGGCTTCATGTTCTTGAAGCAGGGGTGGAAGTCGTTCGCCCCAGCACGCGGCCTGAAGCGGGGGCACGTCCTCCAATTCAAGTACGACGGGGCCGCCACGCTCTTCATGAAGATCTTCGGGATCTCTGGCAGCCGTCTGGAGTGCTGCGCGGAGAGCGAGGATGGCAGCTACAGCAGCTCCTCCAGCGAGGACGACAGCTCCAGCGGTGCCGCCCCCTCCGGCGGGAGCGGAAGCGACGACGACTCCCCCTGTGTCAAGACCGAGGACGAGGACTCCGACTAGGCGCGCGCGGCGACGATTCCGGAACCCCTGGTGGCGGGCACCATGCGCACGGTGACGGAGCCACACTTGCCTGCATCGCCTTCTTGGGAACACGCGCGGCGCCCGCGCTGGAGTCTTGGGGGTGACGGCGCCTCGCCTAGGCCCTTGCTTTCTTTTTATTTTCCTGCATCGAACCAATGTAGCCCCGCGGGGGCGTAAAAATAGTATCTTCTATGTTTAACTTAATGCTTTTGTGATTCGAGGCATATGCATTCCCTCCTGAAGTCCTCTCATGAGGATGGTTTTTTTCCATTGTTCGCCTCGGCGCTCTACGCCTTCAGGACCCAGCCCCCGAGCGGGCCTCAGCTGCCACTGGTATGTCCGATCACGATGCCGGGACAAGGCCAGGAGGTGGGGGGCACTGGGAGCTAGTGAGGGCTCCTGAGGTGCGATGCTCAAGGAGCCCCCCTTTGGCGTGCAAGCGGCTTACGCAGAAGAAAAAACGCTAGCACCCAGCGGGATCTCAAGGGGAGAGAGCTTGAATGACGGTAAGGGCGTCTTGCGAGGTAGTCAGACTTAGCTTTTGGCGGAGAGTGGTGTCGGGCGAGCCACAGCTCATGAGGAGCTCACGCAGATCGCGAGTCACAAGGCTCGGCATTCGAAGTGTCTACGCCTCGCGAGGCCGGCTTGCGAGAGGCCGCCCACGAGGTCCTCGCGCGGCTCGCCTTCTGAGGGACTGCATGTCGACAGATTTCACAATGGGGGGAGCGGCATGCGCTCGCTAACTCGCCCGCGGCCATTGCGTGAGGAGATAAGGCACCAAGGACCTTGGTGAGGTGATGTGCACGGGAGCAGGCCTGCGAGCCAGAGCTCAGTCGCTTGGATTTGGCGGCACTGCAGGGACGGACCCGAGCACAGGCACCATGCCTAGCCCCCACTCACGGAATCGACCAGGGGAGGGGTCGCGAGCGCGTGGCGCTCTCCGGCTGGCATCGAACTTAACAGGCAATTAAGCAGGTAACATAACTCATCAGGGTGAAATCAGCAAAATCCACAACACAACCAAAAGGATAGGGGCTAGGCTGCCGTGTCCGGCACGGATCAGCTTGAGGTTGGTGCAGCCCGTGGGGCGCCCTCAGCCGCATTTAAACAAAATCACCTTGGCGGAAGGGTTCTGGGAGAGAGGGTGCGGGAGGCACGGCGAGAAGGAATGTGGGCCGCGCGAGGCAACGCGTCGGACGCAACTGGCGGGACCGCGCTGGGGTGACGTCAGACCGCTTGGCGAGGTGAGCCAAGGGAGTCCGCTCCTCCGGGGCCAAGGGGCTCGCGAGGAGCAGGGGGCTCACGTGGAGCAGGGGGCTCACGAGGCCCTAGCATGAGGGGCGCCAGCCTCTGGAAAGAGGCGCCGGCGTTCCTTAGGCCTAAGGGCATGCGCATGCCGCCGACGGCGGGGCCAGCGCCCTGGCCGATTTGCGGCAGCTGGAAGGGGTCCTGAGGGCAGAGCTTGTTGAGGCTGGTGAAGTCGACGCACATGCGCTCCTTGCCGCCCTTCTTGGGGATGACGACTGGGTTGGCGAGCCATTCGGGATGGCGCACCTCGCGAACGACCCCAGCTTCCTGGAGTTTCTGAACTTCCTTGATGATGAGATCTTGCTTCTCTGGCGCCTGGCGTCGTGCTTTCTGCTTGACGGGGCGTGCATTGGGGCACAACGCTAAGTGGTGCTCGATCACCTCCCTCGGCACACCGGACAAGTCAGATGCTTTCCGGGCGAAAACATTCGAGTTTACCCGAAGGAAGGTGACTAGCGCGCTTTCCTATGCAGGAGGAAGGCCAGCGCCGATGGTGAAGGCAGGGTCGAAGCCGCTGCCGTCCACCAACACCTTCTTCGTCTCGGCGCGGTCCTGAGAGAACAACTGCTTCTTCTTCATGGGCGCGGCCTCAGTAGGCTCGGCCGCGTCCTCGTCAGCCGGATCCGCGATAGCGGCAGCCTTGTAGGCGCGCTCGAGGGTGCTGGCCGCGTCCTTCCCGTCGCAGGTGACGGTGATGATGCCGCTGCAGCCGGGCATCTTGAGGACGTTGTAGGCGTGGTGGGTGGCAGCCATGAACTTGGTGAGAGCTGGGTAGCCCAAGATGGCGTTGTAAGGCAGGACAATGTGCGCCATATCGAAGTCGATGAACTCAGTGTGGTAGTTCTTGCGGGTGCCGAAGGTGACGGGGAGGCGCACTTGCCCCAGTGGGATGGTGGAGCCATCGGTCACTCCGGAGAAGGGCCTGGTCGGCATCAGCTGGTCGTAGGGCACTTGGAGCGTCTCGAAGGTCTCGATGGAAATCACGTTGAGACCGCGACGTTGCTGATGGTGGGAGTGCACAGCATGGGGACCGCGCCTGCGGAGGCCGTGGACATGGGATGGTCCTTGGAGTTGAAGGTGATGGCGTACTGCGACCACTTGAGGGTCCGTGCGGCCTCAGGCCTCGGGAGGGCGGCATACACCTCGCAAGAGAGTTGCTTGAAGTGGCGGATGGACGTGGGGGCTTGGGACCCGCCCAGGATGCAGGCGACCGCACGAGGCTCCTGGTAGCCCCCAGCTCCCTCATCCGGCTGGTTGACGTCGTTCCTCCGGGGTGGCGGCGGCAGCGGCGGAAGAGCGTCATTGGCCTGATGATTCGCCTCACGGGGCTGGTCGCGCCAGGCGGCCTAACGAGGCTGGTCGCGCCAGCCCTGGCGGAAGTTGCCGTCGTTGTTGTGGCTATCCCAGCAGTTGCCACCGCGGCCACCTCCGCGGCCGGCGCCGCTGCCATTGGGATCGTCTCGGTTGCTCTGGCGCTCGTCGCGGAGCAACTTGAGCTCCTGACAATCTTCAGTGCTATGGGAGCGCACATTGTGGAAGGCGCAGAGCGGCCGTTTGTCTTTCCTGGGCTCGTCGCGGTCGCGGCCGCGCTTCTGCTCGGGCTCCGCCGCTAGCACGGCGGGGCCTTTGCGCTTGACGTCCTTATTCTTGGTCACGGCGGCGTCGAGCGCCGCATTGGGGTCGTTGTGATGAAGAGGCGGCCTTCTTCAGCCTTGGTGCACTTATCGGCGAGGTCGAGCAGCTCA
Organism: Elymus sibiricus; assembly: GCA_039707655.1. Lineage (NCBI taxonomy): Eukaryota > Viridiplantae > Streptophyta > Magnoliopsida > Poales > Poaceae > Elymus > Elymus sibiricus. Next base: position 180,902,193 of record CM077670.1, read on the forward strand.
AGCACGGAGTCGAGCTCACCGTTGATGGCGAGATTCTCGCGCATCTTAACGTCAATGACGCCGGTGGAGAACGCAGAGATGACGGCCGCGTCGGAGGCGTGCGGGATCTTGTTGTGCACCTAGCTGAAGCTCTGGATATACTTGCGGAGGGTCTCGTCTGGGCACTGCCGCACACGCCACAGGTCGTTGATGGTGAGGGAGAGGTCCTATGTGCCCTTGAAGTTGGCAACGAACTGGCTGCAGAGCTCGGCCCACGATGAGATGGACGCCTCGGGGAGGTTCATGAGCCAGGAGCGCGGGCCGTCCTTGAGGGCCATGGGAAACCAGTTCGCCATGACCTTGTCATCACCGTTCGCCGCCTCGACGCTCAGCGCGTAGAGCTGGAGGAACTCCATGTGGTTGGGGGTGCCGTCGTAGCGCGGAGGCAGCTCAGGCTTGAACTTCGCGGGCTAGACCACGCGACGCAGCTCGCGGGTGAAGGCACGGCAGCCCACACCGCTTGAGGGGACGCCGCCAGCGAGGGCAGCGCGGTTTTGACGCCCAGCCGCCGCAACATCCTGAACGGCCTAGTCCTTGGCGTCGGGGCGGCGGCGGTTGCCACGGGCCACTGGCTCCGTGTGAGCCACGTGGCCAGCCCTGCGCTCGGCGCGCTCGCGACATGTGTCGGCCAAGAGGTTGGTGGAGCAGAGGGCGGAGCGGAAGAACAGTAGCGCACCCCTATCTGGCGCGCCAAAATGTCGGAAGTGGGGCTCCGGGGACCCAAAGGTTCGAACACTGGGGTGAGCTCATTCGACCACTTCGTCTCCTACCACGGCTAAGCAACGGCGAGGCTACGGCAAGAGCAGGCTAGCGAGGAACGGACCGTGGACTCAGCGGTTACCCAGGTTCGGGCCACCTTGTGGTGTAAAACACTACTCCTGCTTGTGGTTGGGATTGCAAGGGGCAAGAGAGTTCTTGCGTATAAGGTGGAGGAGGCAGAACACAACTGAGGTCTCTCTACAATGGCAGCACTGCCCTTTATACCAGCCTTGGTCCTCTTCCCCCTCGAAAACTTAGGCGGGAAGGGTTGCCACACTTGGCGGTTTTCAAAGGGAACATGCGCTCAGGCTATCCTGAGTTAAGGCGGTCTTCGCCTGCCAAGGCATGATCCGAGACACGCCGGTGGGCTCGGTGATGACCTCTGCTCTGCGCGCCCGCCGTCTTGGTATTCCTCCGCCTATCGGGCAACCTTTGGGGTTGCTTTGGGGAGTAGATAGCTGGCCCTGCTCCCTTAACACAAAAGAGGAAACCATCTTCATCCGCGCCTGCTGGCGCGGCCTCTGTCGCCGCTCGTCGTCACGCGCGTCACCCACGTAATGGGCCCCAGACCACGCGGCTATGCCGAACGGCCTTCGTCTTGGGCGCCTTCGGGAGGAGGCCTCGGGAGGCCGCCTCGCGAGGCCGTTGGTGAAGATGCCGAGCCATGCTTGCCGCTCCCTGAGGAGGGGTCCTCAGGAGGCCAGGGCCTCATGAGGGGTCTTGGTGAGGTGCTTGGTGATGACGGCCTGCTGGGACTATGCCAGGCATTGCGCCCTGGGCCAAAGGCAGACAGGTCTGGATACCCTAGGTTCCATGGGCCCGACAATGTTAAAATTTGGAATTATTCGGGGTTCGTTTGGACATTTGTATACATCAACTGAGTTTTCTAGGCATTTTATGTGCATAATTCAAATTTGAACTATAGGCACATGCTCTGGTGCACCAAAATGGGTTGAAAATCATATATGTGTCCTTGGGTGCTTGCTTAGGTCCCATGCAAGAAATGGGAATGAATTTCAAACACCTCGGCATCGTGGCTCCACCGCAAACATTGAGATACTTGGTTTCGAAATTCTAGTAAATCCAAAACTCGTCTGAAATTCATGAAACGTGGCCCTCCCAAGAGGGGTGTCGATCGCGAGAGATGGTCCCGTGAAGGCGGCGGCAACAACGTTCCTCCGTGGCCGCTGAAGAAGAGGAGGTGGTTTGCCAGGGACCAGTAAGCGCTCGCCTTCCTTCCTCCCACACCCGGTGTGTCGTGCGCGCCTAAGTCCTTGTTTCTCTTTCCTTCTCCAGGACCTCTTCGAGCAAGAAGAAGAAGAAGGAGGGGAGGCCTCCTGGCCTGGTGGAGGCTACACTGCCGGCTGCCAGGACCGGGGGGCGTGAGGAGAGTGCTAGCAGCCTCGCCGTCGAGGCTGGCCTCGCGAGGGCTGAGGGGGAGGCAGTCCCTTCTGACCCGCAAGACGACGCCGCTCGAGGGACCCGGGCAGGCGAGCCTCGGGAGGCGTCGCCGAGGGACGGCTCCGCAACTCCTGGGGCGCCCACTGCCGGGGCGGAAACCGCGGCGACGTGTGGCGCACGATGTGACGGCGGATGCCCCCACTTGTCCCACGATGCCTCGGTAACCGCCCGCACTGACATAAAACCTGCCGTGGGCGACCCAAGGCCATCATTGCCTTCCTGCACACATTGATGCTGGTTTAATTCCCGACACCGGAGAAGGCGGAGCGGCGAGAGGAGCTCCGCGCCGAGCATAAAGAGGGGAGAGGAGAGCCGGAGTCCTCCACCATCTTCTCCTTCTTCCAACCTCCTCCGTCTTCTTGTTAGAGCCGCCGCGGAGATGGTGAGGGGGAGAGGGCGTGGCCGTGCTTCCGCTGCCACATCCCAGGTTCCGCCCCGGGGGCGCGGGCGCTCCCCGACGGCTGCCGGTGCCGGGCCCAGCGGTCGCGGAAGGGGCGCCGCTCGCGGGCACGGAGGGCGCAGCGCGCGGGGCCGAGGCGGCCGCAGTGGAGCGGCCGTACGTCCGCCCCAGGCGGGGAGCCATTCGGCGGAGGCGGCGCATGAATTCACCGTGAACATGCACCGCAGCCCTTGCACCTGGCTCCGGCTCCCGGACTCCTTCGTGGCGGCGATGGAGGACCGCGCGCCCTTTGGCTTGTGGGTGCATGCTGACGGCTGCTGCAATGGCCCCTCCTGGGTAGCGACGGAGCTCACCCCTTCGGGCTTCATGTTCTTGAAGCAGGGGTGGAGGTCGTTCGCCCCAGCACGCGGCCTGAAGCGGGGGCACGTCCTCCAATTCAAGTACGACGGGGCCGCCACGCTCTTCATGAAGATCTTCGGGATCTCTGGCAGCCGTCTGGAGTGCTGCGCGGAGAGCGAGGATGGCAGCTACAGCAGCTCCTCCAGCGAGGACGACAGCTCCAGCGGTGCCGCCCCCTCCGGCGGGAGCGGAAGCGACGACGACTCCCCCCGTGTCAAGACCGAGGACGAGGACTCCGACTAGGCGCATGCGGCGACGATTCCGGAACCCCTGGTGGCGGGCACCATGCGCACGGTGACGGAGCCACACTTGCCTGCATCGCCTTCTTGGGAACACGCGCGGCGCCCGCCCTGGAGTCTTGGGGGTGACGGCGCCTCGCCTAGGCCCTTGCTTTCTTTTTATTTTCCTGCATTGAACCAATGTAGCCCCGCGGGGGCGTAAAAATAGTATCTTCTATGTTTAACTTAATGCTTTTGTGATTCGAGGCATATGCATTCCCTCCCGAAGTCCTCTCGTGAGGATGGTTTTTTTCCTTTGTTCGCCTCGGCGCTCTACGCCTTCAGGACCCAGCCCCCGAGCGGGCATCAGCTGCCACTGGTATGTCCGGTCGCAATGCCGGGACAAGGCCAGGAGGTGGGGGGCACCGGGAGCTAGTGAGGGCTCCTGAGGCGCGATGCTCAGGGAGCCCCCCTTTGGCGTGCAAGCGGCTTACGCAGAAGAAAAAATGCTAGCACCCAGCGGGATCTCAAGGGGAGAGAGCTTGAATTACGGTAAGGGCGTCTTGCGAGGTAGTCAGACTTAGCTTTTGGCGGAGAGTGGTGTCGGGCGAGCCACAGCTCATGAGGAGCTCACGCAGCTCGCGACTCACAAGGCTCGGCATTCGAAGTGTCTACGCCTCGCGAGGCCGGCTTGCGAGAGGCCGCCCACGAGGTCCTCGCGCGGCTCGCCTTCTGAGGGACTGCATGTCGACAAATTTCACAATGGGGGGAGCGGCATGCGCTCGCTAACTCGCCCGCGGCCGTTGCGTGAGGAGATAAGGCACCAAAGACCTTGGTGAGGTGACGTGCACGGGAGCAGGCCTGCGAGCCAGAGCTTAGTCGCTTGGATTTGGCGGCACTGCAGGGACGGACCCGAGCACAGGCACCATGCCTAGCCCCCACTCACGGAATCGGCCAGGGGAGGGGTCGCGAGCGCGTGGCGCTCTCCGGCTGGCATCGAACTTAACAGGCAATTAAGCAGGTAACATAACTCATCAGGGTGAAATCAGCAAAATCCACAACACAACCAAAAGGATAGGGGCTAGGCTGCCGTGTCCGGCACGGATCAGCTTGAGGTTTGTGCAGCCCGTGGGGCGCCCTCAGCCGCATTTAAACAAAATCACCTTGGCGGAAGGGTTCCGGGAGAGAGGGTGCGGGAGGCACGGCGAGAAGGAATGTGGGCCGCGCGAGGCAACGCGTCGGACGCAACTGGCGGAACCGCGCTGGGGTGACGTCAGACCGCTTGGCGAGGTGCGCGAAGGGAGTCCGCTCCTCTGGGGCCAGGGGGCTCACGAGGAGCAGGGGGCTCACGAGGAGCAGGGGGCTCACGAGGCCCTAGCACGAGGGGCGCTAGCCTCTGGAAAGAGGCGCCGGCGTTCCTCAGGCCGAAGGGCATGCGCATGCCGCCGACGGCGGGGCCAGCGCCCTGGCCGATTTGCGGCAGCTGGAAGGAGTCCTGAGGGCAGAGCTTGCTGAGGCTAGTGAAGTCGACGCACATGCGCTCCTTGCCGCCCTTCTTGGGGATGACGACTGGGTTGGCGAGCCATTCGGGATGGCGCACCTCGCGAACGACCCCAGCTTCCTGGAGTTTCTGAACTTCCTTGATGATGAGATCTTGCTTCTCTGGCGCCTGGCGCCGTGCTTTCTGCTTAACGGGGCGTGCATTGGGGCACAATGCTAAGTGGTGCTCGATCACCTCCCTCGGCACACCGGACAAGCTGATGCTTTCCAGGCGAAAACATTCGAGTTTACCCGAAGGAAGGTGACTAGCGCGCTTTCCTATGCAGGAGGAAGGCCAGCGCCGATGGTGAAGGCAGGGCCGGAGCCGCTGCCGTCCACCAACACCTTCTTCGTCTCGGCGCGGTCCTGAGAGAACAACTGCTTCTTCTTCATGGGCGCGGCCTCAGTAGGCTCGGCCGCATCCTCGTCAGCCGGATCCACGACAGCGGCAGCCTTGTAGGCGCGCTCGAGGGTGCTGGCCGCGTCCTTCTCGTCGCAGGTGACGGTGATGATGCCGCTGCAGCCGGGCATCTTGAGGACGTTGTAGGCATGGTGGGTGGCAGCCATGAACTTGGTGAGAGCTGGGTAGCCCAAGATGGCGTTGTAAGGCAGGCCAATGTGCGCCACATCGAAGTCGATGAGCTCAGTGTGGTAGTTCTTGCGGGTGCCGAAGGTGACGGGGAGGCGCACTTGCCCCAGTGGGATGGTGGAGCCATCGGTCACTCCGGAGAAGGGCCTGGTCGGCATCAGCTGGTCGTAGGGCACTTGGAGCGTCTCGAAGGTCTCGATGGAGATCACGTTGAGACCGCAACGTTGCTGATGGTGGGAGTGCACAGCATGGGGAGCGCGCCTGCGGAGGCCGTGGACATGGGATGGTCCTTGGAGTTGAAGGTGATGGCGTACTGCGACCACTTGAGGGGCCGTGCGGCCTCAGGCCTCGGGAGGGCGGCATACACCTCGCAAGAGAGTTGCTTGAAGTGGCGGATGGACGCGGGGGCTTGGGACCCGCCCAGGATGCAGGCGACCGCGCGAGGATCCTGGTAGCCCCCAGCTCCCTCATCCGGCTGGTTGACGTCGTTCCTCTGGGGTGGCGGCGGCAGCGGCGGAAGAGCGTCATTGGCCTGATGATTCGCCTCACGGAGCTGGTCGCGCCAGGCGGCCTAACGAGGCTGGTCGCGCCAGCCCTGGCGGAAGTTGCCATTGTCGTTGTGGCTATCCCAGCGGTTGCCACCGCGGCCACCTCCGCGGCCGGCGCCGCAGCCATTGGGATCGTCTCGGTGGCTCTGGCACTCGTCGCGGAGCAACTTGAGCTCCTGACAATCTTCAGTGCTATGGGAGCGCACATTGTGGAAGGCCCAGAGCGGCCGTTTGTCTTTCCTGGGCTCGTCGCGGTCGCGGCCGCGCTTCTGCTCGGGCTCCGCCGCTAGCACGGCGGGGCCTTTGCGCTTGACGTCCTTATTCTTGGTCATGGCGGCGTCGAGCGCCGCGTTGGGGTCGTTGTGATGAAGAGGCGGCCTTCTTCAGCCTTGGTGCACTTATCGGCGAGGTCGAGCAGCTCAAGCACGGAGTCGAGCTCACTGTTGATGGCGAGCTTCTTGCGCATCTTAACGTCAATGACGCCGGTGGAGAACGCAGAGATGACGGCCGCGTCGGAGGCGTGCGGGATCTTGTTGCGCACCTGGCTGAAGCGCTGGATATACTTGCGGAGGGTCTCGTCTGGGCACTGCCGCACACGCCACAGGTCGTTGATGGTGAGGGAGAGGTCCTATGTGCCCTTGAAGTTGGCAACGAACTGGCTGCAGAGCTCGGCCCACGATGAGATGGACGCCTCGGGGAGGTTCATGAGCCAGGAGCGCGGGCCGTCCTTGAGGGCCATGGGAAACCAGTTCGCCATGACCTTGTCATCACCGTTCGCCGCCTCGACGCTCAGCGAGTAGAGCTGGAGGAACTCCATGTGGTTGGGGGTGCCGTCGTAGCGCGGAGGCAGCTCAGGCTTGAACTTCGCGGGCTAGACCACGCGACGCAGCTCGCGGGTGAAGGCACGGCAGCCCACACCGCTTGAGGGGACGCCGCCAGCGAGGGCAGCGCGGTTTTGACGCCCAGCCGCCGCAACATCCTGAACGGCCTAGTCCTTGGCGTCGGGGCGGCGGCGGTTGCCACGGGCCACTGGCTCCGTCTGAGCCACGCGGCCAGCCCTGCGCTCGGCGCGCTCGCGACATGCGTCGGCCAAGAGGTTGGTGGAGCAGAGGGCGGAGTGGAAGAACAGTAGCGCACCCCTATCTGGCGCGCCAAAATGTCGGAAGTGGGGCTCCGGGGACCCAAAGGTTCGAACACTGGGGTGAGCTCATTCTACCACTTCGTCTCCTACCACGGCTAAGCAACGGCGAGGCTACAGCAAGAGCAGGCTAGCGAGGAACGGACCGTGGACTCAGCGGTTACCCAGGTTCGGGCCACCTTGTGGTGTAAAACACTACTCCTGCTTGTCGTTGGGAATGCTAGGGGCAAGAGAGTTCTTGCGTATAAGGTGGACGAGGCAGAACACAACTGAGGTCTCTCTACAATGGCAGCACTGCCCTTTATACCAGCCTTGGTCCTCTTCCCCCTCGAAAACTTAGGCGGGAAGGGTTGCCACACTTGGCGGTTTTCAAAGGGGACATGCGCTCAGGCTATCCTGACTAAAGGCGGTCTTCGCCTGCCAAAGCATGATCCGAGACGCGCCGGTGGGCTCGGTGATGACCTCTGCCCTGCGCGCCCGCCGTCTTGGTCTTCCTCCGCCTATCGGGCAACCTTTGGGGTTGCTTTGGGGAGTAGATAGCTGGTCCTACTCCCTTAACACAAAAGAGGAAACCATCTTCATCCGCGCCTGCTGGCGCGGCCTCTGTCGCCGCTCGTCGTCACGCGCGTCACCCACGTAATGGGCCCCAGACCACGCGGCTGTGCCGAACGGCCTTCGTCTTGGGCGCCTTCGGGAGGAGGCCTCGGGAGGCCACCTCGGGAGGCCGCCTCGCGAGGCCGTTGGTGAAGATGCCGAGCCTTGCTTGCCGCTCCCTGAGGAGGGGTCCTCAGGAGGCAAGGGCCTCATGAGGGGTCTTGGTGAGGTGCTTGGTGATGACGGCCTGCTGGGACTATGCCAAACATTGCGCCCTGGGCCAAAGGCAGACGGGTCTGGATACCCTAGGTTCCATGGGCCCGACAGTGTTAAAATTTAGAATTATTCGGGGTTCGTTTGGACATTTTTATACATCAACTGAGTTTTCTAGGCATTTTATGTGCATAATTCAAATTTGAACTATAGGCACATGCTCCGGTGCACCAAAATGGGTTGAAAATCATATATGTGTCCTTGGGTGCTTGCTTAGGTCCCATGCAAGAAATGGGAATGAATTTCAAACACCTCGGCATCGTGGCTCCACCGCAAACATTGAGATACTTGGTTTCGAAATTCTAGTAAATCCAAAACTCGTCTGAAATTCCTGAAACGTGGCCCTCCCAAGAGGGGTGTCGATCGCGAGAGATGGTCCCGTGAAGGCGGCGGCAGCAACGTTCCTCCGTGGCCGCTGAAGAAGCGGAGGTGGTTTGCCAGGGACCAGTAAGCGCTCGCCTTCCTTCCTCCCGCACCCGGTGTGTCGTGCGCGCCTAAGTCCTTGTTTCTCTTTCCTTCTCCAGGACCTCTTCGAGCAAGAAGAAGAAGAAGGAGGGGAGGCCTCCTGGCCTGGTGGATGCTACACTGCCGTCTGCCAGGACCGGGGGGCGTGAGGAGAGTGCTAGCAGCCTCGCCGTCGAGGCTCGCCTCGCGAGGGCTGAGGGGGAGGCAGTCCCTTCTGACCCGCAGGACGACGCCGCTCGAGGGACCCGGGCAGGCGAGCCTCGGGAGGCGTCGCCGAGGGACGGCTCCGCAACTCCTGGGGCGCCCACTGCCGGGGCGGAAACCGCGGCGACGGAGGCGGAGACGCCGGCTTCCACCCCCCGGAACACGGCCGACAGCGATATCGCGGGGGGCCAGCCGAACTCAACCGCGCGCGGGGCCCCGCAAGCCGGGGGGTCACCAAGCCCACAGGGTGCGTTGCCCCATCGAAACGAACAGGGGATCCCCGCGAACTCTCCACTCCTGACCAGCAGCGCCGGGCCCTCGCGGGAGGGCAGCGCTCGGGCGTACACCGGTTGGGCCCTGCAGCTCGTGAGCGGCAGCGCCGTGCTCAAGCGCGGGGCCCTGCAAGGCGCTAGGGCTGCCCTTGACCAGCTGGAAGCAGACCTCCAGGCGGAAGAAGCGCGCATCATCGAGGAGCACCAGCGCCTCGTGGAGAGGTGGCGCCAGCTTGATGTGGCCATTAAACTGAGCCGCCGTCAAGATGACACCGCGCGGGAGAAGCGCGAGAAGGCTGCCCAGGATGCGAAGGAGATCTTCGAGAACGCCGTCAGGGAGGCCGACGAGGCCGACAGACGGCGGGAGGCGGCGGAGGCCCGCGGGAAGGAGCTCCAGGACCAGAACACCTTCCTGGAGCGACAACTCCAGGCACAAAGAAACGCCATCTCCGCCCTCGAAGAGGGGCTGGCGGCCCGCGAGGCGGACCTTAACATCCGTGAGCGGGAGCTCGCATGGTCCGCGGCCGCGCAGGACTTGGAGCGCGAGTGGCTGGAGACGTTGGAGCGAGAGGTGTCCGCTGCCCAAAATTCCTACGCCGAGCGCCTAGACAAGGCCAACGCCAATTTGGCGGCCAAGGCAGAGAGGATCCAAGAGGACGCCGACTGGAGGGTTGCGCAGAGCTGCAAAGCGTTTGCCAACGAGAACAGCAAGAAGCTGAAGCGGCAGGAGGACCGCTTCAAGGCCAAGCGCGAGGAGTTCCAGCACGAGATCGCGGGCCTCAAGGAGATGTTAGACGAAGCTGAAAGGCGGCGGGAGACCGCACTGAAGGCCCAGGCCGACGCCAAGGCCGAGCTGTCCTCCCTCCGGCAGCAGGTGGGGGGTGTCACTGCGGTCGTGGAGCAGACGCGGGACGAGGCGGCCCGAACGCGGGGGCGGCAACTCCAGCGCTCTAAGATGTTCCGCGCCCTCGACCTCCGGGCCCGCCGCGCCTTGGGCTCCATTTGCAAGGAGGACGTCAGCAGCCCCCTCGAGACCCACGACGGCACCTACCTCGACTTCTTCACCAAGCTCGTGGAGCGGCGCGAGGTGGGCGCCAAGAAGGTAGGCGGAATCATCGAGGAGGAGAGCCGCGACCTCCTTACCCAGGCCGCGACGCGCATCTTCAGCCATCTTCTGGACGCCGACCCCAACTTTGACTTCAGCAGGGAGATAGCTCCCGTCCCCGAGGAGGTCCGCGTCACCCTTGGGAAGGCGGTGGAAGACCACGTGGATGCCGTGCACGAGCACTTCGCTCCTGGCGAGAGCTCGAGCGGAGTCGAGGGGGGTGACGATGACGGTGGCAGCGGCGGTGATGGCGACATGTCTTCTTAGGTCTTTCCCCTTATCCTGCACGTAGCTGATTGTGACCCCGTGGGGGCGTGAGGACAATGCTTTAGCATTTTAGGTACTTTGCTCCTGACTGTATCGAATGCCCGTGCCCTCGCATCTCGTTTTGCTCTTTCTGCTTGTAATGGCGCTCTGCGTCGTTAGGACCTAGCCCCCGAGCGGGCCATAACTGCTGCCGGTAGGACGAGTCGTGAGGGTTCCGCTCACGCGATCTCCCGAGGCGGGGCCTGCTCTGCTGGCTTCCTGAGGTCCTGAGGGGGCTACCTCGCGAGATCTTTCAGGGGACCTAACGACAGCGCATGCTCGTCGATTCGCTCATGGGTATTACGCGAGGAGACAGGACACCAAGGACCTTGGTGGCCTGGCGTGCATGGGGGCAGGCCCGCAAGCCAGAGCCCGGTTGCTTGGGTTCTCTAGTGCTGTTGGGACTGACCCGAGCGCAGGCACCGTGTCCAGCCCCCACTCGCATGAGGCTCATGAGGGAAGTCGTGAGCGCGCGAGGCTCGTGAGGGAAGGGGAAAACGAAATGCCATATAAGGAAATGGAAGCTTTACTGAAGCAGATAGCAACCCATTTCATAACCAAATAAAGATGCGGCTGCCGTGTCCGGCACGGGTCAGCTTGAGGTTTGTGCAACCCGTGGGGCGTCCTCAATTACACACCAAAATGAGAAAAAGAGTGCTGCCGTGTCCGGCACGGGTCAGCTTGAGGTTGGTGCAGCCCGTGGGGCACCCTCAATTGATTGTTCTGCCAGCGCGGAGCATGGGGCTTCCATAGGGTGTGGGTATGATCGCGGGTCGATCGTTCCGCCAGCGCGGAGCATGGGGCTTCCACTTGGGCGTCGGCCGGAGCTCTCGCGGGCCCATCAGGCGAATGCAATGAGAGGCTCCGGGGCGTGTACAGCTCCGTTTCGTTCGTACGCGTGAGGGTCACGGGTAGAACTTGCTGAGGTGTTGGATGTTCCAGGCGTTAGGCACGGGAACTCCGTCCTCCGTCTCCAGCCGGGCTGAGCCGGGCCTGGAGACATGAGTAACCCTGAAAGGGCCTTCCCACATAGGTGAGAGTTTGTGAAGTCCCTCTCTATAGAGGATCTTGCGCAGGACGAGGTCGCCAACCTCGAGGGTGCGAGGGCGGATGCTGCGGCCGTGGTAGCGACGCAAGGCCTGCTGGTACCTCGCGGCATGAAGGGCGGCCAGACGGCGGCCCCCCTCGAGGAGCAGCAGATCGGTCTCCCGCGTGCCATCCTGACGCCCCTCGTCGAAGGCAAGGACTCGCGGGGAGCAGTGCTTAAGCTCCAATGGGGGGGATCGCTTCAGCACCGTAGACGAGGAAGAAGGGCGTCTCACAGTAGGCTTGCTTGCCGTCGTGCGGACGGACCACAGCACGAACCGCCACTCTTCGAGCCAGCCCTTGCCGCTCCCGAGCTGCGCCCATGGGGCGCGCTCACGAGACGTGCGCACGAGGTCCGGCGTCCGAGGTGTCTTCGCCTCGCGAGGCCGGCTCGCGAGCGGCCACCTGCGAGGTCCCTACGTAGCTCGCCTCCTGAGGGGCTGCATGTTGACAGATTTCACGATAGGGGGAGCGGCACGCGCTCGCTAATTCACCCGTGGCCGTTGCGTGAGGAGATAAGGCACCAAGGACCTTGGTGAGGTGACGTGCGTGGGAGCAGGCCCGCGAGCCAGAACTCAGTCACTTGGATTTGGCGGCGCTGCAGGGACGGACCCATGCACAGGCGCCATGCCTAGCCCGTGCTCACGAAAACGGTCAGGGGAGGGGTCGCGAGCGTGCGGCGCTCTCCGGTCAACACCGAACTTAACAGGCGATTAAGCAGGTAACATAACTCATCAGGGCGAAATCAGTAAAAATCATTACACAACCAAAAGGATAGGGATCCGGGAGCGAAGCTCGAGTGGCACGGCGAGAAGGAGTGAGGGTCGCGCGAGGCGACGCGCCAGGCGCACCTGGCAGAACCGCGTTGTAGTGACATCAGACCGTTTGGCGAGGCGCGCCAAGAGAGTCCGCTCTTGTGGCGCCAGGGGGCTCGCGAGGCCTCGGGAGCTCGCGAGGATTAGGAGGCTCATGAGGCCCTGGCGTGAAGGGCACCAGCCTCTAGAAAGAGGCGCCGGCATTCCTCAGCCCGAAGGGCATGCGCGTGCTGCCGAAAGCGGGGCCAACGCCCTGGCCAATTCGCGGCAGCTGGAAGGGGTCACGAGGGCAGAGCTGGTTGAGGCTAGTGAAGTCAACACACAAGCGCTCCTTGCCGCCCTTCTTGGGGACGACGACTGGGTTGGCGAACCATTCGGGATGGCGCACCTCATGAACGACTCCGGCTTCCTGGAGCTTCTGGACTTCCTTGACGATGAACTCTTGCTTCTCTGGCGCCTGGCGCCGTGCTTTCTGCTTGACCGGGCGTACATTGGGGCACACCGCTAAGTGGTGCTCGATCACCTCCCTCGGCACACCGGACAAGTCAGACGCTTTCCAGGCGAAAACATCCGAGTTTGCCCGATGGAAGGTGATGAGCGCGCTTTCCTATGCAGGAGGGAGGCCTGTGCCGATGGTGAAGGCAGGGCCGGAGCCGCTGCCATCCACCGACACCTTCTTCGTCTCGGCGCGGTCCTGAGAGAACAGCTGCTTCTTCTTTGGGGGTGCGGCCTCGGAAGGCTTGGCCTCGTCCTCGTCGGCCGGGTGCGTGACAGCGGCAGCCTTGTAGGCACGCTCGAGGGTGCTGGCCGCGTCCTTTTCATCGCAGGCGATGGTGATGATGCCGCTGCAGCCGGGCATCTTGAGGACGTTGTAGGCGTGATGGGTGGCCGCCATGAACTTGGTGAGAGCCGGGTAGCCCAAGATGGCGTTATAAGGCAGGCCGATATGCGCCACGTCGAAGTCGATAAGCGCGGTGTGGTAGTTCTTGCGGGTGCCGAAGGTGACGGGGAGGCGCACTTGCCCCAGCGGGATGGTGGAGCCATCGGTCACTCCGGAGAAGGGCCTGGTCGTAGGGCACCTGGAGCGTTAAGGTCGGCGCCCCCATTGATGGGGGTCTTGGTGACCGCGATGTTGCTGATGGTGGGAGTGCACAGCATGGGGAGCGCGCCTGTGGAGGCCGTGGACTTGGGGTGGTCCTTGGAATCGAAGGTGATGGCGTACTGCGACCACTTGAGGGGCCGCAAAGCCTCTGGCCTCGGGTGGGTGGTATACACCTCGCGAGAGAGTTGCTTGAAGTGGCGGATGGACGCGGCGGCTTGGGACCCACCGATGATGCAGGCGACCGCGCGAGGCTCCTGGTAGCCCCTAGCGCCCTCGTCAGGCTGGTTGACATCGTTCCTTCGGGGTGGCGGTGGTAGCGGCGGGAGAGCGGCATTGGCCTGAGGATTCGCCTCACGAGGCTGGTCGCGCCAGCCCTGGCGGTAGTTGCCATTACCACTGCGGCTGTCCCAGCGGTTGCCGCTGCGGCCACCTCCACGACCAGCGTTGCAACCGTTGCGGTCGTCCCAGCGGCCCTGGCGCTCGTCGCGGAGCAGCTTGAGCTCCTGACAGTCTTCGGTGCTGTGGGAGCGGACGTTGTGAAGAGCGCAGAGTGGCCGGTTGTCCTTTCTGGGCTCGTCGAGGTCGCGGCCGCGCTTCTGCTCGGGCTCCGCCCCAAGCACGGCAGGGCCTTTGCGCTTGATGTCCTTGCTCTTGGCCTTGGCGCCGTCGAGCGCCGCGTCGGGGTCGTTGTGGACGAAGAGGCAGCCTTCTTCAGCCTTGGCGCACTTGTCGGCGAGGTCGAGCAGCTCGAGCATGGAGTCGAGCTCACCGCTGATGGCGAGCTTCTCGCGCATCTTGATGTCCGTGACGCCGGTGGAGAACGTGGAGATGACGGCCGCGTCGGAAGCGCGCGGGATCTTGTTGCTCACCTGACTCAAGCGCTGGATGTATTTGCGGAGGGTCTCGTCTGGGCGCTACCGAACACGCCGCAGGTCGTTGATGGTGAGGGAGCGGTCTTGTGTGCCCTTGAAGTTGGCGCTGAACTGGCTGCAGAGCTCGGCCCATGACGATTTGGAAGCCTCGGGGAGGTTCATGAGCCTGGAGCGCGGGCCGTCCTTGAGGGCCATGGGGAACCAGTTCGCCATGACCTTGTCGTCGCCGTTCACTGCCTCGACGCTCAGCGCGTAGAGCTGGAGGAACTCCGTGGGGTTGGGGGTGCCGTCGTAGCATGGCGGCAGCTCAGGCTTGAACTTCGCGGGCCAGACCACGCGACACAGCTCATGGGTGAAGGCACGGCAGCCCACACCGCTCGAGGGGATGCCGACAGCGAGGGCGGCGCGGTTTTGATGCCCGGCCGCTGCGACGTCCTGAACGGCCTGGTCCTGGCACCGGCGTTGCCGCTCGAGGAGCACCCGCGCGTCGGGGGGAGCGCGGCGGATGATCTGGCAGCTGGCCTCGTCTCGGTCTGGCGAGGACGCGCCGCGGGACGGCTCACGAGCCTGCACGCTGCGCCGAGGCCCGGCGCGCTCGTCGCGCAGAGGAGGCGGCGGGGGAGCGCCGTGCGCCAGGTCCCCAGCACGTGACGGCGGAGGGCGGAGCGAGTGAGAAGGCGCCGGAGCGTCCCTGGCGACGTTGACGAGCTCGGTGATGCGGCCAAGCCAGGCGTCGTAGACGGCGTCATCCGGACGGTAGCGGAGCAGCTCACGCACCATTAGCAGCGCGGCCTGCGGGTTCGGCGGCCCATGGCGGGCGAGGGAGGAGGCCGTGGCGGTGTGGCCATCCACCCGCACGGAGGGGTCCAGGTAGGAGTACTGCTGCTCGCGGGCAGCAGGGTCGGTGGCGGCATCAGCCTCGGCTTCGGGGCGGCGGCGATTGCCGCGGGCCACCGGCTCTGTCTGAGCCACGCGGCCAGCCATGGGGTTGGTGGAGCTGAGGGCGGAGCAGAAGAACGGTAGCACACCCCTACCTGGCGCGCCAAATGTCGGAAGTCGGGCTCCGGGGACCTAAAGGTTCGAACACTGTGGTGAGCTCGTTCTACCGCTTCGTCTCCTACCATGGCTGAGCTAAGGCGAGGCTACGGCGAGAGCACGCTAGCGAGGGACGGAGCGAGGACTCAGCGGTTTACCTAGGTTCGGGCCATCTTGCGGTGTAAGACCCTACTCCTGCTTGGTTGGTATTGCTTTGGTGCTAGAGAGAGAGTACAAGGTTGGGGATGATCCGAATCGGAGCTCTCTGGGTCTTTCCTTCTACAATGGCTGCTCTGCCCTTTATATCAGCCTTGGTCCTCTTCCCCCTAGAAACTTAGGCAGGAAGGGTTGCCACACTTGGCGATTTTGAAAGGGGACAGGCGCTTAGGCTATCTTGACTAAAGGTGGTCTTCGCCTGCCAAAGCATGATCCATGACGCGCCGGTGGGCTTGGTGATGACCTCTGCCCTGCGCGCCCATCGTCTTGGTCTTCCTTCGCCGATCGGGCAACCTTTGGGGTTGCTTTGGAGGGTAGATAGCTGGCCCTGCTCCCTAAACACGAAAGAGGAAACCACCTTCATCCGCGCCTGCTGGCGCGGCTTCTGCTGCTGCTCGTCGCTGCGCGCGTCACCCACGTGATGGGCTCCAGACCGCGCGGCACGCCGAACGGCCTTCGTCTCGAGCGCCTGTAGGAAGGGGGCCTCGGGAGGCCACCTCGGGAAGCCGCCTCGCAAGGTCACTTCGGGAAGCCGCCTCGTGAGAGGGCCTCGCGAGGCCGTTGATGCTGGTGCTGAGGATTACCCGCCACTTCCTGAGGAGGGGGCCTCAGGAGGCCAGGGCCAGGGCCTCTTGAGGGGTCTTGGTGAGAGTTCGGTGGTGACGGCCCACTGGGCCCATGCCAGGCGTTGTGCCCTGGGCCGAAGGCAGACGGGCCTGGATACCCCGGGTTCCATGGGCCCGACAGTCTTGCCTGAAATCCCGCTAGGAAGAAGACCGAATCCATGAAGAAGACGAACAAGCGTAGTCGAACGAATCCTCACACTTCGCAACATAACCGGAACTATCGAGATGAAGCAAACAATATGGTAAACACACAAGCATAATCATGGCTTGATGCAGAACCAAATATGATGCATGTCCAGTTTAAATTGGCATGGCATGGCAAGAGTGCAACAAACAAATACTACACCTTAAGTGAAGCTCAATATGCAACGAGTTGCATATTGACGAAACTTCACAACAATTATTTAGTTCACTCTCGTTTATGATACTCATCAATATTAAATGTTGTTAAACATGGCAAGAGGTGAAGCATAATTAAACTACCTATCTAGGCAATTTAAATGAGGCCAGAAATAACAAATAACAATTCCAGAAAATCCCCATATGCAATTTTCGAATTTGGTACTGTTCTGTCTAAAACACGATTTTAATGTTGTTAAACATGCAAAGAAAGTGCACCATGTGATTCTACACGTTTTTCTACTCCATTTACATATATAATTTATTTAATTCAGAGCTACGGTTATTTAGTTATGAAATAAACCATTTTAGCATGTCATTTATGCAAATTAATGCAAACAGCAATTTTAAACATTTTTAACATGGACGAAAGTTGGATATTGTGAAACTACATGAAATTCTAAGCATTTTACATATATGAAGCATTTTAATCCGATGCACGGTTCATGAGTTATTATATGCATGAGGAAGACATATTCAAGTTATATGCAATGTTGGAAAATGTTGGCATAATATGATATGGAGCCTTTTGTCGCCATGACGGAATGAATTGGGTGCCACGGCGGCGAAAACGGAAATGTTGTCACGGCAACATTCCGGTTCCGGTAACTCGTTGAGATACCGGTGCAAAGAACAAGTGTGCAGATCACGCAAGAGATGGTGGGGTGATCCCGGATACCGGGTTCCCACGTGTCAATGGCATGGAAATGGGGAACGTGCAAGTATCATTCCGGACACGGTGCAAACACGGGCATCTCATACAAAACATGCATACGGTCCACGGGTGATCGTCTCGTCGTTATACCTTCGAAGCGTGCGTTTCGGGGCGGATCGAGATTGAGGGTAGTGGAAGTAGTGGTTCACGTTTCGAAGAGGAACTTGACGAATCCGAGGTCTTCGGAGGTTCAAGGGTACGGTAGTCGTTCGTGTTGTAGTCGGCTTGGCGGTCTGAGTCTTGACAGAGATGAAGTGGAAATGGCGACGACAGTTGTACATGTTCCGTAGACGAACTTGATGGGCCATAGTTTCGTGGTACTTGCCACTTGCGGTGTGGTACTTGGTGAATCCAGGGGGTACTTGCGAAATCCTCAATGATGGTACTTGGCGTTATATCTTGTTCGGAGGTCATTCGACTCGGCGGTCTTGGTCCAAAACTACAGGAGCAGCAGTGCACGGAGGCAACAGGATTTGGCGTTGGGCGACCGGAGGCGGACGCGGCAAAAGGGGCGGGGCTGCTCGTAGTGGAGCTCCTGCATGAGCACAAGAGATGGCCGTGCTGATGTGGGGGTTGGCCGGCTCGATGGCGGCGATGCAGCGGAGTTGGGCGGCTGGAAACGGGAGCCAAGGGCCCAGAGATGGTGCAGCGGCCTTGGGGTCTTGGCGGATGGCAGGACGGCGGCTGCAGGAGAGCAGTCGGCCTTGGCAGCGAGCAGGCAGCGGCGAGGTGGAGCAGAGAGAGGGGAAGCAGGAGGCACCGGAGAAGGGGCTTGCCGGCGGGCAAGGCAAGGAGGCGCGTGCGTCGTGGCGGCGCCATGGCCGAGGGCTGCGTTGGCGCGCAGGAGAGAGGACGGGTGCGAGGCGAGCCGCGCGTGAGGAGGTGGAGGAGAGCAGGGGGCCGAGCAGAGGGAATCGAGTCGGGGTTCGCGTGGGAGTTTGGGCAGGTGGCGGCGCTACAAGGGAGGATGGAGAGAGTGGGGATCGGGGCTAGGGTTATAGGGTTAGGAGGGGCATGGCTGGGCCTTGGGCTAGCTTGCTGCAAGTTGCGGTTGGGCTGCTGCTCCCCTCCCTCGTTTCTTTCAATTCTTTCTCTAAATTCCTTTATAGAAATTAGAAAGAAGAAGTAGAAAAGGGAAGGATCGAAAAGAAATGTCTAGGGTGCATGGAGAATGTTGAAACTTTTAATGTAGAGCCTAAGATTTATACTTAGCCCAACAAAAGAAGTTTCATCCAATATGGAAGAGTTGAATTCAAACTCATGTGAATTTCATTCAAATGGTTTGAATAGGAAGTGGGTTTTTGGAAGGTCTGAAAAAAATGCCCAGATTTTGGGGGGGGGGGGGCTTGGGAAGGTGACAAAAGAATTTATGGGAAAAGTTTGGGGACCAAACTTGAAGTAGAAAAGACATGGGAATTAATTGCAAGTGTGTTATGGTGACTCCATGTAACACCCCGATTTTTGGCCCTTTCTTTTTCTTTTGGTTTTCTTCGGATTTTTATTTGGAGTTCCTTTTTCCGTGGCTATGTTGTCTTGAACCCTAGGAAGATCATCTCTTCTTCCTCTCCCAAGTGGCTTGTCATTCTCAAATCTTTCTCAAGGTCATGCCATTTCCATCTTAGCCCAACCCCAAATTCTTTTTCTTGGAAATATTCCTTTTTCTATTAAAGGAATAACCCTGTTTGCCCTAGGTTGTGAAGCAACCTACATTTTTGTATTCCATAAAATTCCCACAAAATTATCATAAATTCTTTGGATCATATATTCCACCAATATGTCCAAACCCATCCTTGCCTAGTTTAAAACTAAATCAGGAATATTCATTTCCTATTCTATCTAGTATGGCACTTTGTGAAGGAAGTTCCATTTATATTTTCTTGATTGCCCTCGAACTTTTTGAGCACTTTTTCATATCGAAATAATTGCCACATGCCAAATTTCTGCTTTATTTGCCTAGTAAATCTTCCTTAGCAAATTTCCAAAGTTTCTGACCAGAGAGAAGCTTTGTGAAGTAAGTACTAGCTAGGCTTATCCAAATGAGTTGAAATTTTGGTACATCCTCAAAATGATCAAATAATTACTCTCCACCAAATTTAATCTCCATCCAGTAATCTATGTGAGCACACCTTCAAATCTTGGTTTCTGGTCACAATTTCAGTTTGTGAAGCAACTATATTTTATATTGCTTCAAAAATTCTGAAATTAATCCAGGACCTAAATATCCCTATATCCATTGGGCATGCCAAAATTCACATCATTTTGCCAAGTTATTTTCTCCACAAAATTCCGCCAAGTTTCTGTCCAGGAGAAAGCATTGTGAAGGAAGTACCATTTTTATTTATCCAAATGGTATGAAATTTTTGCAGTGCCTTCATATGCCCAAATGATCATACTCCACCAATTTTCAGCCCAGTCCAATCATCCATGTGAGTGATACTTCATGATATAGTTTCTGGACCAGATTTGGCAGTTGTGAAGCAACTATGTTAAATCCTGGTCCAAATCATTTCATATTTCACAGGATTGTAGTCCTTCCTACCCTAAACCCCTGTGACATCCTGGTTAGCTCTTATCTCATCCCACTTGACCGCTATTTCATGCCCAAGTTTGCTACAACAAACTTCAGTCGATCACTCCCATCAGCACACAGTCTATTTCTTCGAGCCATCACCTCAGGGAGGTCCCACTTAGGAAGGACTACGCGGTTGACACCTTTTACCAGGCATACGTGCCCTCCTCTCGCCATTGCACGCAGTGACCACGCGGGCTGGCATGCGTTTGGCGTGCTCTGGGCATCGGCTAGCTCCGGGCACTGCCCTCCCAGCCGCTCCCGCGCGTCCTAGCATGTCCTAGCACTCCGTAGCGGCCACGCGCCCCCTCTGGTACCCTGGCCCCCTCCTCCTTCGCCCTCCTCTCGCCATGGCAGCCCCTGCCCTCACTGAATGCGCGCGCACTGTGCCTGGGTGGCCGATCGGAAGTCGTCCATCCCGCGTCTGCACCCCCACTACCCCTCTCTCGTCGCCGTCAACACCTCCGCGCGTGCAGACGCGTACGCGGTCGCGTCAGAGCGGCGCCCACACGTCCGCGGCGGCATTTGGCTCGGGCATCTTGCCCCGGCTATAAATAGCAGTTCCCGAGCCTCTCCGAGCTATCCATCCTCTTGTCAACCCTCCCAGTAGCCTCCCCGACCAGTCATTTGAGCTCAAGCCGCCCTCCTCGGCCGCCATAGCCGCCATGGCCGCCGCTCGGCTATGCTCAAATTGGAGCAATGCCGAGCTCTCCTCACCCTCATTCCACACCAGAGCACCCCCCTCGACCTCCTAGACCCTCCCCATCGCCCTAGCTGACCCCGGCGCGACCTAGCCATGCTCCCCATTATCGCCCGTCACTGACCGCTGTGGGAGTCAGAGCCCCACTCACCTTGGTTGTCTCCAGCGCCCGTGAGGTAGCCCATCCACAGCGCGGCGCCATCCCGATCGCTCCGGTGGCCGGAGCACCTCGACGGATGGCCGGAGTCGCCGGCGCGAGGCCCGGCCAGGCTCCTGTGCCTCTCCCCGTCGGGAGGTTGAAGGCGACAAGGAGCGAGGGAGGGAGTCAACGTGGGACCCCCGCGTCAGTGACCGAACCGGCCGGCCCAACGATCTTAAGTGGAGGCGCATTTCGGTGGATTACGTCTTCGGTTGTTTGAAAGCGTATTTCTGTGCTGCTTCGGCTTGAAATACGTTTTCACTGATTCAAAAGCATATTCGCTGAAATACGTTTTCAGCCTCAGCCGCCGGCCGAAAGGTTTAAATAGCGGCCGTTCGTCCATTAAGGCCAGAAGTGAACATATTTTTATTTGTTTTCTGCCTAACGAACGAACGGCCGTAATTTTTCAACCGTGACTCCGAATCAGGTGATTCAAAATCCCACGATCTCAGTTCGTCGAGCCCGTTCCGATGGTATCATTTTCACCTTGTTGTAACATTCTGAAAATGACAATTTTTCCCCTGCCCTTATTCAGCCCCCTCTGAGAGAGAAATGCTTCTGGCAAATTTTTCCGCGAGTGTCTCGCACTTCTCCCCGGTGACTCCAACAACCCCAGGCAAGCCACGACAGCCACTTGCATGATGGCATTGTAGTAGCCATGGTTTCCACTTGAATATTTAAATACTTTTTTGCTCATTTAATGATTTGGTTAATGCTTCGTATATGCTTGTGAATCCATGTCTATGCTTATGCCATGTTCATTTTCATCTGGTAAGTGAAATGATTTGTTGCTAATGTTATTCTTATCATGATTTATTCTTGTAATCATTTCAGCTACCAGCGATAATGACATGCTCATATGAATCATTATGGATTGATATGAAAATACTTGGAATGTTCATGATCCTCTTTATGCCATGCTCATATGCATCCCGTAGACAAAATGAGTTATCATTGTTGATGTTATGTTGTTAAATGGTTATGTTGCCCATCCATGATTACACTGATGTCAAGCTCATGTGCATCGTTATTTCATATTGTTATTATGACTCAGCTCATCACCATTCAAGTTAAACCTGACATTAATCGAACTTGAACAAATCTGTTGGCTGAGTCATGGTGCCACCGAATCGAGCTCACCAGTGCAGCCACACTTGCCTGGATGGGGAGGCCCTAATGCGGTCTATTGTCCTGCCTCTCGCTGGTGCCTCCTACTAGGGAAGGTTATCTGCGCGCGCTACCCTGATCAGGTAGGCGGCCATAAGCCTTGTGTGCCCGAGTTGTATGGTATACCGATGTCCCCGTTTGGGACGCTGTTTTGTTTTGGCCATGATGGTGGCAGCCACAAAGGTGGCGGATGTCATGAGTTGACATCGGGGCCACCCAGGACATAGCCCAAAGGGGAGTTTGTCGGAGTGGCCGGGAGAGTGTCATGCAATAGATTGGTTTTGTTATAATATCGTTGGTCCACCCGAATGGGAGCACGAGGCCACGAGTTCCGTAGTGTGGGTACAGGGTACTAACCTCTGCAGAGTGTATAATCTATCGATAGCCGCGTCCTCGGTCATGGACACAGTTCGTAGTAGGTCACACTATGGGTCAACAGAAATATTAATCTGGATAAATAACAACCCTGGTTCGATGAGCAAAGAAGCTGGTTGATCTTTATGTGGTCACGAGATGATCACGATGGTATTCTTGATGATGGTTGATCATGAGCTGATCATGTGATGATTGCGACGGTAAGAAAGATTGATACCTATGGTGGTTACGAGATAACCTCCGAGCAGAGTAAGTTGGTCCATGAGACCTTAAACGTCGACCCCCTTGCATGCTAGTGCTAGTATCATCATGTTCATATCATGAGTAACATGTACATGCCATGCTCACTCTCATGTTGATTCTAGTAGTATTGTGTTCATTATTGATGATTAACCTATAAATGCCATGATGTTGTTTGTCTTGATTCCTTCGGTTGCTGTGAGCTTGCGAGTACATTCAAAGTGCTCACCTGGCGTGTCATGCCAGATTGCAGGTCATGCCGTGATCGATGGTTTGACGAGGATCTTCAGGTTGCGCTCTAGGATGCGTCCCAGCCAGAGTCCCTGCGGAGTGAAGTCCATCACCATTGTCATTGTTCCGCTGCTAGAAGTTATTCCGCCGTTACGAGATGTTCCGCTGCTAGCATAGAGCTACCTTAGCAGGCGTAGTGTTGCCGTGCCGATGTAATCCTTTGTAATATCGGACCCTCGTACCCCGTTTATTTGTAATAAAGAGCTGATTTGTTCTATGCCAAGCATTGCCGTGTTCCAGAAGATTTGATCTCTAGGCTGGAATACGGGGTGTTCCGGTTCCTCTGAGCCGGGGTGCCACACTCCAAATTAATGGAATATTTTATTATAGCTCCCTACTAATATTGGGAGGATATGTTATAAAGAGAAATCACCATGTGAATTCCCTCAATTTAAATAGATCAAGAGATCTATGCAATTTATTTATTTGAGTTGCAAAAATTAATGACATGATGTCATGATGAAATAATGCAATGCAAAAGAAAATAAAACAAACAACATCAAGAAATAACAATAAATGGAAGGAATCGGTCTCGGGCTGTCACAGCGTGGCAGAGGATAACTGTCGTAATCTTCTCTGTTACCACGCCCCCATGATGCGCCTTAAATGCGGGCGTGGGACAGATGGAATGGAACGGGCACGGGGAGGTAGTGGGCCTAAAAAGCGCAGCCACATAGGACGGTAAAGATCCAGCCCCCGTGCCTTCCCCATAAAAAGGAATCCGCGAAGGGCGCCGCTCATTTACCCCCCTTCTCCCAATCTCGCCATCGCTGCCATCTTCGTCTTCCTCCTCACGCAAGAGCAGAGCACGCCCTCCTCTTCCGCCGCCGCGCAGCGTAGCTCCCCCCCACAAATCTCGCCATGGCGCCGAAGAGAGCCGGAAAGGCCCTAAGTTCGGCGGCGGATGAGAAGAAAGCCGCCAAGGCTACACAACGGTGGACTCACGCCGTTTTCCCGCAGGTGCTTATGGAAGGTGACCTGAGGAAGGATTACGCGCATGTGTACGCGAGCAAGACGCTGGATCATGAGGCCACAGCAGTGCTCCCAGGATCACTCCCTCCTGCTGACGATCAATTCACTTCTTTGCTGGGTACTTCTACTGCGGTTTGTGCCCGCCTTTCTCTGATTTCTTTGCTGAGGTGATGAATGCTGTCAGAATCGGGGCTTCAGGGACACAAAGGTTCACACTCTGGGGGCAAGCTCATTCCTGCCGATCCAAGGGTGACCACGGCAAGGCTGCAGCGAGAGCACGCTAGCGCAGAGCACGACAGGGGACACATCGATTACCCAGGTTCGGGCCACCTTGAGGTGTAAAACCCTACTCCTGCTTGTGTTTGGGATTGCTGTGGGCAAGAGAGTTGTCGCATACAAGGTAGGAGACAAGGGAAAAATCCTCTCCTTCTACAATGGCAGCGCTGCCCCTTTATAGCCGCCCTAGTCCTCTTCCCCTGAAAATCTTGGCGAGAAGGGTAGCCACACATTGGCAGGTTTTGAAAGGGGACAGGCGCCCAGGCTTATCCTGATAAAAGATGGTCTTCGCCTGCAAGAGCATGATCCATGACGCGCTGGTGGGCTCGGTGATGTCCTCCGCCCTGCGCGCCATGCTGTCTCGGTCTTCTTTCACCAAACAGGCATTCCTGGGGACTTGCTTTCGAGGATGGCAGCAGGCGCTGCCCCTTTAGCACCAAAGAGGAAACCCTCTCTGTCCACGCCCGCTGGCGCAGCCTCTGCCACCGTTCGTCGCGAAGCGCGTCACCCACGTGGCGGGCACAGGACCGCGCGGCTGGCATCAAGCTCAGGAAGCTTCGGGCGGCCGCCCCGAGGGGCCGCCTCGGGAGGCCGCCTCATGAGGGGTCCTCGTGGTTTGCTCCTTGAGGAGTGGTCCTCGTGAGGCTGGCGCCTCACGAGGTGTCTTTGCTACGAGGCGCCCGTAGTTGGGCCACGTCTTGGGCTTTCGCCAAGCATCGCTTCCTGGGCCGCAGGCAGACGGGCCGTGGTACCCCGGTTCCCAATGGCCCGATAGTAGCCCCCGGGCCCGTGGCGCGCACATTCCCGCCCGTTGGGAGCGAAACGGCGCGGGCCCTGACAGACTGCGGGGCCCAGGTTCGACGCGTGGCACACGACGGGACGTGGGACGCGCCCACTTCCCCCACTACGCCTAGGTAACCGCCTGCGCCTGCCATAAAGCCTGCCCACGCGGGGCGCAGGGCTATCATTGCTCTCCTTCTGCTCTCTGCCTCATAGCGCCTGGCTTCTCGCACTTCCTTCCCTAAGCACCGCTTCTTCCTCCTCTCGCCCTCCATGCTCCACCGTGCGGCAATGGCTCTCGCCGGTATAAAATGCCTGGCAGCGGCTGTGGCCCCGGGCACGCCGGTCGTGGAACTGGCTCTGTAGTGCACCATCATCGCCAACCGGGAGGGCCTGGATGAGGTGATCTCGATGACCGCCAGCGACCAGAACGAGTGGAAGGCGACGAAGATCTGGCCGGGCTCGCGCACGCTGCACGACCTGGAGGCGACGACCTTCCCCTTCTGCGTCCACAACTCTACGTAGGCTTGGTGCCGCCGTTCTCGGACTTCTTCAAAGCCATCCTCTCTCATTACCAGATCCACGCCCTCCCTCTTCAACCAAACTCCATCTTCCTCCTCGCCATCTTCGCCTTTTACTGCGAGGCCTTCATTGGCGTGATGCCCTCGGTGGCGCTCTTCCGCCACTTCTTCAGCCTGCGGATATCCACGGCGAACCATTGCTCCACGTGCGCCTCCTTCGTCGCCATCAAGGCGACAGAGGACGACATCATCAACTTGAAGTTTCCGAAGAAGGTACAGGGCTACAGGCAGCGCTGGATCTATATGGATGCACGCCATCGCAAACAGTTGCTGATACAGCCGACGGACCCTGCCGTGAAGAACTCGGGGTGGGAGGATGAGTAGCTCACCGACCCGATGTTGGCGCCCATCTGGGAGCGGCTGGCCGACCATAAGGTGGAGGGCCTCACGGGGGCGATGGTCGTCAAGGAGTACCTACAGCGGCGCATAGCGCCACTCTAGAGGCGCTGGCGCCCAGTGTGGAAGATCACCGGCGTGAAGGACCCCATGAGGTTGAGCATCGCCTGCCTGAAGCCGGCGGTGCTGGAGGGGATCATGGAGATCCTGCTTGGTGGCACTGCGGAAGATCCGCTCGTGGACGCGCTCCCGCTGTACTGCTATGAGTGGACCGAGAAGCTGGTCATGGAAATGCTGATCTTTGACGAGTGGGGGCTCATGCTGGAGGGCCATAGGAGCCTCGCGAGAACTCGCTTGTGGTGGTTCCTGGCTCGGGAGACCGGGGCGGCGCTGAGGCCCCGGGAGACGCCACAGAGGGGAGCGATGGCGGTCCTGCCTAGCGAACCCGCCACCAACTCATCTGTGACCTCATGGACGATGACAATGGCGACGACGCCCAATTCAGGGTTGAGCCCTCCTGGCCCGCCGGCGCGGGAGGTGAAGGGGGGACCAGCGCATCGGCCGACGAGGCACGCGTTGAGGAGGTCGACACCAGCGACGGGGGCACCAAGCCCACCAAGGAGGAGGCCGGCGTGGAAGGCGGGGCCACCAAGCCCCTCGTCGAGAAGGACGGCACCAAGGACGGGGCGGCCAAGCCTCGGCGGACTACCCTGGGAGGCGACCCCGTGAGGGAGCCTCACGAGGGCGACAGCGGAGGCCGCCCGACGCCGGTCTTGAAGAAGAGGAAGTGGGTGGCTAATGATGAGTAAGTGTCTACCCCAACCCTTTCCTCTTGCATTTGTCTCATGATTTGGGGCTGAGGCCTTGCCTCACGCAGGGCATCCACGAAGAGGAAGAAGAAGATGAAGAAGTCCCATGCTCGAAGGGGGCCCCGACTCCAACCGTGGGCGCCGAGGGGCGTAAAGAGCCACCCGCCACCCCGATGCTGAAGTGGAGCGTGCGGAGGTGGAGAAGGAGCAAGCGGTCCCTCCGGAGCCGCACGCAAACGCGGCTCCTGAGGCCGAGGACATCGAGCCTCAGGAGGCGGCCTCCGGGGGAGGCGCCGCGGCTCCCAAGGTGCCGCTGCAGGAGCGGACGCAGTGATGGAAGAGGCGGAGGTGCCAACTCCCCCACCGAGCAACACAGATACTGGAGGCGCTTCGACGAGCCAGCATGGTGCGTCGCCGCGGCGAGAGGAGGAGGAGGCCCCGGTGAGCCCGCCGCTCCTGACAAATGATGCCGGGCCTTCCCAGGCCGTGACAGCGGAGGGCGGCGAGGAGTCAGACCCGGCCAGGGCTCTGACGCTCGTGCGCAGTCACACCCTGCTCAAGGGCAAGGTCCTGCGGAGTGCCAGGGCAGCTTTGGGCCAGCTCGAGGCAGAGTTCCAAGAGGCGGAGGCGCGCCTTGCCGAGGAGCACTTGCGCCTTTCTGAGGGGTGGTGTCGACTCGACGTCGCCATCAAGCTAGGTTGGCGCCAGGACGAGGCCGTGCGGGAGAAGCGCGAGAAGGCCGCCGCCGAGGCAAAGGAGGTCTTCGAGAGCACCCTCCGGGAGGCCGACGCGGCCGACAAGCGCCGCGAGGGGGTGGAGGCCCGCACGAAGGAGCTCCGAGAGCAGCATGCCGCGCAGGAGCGGCTGTTTCAGATGCGGGAGAGCGCCATCACCGCCCGTGAAGAGGAGCTCGCGGCCCGCGAGGCAGACCTCGCAATCCGTGAACGGGAGCTCGCACGGATGACGACCAAGCAGGTTACGGAGCACGAGCGCCTGGAGACGCTGGACTATCAGGTGGCCGCCACCCAGGATGCCCAGCTGGAGGCCAAGGAGAAGAAGGCCCAGGAGGACACCAACGCGAAGATAGAGAAGAACCGCCTGGCGCTCGTCGCAGAGCACAGCAAGAAGCTGAAGGCCCAGGAGGACCGCTTCAAGCAGAAGCGTGCGGAGCTCCAGAAGGAGATCGCGGGCCTCAAGGAAGTCCTAACGGAGGCGGAGACCCAGCGGAAGACCGCACTGCAGGCCAAGGCCGACGTCGAGGTGGAACTAGCCTCCCTCCAGCAGCAGGTGAGCGGTGTCTCCAATGTTGTGGAGCAGGTGAGGCTGGAGGTGGACCGGGCGCGGGGGCGGGAGCATTAGCGTGCAAAGATGTTCCGCTTCCTCCAGCTTCGGGCCCGCGACGCCCTGGCCACCATCTGCAAGGAGAGGCTCGAGGGCCCCCGCGAGACTCACGTCGCCAACTACATCGACTTTTTCACCAAGATCGTGGAGCGGCTCGAGGCTGGTGCCAAGAGGGTGAACGGCATCATTGAAGATGAATGCCGTGAACTCCTCTTCCAGGCGGTGACCCGCGTCTTCAGCCATCTCCTCCACACCGACCCCAACTTCGACTTCGACAGGGTGATAGTCCCCGTGCCCGAGGACCTCCACGACGGCTTTAGGAAGGCGGTGGAGGACCACGCGGACGCCCTACTCGCGAAGTTCTCCCATGGCGGCAGCGAGAGCTCCAGCGGAGTCGAGGGCGATGACGGCGAAGGCGATGACGGTGACGCCGCGACCTCCTAGGTCCTTCCTCCTCGTTTATCCTGTGTCACATTAATGTAGCCCTATGGGGGTGTGAAAACATGATTTTCCTATAAGTACTTTGATTTGCTGCAATCTATGTTTCCTCATGAGGCCCTCTCGTGAAGCCTATTTTCTTCTCTTTGCTTGCCTTGGTGCTTTACGTCGTCAGGACCCAGCCCCCAAGCAGGCTACAGCCATCGCTGGTATGTCAGGTCACGTTGCCTAGACAAGCCCAGGAGGTGTAGGGCACTGAGAGGCGGTAAGGGCTCCTGAGGCACGATGCTCAAGAAGCCCCCCTTTGACGTTCAAGCGGCTTGCGCGGAGGGGGAAACATCGGCATTCAGTGAGGTTGCGGGGAGAGAAAAGCTCGAGAGGCGTCGAGAGCAGCTCATGAGGTGTTTTTGTACTTAGCTTTTTCACGAGTGTCGCTTGGCCTGTCATGGCCGCGGAGTGCGCCTCGCGAGTCTCTTGCTCATGAGGGCTCCCGCTAGCACTTGGTGGAGACAGCCGCCGCGGGTTGGCTCGCGAGGCAGCGCTCGCGAGGCTCCCTGAGGGCTTACGAAGGCATCTTGTCATGAGTTACCTCGCGAGGCCTTCTACATGCCTTGTTCCTGTGACACTACATATCAATAGGTTTCACAAAACGGGGAGTGGTGCACGCTTGCTCGTGGGCGTCACACGAGGAGACGAGACACCAAGGACCTTGGTGAGGTGGCATGCACGGGAGTAGGCCCGCAAGCCAGAGCTCGATCACTTGGGTTTTGCAGCGCTGCTGGGATTGACCCGAGCATAGGCACTGTGTCCAGCCCCCCTCGCGTGATGTGCAGGAGGAAGGTCGCAAGCATGCCTGGCTCCTCAGGCAGGAAACTTACCAAACACATAAAATACCATAGGAAATAAAGCTTTACTACAGCATAATAATAAGGTTCATTACACAAACAAAAAAGATGCCGCTGCCATGTCCGGCATGAGTCAGCTTGAGGTTGGTGCAGCCTGCGGGGCGCCCTCAGTTTCACATCCAGAAGAGAAGAGGTTGCCGTGTCCGGCACGGGTCAGCTTGAGGTTGGGGCAGCCCGTGGGGTGCCCTTAGTTTGATTGTTCCGCCAGCGCTGAGCATGGGGCTTCCACTCGGGCGTGGGCGGGAGCTCTTGCGGGCCAATCAGGCGCACACAATGAGAGGCTCTGGAGCATTTACAGCTCTGTTTCGTTCGTACGCGTGAGGGTCATGGGTAGAACTTGCGGAGGTCTTGGATGTTCCATGTGTTGGGCACAGGAACACCCTCCTCCATCTCCAACTAGGCAGCTCCTGGCCGGGAGACATGAGCAACCCTGAAAGGGCCTTCCCACATGGGTGAGAGTTTGTGGATTCCCTCTCTAGAGAGGATCCTTCTCAGGACGAGATCGCCAGCTTCGAGGGTGCGTGGGTGTATGTTGCGGCTATGATAGCGACGGAAAGCCTGCTAGTATCTTGCGGTGCGCAGGGCGGCCTGGCGACGGGCTTCCTCGAGGAGCAGCAGGTCAGCCTCTCGCAAGCCGTCCTGACGAGCCTCATCGAAGGCGAGGACTCACGGAGAGCAATGCTTGAGCTCATAAGGAAGGACTGCTACAGGTCCATAGACGAGGAAGAAGGGAGTCTCACCGGTAGGCTTGGTTGCTCTCGTGCGGATTGACCATAGCACATACTGTAGCTCGTCAAGCCAACCCTTGCCGTAGGCTTTCGAGCTTTTTCTTGAAGCTTCTTGTCTTGAGGCCCTTGAGGACCTCAGCGTTGGCACGCTCGGCCTGGCCGTTGCTTCGCGGGTGCGCCACAGAGGTGTAGCAGATCTGCGTGGCGAGGCTGGCGCTGTATGACTTGAAGAGGCCGCTTGTGAATTGGGAGCCGTTGTCAGTGATGATGCGGTTGGGGATGCCAAAGCGGCTCATGAGGCCCTTGATGAACTTGACAGCAGATCCTGCCGGGATGGTTCGCACAGGCTCGACCTCCGCCCACTTGGTGAACTTGTCGATGGCGACATAGAGGTAGAGGTAGCCGCCGGCTGCGCGAGGGAAAGGTCCCAAGATATCTAGCCCCCAGACCGCGAAGGGCCACGCGAGAGGAATCGTCTGGAGGTCTTGCGCCGGCTGGTGGATTTGCTTGCCGTGGAACTGACAAGCTTCACAGGATTGGACCAGCTCGGTGGCGTCGTGAAGCGCGGTGGGCCAGTAGAAGCCACTGCAGAAGACTTTGCCGATGATGGTGTGTGATCAAGAGTGGTGGCCACAGTATCCTCCATGGATGTCGGCAAGCAGCTCGCAACCTTGTTCTTCGGAGATGCAACGCAGCGAGATGCCATTGAGGTGCCTGCGGTATAGCTTGCCATCCTTCAAGCAGTAAGCGGTGGCCTGGCGAACCATACGCTCTGCCTCTGAGTCCTTCTCCGGGAGGGTGCCGTGAAGCAAGTAGGCCTTGAACTCAGCGGCCTAGCATTCCTCTTGAGGCTCCAGCGCCAGCAACAAGCGAGCGCCTGAGGCTGGGCTATAGTCTGGTGAGCCTGTGGGTTGTGTGGGTAGGAGTTCTTCTTGAAGCAGCGTGGCACTCACGGCAGGTGGTGTAGCTGATGGCTTCAGGAGGCTTTCCTCGAAGACGCTGGGGTTTCGAGGCTCGCGGCGAGATGCTCGCTTGGCGATGTCGTCAGCCTCCTTGTTGCTACCGCGGGGGACATGCTGGAGATCCAGGCCAAGGAAACGCTTCTCGAGCTTGCGTACCTCTTCCAGATAGGCGGCCATGTGCTCGTCCTTGGGCTTGTAGCTTTTGTTGGAGAAGTTGACAAGGAGCTATGAATGGCCCTTGATGGTGAGGCACTTGATGCCGAGGGCGAAAGCAGCCTTGAGGCCGCCGATGAGGCCTTCGTACTCCGTGATGTTGTTGGAGACCTTGTCGTCGCGCTTGAAGCAGAGTTGGACAGCGTAGTACAGCTTGTCTCCTGTCGGTGAAGTGAGCATGACGCCAGCCCCCGCGCCCTGCCGGGAGAAGGCGCCATCGAAGTGCATGGTCCAGCCGCCAGGCACCTCGTCCCCAGGCAAGAGGGATTCATCCTCGCGAGTCTCCTCCGAGTGCGGATCCATCCATTCCGCTATGAAGTCAGCCAGGGCTGCACCCTTGATTACCCTTGTGGGGCAAAATTCCAGCTCGAAGGTCTGCAGGTCGATGTTCCACTTGGTGACGCGGCCGGCGGCATTCGGGCTGCGCAAGACTTGCTCCAGGGGGTAAGACGAGATCACCTTGATGGGATGGCCCTAGAAATAGTGGTGCAGCTTCCTGGAAGCGACGAGGAGCGCGAGGAGGAGCTTCTGTTGCATGGGGTAGCGCTTGCGTGCATCCCGTAGCACCGTGCAGATGAAGTACACGGGGTGCTCGACGAGGCATGTAGTTGGCATGGCAGCTTGCTCTCCGGAGGGCCCGAGGAGCTCATGAGGCTCGGAGGGCTCAGGAGGCGGCTCGCGAGGCGGCTCATCGGAGGCCTCCTGAGGAGGGCCCTCGGCCGGTGGAGGCGCGGCCTCGGGAGGTGTCGGAAGTGGGGCTCCGGGGACCCAACGGTTCGAACACTGGGGTGAGCTCGTTCTACTACTTCTTCCCCTACCACGGCAGTGCTACGGCGAGACCACGGTGAAAGCGCGCTAGCGTAGGACGGGCAAAGGCACAGCGGTTTTACCCAGGTTCGGGCCACCTTGCGGTGTAAGACCCTACTCCTGCTTTGTGGTTGAGATTATCGTGGATGAGAGAGTTCTTGCGTACAAGGTTGAAGATGATGGATCTCCTCTGCTACGGTGGCTGCACTGCCCCTTTTATGCCGCCTTGGTCCTCTTCCCCCTCGAAACTTAGGCGGGAAGGGTTGCCACACTTGGCGGTTTTGAAAGGGGACATGCGCTCAGGCTATCCTGACTAAAGGTGGTCTTCGCCTGCCAAAGCACGATCCATGACGCGCCGGTGGGCTTGGTGATGACCTCCGCCCTGCGCGCCCGCCGTCTTGGTCTTCCTTCGCCGATCGGGCAACCTTTGGGGTTGCTTTTGGGAGTAGATAGCTGGCCCTACTTCCCTAGCACAAAAGAGGAAACCATATGCATCCGCGCCTATTGGCGCGGCCTCTGCTGCTGCTCGTCGCCGCGCGCGTCACCCAAGTGATGGGCTCCAGTCCGCGCGACACGCCGAACGGTCTTCTCCTCGAGCGCCTGCGGGAGGGGGCCTCGGAAGGCCACCTCGGGAAGCCGCCTCGCGAGGCCTCTCGGGAAGCCGCCTCGTGAGGGGACTTGGGAAGCCGCCTCGTGAGGGGACCTCGCGAGGCCGCTTATGGTGGTGCTGAGCGTTGCCTGCTACTCCCTGAAGAGGGGGCCTCAGGAGGCTAGGGCCCCATGAGGGGGCATGGCGAGACACTTGGTGACGACGGCCCGCCGGGCACACTCCAGGCGTCGCGCCCTGGGCCAAAGGCAGACGGGCCTGGATACCCCGGGTTCCATGGGCCCGACAGTAGCCCCCGGGCCCGTGGCGCGCACGTTCCCGCCTATGGAGGGCCGAAACGGCGCGGGCCCTAACCGCCTGCGGCCATGCGTGACGCGTGGCGCACGATGTGACGGGCGACGCCCCCACTTCCCCACGACGCCTCGGGAACTGCCGTGCTGACATAAATCCTGGCGCGGGCGGCGCGAGGCCATCATTGCCTTCCATCACACGCTCCACCCCTATGCGCCTTTCCTCCTTGCGTGCGGCTCCTCGCGATTCCCCCCTTCGAGCTTCACCTGTTCTTGCTCCCGGTCCGCGCCTTCGCCGCGCAGATGGCTCCCGCCGGCAAGAGGGGGAAGGAGGAGGCCCCGTCCGCAAGCGCGCCCGTCCTAGGGGCGGCGCTGCAGCGCTCCGCCATCGACGACGAGGAAGGCTTGGATAGGGTGCTTCCGTTCGTGGCCGGCGGCCAGAACGAGAACCAGGCGACCCAAATCTGGCCGGGGTCGCGCGCGCGGCGCGACCTTGGGGCGACGGCCTACCCCTTCTTCCTCCACAGCGTGTATGCAGGGTTGGTACCTCCATTTTCGGACTTCTTCTATGCCATACTTGCCCACTATCAGGTTCACGCTCTTCATCTTCAACCCAACTCCATTTTTCTCCTGGCAAGGTTCGCCTTTTACTGCGAGGCCTTCGTGGGCGTGAGGCCCTCTGTGGCGCTCTTCCGCCACTTCTTCTGCCTGCGGCTAACTGCAGCGAACCAGCGCTCCGGATGCGCGTCGTTCCTTGCCGTCAAGGGAATGGAGGACGGCATTATCAACTTGAGGGTTGCGAAGAAAGTGGAAGGATACCGGCAGCGTTGGGTCTATATGGACGCGTGCCAGACCAACCGGCTCCTGATGATCCCTACGGACCCGGCCGAGAAGATCGCCGTGTGGGGGCACGAGAAGCTCACCGACCGGAGGATGGAGCCCGTCCTTGAGCGGATGGCGGCGCACCGGGCCGCCTCACTGTCGGGGACGGCGGTTGTCAGGGAGTACCTGCGGCGGCGCATCGCGCACTTCAGCAGCACTCGCGCCCCATGTGGGAGTACTTCGGCGTGGACGACGCCATGAGACTGAGGCCGGGCGGCCTGGCGTCAGACGCGCTAGACGGGGCCCTGGCGATTCTGCTCAATTCCCTTGCCGCGGAAGCACCGGAGGGGGTGCTCCCACTTTTTCGCTATCCAGGGAAGGAGGAGCTAGTGAAGGTGATGCCCCTCTTCGATCAGTGGGGCCTCGTGCCTGAGGGCCACGTCGGGCCCCGCGACAACCCCTCGTGGTAGAGGTGGATTCGGGAAGCGGCAGCGGCAACGGAGATTCGGAGGAGGCCACGAAGGACGACCTCAGCTGGGTGCCGCAACGCGTTCGCCGTCAGCTCATCTGTGAGCTCGAGGATAATGACGCCGAGAGCATCCCGCCCGCGGCGGCGGAGGCGGGTGAGCCCCTAGCGCTTGAGGCCCGTCATGAGGCTGAAGCCGCCCAGGGCCCGGAGACGGGTGACGACGCGTCCGGGTCTACCGCGGTACGCCCGGCGAGGGCAGCGCCAGCCAGCCGTCTGCGGGGGAGAAGAAGAGGAAGTGGCTCGTCAGCGACGAGTAAGCCTTCTGCCGGCGTCCTTAATTCTTGTTCTTTTACCCGGCTCGGAACTGAGCCACCATTCGTGCAGGGGATCTGCCGCGGATCAGAAGAAGAAGAAGAAGAAGAAGACAACGACGAAGGCGAGGGTTACCCCCAGCCTGCAGGGGGCGTTGATGTCCACCGCTGGTGCCGGAGGGCGTGGAGAGGCCACCCGCCGTCCCGACGTCAGAGCGGGGTGCACAGAAATTGAGCAAGGGACAGCCGCTCCTCCAGGGTTGCGCGTGGGCGCATCTTGTGAGGCCGAAATGGGGAAGCCTCGGGAGGCAGCCTCAGGAGGCGGAGACGCCCTCCCCCTTGACCCTGCTGCAGGCAAGGAAGCGACGACGAGGGAGGCCGAAGCGTCTGCCCCCTCACCGGGGGCCTCCCTGGGCGCTGGGGAAGGAGTTGCGGGGCGTGCCAGGACCAGCACTGACAACCCCTATAGCGCACCGCCGCAGCTGAACAAGGGGGGCGTTCTGGTGAGCCCGCCGCCCCACGCAAGCGGCGCCAAGGGCTCCCTTGCCGTCGCAGCGGAGGGTGCCAGAGGGCCTGGCCCGGACTGGCCCCTGGGCCTCGCGAGTGACCGTGCTTTGCTCAGGCCTGAAGCCCTGCGCGACGCCAAGGCCGCGCTCGCTCGGCTCGGCATGGACTTCCAGGACGCGGAGACGCACCTCGCCGAAGAGCGCCTGAAACTTGCCAACGGGTGGCGCCGGCTCAGCATCGCAGTCGACACAGCCCGAAGTCATGAAGAACGTGCTCGCGCATTGCATGAGAGGGACACCGCCGAAGCGGAGGGGGCTCGCGCGAGGGCCCTCCAGGAGGCCGAAGCGGCCATCGTGCGCCGCGAAGAGGCGGAGGCCCTCCTGAAAGAGCTCCAAGACCAACACGCCGAGCGGGCGCGGTCGCTCCTCGTGCGGGAAGACACCCTTGCCACTCGCGAGAAGGAGGCCGCAGCCCGCGAGGCAGACCTCGAATCACGCATGGAGGGCTTCGAGAAGAAGGCGGTCGAGCAGGCCATGGAGAAGGAGCGTCTGGAGACACTGGGGCACCAGCTGGCCGATGCCTAGGAGGCTCACGTGAAGTGCGTCACCGACGCCAACGCCCGACTGGAGGCCAGAGAAAGGAAGGTCCAAGAGGACGCTGACGCCTTCGAGTCAGAACACGAGCGGCTCCGGATGGAGGTCGCTGATCTCAAGGCGGCGCTCGCCGAGGCGGAGACCCGCCGGAAAGCCGTGTCGCAGCCCGGGTCTGGCGCCTTTGATCAGGGACAGGAGCATCGCGAGCGTGCCAAGGTACTTCACTCCCTCGAGATCCGCGCCCACAACGCCCTGAATTCCATCTGCCAGGGAAAGCTTGGGGCCCTCCGCGAGTCCCGCGACGCCGACTACATCGACTTGAGGACGGAGCCAAGGAGATGGACGGTATCCTGGAGGAGGAGTGCCGTGGCCTCTTCTTCCTGGCGGCGACTCGCGTCTTCAACCACCTCCTCCACTCTGACCCCAACTTCGACTTTGACAAGGTGATAGCCCCAGTCCCCGAGGAGCTTCGTGATGGGCTCGCAAGGGCGGTGGAAGGCCATGTGAGCGCATTACTCGAGAAGTACTCCTGCAGCAGTGGCGAGAGCTCCAACGGTGACGGCGCCGGCGAAGATGACGGCGGCGCGAGCTCCTAGGGTGCTTTTTCCCTTTGTTACCCTGCGCTAGATCGACGTGGCCCGTGGGGGCATGACGATGATGCCCTAGTGTTAAATACTTTATGTTTGCTATAACGGACATTCGAGCCCTCGCGAGGCTCTCTCTTTTTGCTTGCCATGATGCTCTACGTTGTCAGGGCCCAGCTCTTGAGCGGCCATAACTGTCGCTGGTATGTCCGGTCGCGATGCCTGGACAAGACCAGGAGGCGAGGGTTACCAGGAGCTAGTGATGGTCCCTGAGGCGCGATGCTCAGGGAGCCCGCCTTTAACGCACAAGCGGCTTGCGCCAAGAGGAACACGGGCGCTCGTGAGGCCGTAGGAGGGAAAGGCTCGCAAGACGGCGAGGGTGGCTCGCGAGGCGGGATACTTGGCCCTCCAGGAGGTAGTATGGTGGGCCGCCTCTTGTGAGGGTTCGACTCGCGAGGTCTCCTGCTGGGACGGCCGCCGAGGGTTAGCCCCCAAGGCGGTGCCTGCTGGCCTCCTGAGGTCCTGACGGTGCTACCTCGTGAGATCCTTCCAGGGACCTGCTCCTGAAATAGCTGCACGCAGAGCATTCAACGACAGCGCGCGCTCGTCGATTCGCTCATGGGTATTATGCGAGGAGACAGGACACCAAGGACCTTGGTGGGGTGGCGTGTACGGGGCAGGCCCGCGAGCCAGAGCCCGGTTGCTTGGCTTTTTCAGTGCTGCTGGGACTGACCCGAGCGCAGGCACCGTGTCCAGCCCCCACTCGCGTGAGGCTCATGAGGTAAGG
Source organism: Elymus sibiricus (assembly GCA_039707655.1). Taxonomy (NCBI): domain Eukaryota; kingdom Viridiplantae; phylum Streptophyta; class Magnoliopsida; order Poales; family Poaceae; genus Elymus; species Elymus sibiricus. The sequence goes on from CM077670.1 coordinate 180,939,027, forward strand.
TCGCGAGCGTGCACAGCTCGTGAGGCAAGCAACTTAGCAATACATTAGATATCTTAGGAAATAGAGTTTTACTGAAATGTAGTAATAAGTTCGTTACACAACCAAAAAGAGACATGATTGCCATGTTCGGCACGGATCAGCATGAGGTTGGTGCAGCCCGTGGGGCGCCCTCAAGTGATTGTTCCGCCAGCGCGGAGCATGGGGCTTCCACTAGGCGTGGGCATGATCGCGGTTCGATCGTTCCGCCAGCGCGGAGCATGGGGCTTCCACTGAGACATGGGCGGGAGCTCTCGCAGGCCCATCAGGAGAACGCAATGAGAGACTCCGGGGCGTGTACGGCCCCGTTTCGCTCGTACGCGTGAGGGTCACGCGTAGAATTGCGGGGGTGTTGGATGTTCCAGGCGTTAGGCACAGGAACTCCGTCCTCCGTCTCCAGCCGGGCTGAGCCGGGCCTGGAGACATGAGTAACCCTGAAAGGGCCTTCCCACATAGGTGAGAGTTTGTGAAGTCCCTCTCTGGAGAGGATCCTGCGCAGGACGAGGTCGCCGACCTCGAGAGTGCGAGGGCGGATGTGGCGACTGTGGTAGCGACGCAAGGCCTGCTGGTACCTCGCGGCACGAAGGGTGGCCTGACGGCGGCCCTCCTCGAGGAGTAGCAGATCGGTCTCCCGCGAGCCATCCTGACGCGCCTCGTCGAAGGCAAGGACTCGTGGGGAGCCGTGCTTAAGCTCCAGTGGGAGGACCGCCTCAGCGCCGTAGACGAGGAAGAACGGCGTCTCGCCCGTGGGCTTGCTTGCCGTCGTGCGGATGGACCACAGCACGGACTGCAGCTCGTCGAGCCAGCCCTTGCCGCAAGCCTCAAGTTTCTTCTTGAAGCTCCTTGTCTTGAGGCCCTTGAGGACCTCGGCATTGGCGCGCTCGGCCTGACCATTGCTTCGCGGGTGCGCCACCGAGGCGTAGCAGAACTGCGTGCCGAGGCTGGCGCAGTAGGACTTGAAGAGGCCGCTCGTGAACTAGGAGCCATTGTCGGTGATGATGCGATTGGGAACTCCAAAGCGGCTCCCGAGGCCCTTGATGAACTTGACGGCGGAGCCTGCCGGGATGGTGCGCACCGGCTCGACCTCTGCCCACTTGGTGAACTTGTTGATGGCGACATAGAGGTAGCGATAACCACCAGCTGCGCGAGGGAAAGGCCCCAAGATGTCCAGCCCCCAGACCGCGAAGGGCCATGAGAGGGGGATCGTCTGGAGTCCCTGCGCAGGCTGGTGGATCTGCTTGGCATGGAATTGGCAGGCCTCGCAGGCTTGGACCAGTGCGGTGGCGTCACGTAGAGCAGTGGGCCAGTAGAAACCGCTGCGGAAAACCTTACCAACGAGGGTGCGCGATGAAGAGTGATGGCCACAGTCTCCTCCATGTATATCAGCCAGCAACTCGCGCCCTTGCTCTTCAGAGATGCACCGCAGCGAGATGCCGTTGGGGCGCCTACGGTATAGCTCGCCATCTTGTATGCAGTAGGCGGTGGCCTGCCGGGCCACGCGCTGCGCTTCCGAGTCCTCCTCTGGCAAGGTGTCGCGAAGCAAGTAAGCCTTGAGCTCCGCGGCCCAGCTATCGGCTTGAGGCTCGAGCGCCAGCAGCAGGCGGGCTCCTGAGGCCGGGCCACAGTCTGGCACGCCCGTGGGTGGCGCGGGCGGTAGTTCCTCGCGACGGAGCGCCGTGCTCGCGGCTGGGGGTACGGCGGATGGCTTGAGGAGCCTTTCCTCAAAGACGCCGGGGCTCTGGGGCTCGCGTCGTGACGCTCGTTTGGCGATGTCGTCGGCCTCTTTGTTGCTGCCGTGGGGGATGTGCATCAGCTCCAGGCCAAGAAAGCGCTTCTCAAGTTTACGTACCTCTTCCAAGTAGGCGGCCATGTGCTCGTCCTTGGGCTTGTAGCTTTTGTTGGAGAAGTTGACGCGGAGTTGCGAATCGCCCTTGATAGTCAGACACTTGATGCCTAGGATGAACGTGGCCTTGAGGCCGGCGATGAGGCCCTCATACTCTGCGATGTTGTTGGAGACCTTGTCGGTGTACCTGAAGCAGAGCTGCACAACGTAGTAGAGCCTGTCTCCTGTTGGGAGAAGGCGCCGTCGAAGTGCATGGTCCATCCGCCAGGCGCCTCATCCCCTGGTAGGAGGGACTGGGCCTCGCGAGGATCGTCCTCGTACGTGTCCGTCCATTCTGCCACGAAGTCGGCCAGGGCCGTGCCTTTGATGACTCTGGTGGTGGAGAACTCCAGTTGGAAGGCTTGCAGCTCGATGTTCCACTCGGCGACGCGGCAGGCGGCGTTGGGGCTGCGCAGAACTTGCTCCAAGGGGTAGGAGGAAATGACCTTGATGGGATGACCCTGAAAGTAGTGGCGCAGCTTCCTGGAGGCGACGAGGAGCGCAAGGAGGAGCTTCTGCTGCATGGGGTAGCGCTCGCGCGCATCCCTTAGCACGGTGCTGATGAAGTACACGGGGTGCTCGACGAGGCGCGTAGTTGTTGCGACAGCTTGCTCCTCAGGTGCCTTGCGAGTCTCGGAAGGCCCGGGAGCCTCGCGAGGCTCAGGAGGCTCGCGAGGCTCAGAAGGCTTGCGGGGGACGGCGGCCTCATGAGGCTCAAGAGGCTCGCGAGGCCCCGTGGGCTCACGAGGCTCGGCGGGCTCGAGAGCCTGGAGGGGCGTCGAGGGTTTCTCCTTGGCACAGACGCGCTCCTCCCGCACCGCCACCAACGCCGCGCTGGCCGTCTGAGGGGTGGCCACCAAGTACAGGAGCAAGGGCTCGCGAGAGCGCGGCGCGACCATGATGGGCGGGCTCATGAGGTACCTCTTGAGGGCTTCAAAGGCGGCGTCTGCCTCAGGAGTCCACTTGAAGGACCCGTACCTCTTCAGGAGCTTGAAGAAGGGCAGGGCTCGTTCGCCAAACTTGGAGATGAAACGCCCCAAGGACGCCAGACACCCCGCCAAGCGTTGCATTTCCTTGAGGGTCCGGGGAGGGCGCATTTTCTCGATGGCCTTGATCTTCTCTGGGTTGGCCTCGATGCCACGGTGCGAGACTAGGAAGCCGAGGAGCTTGCCGGAGGGGACTCCGAAGACGCACTTCTCCGGGTTGAGCTTGAGGTTAACCTTGCGTAGGTTGGCAAATGTCTCCTGGAGGTCCGCAATGAGGGATCCAGCCTCGCGAGATTTGACCACGATGTCGTCGACGTAGGCCTCCGCGTTCCTCCCCATCTGGGGCCCCAGAGTGATGCGCATTAGCCGCTGGAAGGTGGCGCCCGCGCTCCTAAAACCGAAGGGCATGCAGACATAACAAAATACGCCACAGGGGGTGATGAAGGCCGTCTTCTCCACGTCTTCGGCCGCCATCTTGATCTGATGATAGCCTGAGAAGGCATCCAGGAAACATAGCAGATCACACCCGGCGGTGGAGTCCACGATCTGGTCGATGCGGGGCAGCGGAAACGGATCCTGAGGGCAGAACTTGTTGAGGCTGGTGAAGTCGACGCACATGCGCTCCTTGCCGCCCTTCTTGGGGACGACAACTGGGTTGGCGAGCCATTCGGGATGGCGCACCTCACGAACGACTCCGGCTTCTTGGAGCTTCTGAACTTCAGTGACGATGAACTCTTGCTTCTCTGGTGCCTGGCGCCGCGCTTTTTGCTTGACCGGGCGTGCATTGGGGTACACCGCTAAGTGGTGCTCGATAACCTCCCTCGGCACACCGGACAAGTCAGATGCTTTCCAAGCGAAAACAACCGAGTTTGCCCGAAGGAAGGTGACGAGCGCGCTTTCCTATGCAGGAGAGAGGCCTGTGCCGATGGTGAAGGCGGGGTCGGAGCCGCTGTCGTCCACCGACACCTTCTTCGTTTTGGCGCGCTCCTGAGAGAACAGCTGCTTCTTCTTCGCGGGCGCGGCTTCGGAAGGCTCGGCCGCGTCCTCGTCGGCTGGGTGCGCGACAGCGGCAGCCTTGTAGGCGCGCTCGAGGGTGTTGGCCGCATCCTTTTCGTCGCAGGCGACGGTGATGAAGCCGCTGGAGTCGGGCATCTTGAGGACGTTGTAGGCGTGATGAGTAGCCGCCATGAACTTGGTGAGAGCTGGGTAGCCCAAGATGGCATTGTAGGGCAGGCCGATGTGCGCCACGTCGAAGTCGATGAGCTCGGTGTGGTAGTTCTTGTAGGTGCCGAAGGTTACGGGGAGGCGCACCTGCCCCAGCGGAATGGTGGAGCCATAAGTCACTCCGGAGAAAGGCCTGGTCGGCATCAGCTGGTCATAGGGCACCTGGAGCGTCTCGAAGGTTTCGATGGAGAGCACGTTGAGGCCGGCACCCCCGTCGATGAGGGTCTTGGTGACCGCGACGTTGCTGATGGTGGGAGTGCACAGCATGGGGAGCGCGCCTGTGGAGGCCGTGGACTTGGGGTGGTCCTTGGAGTCGAAGGTGATGGCGTACTGCGACCACTTGAGGGGCCACGTGACCTCAGGCCTCGGGAGGGCGGCGTACACCTTGCGAGAGAGTTGCTTGAAGTGGCGGACAGACGTGGGGGCTTGGGACCCGCCAAGGATGCAGGCGACCGCGCGAGGCTCCTGGTAGCCCCCAGCGCCCTCGTCAGCCTGGTTGACGTCGTTCCTCCGAGGAGGCGGAGGCAGCGGCGGGAGAGCGGCATTAGCCTGAGGATTCGCCTCACGAGGCTGGTCACGCCAGGCGGCCTCACGAGGCTGATCGCGTCAGCCCTGGTGGTAGTTGCTATTATTGTTGCGGCTGTCCCAGCGGTTGCCGCTGCGGCCACCTCCGTGGCCGGCGCCACGGCCGTTGCGGTCGTCTCGGCGGCTCTGGCGCTCGTCGCGGAGCAGCTTGAGCTCATGACAGTCTTCGGTGCTGTGGGAGCGGACATTGTGAAAGATGCAGAGTGGCCGGTTGTCCTCCCTGGTTTCGTCGAGGTCGCGGCCGCGCTTCTGCTCGGGCTCCGCCGCAAGCACGATAGGGCCTTTGCGCTTGACGTTCTTGCTCTTGGCCTTGGTGCCGTCCAGCGCCGCGTCGGGGTCATTGTGGACGAAGAGGCGGCCTTCTTCGGCCTTGGCGCACTTGTCGGCGAGGTTGAGCAGCTTGAGCACGGAGTCGAGCTCACCGTTGATGGCGAGCTTCTCGCGCATCTTGATGTCCGTGACGCCGGTGGAGAATGCGGAGATGACGGCCGCGTCGGAAGCGCGCGGGATCTTGTTGCGCACCTGGCTGAAGCGCTGGATGTACTTACGGAGGGTCTCGTCTGGGCGCTGTCGAACACGCCGCAGGTCGTTGATGGTGAGGGAGCAGTCCTGTGTGCCCTTAAAGTTGGTGATGAACTGGCTGCAGAGCTCGGCCCACGACGAGATGGAAGCCTCAGGGAGGTTCATGAGCTAGGAGCGCGGGCCGTCCTTGAGGGCCATGGGGAACCAGTTCGCCACGACCTTGTCGTCGCCGTACGCCGCCTCGACGCTCAGCGCGTAGAGCTGGAGGAACTCCGTGGGGTTGGGGGTGCCGTCATAGCGCGGAGGCAGCTCAGGCTTGAACTTCGCGGGCCAGACCACGCGACGCAGCTCGCGAGTGAAGTCATGGCAGCCCACGCCGCTCAAGGGGACGCCGCCAGCGAGGGCGGCGCGGTTTTGACGCCCGGCCGCTGCAACGTCTTGAACGGCCTGGTCCTGGCGCTGGCGCTGGCGCTCGAGGAGCACTCGCGCGTCAGGGGCGCGCGGCGGATGATCTGGCAGCTGGGATCGCAGTGGTCTGGAGAAGACGCGCCGCGGGACGGCTCACGAACCCGCGCGCTGCGTTGGGGCCCGGCGCGCTCGTCGCGCAGAGGAGGCGGCGGGGGAGCGCCGTGCGCCAGGTCCCCAGCACGAGACGGTGGAGGGCGGAGCGAGTGAGAAGGTGCCGGAGCGTCCCCGGCGACGTTGTCGAGGTCGGTGATGCGACCAAGCCAGGCGTCGTAGGCGGCGCCAGCCGGACGGTAGCGGAGCAGCTCACGCGCCATGAGCAGCGTTGCCTGCGGGTTCGGCGGCTCACGGTGGGCGAGGGAGGAGGCCGTGGCGGTGGGGTCGTTTGCCTGCACGGAGGGGTGCAGGGAGGGGTCTTGCTGCTCGCGGGCTGCGGGGTCGGTGGCGGCAGCAGCCTCGGCTTCGGGGCGGCGTCGATTGCCGTGGGCCACCGGCTCCGTCTGAGCCACGCGGCCAGCCCTGCGCTCGGCGCGCTCGCGACGTGCGTCCGCCATTGGACTGGTGGAGCTGAGGGCGGAGTAGAAGAACAGTAGCGCACCCCTACCTGCGCGCCAAATGTCGGAAGTGGGGCTCCGGGGACCCAAAGGTTCGAACACTGGGGTGAGCTCGTTCTACTACTTCTTCCCCTACCACAGCAGTGCTACGGCAAGACTACATCGAGAGCGCGCTAGCGTAGGACGGGCAAAGGCACAGCGGTTTTACCCAGGTTCGGGCCACCTTGCGGTGTAAGACCCTACTCCTGCTTTGTGGTTGAGATTATAGTGGATGAGAGAGTTCTTGCGTACAAGGTTGAAGATGATGGATCTCCTCCGCTACGGTGGCTGCACTGCCCCTTTTATGCCGCCTTGGTCCTCTTCCCCCTCGAAACTTAGGCGGGAAGGGTTGCCACACTTGGCGGTTTTGAAAGGGGACAGGCGCTCAGGCTATCCTGACTAAAGGTGGTCTTTGCCTGCCAAAGCACAATCCATGATGTGCCGGTGGGCTCGGTGATGACCTCCGCCCTGCGCGCCCGCCGTCTTGGTCTTCCTTCGCCGATCGGGCAACCTTTGGGGTTGCTTTGGGGAGTAGATAGCTGGCCCTGCTTCCCTAGCACAAAAGAGGAAACCATCTGCATCCGTGCCTGCTGGCGCGGCCTCTGCTGCTGCTCGTCGCCGCGCGCGTCACCCACGTGATGGGCTCCAGTCCGCGCGACACGCCGAACGGTTTTCTCCTCGAGCGCCTGCGGGAGGGGGCCTCGGAAGGCCACCTCGGGATGCCGCCCCATGAGGGGACCTCGCGAGGCCATTTATGGTGGTGCTGAGCGTTGCCTGCTACTCCCTGAAGAGGGGGCCTCAGGAGGCTAGGGTCCCATGAGGGGGCATGGCGAGACACTTGGTGACGACGGCCCGCCGGGCACACTCCAGGCGTCGCGCCCTGGGCCAAAGGCAGACGGGCCTGGATACCCCGGGTTCAATGGGCCCGACAGGAGGCAACGCGCCAAGGGCCTCCTGAGGCGAGACCTCAGCAGGCGACGGCGCGACCTCAGGTGGCGCCAGCATGGCAAGCTTCTTCTATGCACAGACGTGCTCTTCTCGAACAGCCACCAGGGCCGCGCTGGCCGTCTAGGGAGTGGCTGCCAAGTATAGGAGCAAGGGCTCGCGAGAGTGTGGCACGACCATGATGGGCGGGCTCCTGAGGTACCTCTTGAGGCCTTCGAAGGCCGCATCAGCCTCGGGAGTCCACTTGAAGGGGCCGAACCTCTTCATGAGCTTGAAGAATGGCAGGGCTCGCTCGCCGAACATGGAGATGAATCGCCCAAGCGAGGCCATGCATCCCGCCAAGGGCTGCATCTCCTTGAGGCTCTGGGGAGGACGCATCTTCTTGACGGGCTTGATCTTCTCGGGATTGGCCTCGATGCCGCGGTGGGAGACTAGGAAGCCAAGCAGCTTGCCGGAAGGAACTCCAAAGATGCACTTGTCTGGGTTGAGCTTGAGGTTGACCTTGCGCAGGTTGTTGAACGTTTCCTCGAGATCCACGATGACGGACCAGGCTTCGCGAGTCTTGGCCACGATGTCATCGACATAGGCCTCGGCGTTTCTTCCCATCTAGGGCCCCAAGGCGATGCACATCAGCCTCTGGAAGGTAGCTCCGGTGCTCCTGATGCCAAAGGGCATGCAGTTGTAGTAGTATATGATGTAGGGGGTGATGAAGGCCGTTTTCTCCACGTCTTCAGTTCCCATCTTGATCTGATGGTAGCCTGAGAAGGCAACTAGGAAACATAGCAACTCACACCCGGCGGTGGAGTCCACGATCTGGTCGATGCGAGGCAGCGGGAAGGGGTCTTGAGGGCAGAACTTGTTGAGGCTCATGAAGTCGACACACATTCGCTCCTTGCCGCACTTCTTGGGCACCACGACTGGGTTGGCGAGCCACTCGAGATGGCGCACCTCACGGATGACTCCAGCTTCTTGTAGCTTATGGACTTCTTTGACGATGAAATCTTGCTTTTCTGGCGCCTGGCGCCCGTGCCTTCTGTTTCACGGGGTGTGCGCTGGGGCACACCTCTAAGTGGTGCTCGATCACCTCCCTCGGCACACCGGACAAATCAGAAGCTGTCCAGGCGAACACATCTGAATTTGCCCGAAGGAAGGTGATGAGCACGTCTTCCTATGTAGGAGAGAGGCCGGTGCCGATGGTGAAGGCAGGGCCTGAGCCGCTGCTGTCCACCGACACTTTCTTCGTCTCGGCGCGGTCCTGAGAGAATAGCTGCTTCTTCTTCGTGGGTGCAGCCTCATCAGGCTCGATGTCGTCCTCGTCGGTAGGGTAGGCGGTGGCGGCAGCCTTGGAGGCGCTCTCGAGGGAGCGGACCGCATCCTTCTCGTCACAGCAGACGGTGATGATGCCGCTGTAGCCCGGCATCTTGAGGACGTTGTAGGCGTGATGGGTCGCCGCCATGAACTTGGCCAGCACCGGGTAGCCCAGGATGGCGTTGTATGGCAGGCCGTTGTGTGCCACGTCGAAGTCGATGAGCTCAGTGTGGTAGTTCTTGCGGGTGCCAAAGGTAACGGGAAGGCGCACTTGACCCAGAGGAATGGTGGAGCCATTAGTCACTCCGGAGAAGGGCCTAGTCGGCATCAACTGCTCATAGGGCACTTGGAGCTGCTCGAAGGTCTCGATGGAGATCACGTTGAGGCCGGCGCCTCCATCGATGAGCGTCTTGGTGACGGTGATGTTGCTGATGTTGGGGGTGCACAGCATGGGGATTGCGCCCACAGCGCTTGAGGACTTTGGGTGATCCTTGGAGTCAAAAGTGATTGCGTACTGCGACCAGTTGAGAGGCCGAGAGGCCTCAGGCCTCAGGAGGGCAGCGTTCACCTCGCGAGAGAACAGCTTGAAGTGGCGGTTGGACGCGGGAGCCTGGGCCCAGCCAAGGATGCAAGCCACTCCGCGAGGCTCCAGGTAGCCCCCAGCTCCCTCTTCAGGATGGTTGCCGTCGTTCCTTCGAGGTGGTGGAGGCAGCGGTGGAAGAGTGGCGTTGGCCTGGGGGTTGGCCTCGCGAGGCTGGTCACGCCAGCCCTGCCGGAAGTTGCTGTTGTTGTTGCGGTCTCCCTAGCGGTTGCCGCAGCGGACACCTCCGCAGCCGGGCCCGCGATCGTTGCGGTCGCCGTGGCGGCCCAGGCGCTCGTCGCGAAGCAGCTTGAGCTCATGGCAGTCCTCAGTGCTATGGGAGTGCGAGTTGTGGTAGGCGCAGAGAGGGCAGCCGTCCTTCTTGAGCTCGTCACGCTCATGGCCGCGCTTCTGCACGGGCTCCGCCGCAAGCATGGCAGGGCCCTTGCACTTGGCGTCCTTGCTCTTGGCCTTGGCGGCATCTAGCGCCGCGTCGGGATCATTGTGGGCGAAGAGACGGCCTTCTTCGGCCTTGGCGCACCTGTCGGTGAGGTCGAACAGCTCGAGCACGGAGTCGAGCTCGTCATTGATGCCGAGCTTCTCGCGCATCCGGATGTCCGCGATGCCGGAAGAGAACGCAGAGATGATGGTGGCCTCAGAGGCGCGCGGGATCTTGTTGCGCACTTGGCTGAAGCGCTGGATGTACTTGCAGAGAGTCTCGTCAGGGCGCTGGCGCACGGCGTGCAAGTCGTTGAGTGTGAGGGAGCGCTCATGCCTGCCCTTGAAGTTCGCGACAAATTGCCGGTAGAGCTCGGCCCACGAGGAGATGGATGCCTCGGGGAGGTTCATGAGCCATGAGTGCGGGCCATCCTTGAGGGCCATGGGAAACCAGTTCGCCATGACCTTGTCGTCGCCGTTCGCTGCCTCAATGGTCAGGGCATAGAGCTGCAGGAACTCTGCGGGGTTGGGGGTGCCATCGTAGCGCGGAGGCAGGTTCGGCTTGAACTTGGTGGGCCACACCACACGGCGCAGCTCACGGGTGAAGGCGCGGCAGCCCCCGCAGCTGGAGGGAACGCCACCAGCGATGGCGGCACAGTTCAACTCATGTATAACGGGAGTTGAGGAACCCACATCCACGTCCTCATCAGTTACTTCTTCAGTCACACGGACTGGAGGCGATGATACCTGTTGAAATGAAGCAACTGCTTCAACTCCATTTCTTCATCGACTTGCTTTGTGGAAGCAGCAGAGTGGGAATTCTCTTCTTCATCTTCAGGTGGGATGACATAGTACACACCGAAGGGGATAATCTGAAGCTCTTGGGTGGTTCTGGTTGGAGGGGCTGAAGAAATTGGTATGGCATCGATAGGTGCATTTGAAGAAATTGGAGCCATCTTCAATTTCTTCACAGATTCTGCAGCAGAGGGTGCAGAAGCTTTTCCTTTTACAGCGTTCGAAGTCTTCTTCACTTCTGATGCAGAAGGTACTTTGATAAGCATCAAGGTTGAAGAGTACTGGTCTGGTGCTGCTGCTGAGGAGCTTGGTGGTATAACTTCTTCAGATGCAACTATTGCAGTTGCTCTGGTATTCTCTTCAGGCGCAACAGTCTCAGTTGCCCCGGCAGGTTCTTGCGGGGGAGCTGAAGAACTTGTTGGAGGAGCTTGGCCACACTTAGCAGCCTCCCTTTGATTATAGTCATCAACAACTTTGTTTGAAGCGCTGATGAATCTGTCCTTCACTCCGCAGCAGTGCTCAGCCTTGCGTTCATATTCATCAGACAAGCGCTGAATCTCAGTTTGTGTAGTAACGAGTTGCTGAGGGGATATAGTGAGCATCTTATCCTTGAGCTCTTTTTGCTTCTTCTTCATCTCTTTTCTTACAAGCTTTGCCTTCTCTATTTTGTGCTTCTCATTGAGGACAAAAGTAGAAAGAACATGACTTGGTCCAGGTGGCTAATCCAAGTCGTCAAGTGGTGTATCTGGTTTCTGACACCAAATATCGATGAAGTCAAGAATCTTTTTCGGACTTAGAAATGTTGGGACTAAGGAGTTCATGGCACGAGCGGCATCTTATTCTTCTCTGAAAAATTCTACTCGTTCATCTTCATCAGCCATTCCATGTTCATCAGCTTGAGGTAATACAGCCTTGCACTTGGGGCTGGGCCTTGTTCCTCGGCCTGCTGTGACCTTCTTCTTCAGCATTGGCGTGTTTGAGGAAATATGCCCTGATGCTGAGGCACTTGATGCAGCAATGGTGGCTGTTGGAAAGCCTTCAGTGCGCTGGCATGATGCTAGCACAACTGGCATTGATGCTCTTGCTGCTGCCCTTGAAGAACTTGCGGACGGTGGAAGTGCAGATGAAGTAGGAGCAGCTTGAGCCTTAGGCGCTGAAGCCTTTGAAGAAGATGGCTTGGGCTTTGAGGGCTTTGGCGAAGATTTTGGCCGTGAGGGCACTTCAGTCGAAGGTTTAGGCTTTTGAGCCGGCTTCTTTTTCATGGCCTTCTTGGGCGCACAGCCACTTGAGCCTGCATCCGCTTCTTCTGAAGCCTTTGAGGCCCTGTTGAACTCTTCAACAGCCTTTTGAGCTTGTTTCCTCAGTTTAGCTTGATATTTCTCCCAATCTTTGGGAAACTCTTCACCCCTTCTGATGCTGGTTGGATCAGCAGTCTGACCAGGAGCTAGCGGGGGCCTCTTGCATGGAGGTTTGATAGCGAAATCCTTCATGTATTTCGGCGTGACATATCTGTAGCTTCTCCATTCATAGGCCCATCGCCTCTTAATTTTCTGCATGCGCGTCTTGCGCTGCTTATCAGTTTCTTTCTCGTGAATTTCTTCATCGGGTGTGCAATATCCTACATACAGTTCATCAGGGATCTCGAAAGTTGTGTGTTCCTCTTTCCTCTTGCCTTCCTTCTGAGGCTTCTTGCCATCTGCCATTTTCTTCAACTGAGGGGTTTGAACTTTTGATGTTTCTGATGAAGTCTGTAGATTTTCCTCAAGCAATGCTGCAAAATGAATTAAGTTGATGAGAACTAAGAGATTCGTCTGCAGACATCGGTACCTGTGAACAGAATATAGTTGCGAGGAAATTGGGAAGAGTCACATGCGTTCTCAGAGATTTTCGAAAATAAAGCCCAGTTGAGGAAATTGACCCTTATCGTCTTGAAGAAATTCACTAAGTGTTCTTAACTTAGATTTCAGAGATGTACAGATTGAGTCAAGTGCACAACTAAGGAATCCAATCATGAAGAGTAACTTAGATGAAATAACTAAGACTGGCCAAAAGGAAGTGCTGAAGATTTGGAAAGAAGTGGTAAAAACGGCACTTGAAGAAATTGAGATAGTAAAAAGATCAAACTTGGGCAGTAAAAATAAATTTTATTTACCCCAAGGATGAACTCGATGAACTGGATGATGAGTTGAAGGAAATCGTTCGCTCAGATCTTTCGTGCCCTAACTTGGCGACGAAAGACAGCTACGACGGCGGCGGAGGTGAAGAAATACGCCGCCGGCGCGAGTACGACGGCGAAGAAGTCGAGACAGTGAAGCTCTTCCTATCCGGCGACAATGAATTCCAGTGGCGGTGCTAGGGTTTTGAGAGCAACAGGGGTGCGAGTGTGAATGAACTAGGTTTGACGAAGTCAAGTCATTATATAGGCGCAGTGAAAACTGAGCGGTCCGAAAATTTTGGACGGATAAGCCCCTGGCTCTTCGCATTTCTGCGACACGCGTCACACATGCATTTTGAGTGCGCTTATAAACGCGTTGGGGGCGCTGGATTAAGTTACTGTGGCAACCGCCAAAAATTTGAATAGAAGATTTTAAACTGTGTTCGCAATGTCTTTAGCTATCAAGGACACAGTGAAGACTTTGAACGGTGTCAAATAGAACGCACATGAAGCGATTGTGAACAGAGTGTTTTGAGTTTAGCATAGAGGGGAGCGGGTCCGATCACATTCACATAGACGGAAAAACAACTTGAAGAAATAGCAATATGTGAATGCTGTAGAGGACTTGAAAAAAAACTCAGATATATATAAATAGGAAGAATTAACTCAAGCAATGAACAACAACCACAAACGACGAGTTTGTTGGTGATTTTTGACCAATATCTTTAACCAACACATGTTTAAAATTTCTTACCAAGCTATTGGAAAATCACTTGCAGAAGGTAATTCTTCAGTGTATCCATCAGAACGAATATGGGTTTCTTAGGTGTCGATCCATTCAAGATTGCCTTGCTTGGTGCTTTGAGTACATTCATCAATGCAAGGCGTCTAAAAGGCCCATTGTTCTACGCAAACTGGATTTCACTAAAGCATTTGACACCATCGAGCATAATGCTATACTGAAGATCCTGCAATGTAAGGGGTTTGATGGGCGCTGGATCAGTTGGATAGAACACCTGCTGTCCTCTGGATCATCATCAGTCCTACTCAATGGAGTCCCAGGACAACACTTCATGTGCAAAAGTGGAGTTCGCCAAGGGGACCCGTTGTCACCACTCCTCTTTGTTATTGCTGTTGATTTACTGCAATCAGTGGTTAATGATATGTGTGCTAGAAACATTATCTCTCTGCCAATCCCAACAAGATCTGGAGATTTTCCGATTGTCCAATACGCTGATGACACGCTTATCGTCTTGCCTGCTGTTGATAGCCAACTGATCGATCTTAAGGAAATGTTGGAGGTATTTGCGAGCTCAACTGGTCTTCGTGTCAATTTCAGCAAATCCTGTATGATCCCGATGAACATGTCTGAGGAAGAGGGGGCTAGGCTTGCAAATCTCCTTGGGTGCACAATTGGCTCCATGCCTTTCACATACTTAGGGTTGCCAATGGGCACAACCAGGCCTACAATCCTCGATCTTATGCCTCTTGTTGACCGTATTGAGCGTCGACTTTCAGCATCATCATGTTTTCTGAATCAGGGCAGTAGGCTTCAACTGTTGCAGTCTGTCCTCACCTCCATGCCCATATATTTTCTTTGCTCGTTGTCAATTCCACAGGGCATTCTCAAGCAAATTGAAAGAATCGAGCGACAGTGTCTTTGGAGGGGTAACTCTGACTCTCCTCGTCAATCTTTGGCGGCATGGGAGATGGTTTGTCAGCCGAAAAACTGTGGTGGTCTGGGGGTGATAAACCTAGGCATTCAAAATGATGCTCTCCTGATCAAGCACCTTTTTAAATTCTTTAATAAGAAGAATGTTCCTTGGGTTAACCTTATCCGGGATACATATTATGGTTCTTCGCCTCCACAAGCCACGGAAATTTGTGGTTCCTTCTGGTGGCGTGATGTCTTCAAGCTCTATGGTAAATTCTGTATGCTGGCTGTACCTCATGTGCAGGTTGGGGATATTGTGCTTTTCTGGCTTGATCACTGGCAATTAGATGGAAGATCTGTTCCCTTATGTTAACGTTTTCCAAGGCTGCATTCATATGCCATTGATGATTTGCTGACAGTTAAGGATGTAATGGAATTGCCTACCTTGGTGGAAAATGTCCACCTGCCTATATCATCTGAAGCCCATCAGGAGTTGGATCATCTTCAGGCTTTACTTTCTTTAATAAATTTAGACCCTGAAGGAAGGGACATTTGGACGTGGCCAACCAAATCTGGAGAGTATTGGTCCAAGATCTACTATGACTTTGCCCACTCACATATAACTTCCGATCCAATATTCACATGTATATGGAAGAGCTCTTGCACCCTCAAGATTAAGGTCTTTGGTTGGCTACTTCTGGTGGACAGGCTAAATACAAGAGATATGATGCAAAGAAAGCACTAGAATGTTCAGGATGCAACATGTGTACTTTGCCAGTTTGACAGCCATGAGGATAGAATTCATCTGTTCTTTACCTGTCTGTTCAGCCAGCGTGTTTGGAATTATCTTGGTATCAGCTGGGCTGCTACACCAAATCAGTCAACTTTTGCAATGGCCTCGGCTGCCAGAAAGGATTTTGCACAACCTTTCTTTTCTGAAGTGGTATTCACAGCGTCTTGGAACATCTAGATTCAAAGAAATGGGAAGATCTTCAGAAATGAAAATCCTAGTTTTAGGTCCTGGAAGAGGAATTTCATTCATGATCTATCTCTCTTAGCCCATAGAATCAAGTGTAAATATAAGGATAGTCTTCTTTCTTGGATTGCTGCTCTTCCATAGATAGGTTTTGTAAGTACTCTCCCCCCCCCATCCCATCTACCTCTTGTACATATTGTGCTTTTGTTGCGTTTATTTTTAAATAAAGAGCTGTGAGGCTGTTGCCTTGCAGTACATAGTCAAAAAAAAAACCACAAACGATGAAACTGAAAATTTTGACGAAATTGCAAAAAAGAAGAAAACTCAAATTTAAGCACATCAAAAGTGGGTGGTGGCGTTACCCACCGTATAAGAACTATGATCATTTCAGACACCGCGTACAATTATCGTAGGGTTCTGAGAAACAAGTTCTTCGTTAATTTCTTCACGCTTAGAGGGTTAGTCTTCATTGATTGAAGAAAAATGTTACTTCGTGTGTTGTGCATCAAAGTCATCAAGAATGCATAAGCGTTAGGATGTGTGTCCTTTTCAAAGGACATTCGAAGATTCTAGGATGTTTAGCTCACACCGCAACATGCAAAACCTTCTCTCATCCAAGGGCTTAGTGAAGATATCTGCAAGCTGGTCTTCAGTCTTCACGTGGTTGATGACGATGTCTCCCTTCAGCATATGATCACGAAGGAAATGGTGACGAATCTGGATGTGCTTTGTCCTAGAATGTTGCACTAGGTTGTGGGCGATCTTGATGGCACTCTCATTATCGCAGTAGAGTGGCACTTTCTTCAAGTTGACGCCATAGTCCTTGAGGGTCTGCTTCATACATAGAAGCTGTGAGCAACAGGCACCAGCGGCAATGTATTCAGCCTTAGCTGTGGAAAGTGAGATGCTGTTATGCTTCTTCGAGGACCAACAAACGAGAGATCATCCGAGGAAATGACATGTGCCTGACGTTGACTTGCGATCTACACGATCTCCAGTATAATCAGAATCAGAAAATCCAGCAAGATGAAATGATGAGCCCTTGGGATACCATAATCCAAGCATTGGGGTGTGAGCTAAATATCGAAGAATTCATTTCACAACCTGATGGTGTGACTCCTTCAGTGACGCTTGAAAGCGGGCACACATGCAAACACTAAGCATAATATCTGGCCTAGATGCACATAGGTAAAGTAGCGAACCAATGATGGAGCGATATACCTTCTGATCGAAATCTTTACCATTTTTGTCAATGCAGAGTTGACCATTTGTTGGCATTGGTATCTTCAGGCCTTTGCAATCTTGCATGCCGAATTTCTTCAGGCAATCCTTGAGATATTTCTCCTGAGATATGAAGATGCCATTTCGTTGTTGACGAATTTGAAGTCCGAGGAAGAATTTCAACTCCCCCATCATAGACATCTGATATTCTTCTTGCATCATATATGCAAATTCGTCACTGTATTTCTTGTTAGTGCAACCAAAGATAATATCATCAACATATATTTGGCATATGAACAGTTCACCATCATAAGGTTTTGTGAAAAGAGTAGGATCAAGTGAACCGGGTTTGAAACCCTTTTTCCTCAGGAACTCCTTCAGTGTATCATACCAAGCCCTCGGGGCTTGCTTGAGGCCATAGAGAGCCTTGTTGAGTCTGAAGACTTTGTTTGGATGCTTTGGGTCCGCAAAACCTAGTGGTTGAGCAACATATACTTCTTCCTCAAGCTTACCATTAAGGAATGCACTTTTCACATCCATTTGATATAAGAGGACATCATGATGGTTAGCATATGCAAGCAGTATACGAATGGCTTCTAGCCTAGAAACAGGTGCAAATGTTTCATCGAAATCAATACCCTCAACCTGTGTGTAGCCTTGAGCTACAAGACGGGCCTTATTCCTCACCATTTGGCCATTTTTGTCTTGTTTGTTGCGATAGATCCACTTAGTGCCGATGATATTGTGCTTGCGTGGATCGGGACGCTTGACGAGCTCCCACATGTTGTTGAGCTGAAATTGATGTAATTCCTCTTGCATCGCTTGAATCCATTCCGGTTCAAGAAATACTTCATCAACTTTGGTGGGCTCTGAAATCGAGACAAATGTGTAATGCCCACAAAAGTTAGCTAAATGTGAAGCTCTTTAGCGAGTGAGGGGACCAGGTGCATTGATGTTGTTGAGGATCTTTTCAATCTGCACTTCATTCGCTACTCGTGGGTGTGCTGGCCGAGGGCCTTGCGGTTGTTGTTGCCATGCAGAATCCTCGGCATCATTTTCCTCAGGTTAGCAGTTTCTTCATGGCGGGGGATTAGTACTTCTTCATCAGCTATTTCTTCACTGGGCACAATTTCACCAGTGCCCATTAGCTTGATTGATTCCTCAGGAGGCATTTCATCTAGCACAGGAGGCAGGTGCTCTCTTTGCAAGCCATTAGTTTCATCGAACCGCACATCTACAGTTTCAACAACCTTGTGGTGGTGGGTGTTGAAGACTCTGTAGGTGTGCGAGTCCTTTCCGTAACCAAGCTTAAAACCTTCATGTGCTTTCGGTGCAAATTCAGAACTGTGATGAGGATCTCTAATCCAGCATTTTGCACCGAAGACTTTGAAATAACTCACATTGGGTTTCTTGTTAGTGAGGAGCTCATATGAGGTCTTCTTGAGAAATTTGTGAAGATATACCCAGTTGATGATGTGACACGCAGTGTCAATTGCTTCAGGCCAGAAATGACGAGGTGTCTTGTATTCATCAAGCATAGTATGTGCCATCTCGATGAGTGTCCTGTTCTTGCACTCCATGACTCCATTCTGCTGAGGCGTGTAGGGAGCAGAGAGCTCATGAGTGATACCAAGTTCATCAAGATAATCGTCAAGGCCTGTGTTCCTGAACTCTGTGCCATTGTCGCTCCTGATGTGCTTGATCTTGAGACCATATATCGTCATGGCCCAATTGGAGAATCGTCTGAAGACATCCTGAACTTCAGTCTTGTAGGAAATGATGTGCACCCAGGCGTAACGAGAATAGTCATCAACTATGACGAATCCGTAGAGAGATGCTGCATTGGTTAGTGTGGCATAATGTGTGGGACCAAACAAATCCATATGAAGTAATTCAAAGGGATGAGTAGTGGTCATGATTGTCTTAGCCGTATGCTTGGATCTGGCCATCTTTCCAGACTCACAAGCACCACACGGATGATCTTTGACGAATTTGACGCCTTCGACGCCAATGATGTGCTTCTTCTTGACGAATGTGCTCAAATTCCTCATGCCAGCGTGTTCAAGACGTCGATGCCATAGCCAGCACTCTGAAGCTTTTGCCAGTAGACACGTGGCCAGCTGAGGACCTAGAGAGAAATCTACAATATACAAATCACCTTTCCTAAAGCCTTCGAAGACTTTGGATTTGTCAGATTCCAACATCACAATGCATCTATATTTGCCAAAGATGAGAATCATATCAAGATCAGAAAGCATTGAGACAGACATGAGGTTGTATCCGAGGGACTCGACAAGCATCACCTTTTCCATGTGTCGATCCTTTGAGATAGCAACCTTACCTAGACCCAATACCTTGCTTTTTCCTTTGTCGACGTATGTGATATGCTTCAGATGAGATGGAGTAAGGGGAGCATCAGTGAGGAGATTCGTATATCCAGTCATGTGATTCGTGCAGCCACTATCGAAGACCCATTCAGTGGCTCAGGGTGTATCATCCTGTAGAAGCATTAGTCTAACTTACAAATACATATACTTCAAAGTGAAGAATATGATGATGATCAATTTCGTCAGACAATTTCATCAAGGAATAGTATTTAGCAGCATAAGGGATGTGTGAAATGAATTATTCATTTCATCATGATTAGCCTGCATCCCAACAAGCACTTTGTTAGGTCTTCAGCAAATTCATTAGACATTTCTATTGTCTGAAGACCTTACCCTGCAGAAGAGATTATATCTTCTTCTTAACCACCCTGAGAAGCAATGTAGCGAAGTGCATTAATGGAGAACTTAGGCATTGAAGAATATGCATTTCTCTTCACAGGAGGGTTATAGTAATTGAATGAAGAAGCAGAGAAATTCTTCGATGATTTGTGAACATAGTGGTTCGAAGAGTAATGCTTATATTCATCAAATTGTTGTTTGTTTCCCTGCGAACCAGAGGCATTAGCACGACCATAAGAGGGTCTGCGTCCATTTGACGACTTTGATCCCTGTGAAGAATTTGCCCTGGGAAGTTTCTTCTTCATCGGTGGTGTCATGATGACATTCACCTGAAGATTTTCAAGAAGGATTTTGGGAACCCAGATTTTCTTCACAGGTGGACCGTTCCTGCAGTTAGTACCAACAAATCTAGCTAAGACTTCACCATTCTGATTCTTGAACAGTTTATAGTTGGAGTCAAATGACTCATCTGAAGAATATGAAGTATCACAAGTATAGCCAGATAAAATGGATGGATCTATTGGAGGTCCCTTTGCAGCAACCCATGTGGTTTTGGGATACTGCTCAGGCTTCCAATACAAACCATCAGCGTTGAGCTTTCTCTCAAAAGCAATACCCTCTTTCCTAGGGTTCCTGTGAAGAATTTGCTTTTTGAGCACATCACACAGGGTTTGATGCCCTTTGAGGCTTTTGTACATGCCAGTGACATACAACTCCTTTAGCCCTCCATTTTCATCAGTATCACATGCGGCTTCCTCAAATGAGGGGTTAGTGGCCATCGTGGCAGTTGAAGCAATTAAAAGCACTGAAGTATTTGAACATTCAGCTGAAGAGTTTGCATTGTCACGTTCAAGGCATTTTAGGCATGGTGCAACAAATTCTTCCTGAGCGGTACTGATATGTTGAGCGAGGAGTGAATCGTTTTCCTTTTGAAGATCATCATGAGATGCTCTCAGCTTCTCAAGATCTTGCTTCCTTTGAAGAAATTCATAGGACAGCTTCTCGTATTCTGCTGAGAGGGACACATGACGACTTTCAAGTTCGTCATATTGAGACGTAAGCCTTCTGAGATCCTCATACAAAGCTTGACTACGATCCATTTCCTCGTCCAACAGGTCATCGCTTTTTTCTAGCAGTTTTTGAATCTTTTCCATGGCATGCTGTTGCTCAGTTGCAATTTTAGCAAGTTTTTATAGCTTGGTTTAGATTCACACTCAGAGTCATCATCACTGGAAGTTTCAAAGTAAGCTTCTCATGAGGTTACCTTTGCACCTCTTGCCATGAAGCAATAGGTGGGAGTGTAGTCATCAGTATAGTCATCATTGCTGGTGGAGATACCATTATCCTCAGGGTTGAAGATGGACTTGCTGACGTACTCTGTAGCGAGGGCAAGGCTCGCCACACCAGTGTCTGACTCCTCCTCAGATTCCTCAGCTTGCTGATCATCAGATTCTTCTTCAGAATCCATTTCCTTCCCAATGAATGCACGAGCTCTGCTAGAACTGGTTTTCTTGTGAGATGAGGACTTTGATGAAGACTTTGAGGACTTCTTCTTTTTGCCATTAGATTCATCATCATCCCTGCTCTTATTCTTCTTCTTCTTTAGCCATAGAGGGCAGTCGGCGATGTAGTGGCCTGGCTTCTTGCATTTGTGACAGGTTCTCTTGTTGTAGTCTCGAGCAGACGCTTCTCTAGTGTTCTTCGAGTCATACTTTGAAGATTTTCCAAAGCGGTTCTTCTTGGAAAATTTCTGGAACTTCTTCACCAGCATAGCCAGTTCTCTGCCGATTTCCTCAGCACCATCAGAACTGCTCTCATATTCCTCTTCTACTTTAGATGAAGAAATAGCCTTGGCTTTTGCTTTTGCCTTCAGAGCGCGAGGACGACCATTGCTGGGTCCATACATATCTCTCTTCTCTGCTTGCTGAAATTCATGAGTGTTGAGCCTTTCAAGAATGTCAACAGGATCTAGTGACTTGTAGTCAGGGCGCTCTTGTATCATGAGTGCCAAAGTGTCGAAGGAACTGTCCAGAGACCTCAGCAATTTCTTCACCACCTCATGATCGGTGATGTCAGCAGCACCAAGAGCCAGAAACTCATTAGAGATATCAGTGAGGCAGTCGAAGGTTTGCTGCACATTTTCATTGTCAAGCCTCTTGAGTCGATTGAAGAGATTGCGCAGAACATCAACTCGGGAGTCACGTTGAGTGGATACTCCCTCATTGACTTTGGAGAGCCGGTCCCAGATCAGCTTTGAAGTTTCCAAAGCACTCACTCTACCATACTGGCCTTTGTTCAGATGACCACATATGATATTCTTCGCTTGAGAGTCTAGTTGCTTGAATCGTTTCACGTCAGTGGCGTTGATGCTTGGAGCTATGGTAGGCACTCCATTCTCAACAACGGACCAGAGATCATTGTCAATTGCCTCAAGATGCATTCGCATCTTGTTCTTCCAGTAGGGATAGTCTGTGCCATCAAAGATGGGGCACGCAGTGGACACCTTGATCATATCTGCGGTCGACATAACTAAAACTCCAGGTGGTTAAACCAAAATCACACAGAACAAGGGAGTACCTTGCTTAGATACCAATTGAAAGCGCAGGTTAACTCCCAGAGGGGGGGTGAATGGGAGATTTTTAGAAATTCGTCAAACTCCGAAGATTTTGACGAAAATCAGAGTGACGAAATAGAAACATGAGTGAAACTAGATTGACACAGATGTAAGTAGCATGCAAACGAAATACATACAAGTGAAGAACAAGCAGTCATACAAGCAAACATGCATGAGGAAGATGAACTGAAGAATGAGATACAACATGATGAAAGTATTCAGTCCAAGTTCTTCAGAAAAGTAGAGCAAAAGTTCTTCAGCAGCGGAAATGCGAAAAGGTAAAAGGGTGAGGAATTTGAAACCGGTTGGGCTCGATGAAGACACAACGATTTGCTAGACCAGTTCCAGTTGCTGTATCAACTATACGTCTGGTTGAGGCGGCTGAGTCTTACCTCAGAGGACACTTAGTCCTCACCGTATTCCTCTTGAGCTAAGGTCACTTAGACCTCGCCCAATCACTCATGGTAAGTCTTCAAGGTAGACTTCCAAAACCTTCACGGACTTGTTCACCGGCATGCCACAATTACTCTTGGGTGCTCAGAACATGATGCCTAACTATCTAGAAGAATGACAGTCTCCAAAGGTAATAAGCATCAGATCAACTTCTTCAGTGATTGATGGTGTCCTGGATTAGGGGGTGCTAACCTAGCTAGCCCGTCTCCTCGGATGGGCCGATGGGCCCTCGTAAATGATCAAGATGGAATCCGGAGGCCGTACACAGGAAGCGTGATCAAGACTGTCTCTACCGAAGACTTGACGTATACTCCAAGATCTTTCCAGCCGCCTTACTACTAGATACCGACTTTGTAACCCTAGATACCCTCCCTGGCGTGTATATAAGCCATAGGGTTTATCCCGTAGAGGGGACATCAACGCAATATCGCTCACCTAGCCCTAGAAGTTAGAGACACATTACGATCTCGAGGTAGATCAACTCTGTATTCGATACATCTCCATCAATATAAACAGAAGCAGGACGTAGGATTTTACCTCCATCAAGAGGGCCCGAACCTGGGTAAACACCGTCTCCCTTGTCTTTGTTACCACCGATCCGAGATCCACAGCTCGGGACCCCCTACCCCGAGGTCTGCCAGTTTTGACACCGACACTAGTGCTTTCATTGAGAGTTCCGCTGTGCGATCGCCAAAAGGGTCGATGGGATCGCCGGTTAACGGCCGCATTCCCATGGAGCACATCTCCACGTTTGAAGCTTTGGTCACAGAGACGCCTCCACGTAAAGTGGAGGTGAACCATGACCCTTCTTCGGTTCCAACGAGGAATTCCCTCATGGACGAGGGGCTAAGATACTTCTTAGAGAGCGGGTCGGACAGCGACCTACCGGCGACCGACCTCCAGATCAATTCGGCTAACCCGGTAACCGCGGATCCGACGTCAAGTGAGAATAACGAGGTCTTGAGCCCGCGATCTTCAGAGATCAGAACTGGTCCGCTCACCTCCCATATAGAATATCACCCCGATAACTCTGGCTCACCTAACGTCTGGGATTTGGCCTACGCACGGCAGCTCCCCAATGAACCGATCAGACGATACTGGGCCAGATTCTTGTCCGTCAAGAACAAGATACTAGATTACCAAGACTCTGACATAATTACCGCTTTTGAGTGCGGATGCAAGGATAAAGGCATCTCGAACATCCTCGCTCATCGTTGCGTCGAAACACTCCCTGAATTGACCAACTTGGTAGCATGATTTTGCGCCATCGAAGACGCGTGGAGGACTGAGGAAAACATGGACTCGATCTGTGAGGACTACCCGGAGTGTGACCGATCGGCACTTCGGCACGAAAATCGCAAACGGAACATTCCGAGCGATCGACCCCGGAAGAAGAAGAAAACGTCTGATCACCCCGGAACAACTCTGGACGGCTTTCCGGATAAACCATGCCCGATCCACGCCATGTTGATTAACTCCTGCCCGACTCACAGCCTTCGCGACTGTTGGGTATTGAGGTACGTGGCTAAAGGGGGACCTGCCCTCTTGGCGGGCACCTCCAGCCACCTTGAACAGACCTCGGAAGAAGACGAGGTCCTAATGATTTATTAGACCTTTACGTCTAAAAACCAGCGCAAACGGGCCTTGCGGGAAATTAATTCCGTCCGGCAAGTACCACCTCGGGGAGCGTGGATAGACACGCCGATCACCTTCAACCACAACGATCAGCCGAAGTCGGCCCTAGACAGGTGTCCCGCCGCGCTAGTCCTCAACCCCATCGTGGACCACTGCCGCCTCCATAAGGTCCTTATGGACGGAGGCAGCAGCTTGAATCTAATATACGTAGACACTCTAGAAAAAAATGCACATCGATAAATCGCGCATAGAACAGAGCACCAACACCTTCAAAGGAATAGTCCCCGGATGAGAGGCACGCTGCAGCGGAAAGATAACCCTGGACATATTCTTTGGGACTCCGGATAATTATCGCTCCGAGGAGATTACATTCCACATCGCGCCTTTCAAGAGCAGATACCACGCCATCCTTGGATGAGACGCCTTTTCAAGATTTAAAGCAGTCCCGCACTACGGCCATATGAAGCTCAAGATGCCGGGCCCGAAGGGGATCATTACTATCTCAAGCAATCCCGACAGGGCACTCAAAGCCGAGAATAAAATGGCATCCCTCGCCCTCGAGACTCTGGCTGAAGCCTTCGCGGCCGAGGATCTGACCGCGCTGCGCGCCGAGGTCTACCGGGACGATGTCGTTCTCGACAAAAGATCAAAGTCTACTTCTTTCAAACCGGCCGACGAAATAGTCAAATTCGAGGTTCACCCAATGGACCCTGCTAAAACGGCGTCCATAGTGGCTAACCTCGACCTAGAAGTTGCCAAAGCCCTACGCGCTTTCCTCAAGGAAAACTGGGACATATTCGCCTGGCACCCCTTCGATATGCCAGGGATACCCCGTAGGCTTGCAGAGCATAGCTTAAACATACTAACAGGCTATAAGCCTGTTAAACAAACACTTCGGCGTTTCTCCGAGCCCAAGCGTGAAGCAATGGGCGAGGAACTAGCAAAGCTGCTGGAGGCAAGATTCATCAGGGACATAAAACACCCTGACTGGCTAGCCAATTTGGTCATGGTACCAAAGAAGGACAGGTCCTGGCGGTTGTGTGTCGATTTCAAAGACCTCAATAAAGCTTGCCCCAAAGACCCCTTCCCCTTACCCCGTATTGACCAAATCATGGACGCCAGTGCGGGCCATGATGCACTGTGCTTCCTGGACGCCTACTCAGGATATCATCAAATAAAGATGAAGGAATCTGACTAGGCAGCAACGGCATTCATCACGCCCTACAGGCTGTTTTGCTTCAACACGATGCCGTTCGGACTAAAGAACGCTGGCGCCACGTACCAGCGTATGATTCAAACATGCCTGGAAAAACACATCGGAAAGACCGTTGAGGCCTACGTAGACGATGTAGTTGTCAAAACCAAACACATCGACTAGTTGGTGGACAACCTTCGAGATACATTTGCCAGCCTATGGGAATATCAAATAAAACTTAATCCGGAGAAATGTGTTTTCGGAGTCCCAGCTGGCAAACTCCTCGGTTTTATCGTATCTAGCCGAGGAATTGAAGCCAATCCGGCTAAAATTCGAGCCTTGGATCATTTGGAGATTCCAACAGAGCTCAAGCACGTACAAAAACTGGCGGGCTGTGTAGCAGCCTTGAGCCGCTTCATATCACGGCTCGGAGAAAAAGCCTTACCCTTGTACAAGCTGTTAAAGCAAACCAAAACATTCAAATGGACCAAGGAGTCCGCGGCGGCCCTGGAAGACATCAAGGCCCTCCTCGCCACCAATCCCATCCTGGCAGCGCCAGGTGTCTGCGAACCGATGATACTATACATCTCGGCCACAAACCAGGTGGTTAGTGCAGTCCTCGTGGTCGAACGAGACAGGGAAGGTCACAAATTCCAGGTCCAGAAGCCCGTATATTACGTATCCAAGGTCTTAACTCCATGCAAGTCATGCTACCCTCACTAACAAAAGATAGCCTACGCGGTCTTCATGGCGTCACGAAAACTTCGGCACTACTTTCAAGATTGTTCGGTGACCGTGGCATCCGACGTCCCGCTAAGTGACATAATCAATAATAGGGATGTGATAGGGCGCATCACCAAATGGACCATAGAGCTCTTACCTTTTGAAATCTTCTACAAACCACGCCGGGCCATTAAATCCCAGATGCTGGCGGGCTTCGTAGCCGAATGGACCGAAGCCCAACTCCCCCGTGAGTACAGTACTTACTCGCATTGGACAATGTATTTCGATGGCTCCAAAATGCTCGCCGGCCTAGGGGCTGGAGTGGTGATCACGTCACCCACGGGAGATAACATTAGATACGTACTACAAATCATGTACATGGACTCCAACAATGCGGCTGAATACGAAGCCCTCCTACATGGACTTCGGATATCAGTCTCCATGGGTGTCAAATGCCTGGAGGTCTGAGGTGATTCTAACCTCGCCATCTCACAAATCAACGGCGAGTTTGACGCCAAAGACCCAAAGGTGACAGCTTACCGAAACGCCGTCATAAAGATCTTGGCAAGGTTTGAGGGGTTGGAGTTTCACCATATACCCCGAGATAGCAACCACGCCGCAGATGTACTCGCCCGATTGGGCGCAAAGTGGGATAAGGTCCCAGAAAACACCTTCCTCGAATGGCTTTTCAAGCCATCTGTAGTTTGGCAAGATAGCAAAGGAACGTCGGATTCAATCGACGTCGGGCAACAGGCCCCGCCCGAAGACGATGAAGGTATCATAGGCGGCTCAATGATCCGGGAGACAACTTCAGGGCATGAAGTCATGGCAGTCATCGCACCATGGACCGAGCCGCTCCTCGCGTACCTGCTCCGAAAAGAGCTCCCCGATAACCAAACCGACTCACGCCGGATTGTAAGGCAGTCTAAAGCCTACAAGCTCAATGAAGGGGAACTTTATAAAATGAGCACAACGGGCATCCTCCAGAGATGCATATCCGAGGAAGAAGGAAAACTCCTACTTCGGGAGATACACTCCGGTATGAGCGGACATCACGCCGCTGCTTGAACCTTGGTCAGCAAGGCTTTCCGAGCCGGTTTCTATTGGTCAACTGCAGGTGCCGATGCCTCGGCATTAGTACGGCGTTGCCTTGCTTGCCAGGTATTCGCCAAGCAGAGCCACATGCCCCCCATAGCCCTTTGCACCACCCCAATAACTTGGCCTTTTGCGGTCTGGGGGCTCGATATGGTCGGGCCACTCAAGGGAGGATCAAATAAAAATAAATACCTCCTCTTCATGGTAGACAAATTTACCAAATGGATTGAAGCAAAGCCAGTCACCTCGGCCGAGGCCGTTCAGGTGATCGGATTCATCTCGGGGGTCGTACATCGTTATGGTGTCCCCCACAGTCTGATCACAGATAATGGAACCATCTTCACGGCTAAAGAGGTTAAGGCATGGTGTAAAAAAATGGGCATTAAACTCGACTATGCGTCTGTCTACCACCCACAGTCTAATGGCCAGGTGGAGCGAGCCAATGGGCTAATCCTTAGCGGTATTAAGCCAAGGTTAGTTCGCTCCCTTAAAAAAGCCGACTGTAAATGGGTCGAGGAACTTGATTCCCTATTATGGGGCTTGTGTACAACACCAAACAGGTCCACGGGATATACCCCGTTTTTTATGGTGTACGGCACCGAGGCGGTCCTCTCCTGCGATATCATACACGACGCACCTCGGGTGCGCATGTATGAGGAGCTAGAGGCCGAGCTGGATCAGCAAGATGCCCAGCTATTTATCATACACGATGGTTATGCAGCACATCAGTCTCTGCCATCAGCTCTTCAGGGTCTCCGGCAAGTTCCGTCTGCCAGACAAGGTCGTGCCATTGCACATTAATTCCGCCAAAGATTCTACCTCGGCAATGATGCCAGAATGCACTGCTCGAGGAGTCGAAGTTGACTGGGAGCTGCCTTCACTCGAAGATGAAATGACCTGGGCTTCCAACCTGACGGAGAGGCCTACTTGAGAAGAGAAGGACCTCATCCAAGCCACCTGAGATGAAGAGTTGGCGTACATCGCTTATAGGGCCGAAAAGGCCTTGAAGGCCAGCAAGGCCAGTGGTTCCCGGGCTGCGGCAACTGAGGAGGAGGAAGAGACCCCCGAGGAAAAAGTTGCGGAAGAGCACCAGGAGGAGCCTGCCAGGGAAGAGGCTGCCAGCAAAGCCGAAGAAGGAGGAGATCTTCAAGGCCCGAAGAATAAAGCGCGCGTACTTCGGAAGGCATCTAGCCAGGAGGCAGTGCGACCTTCTTCATCAGGGGCTGGCCATACTGTGAAGAAGACGACCACCAGAACTGGCCAGCAGCAAGAAGTGCGCCGGTAATCGACTCGGCATCATCGAGCTCAACGTCCACCACTCCAACAAGGAGTTGCCGGAGAAGTTGAGTCTTCTCAACAGGCACCTTTGCCTCCACCGGCAATCAAGAGAGCCAGGGAATCGCCTCTGCCAGTGAGATATGACCTCTCCATTCTCAGTGAGTCCGAAAACGAAGAGTAAGCATAATTGTTTATCTTCATCAAATCTTGATCTTTGTCTTGACTGTCATTTGACTTAACTTTCTTTGTTTTTGCAGGGATACACAACCGCTCGTACACAGGGTGAAGCGAACGAGAGGTGCAACAGAGCAAGAACCCACATCAAGCGCTGGGCATGGGGCCACATCTACCAACACCATCATCGTCAGCCCCAGCCCAGCCCCCTGCATGAGGTCTTGGTGCAATTCCCGCTCACGGGCGCCGGTACAGAAGTTCCTCCTTCTGGGCTTGACGAAGAGGTCGGAGAAGGCCGCTAGGAGGAAGACCGTCGAGAGGCGAATCCTGTCATGGCTCCTCCATCGACTACCATCCCGGAGAGTGCTTCTCCGACAAGGGCCTCCGCTGATGAGCCCGCCCGTACGGAAATTGTTCCGGCAAGCGAGGCTGCCGGCGACCGTGCGGCGGCAACCGAGGTTGTCGGGGAAGGAAATACTTTTCCTCCACGAGCATCAACAGGTAATCCTCTTGTCTTTAAGCATTATCCAAAAAATTTGTTTTTTTTAACTTGACTTGTAAACTGAATCACTTTTTTGCTCTTTGTTTCTGTTCCATCTCATAGATCCAGCTTCCCCCGAAGAAGGGGAAATCCTTGCAAACATGGCCAATATTGCCAAAAATGCGGCTGACGAGGCCGCCAAGATCTCTGCTGAAGAGGCCGCCAAGTCTGCTACCGAGGAGGCAAGGGAATTCACCAGAGAACTAGGAAAGTCTCTCGACAACACTGTAAAACCCTGGATTTTGTCTTTTTCTTTTATTTGGGTTTATTGAATATTTTATTTGCATTTGAGGTTTTCTGTCAATTCTTTTGGACTTACCAATTGGATTTATTTTTGATTTTCTTCCAAGTGGGTTCTATCATCCATAAACCCTGTCTAGACCTCATCCCTCTCACCATAATGCCATTGGGTATTTTTATTTAATGGCATTATATTCTTTTTCTCTCCGAAAATGCCCATTTTCTCACATGGCTATGAAGCAACCCCTATTTTTGTTGCTCCAAAAATTCCTAGAAAATTCCCAAATATTCTTTGGATCATGCCTCACCTTCCTATGCAAAAATATCCCATGGTCATTCGGAAATTTTCAGTCAAGGAAAATGTTTTTGCTTCTGGTCAGAAAAGTCACTTTGTGAAGCAACTATATTATTCCTTGATCTTTTTAAGCTGAAATTTCTTCCACATGACCACCTTCCTAAGTAATGCTTAACCACCAAAAATCAGCTCAAAACTCCCAGCCATTTGTCGTCAATGCTTGGAGCAAGTTTCTGTCTAGAAACTTTGCAGCTCCCTCTTGTCACCTCCAGTGAGCCACTTGGCAAGACCAGAACATTTCTAGGCACCGCGTTGAAGGGAAAATACGGTGGACATAGTGTGGCAGCGCCAAAAGCACTCCGCGTGCCAGTGCACGCGGTGACCGCGTGAAAGCGCGGTGCACTGCATGCTCTCGCCGCGCTCTGTGCGTCGGGGCCCTCGGCCACCGTCCATTCTCCCTCCCCGCGACACCTCGCCATGTCCCAGTCCCGCAGCCAACCCCAGAGCGCCACCCTACCCTCTCCCTGTTCCTCCCCATCGCCAGAGAGCTGCTCGCCGGAAGCGGCCGAGAGCTAAGCGGCGGAACAGTGGGCTCGCGTGCCCGCGTTCTCCGTGTAGTGCGCGCCACTGTGGCCCCACGCATCCACCGCGTAGCCCTGTGGTCCTCTGCTTATCCCCATGCCGAGCCCGAGCCTATCCGCTCCTCCTCTCCTCTGCAGCTCATCGCCGGCGGGCACCCGAGAGTGGGCGAACTCCATCTAGAAATAGAGGCTCCCCGGCTCGTTTTGAGCATCGCCCTCACCTCTCTTGGCCACAAACAACTCCCCCACGAGCGCGGCAAGGCCGGGAGGGCCTCTCGCCGCCGTTGATCGCCGGAGCCAGCCGCGGATCCCCCACCATCGTGCACTCATTCTAGCCCACCCCAGCTCCATCCACTGCTACCCACGAGACCGTGGTAACCTCCAGAGCTCAACGGTGCCAAGAGCTCGCCGGATTGTCGCCGGAATCGCCGAGTCCGATCAGCTCCGCCGCCGCCGTCTCTAGAGAGGAAGATTCTGATGCCGTCCGTCCACACCCGCCGTCACTTCGGGTACGTCCGTGATCGCCATAATGCCCTGAGCCCATCCCACCCAACTTCGGTGACCGCCATGGAGTCCTCGCCAGAGTATCGCTGGCGAAAGCGCCGCTCTCTCTGTTCCCTCTCTCTCTTCTGTTTAATCCTGACAGCAGGACCCGCCCGTCAGCCTCTCTCTTGCCCGCCCGAATCGGTATAAGTGGAGGCGTATTCGCTAAATACGCCTTCGACGTGGCCGTTCGGTTAAATTCATTTTAATGGAAATTTTGACCAGATCTAATCCCACTTTGACTAGCTATAACTTTTATTCTATAAGTCCAATTGAGTTGATTCTTTTTGCTACTGGTTTGTAAAATTCCAAAGTTTCTATATGCCAAATTTCAGAATTTTTCTTGCAGTTGAGAATTTCTGGTGAATTAAACAGTGTTATGTGACATTTTATTTTTGCATTTAAATTATTTTCAGAAGAACCTAGTTGTGTTGGAGAAGGCCAGGAGTATTGTGACACTCCTCTGAAACAAGGCAAGCCACAACATACATATGCAAGGATGGCATTGCAATGACTTTGGTTTAATTGATTTAAATTCATCATATATTCATCATTTAACACAATTTGCTATATAACTCTCATTGCATAGACTTTGTTCTTGTCATTTTGATTTTATGCAGTAGGATATATGCTCACTTGCTAATGTGGGCAGTAGGATTCATGTCATGTGCACATATGGTAGTATGATGCATTCATCATTCATGATCATGACCCATGCATCCATTCATACACTATGGCTCGAATCATTTTCATTTCAAATTAAACTTGATCTTAATCCAACTTGAACATGCTGTTGATCGAGTCATGGGGCCACCGAATAGAGCTCACCAGTGCAACCACACTTGCCTGGATGGGGAGGCCCTAATGCGGTCTATTGTCATGCCTATCGCCGGTGCCTCCTACGAGGGAATGTTGTGCTCTGGCGCTACCCTGGCCCGGTAGGCAGTCATAAGCTTGAGGACCCGAGTTTTGATGGTACCAAGGTCCCCGTTTGGGATGATGTTTATGTTTGGCCACGACGGTGGTAGCCACAGAGGTGGCGGATGTCACATGTTGGCATCGGGGTCACCCAGGACATAGCCCAAAGGGGAGTTTGTCGGAGTGGCCGAGAGAGTGTCTTGCAATAGATTGGTTTGTCGGAATGTCGTTAGTCCACCCGAATGGGAGGACGAGGCCATGAGTTCCGTAGTGTGGGTACAGTGTACTAAACTCTGCAGAGTGTATAATCTATCGATAGCCGCGTCTTCGAATATGGACACAGTTCGTAGTAGGTCACACCGTGGGTCAACAGATATAATTAACTTGCACACTAGGACTCACAAGATGGCACATGCAGAAGTGGTGATCAAGTGAGGATCACTCTAAAATGTATGGATGTGATCAAGTGAGGATCACGGTGGTAAGTTATGAACGGTGGTTACGTGGTAACCCCGAAATGGTAAGTTGGTCCCAGGGACCATGGCAATGTTTCACACACACCTCATGTTGAGTAGTATCATGATCATGCATTAAACCTATTAAATGCCTTGTTGTTGTTTGTCGCACTTGTTTTGTTTGCTGTGAGCTTGTGAGTACATTCAAAGTTGAAAGCACATTTGCTCCCTTGGTGGTTTTGGTAATTCATAACAACATGTATCTCATTGAACTAATGTCCATTCAAGATTAAGATTTCAGGATGTTCAATGATTGGCATGGCATGGACTAAAGATGTGGACCCCTCAAAATGCTAAGGACAAGGATTGGCAAAAGATCAAGACTCTACATTTTTGGTTTAGTGATCCAAGATCACATTGAGTCCATAGGAAAGCCAATACTATTAAAAGGGGATGAGGTGTTGCTTAATGATCTTTTTGCTCAAAGTGCTTAGTGACAGTACTCCTAAACCCTCAACCACTCTCTCTACCCAAATATGTCCAAAACCTACATTCCAACTCGGCCCCACCGAAATTCTCTATCCGGTCCCACCGAGTTCATCCAAGACATAGCCACTGCCAAAACCCTAACAAATCGGATCCACCGAAATGGATCTCGGTCTCACCGAGATGGCCTTGCCAACTCTCTGTAATCCTTTCTATTCACTTAGCTCTCACCGAGTTATGCAAATCGGTCACACCGAGATGGCTTGCCAACTCTCTGTAATCGTTTGCATTCACTTCGGTCTCACCAAGTCTTGCAAATCGGTCACACCAAGATGGCTTGCCAACTCTCTGTTGCCTTATTGCTTCACTTCGGTCCTACCGAGTTGATGCAATCGGTGCCACCGAGAAGAGGTTTGCCCTAGCCATTGCACTTCGGTCCATCCGAGTTGTTCGTATCGGTCCCACCGAGATTCCTAAGGTTCATATCTTTTACACAGCTCGGTGCTACCGAGATTATGGTTTCGGTGCCACCGAGTTGGGTCAAAAGTGTGTAACGGTTGGATTTTGCATGGAGGCTATATATACCCCTCCACCACCTCCTTCTCAGTAAGGAGAGCCATCAGAACGTGCCTACACTTCCACCATACATTTTCTGAGAGAGAACCACCTACTCATGTGTTGAGATCAAGCTATTCCATTCCTACCATTTGAATCTTGATTTCCATCCTTTCCCAAGTTGCTTTCCACTCAAATCCTTCTTCACCATAGCCAAATCTGTGAGGAGTTATTTGAGTGCTGGGAAGACTATCATTTGAAGCACAAGAGCAAGGAGTTCATCAACAACACACCGTCTATTACCTTTTGGAGAGTGGTGTCTCCTAGATTGGTTAGGTGTCACTTGGGAGCCTCCAACATGATGTGGAGTTGAACCAAGGAGTTTGTAAGGGCAAGGAGATCGCCTACTTCGTTAAGATCTACCCCGAGTGAGGATAGTCCTTCGTGGACGTAAGCCATGGTGGAATAGACAAGGTTGCTTCTTCGTGGACCCTTCGTGGGTGGAGCCCTCCGTGGACGTGCGCAACCGTTACCCTTCGTGGGTTGAAGTCTCCATCAACGTGGACGTATGATAGCATCACCTATCGGAACCACACCAAAAACCACCGTGTCTTCATTGCGTTTGAAATCTCCAATCCCCTCCTTTACTTACATATGCAATTGTTTACTTTCCACTGCTATACTCTTAGAATTGCATGTGTAGGGTGATCCTTGACTTGTGTTCTTGCTAAATTCTGCCCACAATTAAAATTGGGAAAAGGATAGATTTTATTTGGTCAAGTAGTCTAATCACCCCCCCTCTAGACATACTTTCGATCCTACAAGTGGTATCAGAGCTTGGGTCTCCGTAAGCCTTGATTTCCATTGCTTTGGTGATCATAGCCTTGGTTTCACAACCTAGGAGAGTATGGCGTCTAGTGAGGGTAACTATCACCGTAGAGGTCCATATTTTGATGGTACAAACTTTGCTAGTTGGAAACATAAGATGAAAATGCATATTCTTCGTCATAACCCCGCCGTTTGGGCTGTTGTTCGTGTTGGCTTGCAAGGTGACTTCTTTGAGGATGGCAAGGAACCGGATCGTGAAGCAACCCCGGAAGAATTCATGATGTTGCAATACAATGCTCAAGCTTGTGACATTCTATTCAACGGTTTATGTCCCGAAGAATTCACTAAAATCAGCCGCCTCGAGAATGCAAAGGAAATTTGGGATACTTTGGTTGATATGCATGAGGGTACTGAGTCCGTCAAGGAATCTAAGTTCGATGTGCTTCAAAGTCAACTTGACAAGTTCAAGATGAAGGATGGTGAAGGAGTCGCTGAGATGTACTCTAGGCTTGCTCTCATCACAAATGAGATTGCCGGCTTAGGAAGCGAAGAGATGACCGACAAATTCGTCATCAAGAAGATACTTAGAGCTTTGGATGGAAAATATGATACCGTCTGCACATTGATCCAAATGATGCCAAATTACAAAGATCTCAAGCCCACGGAAGTCATTGTAATGATTGTTGCTCATGAAATGTCATTCAAGGACAAAGAAGAGCTGCACAACAAATCAAGTGGTGCTTACAAAGCCTCAACCGATGCTCCAACAACTCCAAGTGACAAGCTAGTATCCAATGAAGAGATTAGCCTAATGGTGAAAAGGTTCAACAAGTTCTACAAGAACAAAGGGAAAGAAAGAAGTTCTAGCTCAAGACACTATGAGAGAAGATCATCAAGTCGTGACCATAATTGTTACAATTGTGGGAAGCCCGGACACTACTCCAATGAGTGTACGGCTCCCTACAAGAAAAGAGATGAATCACCAAGAGGGAGACATAGAAGAGATGAATCACCTCATAAGGAGAGAAGGAGTAGAGATGATCGTTATGAACCAAGACACTCTCGAAGAAGCAAGGATTCGGAAAGCAAGGACAGGTCATCCAAGAGCTACACAAGAAGAAGACATCAAGCTCTTGTTGGTGAATGGGTTTCTGGCTCCGACTCCGACAACCACTCCGAGAGAAGTTATCACTCCAACTCCGACTATAGTCAAGATGAAGGTGTTTCCGGACATGCACTTGTGTCATCCAACTCCTATGATCTATTTGACTCACCAAATGAAGGAATTGGAAGATGCTTCATGGCAAAAGGCCCCAAGGGAACACAAGCTCAAGAAGATCTTCCACCACAAGACCACAAGCTAAAAGGCAAGGACAAGCTTCAAGAAGAGATTGATTCATTTGAAGAAGCTCCTCAAGCCATGGTGAAGTGGGTTCCCAAGACTTCATCAAGTTCTACTTCATCAAGTGCTACTACAACTCCAAGGATTCCCATCAAGTTGATGTGGGTCCAAAAGAAGAAGAACTAGAGAGTTCTTGAGGGTGACTCCGCCAACAAACACCACTCATATTCTTTATGGCAAGGACTTGTGCAACCAACTTCCACATTTTGCACTAGTTCATGGAGTCACAAACCCTCTTGTTGGTAAGGCAAGGGACAAGGTATTCAATGCATTCATGAATATCATCATATGTGTATTTCACTCTATGTCCATGGATATCCTTGTATGTTCCTTGTGTGGGACTAACCCATGTAGGTATTGAAAGCACAAAACTCCAAATGATTGCTCCCTACTCTTGATGGTCTACATCAACATTGAGCATCCACATCTTCAACATCTACATGAAGTCATCATGGACAAAACCCAAGGTTAGTTCATCCCTCTTAGGGGGAATATCACATCTAGGGGGTGCTTTGCTCTAAACAATTGAGCTAAAGCAACTCTAATGGTGTGAACACATTAATGCTTTATGTAAAAGTGGAAACCCCACTTGTGCTTAACGATGAGTATGATCTATGATCAAATGTTCTCATTTGGCTCCTAAGTCAATATACTCATATATAGATGACCTAGTCATCGCCATTGCTTGATAGATGCTAGAATTGGTTGTGCATGTTTGACACATATTTCATTTGCTATCTTATTGTGTGAGCATGTTGGTTTGCATGTTTTCATCATTCGAGGACATCCATTTGTTGTTTTGATTGTCTTAGTTTTTATCGCCAAGTGGATGTACAAGAATGCCTAAGTACCTTCTCTAGCTATCTATGCTTTCTTGTCTCAAATTCTATTCTTGCTGCATCACAAAAATTGAACAAGTCATTTTCGGACCCTCCGGGTGAGGAGCACTCGGAGCCACCGATCTGAAAGGGCTGAACCTCCAAAACCTTCTATCTGATTTTGGCCGAACCAATTCACTCAAACTCGGTCCAACCGAAATCACTTAGATTGATCTAGGTTTTCCATCTCGGTGCAACCGAGTTGAACCATTTCATAGCCACCGATGTGCTTACCTGCGTGCAGTTACACATATCTGTGCCACCGAGTTGTCCAACTCGGCGCCACCGACAGCGTACGGGTATATATATCGCGCCGACCGAATGGTTGAAATTTCTCGACCCCACTCATTCCCGCTCCCCGTTGCTGCCGTTGCCCTTCGTCTTCAGACTTCGCCGTCATCTCCAGCACGCCCTCGCCGCCGGATTCCGTCGCCGTCAACGGCAATCTGCCTCGCCGTTGCCGCCGTAGAGGATCTCCACCAAGTTAGGGTGAGATTCGATCCCTCTCGTTCTCCCATTTCCGATTCAATGCACGATTGGACTGCCTGAAATCATGCCACGGATTGAGAACTCCTGTTACACTACAAACTCCGTAGATTAGATGCGAGTAAAATTTTTAGGTTTAAGTTTCCGCCGAATGCATCTCGGACCGACCGATTCGAAATTTTTGGTCCTACCAATTTGGCCTCTGGCCATAGCACTAGTACATCTCGGTGCCACCGAGTTGTACGTATCGGTGAGAGAGAAAGTAAAGTCTTAGTGAAACCCTAGCATCTCGGAGCCACCGAACCCCATCTCGGTCTAACCGAAATGGCGTGTAAGGTTTCTGTTGTATGCTTCGGTATCACCGAGATGATCAAATCGGTCCATCCGAAATGCATCGTGTGAAAACTTGAAACTAAGAGTTGAACTCAAATTTTATGAAAAATCTCTGCTTTTTGTGATGACTCATCTACTCTGCCCATACCCATCTGTTCACAGGGTCAGCTCGGCAAGATGTCAGACAGCAGTGACAGTCAGAACAGGTCTAAGCAGCATGCAGAACTAAGTGAAGGGTCAAGCCCAGCTGAGAGTTTCTATGAGGGAGAGAGGAGCTCTCCAGATCTTCCTAAGGCAACCACCAGAACAAGGAAGAAGAAAACCTCAGACAATGAGGATGAAGATTTTGTTGCAAGTGAAGCTGCAACTAAGAAAAAGAGAGTAGTGCTTGCTAAGGAGTACAACACCAAGCCTACTTCTACCAAAGAGAGGATGGCTGTGAGGAAAGTGCCAAAGTAGACTATGCAATTCACTCTTGAAGAGCCTAGTGACACAGAACCAGCTGCAGGTGGCAAGAAGAAGAGAGTAAGGAAAACCACTGCCCGTGTGATTGGCAGACCCTCCATGATGATTGATGAGGAGGAAGAGGAGGAGGAGCCAGCAGCCACTGCACCTCCAGCAAAGTCTCAAAAACTTATGTCTAATGCAATCAAGACTGCTGCCCCCAAGTCCAAGCCTAAGGTGTCAGCACCAAAGAGATCAACCAGGAACATATCAGCTGCTGAGAAGAACAAGGCCCCAGTGCCTGAGTCAAATGTTGATGAAGCGCGTCTAGTGCTCAGAAAATTGAAGCCAAAGATACCAGACCATGACAATGCACACCCAGTTGCGGAGAATATGATGCTAAGGAAAAACAAAGGACTGCGTCAGTGGAGACTGTCAGATCCTTATGCTGCAAGGAGGAAAACAGCATGTGATTATCGGTTTCACACTCATGAACAACAAGATTTTTATGAGACAGTGTTGCTTGATAACAAGCCAATAGTCAGTGACATGAAATGGGTGGATTGGGAATACATTGATGAGAATGAAGATTATTTTCCCCATGTTTATGAGAGCTTCAGGATTGCAGGTGTTGATGACTTTGTTGGAAAGAAGTTGACCAAGTGGAATGACGAAATGGTCATGCAATTCTACTCTACAGCACACCTCTATCCAGATGGCCGCATTATATGGATGACTGAGGGTATAAGATACCAGTCTACCATCTCTGAGTGGGCAAGTCTTCTTGGTGCTCCCAAGGAAGAGGATGATGACATAGATATTTATGCTAAGCTCAAGATGGATCACAACTCCATGAAGAACATGTATACTGCAATTCCAGAGAAAGACATTGAGACTCATAAACTTGGATCAGTGAAGCATCTGCTCCCAGGATTAGCCACAACGAACACCATCTTGCGGTACACCTTGTTACCCAAGTCAGGAGATGATAAAATGATTCGTGGCTACTCCATCAATTTGCTGCATTTGTTTGATACACCTCAGAAATTCAAGGTGATTAGCCTGATAGTAGAGACTATCAAGAGGACTGCAGCAGATCAGAAGAGATCGTGCGGATATGCTCCACATATTCAAATATTGATCAATTCCAAGGTTGGAACCAGCACATACCTTCTTGATCGAGAGCACTTGCCACTCCGTCCAGAGTTTGAGGACAATGTGATAGTGATGGATCCTTTGCATCCCCCTTCAGCACAAGCCCAAGAGAAGATCCGCAAAGCCAAAGAAACAAAAGCAGCTCAGGAGGCATCAGCTCCAAATGCTCCAATTGCCAATCTCAAGACACCCAAGGACCAAATGACATATCTACTTGAAGCCACTCTGAGGATTGAGCGAAGTTTGGCCAACCTCACCCAGACCCAGGCTAGTTTTGAGTGAATTATTGAGACTAAATTTCATGATCTAGATGTTAAGGTGACAGTGATTCAGACTACAGTGGAGCAACTGCAGAGTGATGTAGATGCTGTCAAGACAGCCCCATCAGATGATAGTGGAGATGACAGACCAACCACAGAGCGTTTTTAGACAGTGCCCAGAGCAGCCAGGTCTGCTGCAATACCAGTTGTGGATCCACGGACCACAGTATCTGCACCAGCTGCTACTGCCACAGTGCCACCTCAGGTCTCTACTCCACCAGCCCAGCAAACTTCTGCAGAAGCCTTCGCGGATGCTCTTCTCTCAACGCCATCTACGCACACCGGAGCTGCCAGCAGGAGATCACCTTCAGGAGCTTCGGAGGACCGTGCCTAGAGTGCCGATTAGTCCTATACCTATTCGATCTTTTTGGTAGTTGTTGCCAAAGGGGGAGAATTTGTATAGATCATAGGCTTCGAGAGAGAGTGCTTTTGTTTTGCCCATTGATTTCTCTTGAGTTCCTTTGCTACATTTTTCTTGTTGGTACTTTGTTTCTATGTGTGTGCTTGATACTATGCTTTGTTATGATTGTGAGCTACTTCTTGTGACTAATCATACTATGCTTATTGTGATGATCTATGCTTATCTCTATCATTATCTTGTATGATCACTTACTTACGTTGGTGATGCGTGCTTTCTATTCCAATCATATCATTTTGCGCGCTCCACCAAGTTGTATGTGACATGGAAGAGTGACCCATAAGCCTAATCGATTGTGCATTTGCATTCAAACGCACATTTTTAACAATGCACAAATTTAGGGGGAGCTCTTGCTTATCACATACTTCTCAAAGCGACGATGTATTTCATTCATTTAATCATTTGTCGAAGCTTTGATTTATATGTTGTCATCAATTACCAAAAAGGGGGAGATTGAAAGCACATTTGCTCCCTTGGTGGTTTTGGTAATTCATAACAACATATATCTCATTGAACTAATGTCCATTCAAGATTAAGATTTCAGGATGTTCAATGATTGGCATGGCATGGACTAAAGACGTGGACCCCTCAAAATGCTAAGGACAAGGATTGGCAAAAGATCAAGACACTACATTTTTGGTTTAGTGATCCAAGATCACATTGAGTCCATAGGAAAGCCAATACTATTAAAAGGGGATGAGGTGTTGCTTACTGATCTTTTTGCTCAAAGTGCTTAGTGACAATACTCCTAAACCATCAACCACTCGCTCTACCCAAATATGTCCAAAACCTACATTCCAACTCGGCCCCACCGAAATTCTCTATCCGGTACCACCGAGTTCATCCAAGACTTAGCCACTGCCAAAACCCTAACAAATCGGATCCACCGAAATGGATCTCGGTCTCACCGAGATGGCCTTGCCAACTCTCTGTAATCGTTTGCATTCACTTCGGTCTCACCGAGTCTTGCAAATCGGTCACACCAAGATGGCTTGCCAACTCTCTGTAATCGTTTGCATTCACTTCGGTCTCACCGAGTCTGGCAAATCGGTCACACCGAGATGGCTTGCCAACTCTCTGTTGCCTTATTGCTTCACTTCGGTCCTACCGAGTTGATGCAATCGGTGCCACCGAGATGAGGTTTGCCCTAGCCATTGCACTTTGGTCCATCCGAGTTGTTCGTATCGGTCCCACCGAGATTCCTAAAGTTCATATCTTTTACACAGTTCGGTGCTACCGAGATTATGGTTTCGGTGCCACCGAGTTGGGTTAAAAGTGTGTAACAGTTGGATTTTGCATGGAGGCTATATATACCCCTCCCCCACCTCCTTCTCAGTAAGGAGAGCCATCAGAACGTGCCTACACTTCCACCATACATTTTCTGAGAGAGAACCACCTAGTCATGTGTTGAGATCAAGCTATTCCATTCCTACCATTTGAATCTTGATTTCTAGCCTGTCCCAAGTTGCTTTCCACTCAAATCCTTCTTCCACCATAGCCAAATCTATGAGGAGTTATTTGAGTGCTGGGAATACTATCGTTTGAAGCACAAGAGCAAGGAGTTCATCAACAACACACCTTCTGTTACCTTTTGGAGAGTGGTGTCTCCTAGATTGGTTTGGTGTCACTTGGGAGCCTCCAACATGATGTGGAGTTGAACCAAGGAGTTTGTAAGGGCAAGGAGATCGCCTACTTCGTGAAGATCTACCCCGAGTGAGGCTAGTCCTTCGTGGACGTAAGCCATGGTGGAATAGACAAGGTTGCTTCTTCGTGGACCCTTCGTGGGTGGAGCCCTCCGTGGACTCGCGCAGCCGTTACCCTTCATGGGTTGAAGTCTCCCTCAACGTGGACGTACGATAGCACCACCTATCGGAACCACGCCAAAAACCACCATGTCTTCATTGCGTTTGAAATCTCCAATCCCCTCCTTTACTTACATATTCAATTGTTTACTTTCCGCTGCTATACTCTTAGAATGGCATGTGTAGGGTGATGCTTGACTTGTGTTCTTGCTAAAATCTGCCCACAATTAAAATTGGGAAAAGGATAGATTTTATTTGGTCAAGTAGTCTAATCACCCCCCTCTAGACATACTTTCGATCCTACAAAAGTAATCACCTGGCTTATCATGCCAAATGCAGGAGAAGCCCTGCATGGTGTGGATGTCGAGCAGTATGTCGCGCTCTAGGCCGTGTCCCAGCAGTGTCCCTGTGGAGTGGAGTTCTGCTACCTCGTCGTTCCGCTGCCGCATAGTAGTTCCCCTATCATTGAGGCCCCTGCCATGTCTACTAAATAATGTACATAAGTGCAGCTGCATTGTGTGTGCCGCTTGGCCTCGTTCATCATGTAATATGTGAACCTATGTTTTCGCTAAGAGATCAATAAAGCGGTTGTTTTCTGTACCAAGTTGTTGTGTATTGCCAGAAGACTTGATCTCTGGGCTGGCAATGCAAGGTAAACCGGTTGCTCTGAGCCGGGGTGCCACAACGCTTGGTATCGGAGCCGCGCTGACTGTAGGATGCCCTAGACAGCCGACGCGTTAGAAAACGGTAGTTTTAGCCTCTGTAGTGGTTTGAGGTTGGATTCTGCACTTGGGTGTTGCATTGCATGCATATAGCTTGTTGTTAATACTGATCAGCTAATTTTGTGAGTGTAGATGGCACTAGTCCCTTACCCGTACCAGCCTGAGCCGGCACCTTCCACCTTTCCACACCTGCTTAGCAATGTGTGGCGCCGAATCTACCCCGATGGCGATGACACCATATACCAGGTGTACCGAGAGCAGCTCGCTGATGGCGTGGTGGGCACTTACACTCGCTCCACCAAGGGCGGGACAGCTTCTACACCCGGCTAAGCGGTCCAGTTTGCAGCATTTGAGGCTCTCACTGACTTGTACTATAACGAGATCCAGATGCAGACTCACCCAGGTTTCTACTTCTATCCGTCCCTGTTTGAGTCAGGACAGATCCGCTTCCCTTACATTGATCCGGAGTGTGACCGGTCAGCCAGCCACCTGTCTCGCTACATAATGGCTGGATACTTTCTGATCGTCTGCCTAGCCCAGGAGCTGAACCGCATTCGAGACGAGCTAGCTGCCACTCGATCTGCCTTCGCTCCATCTCTGCCTATCCACCCATCACTTGTTCCTCCAGTTACTTTACCTCCACCCAC
Source organism: Elymus sibiricus (assembly GCA_039707655.1). NCBI lineage: Eukaryota > Viridiplantae > Streptophyta > Magnoliopsida > Poales > Poaceae > Elymus > Elymus sibiricus. The sequence continues at coordinate 180,981,334 of CM077670.1, forward strand.
CCAGTAACCCCCACACCTTCTCAGAGTAACTCAGGCACTTCGGTAGTGACTCCTCACGAGTCCCCAGTCCAGTGGGCTATGCTTCTCGCTACCCCAGCTGCTCCGATGCTGCGGAGTCACCCTGCTCCAGACCCTGAGGGAGAGTCTTCCCGTCAGCATCGTCGTGTTTCCTTTGCTCCGGAGGTATCCGTTATCAGTTCCGATTCAGAGTCTGACACCGAGGAGACACCAGCAGGACCGTCAGTTTGCCATTGCGATCACTGTCGTCGCGTGTAGACGAGGATGATGTGGTGTTTGGTTGTATGCTTGTAGTAGTACTATCCATGATGTGGTCCCGTTATGTATGCTGGGTGATGTATTGTATAATTATGTTGCTTTCTGTCTTTCGCTTTGGCTTTTCTCGATTTCCCTTCCAGGTTTTGTTGCTTCACATTCCTATTTTTTCCCCCTAATGGATGTTGCTCATCTCGATGCTTCGTATTGGGAAACATATATAGGATGACAAGGTGTGGCAGTACCTGTTATGGTGGTGACGATACTCCAGTTCATCGATTCGCCAGGCAAGCAGGACAGTCTCCAGAACCATATCAGCCACCACCTCCTGCACCTCAAGGATCCACAATAGAGCAGATTATGCGGATGTTTGAAGAGAAGAGGAACCAAGATCTGATGGAGTTCCTGAGAAGCATGCAGACTGTGGTTGGGCAGAATAATCACAATGGTAATCACTCCAAGCTGTTAGACTTTCAGAGGACCAAACCACCAAGTTTCAGTCAAGCAGTGGATCCGATGGAAGCCGATGATTGGTTGAGGACCATTGAGAAGAAGTTGGAAATTGCTCGCACGGAAGATGCTGATAAGGTACCCTTCGCCACTCATTATCTAGAAGGACCAGCTGCTATATGGTGGGACAATGCCAAAGTTATGTGGCCTGCTGAAGACGAGATTACATGGGATAAATTCAAAGATAAATTTCGCAAGTACCATATTCCTGCCGACATCATGAAGGTCACGCAGTGAGAATTTCTCACCCTTACTCAAGGGACCTCGACTGTAAGTGAATATTTAAACAAGTTCAATCACTTGGCCCGTTATTCCATACATGATGTGGCCACCGAAGAACGGAAGATAGATCGGTTCCTCGAAGGACTCAACCTTACCCTCCGATGTGCTCTCAGCATGTTGGATTTCCCTGATTTCCAAACTTTGGTGAACAAGGCACTCATTGCCGAAAGGGAACACAAGCTGATTAATGATCATAAGACTGCCAATGAAGACCGCAAACGCAAGTTTGAAGCCAAGAAGGAAGGGCAAGTTTTTCAGAAGGTTCGTACGTGGCAGCAACCTCAGTTTGAGTTCAAGCCAACCTAGCAGCAGGGGAATATCAAGAATGAAAGTCAGATCAAGACTGTGGTCGCGAAGCCAAACAAGGAAGACTGTCAGCGTAACAATGCCTGTTACTCCTGTGGGCAGACTGGGCATTACGCTAGGCAGTGTCCCAAGAGCAGCAAGACAACAGCCAATCTGAAGCCTCAAGTCAATTATGTGGGGCAATTCCCCAAACGGAGGTATATCCAAGGGCAAGTTCATCATATCTCCGCCGAAGAAGCCTCCGAAGTTCCCGATGTGGTCATTGGTATGTTTCCTGTTAATGACATACCTGCAACAATTTTATTCGATTCCGGGGCTTCCCATTCGTTTATTTCGTGGAGTTTTGTTGCCCAACATCGCCTTTCCTATACCCTTTTGGACAAAGTTATGGTGGTACAATCCCCCGGATCCAGGCTCAGGACAAATATTGTATGCCGAGGATTGAAAATATCAATCAATGGAGTCATCTTCCCCGCATCACTGGTATCCATTGAATCTCCAACATTGGATATTATTCTGGGGATGGATTGGTTGACAAGACAGCAGGTTTGCATCAACTGCGCAACAAGAGAAGTCACGCTAATAAATCCCTCGGGCCAGTCTGGTCGATTCTATGCCGGTCGAGCCATACCTAAGAAGGGGATGGTTTATGCTGCCATTGCTACAGAAATGAATCTAGTCCCAGTGGTCTGTGAGTTCCCAGATGTGTTTCTAGATGAATTGCCAGGCATGCCACCTGATCGAGAGCTTGAATTTTCCATTGAGCTTGTGCCCGGGACAACACCAATTTACAAGAAATATTATCGAATGCCTTCATACGAACTAGTGGAGTTGAAGAAACAAATAGATGAGATGCTCCAAAAAGGATATAATTGCCCCAATTCAACTCCTTGGGGTGCACCTGCAATATTTGTGGGCAAGAAAGATGGCAGTCTCCGGATGTGTGTTGACTACCGTGCTCTCAATGATGTCACCATTAAGAATAAATACCTGCTACCTAGGATAGATGATTTGGTTGATCAACTTAGTGGAGCCCAAGTGTTCTCCAAGATCGATTTGCACACCGGGTATCACCAGCTGAAAATCAGAAAAGAAGATATCCCCAAGACAGCATTCACCACAAGATATGGGTTGTACGAGTATACAGTCATGTCCTTTGGGCTGACCATCGCTCCTGCATTCTTCATGCACATGATGAACAAGGTGTTCATGGACTTCTTGGACAAATTTGTAGTGGTGATCATTGATGACATCCTCATATATTCCAAAAGTGAAGAAGAGCACAAGCAGCATCTCCGAGCAGTGTTGGAACGATTACGTGCTCATCAACTCTACACCAAGTTCAGCAAATGCGAATTTTGGCTTAAGGAAGTGGGATTCCTTGGGCATACTCTTTTCGCTCAAGGAGTGGCCGTGGACCAAAGCAAAGTCACGGAAGTCCTGAAGTGGAAGACACCTATTTCAGTAACAGAAATCAGGAGTTTCTTGGGTCTAGCAGGTTATTACCGCCGCTTCATCGAAGGCTTCTAAAAGATTGCAAAGCCAATGACTGAACTACTCAAGAAAAATCAGAAGTTTATATGGACGGAAGCATGTGAGAACAGTTTCAATGAGCTCAAGACACGGTTGACCACCGCTCCAGTGTTGACTCTACTAGACATCTACCGGAGCTTCGACATCTATTGCGACGCATCCAGGCGTGGCATTGGGTGTGTACTTATGCAAGGTGGAAAGGTCGTGGCCTCTGCATCAAGATAGCTCCGACCCCATGAGGAGAATTACCCTACCCATGACTTAGAGATGGCAGCTGTGGTTCATGCCTTAAAGATTTGGAGGCATTACATCATTGGAAAATGATGCCAAATCTACACCGACCACAAGAGTCTCAAATATACATTCACTCAACCGGACTTGAACCTCCGACAGCGAAGATGGCTTGAGTTGGTCAAAGACTATGACCTGGGTATCAACTACCACCCAGGAAAAGCAAATGTGGTCGCTGATGCCCTCAGTCGCAAACCGGCTACCACAAACTCATTAATCGAGCGTCTGCACCCAACACTTCAAGAAGAAATAGCTCAGCTCAATATGATCTTGTGTGATGCAATTTGCTCGGTTACCCTGGAAGTAACCCCTACTCTGGAGGACGAAATCCGAAGGGCTCAACCTGGTGACCCAATGTTACTCAAGATAATGGCCCAAGTACGAGAAGGGAAGACGCCAGATTTCAACATTGATGACAAATGTACACTCCGATTTCGGGATCGAGTCTGTGTACCGGACCTCGGGGACTTAAAGCAGAAGATTCTGAGGGAAGCTCACGAGTCCGCATACTCTATTCATCCTGGGGGCACTAAAATGTATCAAGACTTAAAGCAAACATTCTGGTGGGAAGGTATGAAGAAAGATATCGCCTATTACGTCACCTATTGTGATATATGCAACAAGGTGAAGGCTGAACACCAGAAGCCAGCCGGTCTACTTCAACCCTTACCCGTTCCACAATGGAAATGGGATGATATCTGCATGGACTTTATCGTGGGATTACCAAGGACACCACGAGGTAATAACGCCATATGGGTCGTGGTCGACATGCTTACCAAGATGGCCCACTTTATTCCAATCAGGACCACCTACCGTGCAGACCAACTTGCTCAACTCTACGTGTCCAGAATTGTCAGTCTGCATGGGGTACCCAGGACTATCACTTCAGACCGAGGATCTTTGTTTACCTCGGCATTTTGGCTACGTCTACACCAAGCTTTGGGAACCGCTTTGAAGCATAGCACCGCTTATCACCCTCAGACAGATGGGCAGACAGAGCGGGTAAATCAAATCTTGCAAGATATGCTTCGGGCGTGCGCTCTTGCTCATGGACCCAAATGGGAAGACAGCTTGCCATACGCTGAGTTTTCTTACAACAACGGCTACCAGACTAGCCTCAAGATGTCATCGTTTGAGGCCCTATATGGACGTAAGTGTCGTACCCCGCTGAACTGGTCTCAGACAGGAGACAGCCGAATCTTCGGGACTGATTTGATGATGGAAGCAGAAAAGCAAGTCAAAGAAATTCGAGACAGACTGCAAGTGGCAGAATCTCGTCAAAAGAGCTACTATGACTCAAAGCATAGGCATATCAGCTTCGAACCAGGTGAATATGCATATCTCTGAGTTACCCCCATGAAAGGAGTTAAAAGGTTTCATACTCGGGGAAAGCTTGCACCAAGATACATCGGCCCGTTTCTAGTTATGACCAGAGTGGGCAAAGTGGCTTATCAATTAGAATTGCCTCCCGAGCTATCCGAGGTCCATGATGTGTTCCACGTGTCTTAGTTACGGAAATGCATCGCACCACCCACAAAATAGACGGACATGACAGAACTAGAGCTTGCCAAGGATTTAACCTATGAGGAGAAACCCTTGAGAATCTTGGAAGAGATGGACAGAGTCACCCGCAGCAAAACCATAAAGTTTTACAAGGTCCAATGGGAGCGCCACACTGAGGATGAGGCCACCTGGGAAAGAGAGGATTTCTTAAGGACTGCATACCCATATTTGTTTCCTGAGCAACTGAATCTCGAGGACGAGATTCATCCTAATGGGGGAGGTTTGTAACACCCTGGATTTTGTGTTTTTCTTTTATTTGGGTTTATTGAATATTTTATTTGCATTTGAGGTTTTCTGTCAATTCTTTTGGCCTTACCACTTGGATTTATTTTTGATTTTCTTCCAAGTGGGTTCTATCATCCATAAACCCTCCCTAGACCTCATCCCTCTCACCATAATGCCATTGGGTATTTTTATTTAATGGCATTATATTCTTTTGCTCTCTGAAAATGCCCATTTTCTCACATAGCTATGAAGCAACCCCTATTTTCGTTGCTCCCAAAATTCCAAGAAAATTCCCAAATATTCTTTGGATCATGCCTCGCCTTCCTATGCAAAAATATCCCATTGTCATTTGGAAATTTTCAGCCAAGGAAAATGTTTTTGCTTCTGGTCAGAAAAGTCACTTTGTGAAGCAACTATATTATTCCTTGATCTTTTTAAGCTGAAATTTCTACCACATGACCACCTTCCTAAGTAATGCTTAACCAACAAAAATCAGCTCAAAACTGCCCGCCATTTGTCCTCAGTGATTGGAGCAAGTTTCTGTCTAGAAACTTTGCAGCTCCCTCTTGTCACCTCCAGTGAGCCACTTGGCAAGACCACAGCATTTCTAGGCACCGCGTTGAAGGGACAATACGGTGGGCATAGTGTGGCAGCCCCGAAAGCACTCGGCATGCCAGTGCATGTCGTGACCGCATGAGAGCGCGGTGCACTGCATGCGCTCGCCGCGCTCTGTGCGTCGGGGCCCTCGGCCACCATCCATTCTCCCTCCCCGCGACACCTCGCCATGTCCCAGTCCCGCAGCCAACCCCAGAGCGCCACCCTACCCTCTCCATGTTCCTCCCCGACGCCGGAGAGCCGCTCACCGGAAGCGGCCGAGAGCTAAGCGGTGGAACAGTGGGCTCGCGTGCCCGCGTTCTCCGCGTAGTGCGCACCACTGTGGCTGCACGCGTGCACCGCGTAGCCCTGTGCTCCTCTGCTTATCCCCACACCGCGCCCGAGCCTATCCGCTCCTCCTCTCCTCTGCAGCTCATCGCCGGCGGGCACCCGAGAGCGGGCGAGCTCCATCTATAAATAGAGGCTCCCCCGACTCGTTTTGTGCATCGCCCTCACCTCTCTTGGCCACAAACAACTCCCCCACGAGCACGGCAAGGCCGGGAGGGCCTCCCGCCGCTGTTGATCGCCGGAGCAAGCCACGGATCCCCCACCACCGTGCACTCATTCTATCCCACCCCAGCTCCAACCACTACTACCCACGAGACCGTGGTAACCTCCTGAGCTCGACGGTGCCAAGAGCTTGCCGGATTGTCGCCGGAATCGCCGAGTCCGATCAGCTCCGCCGCCACCGTCTCTAGAGAGGAAGATTCCGACGCCGTCCGTCCATCCCCGCCGTCACTTCGGGTACGTGCGTGATCGCCGTAATTGCCTGAGCCCATCCCACCCAACTCCGGTGACCGCCGTGGACTCCTCGCTGGAGTATCGCTAGCGAAAGCGCCGCTCTCTCTGTTCTCTCTCTCTCTTCTGTTTAATCCTGACAGCGGGACCCACCCGTCAGCCTCTCTATCGCCCGCCCGAATTGGTATAAGTGGAGGCTTATTCGCTAAATACGCCTTCGACATGGCCGTTCGGTTAAATTCATTTTAATGGAAATTTTGACCAGATCTAATCCAACTTTGACCGGCTATAACTTTTAATCTATAAGTCCAATTGAGTTGATTCTTTTTGCTACTGGTTTGTAAAATTCCAAAGTTTCTGTATGCCTAATTTCTGAATTTTTCTTGCAGTTGAGAATTTCTGGTGAATTAAACAGTGTTATGTGACATTTTCTTTTTGCATTTAAATTATTTTTAGAAGAACCTAGTTGTGTTGGAGAAGGCCAGGAGTATTGTGACACTCCTCTGAACCAAGGCAAGCCTCAACATTCATATGCAAGGATGGCATTGCAATGACTTTGGTTTAATTGAATTAAATTCATCATATATTCATCATTTAAAATAATTTGCTATATAACTCTCATTGCATAGACTTTGTTCTTGTCATTTTGATTTTATGCAGTAGGATATATGCTCACTTGCTAATGTGGGCAGTAGGATTCATGTCATGTGCACATATGGTAGTATGATGCATTCATCATTCGTGATCGTGACTCGTGCATCCATTCACACACTATGGCTCGAATCATTTTCATTTCAAGTTAAACTTGATCTTAATCCAACTTGAACATGCTGTTGATCGAGTCATGGTGCCACCGAATCAAGCTCACCAGTGCAACCACACTTGCCTGGATGGGGAGGCCCTAATGCAGTCTATTGTCATGCCTCTCGCCGGTGCCTCCTACGAGGGAAGGTTGTGCTCTGGCGCTACCCTGGCCCGGTAGGCAGTCATAACCTTGAGGATACGAGTTTTGATGGTACCAAGGTCCCCGTTTGGGACGATGTTTATGTTTGGCCACGACGGTGGTAGCCACAGAGGTGGCGGATGTCACATGTTGGCATCGGGGTCACCTAGGACATAGCCCAAAGGGGAGTTTGTCAGAGTGGCCGGGAGAGTGTCATGCAATAGATTTGTTTTTTCGGAATGTCGTTGGTCCACCCGAATGGGAGCAAGAGGCCATGAGTTCCGTAGTGTGGGTACAGTGTACTAACCTCTACAGAGTGTATAATCTATCGATAGCCGCGTCCTCGGATATGGACACGGTTCGTAGTAGGTCACACCGTGGGTCAACAGATATAATTAACTTGCACACTAAGACTCACAAGATGGCACATGCGGAAGTGGTGATCAAGTGAGGATCACTCTGAAAGGTATGGATGTGATCAAGTGAGGATCACGGTGGTAAGTTATGAACGGTGGTTACGTGGTAACCCCGAAATGGTAAGTTGGTCCCAGGGACCATGGCAATGTTTCACACACACCTCATGTTGAGTAGTATCATGATCATGCATTAAACCTGTTAAATGCCTTGTTGTTCTTTGTCGCACTTGTTTTGTTTGCTATGAGCTTGCGAGTACATTCAAAGTACTCACCTGGGTTATCATGCCAGATGCAGGAGAAGCCATGCATGGTGTGGATGTGGAGTAGTATGTCGCACAGTAGGCCGTGTCCCAGCAGTGACCCTATGGAGTGGAGTTCCGCTACCTCATCGTTCCGCTGCCGCGTAGTAGTTCCCCTATCATCGAGGCACCTGCCATGTCTACTAAATAATGTACATAAGTGCAGCCGCACCGTGTGTGCCGCTTGGCCTCGTTCATCATGTAATTTGTGAACCTATGTTTCCGCTAAGACATCAATAAAGCGGTTGTTTTCTATACCAAGTTGTTGTGTATTGTCAGAAAACTTGATCTCTGGGCTGGCAATGCAAGGTAAACCGGTTGCTCTGAGCCGGGGTGCCACAAACACATCTGCCCCCATCCAGACAAGCACGGAGATGATACTGGTTGGTACCGACAAGCCAAATCTTGAAACTCAATCCGCCGCACCAACTACTCAAATCTTGGCGGATGTCTTGTCGCTCGCTGCTCCCCGTCAAGGATCTGAAGCCCCCAGTTCATCAAGCACTGGAGGGTCAAATTTCGATGATGAGATTGCTTGGATCTTAGCCCCTTTTCTCAAAGTGCCACTGAAGATGACAACGCTACCGACAGTGCAACGGATCTTGCCTACTTAGAAACCATGGCTGCCGGTTTTCAAAGATCTGCAGGACTGCTAGAACAATCGCTGGGTCAACCTCCAAGAAGAGCACAAGGCTTTTAATATGGCCGAAGGAAAACTGAAGGGAATGGATGAGCAACTCCACGCATGGTACAACAGCCAATCTCATAACCTGAGGAGGTAGGAGGAAAAGCTTGCCGCCGCTCAGTAGAAAGCGACAACTTTGGACGGCAAGCTGGCAGAGTGCGAGGCACAGCTCAACGCCCGAGAAAAAGATCTTGCCGCACAAGAAGAGGCCCTTGCCACCAAGCTTTGCGGCAAGGATGAACAGATTGGAAAGCTCCTTGAGCAAAGGACCAAAGAGCTGGAGAGGAATCATAAAGAGTCCATGGAAACCCAAGCTCGAGTGAGTGCCGCCAAGCTCAAGGAAGCTACCGATAACGCTGCTACTGCTGCCACTGCCAAGGCAGATTTAGAGACCCAGGTGAACAAGCTGAAGGAAGATCTTGCCACCAACAGTAAAGAGATCGAGGCCCTCAAGGTGAAGTGTAGAAGGTAGCTCATACCCTAGGGGAGCTGCAGACGCAGCTAGCATCTAAGAACCAAGATCTCGATACAACCGGCAAGGCAATGGAAGATCTAAAATCCAAACTTATCACCCTGGAGAAGGATCTTGAGGCCGCCAAAGAAAGGGAGGTAATCTTGACAGAGAAGCTTGACGCAGAAGAAACCTCCCGGGAAGATGCAGAGAACAAATTCACGGAGCTGCGTGAGGTGCTCTCCCTTTGGACAAACAAGCTTGTTGACATAGTAGAATGCTTGCCATCATGGACATGAGGAGCTGGAGTTTCACTGTAAATGACAAGGAGACTGCCAGCGCCAAACTGACCAAGTTCTTTGAAGGCCTCATTGATGCTTTGAAGACTTATCATGAGGACAGGTCCGCTTCATTTGCTGATGAATCCCACAAGTTTGGTCGCGACGTCCTTTATAAGGTGCTCGTCAAGATCGCCTACTGGAACCCTGATGTTGATCTTTCCGATATAGTCAGACGCCTTTCGGAGAACACTGATATCACGGCCATCGACCAGACTATCGCTCCACTAGCCGACAAGGTTCTTCTTGTTCCCCGGCATGAAGGCGATCTCCAGAACTAACCTTGTCGCTGATCCTAAGTTAGATCTACACTGTGCTTGTACTGTAATGCAACTTAAGTTGTTCTGAATGAATGTATGCTATGTTCCTTGTTTTATTCTGCCTTTGCATGTTTTATTCTACCCTACGCTTGCTGGAAGCTTGCCGGTGCACACACACTTGCCGCGAGTGCTTGAGGAACAAATCCTTAGCGGCCTGCCGGAAGCACCGCTACCGGCAAGTTTTACCTTTGACAATCTTAATGCAGCTACTTAAATTGTTGAGCGGACTCGAAACAAAATAAGAGCATGACTGATCACGACAAGGTTCCTTAGCATGCAGGTTTTTCATACAAAGGTGAAAAATCGTTCAAGGAAGATTGCAATCACAATAAAGAAATTATTCTGAAGTTTTTCAACTTAGCTCTTTTCATTGTCGTGCTCCTTGTTATAAAACGATTACTTCAACGTCATTTGGTGGTATCCACACCATCATCCCCCCCGGTAAACTTGCACGTGAGGGAACTGATGAGGACATCCCTACTATGGTTCCATCCCTACCGTATGAAGATGAACAACCTGTTGCTGGAACGAAGATGTCCAATGATGAACTCAGGATTGGACCAACTACAAGAGCTCGTGCTAAGTTACTAGAACAACAGGTGAATTCTCTCTTAGTTGATAATGCTATTCATTTTGATGAGAGCTTTATACTGCCTAAATCCTTGTGTGTATGTATTGTTAGGTACATTGGAGAGGAAGGCATGGCACAAGGGAGCAAGGAGGCATTGCAGCAAGGAAAGGAGGAAGGCCTGGAAGTGAAGACCCTACAGAGTTCCCACGGCGGTAGTACCGCTTCCATCGCGGTAGTACCGCTTCCATCGTGGCAAGCCAGCCCGGCAAGCTCGTCACCGGCAAGCCCGGCAAGCTCATCGCGGTAGTACCGCGCGTCCATCGCGATAGTACCGCTTATCACGGTAGTACCGGCCACCGACTACCGCACTACTGCCGCTTACGAAATCGGTACTGGTATCTCCTGGACACCAAACGGAACAAGGACGACACTTGACATTTGTACAAGCGGTAGTACCGCTTATCACGGTATTACCGCTTGCCATAAGCGGTAGTACCGCTCTGCCTGCACGCAGGTTTTGGGCTGTCCAGCCCGTGTACCCCTTCGATCTCGTTTTAGACTATAAATACCCGTCCCCTAGAGTTAGTTAAGGTTAGACCACGTTTAAGATAAACCCTAGTTCTTGAGATTGCTTGTAAGCATTCATCTTGAATCCTCATCTCCAATTTGTATCGATCTGGAGATCATATACTGCAAGTTGAGTGTAATCTGCTGTTCCATTGGGAATTAGTATATTGCAATTATACCGTTTCGTGGTCGACGGCTACGTGCGCAAGTGTGTGACGTTGTGAATATCCAAAGGGTTGAGACCTTTTGCATTGGCATCAGGGATCAAGCGAGGGAGAGTTCATCGGCGACATACAAGCTATCTATCATCTTCATCATCACCACCGCCGCTTACTGAGAAGATCGGGACACCCCATATCATCTTGGTATCAGATTTCCAGTGTTGCCTCGGTAAGCATCCACCAAATCATCCATAGATTAGTTGTGTTTTTACTCCTGTCCAAAAAAAGCCTCACAAAAAGATTAGGGTTAGGGTTTTTGCCATCACCTAGATAACATCGTTTCCAAGTTTTAGTTCCTGGTCGTAGTCTTTTCTTTGCATACCTTAGCTTCACCCGATCAGATCTGTTCCTCCAGTTTGTTTTCTATAGTTTTCGTTGCTTCGATTACTGATCTGAATCTGCTTGATAACCATAGTCAGCCTTTCTTCCTTTGCGTAGCACCTTCCTATTGAGACTAGCATATCCTTGTGCTCTACGGGCTGCTCAGTTAGGATTTTTGGTAAGTGCATCTGAGATTGGCAAGATCAGATTCGTTGTTTGTTGCTCAAGTCTGGGCTGAAAAAAAAAACAGAGAGAAAGAAAGAAAAGAGAGAAACAGTGGCTGGAAGTTGCTGCTATCTATTGTAGTGTTGGATTTGTATTATCTTGCTGTTTGCACTTGTAGAATTGAGCAATCTTGTGCCCTGTTTTTTTGAGCTTTTTGCTAGCGTCTCTCCCTGTGCATTGCAACACGAGCATTACTCCGACACATACATCAAATTTGAGCTCATTTTCAGAGTTGCAATTGCCCCATTTATCTCCACCGTGTGAGTTTCCGTGGGTCTTTTTGTATCACACGATCAGCACTAGGATTTGTGAATTGGTGTTGTTAGGTATCCCAACCAAGCTCCACCATATACCCTGGTTTGTCGTGTGATTGTTCTTATACCCTGATATTCACCTCATCACATCCGTGCACTAGTCATACATCCGAACGGGTACGCATTCCTATTCACTTTGGAACGGTAAGATTTCCTTTTCTTGTCAGTTTTTGAGTGAGTTGTGAGTGTGCCACCAAACAGATTTTGATTTTTGCACTAACCGACTAATCATGTCTTCTAGTGATGTTGATGTGATGCAGAAAAAGACTGGTGATGCTACTGTTACATGGAGGGAATATGAAGCTCTCCACGATCATTTGACAGGGGTTATCAATAGATCCACTGACAATATTGATGCTGATGTTCAAGCTATACAAATGAAAGTGGATGCCACTGACACTACCGTCAATGCTATGCAAACACAAGTCAATGATCTCCAAACAAGCATACAGCAATTGACAACTTCAGTCAATGGGCTGCGTATGGCTATTGAGCAACACCGACATGATGGCCATGAAGATGCTGATAGTGTTCATGGAGACAATGAGAACATGGTGGGCAATAATGGCCGTGGGCGTGGCTTTCACGGGCATGGTCGTCCACCACCACCTGGTGCTCGGCGTGTACCACTTCAGGAGGATGATGGCTTGGGCAAGCCTAAGTTCACAATTCCCAGCTTTGAAGGCTCCACTGATGTCGAGGAGTACCTCACTTGGGAGCTCAAGATGGAGAAATTATGGCGTTTGCATGACTACACTGAAGATAGGAAGATCAAGCTTGCTTCCTCAGAATTTGATGGTTATGCTTTACGTTGGTGGGATAGCATTGTGCGCGAACGACGAGAAGACAATGAGTTACCTGTTCTTACATGGCGCAATATGAAGGAGATCATGCGAGCTCGTTTTGTTCCCACTAGTTACTTGCAGACAGTTTTTGATAAATTGACACAATTGAAGCAAGGTTCCATGACGGTTGATGCATATTACATGGAGATGGAGATGTTGATGCAGCGTGCTCGAGTTCGAGAATCTGTTGAGATGACTATGCAACGTTTTCTCCATGGGCTGAAATATAACATCAAGGGTATTGTTAGGCATCACCAATACAATACAATGAACGAGCTGCTCCATCATGCAAGAGAAGCTGAGTCCCAGTTGGCCGAAGAAGCTCAAATTAAAGGCCGTTATGCTACAGCTGGGCGGTTCTCCAACAGAACACAGCCGCCCCCTTACACACCTAGTGAGGGCGCTGCCAACCGCCCCTCTTCTTCTGCAACCAAACCAGCCCCCACTGTTTCACAATCAAGGCAACCTGCTGCTCCTGCAGCTAGCTCAGGTTCCAATATGTCTACAGCCCGTACTAGAGATATGCTATGTCATACATGTGGAGGCAATGGACACTTCAAGAGAGAGTGCCCAAACAGAAAAGTGATGATTGTGAACGATGACAATGAATATGAGACTGGAGATGACGCTGATCCATATGCTTCCGATGGCGATGGGTACACACGTGAAGACGGCATAGATGCTTTTGCCTCGTCCGCGCCTACTCTTGTTGTCTCACAGCGTGCTCTTAGTGTGCAGCCACACGTTGAGTCACAGCGCTGCAATCTGTTCCAAACAAAAGCACTAGTTGGCCCCAACAAAGCTTGCAAGGTGATCATTGATGGAGGTAGCTGCCGCAATCTTGCAAGCAAGGAGTTATGTGCCAAGCTAAATCTGAAATATTTCCCTCACCCCAATCCATATTACGTACAATGGTTGAGTGACAATGGTGAGATGAAGGTGAGTCATATGGTGCGCGTAAATTTTGAGATAGGACCATACAAGGATTCCATTGAATTTGATGTGGTGCCTATGATAGTTTGCCATCTTTTATTGGGTCGGCCATGGCTCTATAACCGCCATGTGCACCACAATGGCCGTGCCAATACTTATCACTTGGAGTTCAAGGGCAAGAAAATAAATCTACAGCCTATGTCACCGCAACAAATTGTGAATGAGTCTCGTCAAAAAACAGACGTGAATATCGAACAGCCACCTGCACGAGAGAACAATGTAATAGCCGTGAGTGACAATATAACGAAAAGTGCGAGAGTACCTAGTTTGCTTTTGTTAGCCACCAAAGAAGACATGAGAGAATTTCGAGCGGATCCTACAGCCCTGCCTCTTGTGCTTATGTACAAACGCGAGGTTTTAGTTTCTCATGATACGCAACCTGTTTCTCTTGGTGTGTCTACTGTTTTGCAGGAATATGGCGATGTGTTTCCGGAGGAGGTACCAGCGGGGCTGCCACCATTGCGTGGAATTGAGCACCAAATTGATCTCATACCAGGCGCCACCCTCCCCAACCGAGCGCCATACAGGACCAACCCCGAAGAAACGAAGGAAATACAGAAGCAAGTGCAAGCACTACTAGACAAAGGGTATATTCGTGTTTCTCTTAGTCCTTGTGCTATTCCTGTTATTTTGGTGGCTAAGAAAGATGGTACATGGCGCATGTGCGTAGATTGTAGAGCTATTAACAACATCACTATTCGATATCATCATCCTATTCCACGCTTAGAGGATATGCTAAATGAATTGAGTGGTGCTGCTGTTTTCTCTAAGATTGATTTATGTAGTGGTTACCATCAAATTCGGATGAAGGAAGGGGATGAATGGAAAACTGCTTTCAAAACTAAATTTGGTTTATATGAGTGGTTAGTTATGCCTTTTGGTCTTACTAATGCACCTAGTACCTTCATGAGATTAATGAATCATGTTTTGAGAAAGTTTATTGGTCGTTTTGTGGTTGTATATTTTGATGATATACTTATTTACAGCCGCAATGAATCTGAACATTGTGATAATATTAGACAGGTTTTGCAAGTGTTGCGTGATCGTAAATTGTATGCTAATCTTGAGAAGTGCACATTTGCAAAAGATAAAGTGATATTTCTGGGATACGTTGTATCTAAGCATGGGGTAGAAGTAGATTCATCTAAGATTGACGCAATTCAAAATTGTCCTACTCCCATGAATGTTAGTCAAGTACGAAGTTTTCACGGTCTTGCTGGTTTCTATCGCCGTTTTGTGAAAGACTTTAGTACTATTGATGCACCATTGAATGAATTAACGAAGAAAGGTGTGTCTTTTGTGTGGGGCGCAGCCCAAGATCATTCTTTTGACGAGTTGAAACGTTTGCTTACTTCTGCACCATTACTTGCACTACCAGATTTTTCCAAACAATTTGAAGTTGAATGTGATGCTAGTGGTATAGGTATTGGTGGTGTGTTGATGCAAGAAGGTCGACCTATTGCTTATTTCAGCGAGAAACTTTCTGGTGCTAGACTGAATTATCCTGTTTATGATAAAGAATTGTATGCGCTTGTTCGAGTTCTTGAGGTTTGGCAACATTATTTATGGCCAAAAGAATTTATCATACATTCTGATCATGAAGCATTGAAATATTTGAAAGCTCAATCAAATCTGCATCGGTGGTTAGCTAAATGGGTTGAGTTTATTGAGTCTTTTCCGTATATCATTAAGCATAAGAAGGGAAAAGATAACATTGTTGCTGATGCTCTATCTAGGAAGAACATGCTCTTGACACATCTCGATGTTCAAATTCCTGGTTTAGAGAGTTTGTGTGATTTGTATGCAACTGATCATGATTTTGCTGAACCATATCGTTTGTGTTTGCTTCGAAATGCATGGGAGAAATACCACATCCATGATAGATACTTGTTTCGAGCTAACAAACTGTGTGTTCCAGAATCGTCCGTCCGTTTGCTATTGTTGCAGGAATCACATGCAGGAGGATTCATGGGTCACTTTGGGCGTGAAGAGACATTGCTCATGCTCGCTGATCATTTTTATTGGCCCAAGATGAGGCGTGATGTGTACAGGTTTGTTCGGCGCTGCATTACATGTAACAAGTCCAAGTCAAAACTGAAGCCTCACGGTTTGTATACGCCACTACCTACACCTACCACACCATGGGAGGATATAAGTATGGATTTTGTGTTAGGTTTGCCATGCACTAACCGAGGTCATGATTCTATATTTGTGGTCGTGGATCGATTTTCTAAGATGGCACATTTTATTGCATGCCACAAAAGCGACGATGCGTCGCATATTGCTAACCTGTTTTTCAGGGACATCGTACGCTTGCATGGAGTGCCAAAGACAATTGTTTCTGACAGGGACGTGAAGTTTATGAGCTACTTCTGGAAGACATTGTGGGGAAAGCTCGGAACGAAGTTGCTGTTCAGTACTACATGTCACCCACAAACTGATGGTCAAACGGAGGTGGTGAATCGAACATTGTCCCAATTGCTGCGAGTTATGATCAAGAAAAATCTGCGTGAGTGGGAGGAGTGTTTGCCACATGTTGAGTTCGCCTATAACAGGGTTGTGCACACTACCACCCAGTTTTGTCCTTTTGAGGTGGTGTATGGCTTCAAACCAATTACACCCCTAGATTTGCTGCCTCTTCCATTGCATGAGAGGATTAATATGGAGGCATCAAACAGAGCAGATTATGTGAAGAAAATTCATGAGAAGACACGAGAGGCTATTGAGAAGACAAGCAAGAACATTGCTGCTGCACGAAACCAATCAAGGAAGAAAGTTTTGTTCCAGCATGGAGATATGGTTTGGGTGCATCTTCGCAAGGACAGGTTTCCACAGCTGAGACGTTCTCAACTTAGGCCGCGTGGTGCTGGTCCTTACAAGGTGTTAGCCAAGATAAATGACAATGCCTACTTGATTGATCTTCCAATTGCTAACTTTGGTGGCATTAGCAACAGTTTCAACGTTGCTGATTTGTCCCCATGTGATATCGATGAACTTGGAGCGTCGGGGTCGACGCCTTTTGAAGGGGGGGAGGATGATGAGGACATCCCTACTATGGTTCCATCCCTACCGTATGAAGATGAACAACCTGTTGCTGCAACGAAGACGTCCAATGATGAACTCAGGATTGGACCAACTACAAGAGCTCGTGCTAAGTTACTAGAACAACAGGTGAATTCCCTCTTAGTTGATAATGCTATTCATTTTGATGAGAGCTTTATACTGCCTAAATCCTTGTGTGTATGTATTGTTAGGTACATTGGAGAGGAAGGCATGGCACAAGGGAGCAAGGAGGCATTGCAGCAAGGAAAGGAGGAAGGCCTGGAAGTGAAGACCCTGCAGAGTTCCCAGGGCGGTAGTACCGCTTCCATCGCGGCAAGCCAGCCCGGCAAGCCCGGCAAGCTCATCGCGGTAGTACCGCGCATCCATCGCGGTAGTACCGCTTATCACGGTAGTACCGACCACCGACTACCGCACTACTGCCGCTTACGAAATCGGTACTGGTATCTCCTGGACACCAAACAGAACAAGGACGGCACTTGACATTTGTACAAGCGGTAGTACCGCTTATCACGGTAGTACCGCTTGCCATAAGCGGTAGTACCGCTCTGCCTGCGCGCAGGTTTTGGGCTGTCCAGCCCGTGTACCCCTTCGATCTCGTTTTAGACTATAAATACCCGTCCCCTAGAGTTAGTTAAGGTTAGACCACATTTAAGATAAACCCTAGTTCTTGAGATTGCTTGTAAGCATTCATCTTGAATCCTCATCACCAATTCGTATCGATCTGGAGATCATATACTGCAAGTTGAGTGTAATCTGCTATTCCATTGGGAATTAGTATATTGCAATTATACCGTTTCGTGGTCGATGGCTACGTGCGCAAGTGTGTGACGTTGTGAATATCCAAAGGGTTGAGACCTTTTGCATTGGCATCAGGGATCAAGCGAGGGAGAGTTCATCGGCGACATACAAGTTATCTATCATCTTCATCATCACCACCGCCGCTTACTGAGAAGATCGGGACACCCCATATCAGGAACCTTCTGTCCTTTTGAGAAGAAGAGAAAGAAGTGGATGGATGCTTTGACGGCTCATTAATCATCTCATACAAGAGAAAGCGTAACACAAAATCACATGTAATCATGCACAAGTAGAAATGTATTTTAACAAAGAGTTGCGAAACACTTAGCTTTATTTCACTTATGCACAGGGTCTGCGCCTGGCTTTGTACATAGGGTTACATGTCTGCTGACAAGGCTTGTACAAAAGGTGTTGCCGAGGAGGGTCCCGGCAACCGGGCCTTACGGATAGAACTTGCGAAGAAGCTCAATGTTCCATGAGATTTGCACTGGGATGCCATCCTCGGTCTCCAGATAGACTACGCCAGGTCTGGTGACTCGCACTACCCGATAAGGGCCTTCCCACTTTGGCGTCAACTTGTTGGATCCCTTGGCGGATTGGATGCGCCATAGAGCAAGGTCGCCTTCCTCAAGGCTTTGAGCATGGACTTTGCGGCTGTGATAGCGGCGGAAAGCTTGCTGGTAGCACGCAGCTCGCACAGCAGCCCGAAGACGATCTTCCTCGAGGAGCGTGGCATCATCTTGACGCAGCTGCTCTTGCTGTGCTTCGTCGTAAGCAAGTACTCGAGGTGACCCGTACATGAGTTCCGTGGGGAGCACTGCCTCTGCACCATAGCCTAGGGAGAAGGGTGTTTGGCCTGTAGCTTGATTTGGTGTCGTCCTGAGTGACCAAAGAACTGTCGGCAACTCATCAATCCAGCACCTTCCGCAATTGTGTAGTATGTCAAAAGTTCTTGTCTTGAGGCCTCGCATCACTTTAGCACTTGCCCTTTCCGCTTGGCCATTGCTTCTCGGGTGTGCAACGGATGCAAAGCAAATCTTGCTTCCAAGGTCTTGGATGTATTGCATAAAGGCGCGGCTCATGAATTGTGTGCCATTGTCTGTGATGACTCTGTTGGGAACACCAAAACAGCAAACCTATCCTTTAAAGAACTTGACGGCTGACTGTGCTGTCACTTTTCTCACTGGTTCTACCTCTGGCCACTTTGTGAACTTGTCGATTGCAATGTACAAGAACTCAAAGCCCCCGGTAGCATGGGGAAAAGGGCCCAAGATATCGAGCCCCCAGACCAAGAAGGGCCAGGAGAGTGGAATCGTTTGAAGGGCTTGTGCTAGTTGATGGATGTTCTTTGAATGAAACTGACATGCTTCACACTTGGTTACTAAATCAGTTGCATCCTGGAGAGCAGTGGGCCAATAGAAGCCTTGCCAAAAAGCTTTGCCAACAAGAGCTCTTGATCCTATGTGAGAACCACATATGCCTCTGTGTATCTCCGCCAACAGCTTCAGTCCATCTTCCCGACAAATGCACCTCAATTTCACCCCATTTGGCCTTTTTCTGTGCAGAATGCTGTCAACAAACTGATACATACTCGACTGTCTGGCTACTTTTTCGGCATCTTCTTGATCATCGGGAAGTTCTCCTATTTGAAGGAAGCAGACGATTTGCTGTGCGCATGCCGGAGCCAGCGGCTTGACGACAAGGACTAGGGGCATCTCTTCGGCTGCGGGAGCGCCTGCTTCGACGGCAAGAACCTGAGGTTCTGCGTGAGGCCGCTGCTCACCGGCAGGCATGTTGTTACCAGCAACTTCTTTGCCGGCAGCTTCTGGAAGCTCTTCTGGGAAATATTTACCGGTGTTCAACTTTCTTCTTTTGCTTGCCTGCATTGATGGTGTGACAGATGGTTGAGTCAAATGGAGCACAAAAGTTCCTAGTTCCACAGGCAGCTTTTGGGCGGCACATTTCGACAGATGATCAGCAATGCTGTTTTCCACACGAGGGACGTGCTCTGTTTGCAATTCGTCAAAGTGTTCTTCCAATTTCCTCACTTCTTCTACATAAGCTTCCATCAATGGGCTCTGATAATCTTTGTTAACTTGCTTGACAACGAGCTGCGAGTCTCCACGGATGATCAACTTCCTGATTCCGAGGTCCACTGCGATCCTGAGACCGGCAAGGAGCCCTTCGTACTCAGCAGTGTTGTTTGTAGCTTTCTCCCTAGGAAAGTGCATTTGGAACACATAATTGAGGTGCTCTCTGGTGGGTGTGACAAGCAGCACTCCGGCACCGGTGCCTTGCAGCGAGAAAGCACTGTCAAAGTACATGATCCATTCTTTAGTTGCCTCTTGCTGGGAAGAGTAGTTTCTTGAATCTCCTCGTCAGGCGTTGGCATCCATTCGGCAATGAACTCCGCGAAAGCTTTGCTCTGAATAGTTGAAGTGCTCTCAAACTTAAGTGCAAAACTTGGCAGTTCCAACGCCCACTCCACTATCCTGCCAGTTGCATATGGATTCCTCAAAATATGTTGCAATGGGAAGCGAGTGACAACGCTAATCTCATGTGCTTGGAAGTAATGGCACAGCTTTCTCGAGGCCATGAGAAGGGCGAAAAGCAGCTTCTGCACACCGGAGTACCTTGACCTAGCCCCCTGCAAAAGGGAACTAACAAAGTAAACTGGCTGCTGCACCATCTTCTTCTTCGGCACTACTTGTTGGCTTGTTTCATTTGCTTGCACTGATTCTGACTTGTCAGCACCAGACTCTGCCGGAGAAGATTCCGGTTCGTCGCTTGACGGGCTTGCAACTGCCGCTTCTTCATTATCTGCTTCTCTCTCTGCCACTAATGCAGCACTGACCACTTGATTTGTTGCCGCCAAGTATAGCAGCAACGGTTCTTGTGGTTTAGGCACAACTAGTGTTGGCGGAGAGGAGAGGTACCTCTTCAAATCTTGCAGCATGGCTTCCGCTTCCGGAGTCTATTTCATCGGACCTGCCTTTTTCAAGATTTTGAAAAACCGCAGGGCGCACTCAGCAGATTTGGAGATGAACCTGCTCAAGGCAGCAATGCAGCCGGCAAGACGTTGCACATCGTTGACGTGGTTTGGTGCCGCAATTTGCTCTATGGCTTTGATCTTGTCAGGATTGGCTTCAATTCCACGCTGAGATACAAAGAACCCGAGAAGTTTGCCGGATGGAATGCCAAACACGCACTTCTCAGGATTGAGCTTCGAATTTATTCTGCGAAAGTTTCCAAATGCCTCTTCCAAGTCCTGAATAAGGGTTGATTTGTCCTTGGTTTTGACAACTATATCATCCATATATGCTTCCACATTCCTGTGCAGCTGTGGCTCAAAACCAATTTGGACTGCTCTTGCAAATGTTGAACCAGCACTTTTTAGGCCGAAAGGCATACGCACGAAGCAATACGTACCACATGGACTAATAAATGCGGTTTTCTCCTCATCCTCCCTGGCCATGAAAATCTGATGGTAGCCAGAGTATGCATCACAGAAGGAGAGCAAATCACAGCCGGCAGTAGAGTCAACAATTTGATCAATACGCGGCAAAGGGAAAGGATCCTTTGGACATGCTTTGTTGATATCTGTGTAGTCAATACAAAGTCTCCACTTTCCATTTGCTTTTCGTACTACAACTGGATTTGCCAACCATGTTGGATGTAATACACCTCTAACTAAGCCTGCTGCTTCTAACTTCTTTATTTCTTCGGCAATAAACTGTTGTCGTTCCAAAGCTTGCTTCCTGACCTTTTGCTTGACGGGCCGAGCATGGGGACAGACAGCAAGGTAGTGCTCAATTACCTCCCTGGGAACAACAGGGATGTCAGATGGTTGCCATGCAAACACATCGACATTCACCCGCAGGAAGGCAATGAGCGCGCTTTCCTATTTGTTGTCAAGAGCAGAACTGACAGTGAATGTACCACTAGTGCCATCCTCCTTTGCCAGCACCTTCTTGGTTGCTAGTGGAGTAACTTTGGACTTCTTGGTGGTGGAGCTCTCCGGCACGTCATCAACGGGTGCGCAGCACTCCGAAGAGGTGCGCTTCCTGGAAGACTTGTCAGAGGTCTTGCCGCTTTTCTTGCCCTCCTTTTTGTTGGCGGGAGCGGGTGCCTTGGCGGTAGATGCTGCAACCACTTCTCTGTAAAGCTTGTCGATGGAAATCACTGCATCTTTCTTGTCAGAGTTGATGGTGATGACTCCCATCGGCCCTGGCATCTTGAGAGTGTTGTAGGCATAATGAGACGCTGCCATGAACTTCGCCAAAGCTGGGCGACCGAGAATTCCATTGTATGGCAAAGGAATCTTAACTACATCAAACACAATCTTCTCTGTTCTGTAATTTAGTTCCCCGCCAAATGTCATCGGCAGAGTGATCTTTCCCTTGGGTTGTCTCCTTCCTGGATTGAATCCCTGGAATGTGCCCGTTTGCTAGAGATCTTCATCGGGAATCTGTAACCTCTTGATGACTTCTGGTGAAATCAAATTCAGGCCGGCTCCACCGTCAACCAACATTTTCGCGACTTGGAGGTTGCGTATTGTTGGTGAGACCAACAATGGCAAGCAGCCGACCGCAGTTGTGTGATCAGGGTGATCCTCCGCATCAAAAATGATGGGCGTGTGGGACCACTTGAGCAGCCTTTGAACACCTACTGCCGGTTCTGCTGCATTAACCTCACGCGGCCACTACTTGAGTTGGCGGTGAGAGGAGTGGAAAGATGCACCCCTGTCAATGCACATGACTTTGGTTGCTTTCTGGAATTCTCGTTCGCTGGACTCATCTTCGTCCTCGTCATCATCCTCATCATCATATTCCTCTTTCTTGTCTCGGCCTCATGCAGGTTTCTCCTTCTGTTGTTTGGCCTTGCCGCGGCGGCCTCCTCGGCCACCACGACTCCTCTTGCCAGATCTGCCAGCACCGTCTTGGCCTTTCTCCTTATCGTGCTTTTCATATTCAGCCTTTTGTTTCTCGGCAAGTTGCTCAACCTGCCAGCACTCTTGGAGATCATGGCCTTTGGTGCGGTGAATCTTGCAGTATGGCCCATCAGACTTGCTGGTCTTTTCACCTATCGTGGCTTCCTGGCAATCAGCACATGCAGCAGCATCCTTGCCCTTGCGCTCTCAATTTTAGCCTTCTTGGTGGTGTTGGAGTTGCCGGAGCCTTCGACAGCCATAACAGTCTTGCCCTTGCGCTTCCTGTTGCGCTTCCGGCCCTTTTTCCTCGGGGTGGCGGTGTCGTCGTCCTCTAAATCAACTTCAGCGCCATCATCCTCCCCGGGGAGTCTTCTCCCTTCCTCAGCCAGTGCACATTTATCCACCAAAGTATACAACTCGTTGACGGTTTTTGGCAGCCTGATATTCAACTTCTGCCGCATTTGTCGATTGCTCACATTTGTATGAAAGGCGGCAATCATAGCTACCGGGTGCACATCAGGGATGTTGCGATGCACGTGGCTGAACCTCTAAATATATTTTCTCAGGGACTTGCCATCTCTTTGTGGGATCACTTGTAAGTCACTAGGCTGACCAGGAGCCTTGTGGCCTCTGGTAAAAGCACCAATGAACTCGCTGCACAGATCAGACCATGACGAAATGGAATCGTCCGGTAAATTCATCAGCCAAGATCTCACATTGGGTTTGAGCACCAATGGGAAATAATTGGCGAGAATATTTTCATCTCTTCCCCCGGCAGCTTGCACGGCGATCGTGTAAATGCCTACGAATTTTGCCGGGTTAAGTTTGCCGCCGTACTTCTCCGGCAATTCTGGTTTGAAGGCTCGGGATGACGGCCAGCGGACTTGCCGTAGCTCACGTGTGAAGGCTGGGCATCCAACCTCATAAAGTAGATACCCGCCAACCCCGGGCACAGGCTCATCAACGACTAGGCCGTTGCGCATGTTAGATTGACGGCGCGCCTCCCGACGCCGTTCTATGGTGGGGCGAGCATCTTCTGCCCGCCTATCTTGCGGTACCCGATGCTGATCTTGCCGTGCTCGTGGATCCGAAGAAGCCATTGACATCTCGTCGGGTTCAGTAGATCGGTGAGTTTGCCGCGACTGCCGGTGTTGCTGCTGCGGGGGCGACTGCACTGTTTACGCTGCTCCTCTACCGCGACCATCAGTTGGTGCTGTCACCGGACGCCGTGAAGGTCCTGCCTGCTGCGAGCTGTTGGCTTCGGCAAACCCGATGAGGCTCTGAATGGTGGCTCTCCACTCATCCATTTTGTCAGCAGCTGGAGGAAAGTTCAGCAGCATCTGTGCTCGTGCCATGGCCTCCGCTGTCATAGCTGGCATAGCTGGGAGCGAAGAACGAGATGTCGATCTACTCGTGGCAGAACTAGCAGGAGCGCCACCATGATCTTGCTTCCGCGGCTCATGCCCAGCAATGGGTTGACGGGGTGGAGGTGGTACCCGAAGATTTTGCGACTGATCAACATGCGTCTTGCCATGTGGACGTCGCCGTCCAGAACCGCCAGCGCCATCCGGATTCATGTCGCGCCCATCTTGCGATGGTCGCGGTGTGCGTCCTAAAGCGGTGTCCTTAGACACTGCGACGGCTGGGTCTTAGCTTGCACCGGTCTAGATAGTGTTGTTCCGGTGGCTTCGTTCGCCGGTGCATCGAGGAGGCAGGAGTTGCCATCTGGGCTGCCTACACTGTTATTGCTTCGATCGCCAGATTGGCAAGGAAGCTGCGGATTGGTGTTGTGCGCTCTCCCTACTCCACCGGTGCTGGCTACGCCGCCTGCGCCGGTGGCGCCTCCTGCGCCACCTGCACCAACGGGGTCATCTGCGCCGCCCGTGGGCGTCTGCGATGGAAGCTTGGAAGTTGATGGAGCCGCTGCGGATGCACCCTTCTTCTTGGGTGCCATCGAAGACGATGATGTCGAGGTTGATGCGCAAGTGATCCCCCTACCTGGCGCGCCGAAGATGTCATGCATACGACCATCTATGGGGCCATCTAGCCCCTTTGCGGTTCGGCTAAGGGAATGCGCAAGCACAAAGCGCAGGATCAACAGAAAACACAGAGGATTTTACCCAGGTTCGGGCCACCATGAGGTGTAAAACCCTACTGCTGCCTTGTATATTAGATGTGTATGAGCTCAAGTACAAGGTGCGCTTCTTGCCGGCAAGGTGTGGGAAGAGCAGCTACGCCTGCAGAATGAACAAAGTGTCGACCTTTGTAAAGGTTGCCCTGGCCCTCCTTTTATTGTTCAAGGGGTAACCACAGTGGCAAAATAGTCATTACATGTTGATTAGATAGCAAACTGTGCTATCATACCTAACTCTGCCGGATTAGGACAAACTCAATAAATGCATCGTTAGGTGTCGTGTGGAGGAGGAGCCCCAGCAAGGTTCCTGCATCGCTCGCCCAACTACCTCCTATTATGTTGCCTTCTGGATGGGTGTCATTAAAGGTAATCCTCCTGCCAGCATGCTGCCACGTGCCCCGACAAACCTCACCAAACTATCTGCCCACATGACACCTCACGGATTAGAGACTAGCTGCTTGGTGAGGTGGAGTGACGAAGAGTTGGCAAAGGTTTGCCATTGACCTTGCCGGCTAGCGCCTTGCCAGCAAGTGACTCTTGTATCGTCAGGACTTAGCCATATGCCTTGTCTTGCTGCTTGATCTTGACGTTGGTGATCCCCGGCAAGCCCTGTCCATCGAGGTTGCTACCACTACCTGTGCATAAGTCAGGGTATAAAATACGCAAGTTTTATACATCGACATGTAGTGAAGGCGCAGCTCGTGAATTGGGTGCCGTTGTCGGTGATGATCCTGTTTGGGACACCAAAACGAGTAACCAATCCTTTGAGGAACTTGATGGCTGACTGTGCCGTCACCTTCCTCACTGGCTTCACCTCCGGCCACTTTGTAAACTTGTCGATTGCAATGTACAAGAATTCAAAGCCCCAGTAGCACGGGGGAAGGGGTTGACGATGTCGAGCCCCCAGACCAAGAAAGGCCAGGAGAGAGCGATGGTTTGGAGGGCTTGAGTTGGCTGGTGTATGTCCTTGGAGTGGAACTGGCATGCTTCGCATCTGATGACCACCGCCAAGGCATCTTGAAGGGCAGTCGGCCAGTAGAATCCTTGACGGAACGACTTGCCGACAAGCGCGCGTGACCCAATGTGAGAGCCACACATCCCTTTATGCATCTCTTCCAACAGCCTCTGTCCATCTTCCCGGCAGATACACTTCAATTTCACCCCATTTGGTCTCTTTCTGTGCAGAATGTTGTCAACAAACTTGTACATCCTTGATTGACGGGCTACTCTATCTACGTCCTCTTGCTCGTCGGGAAGATCTCCTGTCTGAAGGAACTGGACAATTCGCTGCGCCCATGCCAGAGCTTGTGGCTCAACGACAAGGACTAAAGGCATTTCTTCCTTTGCAGGAGCGCTTGCTTCGACAGCAAGGATCTGGCTAGCCGAAAGCTGCGGCTCACCGGCCAAGGGTATCTTGTCTGTGGTATCTACTATCTTGGCGGCTGCTGGTAGCTCTGCCGGAAAGTAACCACCAACATCTTGCTTTCTCTTCTTTGCCTGCCTTGATGGTGTAACGGATGGCTGAGTCAGATGGAGCACAAAAGTTCCTGGTTCCACAGGCATCTTTTGAGCGGCAAGCTTTGACAGGTCGTCGGCAATCCAATTTTGGGCACGGGGAACGTCCTCTGCTTGCAGACCGTGAAAGTGCACTTCCAACTTTCTCACCTCCTCGACATAAGCCTCCATCAAAGGGCTCTGGTAATCCTTGTTGACTTGCCTCACCACTAACTGCGAGTCGCCTCTGATAATTAGCTTCCGAATACCAAGGTTGATTGCAATGCGCAGACCGGCAAGCAATCCATCAAACTAAGCAGTGTTGTTGGTGGCCTGCTCCTGGGGAAAGTGCATCTGAAGCACGTACTTGAGGTGCTCTCTGGTGGGTGCTATAAGCAGCACGTCGGCACTGGCGCCTTTCAGCATAAAAGCACCGTCAAAGTACATGATCCAGTCGTTAACAGTTTCCTTGCCGGGGAGAGAGATGTCAAGAACTTGTTCGTCTGGTGTTGGGGTCCATTCTGCAATGAATTCCAACATGGCTCTGCTCTGAATTGTTGAGGTACTCTCAAACTTCAAATCAAAGCTTGACAGCTCCAATGCCCACTCCACAATCCTGCCGGTTGCCTCTGGATTTCTCAAGACGCGTTGCAACGGAAAGCGAGTGACGACAGTGACCGGGTCTGCTTGAAAATAATGGCGCAGCTTCCTTGAACCCATGAGAAGGCCAAATAGCAGCTTCTGCACACCAGAGTACCTTGACCTAGCCCCTTGCAGGAGGGAGCTGACAAAGTAGACTGGGCGCTGCACCATCTTCTTCACAAGTTGCTGATCTGACTGGCTGGCTTGCACAATCTCTGGCTTGTCGGCACCTGACCTTGCCGGAGAAGATTCCAGCTGGTTGGGTCATGGCTCTGCGACTGCTACCTCCACCTCATCGGCCTCTCTTTCAACCACAAGTGCAGCACTAACCACTTGATTCATTGCCGCTAAGTATAGCAGCAACGTCTCTCGCGGCCTAGGCGCAACTAGGAATGGTGGAGAAGACAAGTACTCCTTCAAAACTTGGAGCACGGCCTCCGCTTCCGGAGTCTAGTTCACTAGACCTGGCTTTTTAAATATCTTGAAAAACGGCAAGGTGCGCTTTGCCGATTTGGAGATGAACCTACTGAAGGTAACAACGCAGCCGGCAAGACGCCTGACATCCTTGACCCATCTCGGTGCTTCCATCTGCTCAATTGCTTTGATCTTGTCGGGGTTGGCTTCAATCCCTCTCTGAGACCCAAAGAACCCAAGGAGCTTGCCGGACGGACCACCGAACACACACTTATCGGGGTTGAGCTTCAAGTTGAGCTTGCGCAAGTTCACAAACATCTCTTCCAAATCCTGAATCAGGGTTGACTTGTGTCTGGTCTTGACCACAATATCATCCATGTAGGCTTCCACATTTCTGTGCAGCTATGGCTCAAAACCGATCTGAACTGCTCTGGCAAAGGTTGCTCCGGCACTCTTCAATCCGAAAGGCATACGCAAAAAGCAGTATGTGCCACATGGAGTGATGAATGCAGTTTTCTCCTCATCTTCCTTGGCCATAAAGATCTGACGATAACCAGAATAGGCGTCAAGGAAAGAGAGTAAATCACAGCCGGCAGTGGAGTCTACAATCTGGTCAATGCGTGGCAAAGGGAAAGGGTCCTTTGGAATGGCTTTAATTATATCAGTGAAGTCTATACAAAGCCTCCACTTCCCATTTGCCTTGCGCACTACAACTGGATTGGCTAACCACGTAGGGTGTAGCACTCCTCTGACTAGACCTGCTGCTTCCAACTTCTTGATTTCTTCGACAATGAACTCTTGCCGCTCCAAGGCTTGCTTCCTGACCTTCTGCTTGACGGGTCTCGCATGAGGGCAGACAGCAAGGTGGTGCTCAATTACCTCCCTAGGAACACCGGGGATGCTCATAATAAATTGGTTATTATCATATTTCCTTGTTCATGATAAATTTTTATTATTCATGCTAGAATTGTATTGACCGGAAACTTAAATACATGTGTGAATACATAAACTACACCGTGTCCCTAGTAAGCCTCTACTAGACTAGCTCATTGATCAAAGATAGTTATGGTTTCCTGACCACAGACATGAGTTGTCATTTGATAACGGGATCACATCATTAGGAGAATGATGTGATGGAGAAGACCCAACCCTAAGCTTAGCATCAGATCGTTTAGTTATTTGCTACAGCTTTCTTCATGTCAAGTACCTGTTCCTTTGACCATGAGATCATGTCACTCCCGGATACCGAAGGAATGCCTTGTGTGCTATCAAACGTCACTTCATAGCTGGGTGATCATAAAGGTGCTCTACAGGTATCCCCGAAGGTGTCTGTTGGGTTGCATGGATCGAGACTGGGATTTGTCACTCCGTATGATGGAGAGATATCTCTGGGCCATCTCAGTAATACAACATCGTAAAGAGCTTGCAAGTAATGTGGCTAATGAGTTAGTCACGGGATCTTGTATTACAGAACGAGTAAAGAGACTTGCCGGTAACGAGATTGAACTAGGTATGGAGATACCGACGATCGAATCTTGGGCAAGTAACATATCGCCGGACAAAGGGAATTGCAAACGGGATTAACTGAATACTCGACATCGTGGTTCAACCGATAAAGATCTTCGTTGGACATGTAGGAATCAATATGGGTATCCAGATCCCGCTATTGGTTATTGACTGGAGAGGTGTCTCGCTCATGTCTGCATGTTCCCGAACCCGTAGGGTCGCACGCTTAACGTTCGATAGTGCTAGGGTAGTAATGAGATATTAATAGTGGAAAGTCCGAAGGTTGTTCGGAGTCCCGGATGGGATCCAGGATATCATGAAGAGCTCCGAAATGGCCCGGAGGTAAAGATTCATATATAGGAAGTCCTATTTTGGTCACCAGAAAGATTTCAGGATTTGCCGGTATTGTATCGGGAATGCCGAAAGGGTTCCAGAGGTCCACCGAGGGGGTCCCACCTGCCCCGGAGGGCCACATGGGTATCAAAGGGGGCACACCAGCCCCTGGTGGGCTGGGCGCCACTTCCCCACCTGGGCCCATGTGCCTTGGGTTGCTGGGAACCCTAGATGGGGGCGCCCCTTGACTTGGGGGGCAAGCCACCCCCTAGGGCCGGCGCCCCATCCTTGGAGGAGGGGTTAGGGCCGGCGCCCCCTCCCCCTCACCAGTATATATAGTGGGGAGGGGCACAGGGGGCGGCACCCTTCCGCCCGGCGCCTCCC
Organism: Elymus sibiricus; assembly: GCA_039707655.1. NCBI lineage: Eukaryota > Viridiplantae > Streptophyta > Magnoliopsida > Poales > Poaceae > Elymus > Elymus sibiricus. The sequence continues at coordinate 181,010,916 of CM077670.1, forward strand.
TCTCTCCCGTATACTCCTCGACCACCTTCCGGTACGCGCTTGGCGAAGCCCTGTTGGAATTCCGCTGCTGCCACCACCACCATACCGCCGTGCTGGTTCCGATCTCATCTACCTCCTCCCCCTCTCTTGCTGGATCAAGAAGGAGAGGACGCCATCGAGCTGAACGTGTGCTAATCTCGGAGGTGTTGTCCGTTCGGCACTAGATCAGATTGGGTCGCGATTGGCTTGTGAAGAGTACGACTACATCAACCGCGTTACGACGCTAATGTTTTCGGTCTACAAGGGTACATAGACACACTCCCCTCTCGTTGCTATGCATCTCCTATATTAGATCGTGGGTATTTCATAGGAATTTTGTTGAATTTCATGCAACGTTCCCCATCAGTGGCATCATGAGCTAGGTCTATGCATAGATGTATTTGCATGAGTAGAACACAAAGAAGTTGTAGGCCTTGATGTTCAAATTGCTTACTTCCGTTGTCTTATTTGGATTTGATGGTATTGTGGGATGAAGCGGCTCGGACCAACCTTACTTGTCCACGCACAAGAGACCGGTTCCACTGACTGACATGCAACTTGTATTGCATAAAAGTGGCTTTGCGGGTGTTTGTCTCTCCCACTTTAGTTGAATCTGATTTGACGAGGGCGGTCCTTGTAGAAGGTTAAAAGGCAACTTGTATTTCACCGTTGTGGTTTTGCATAGATAAGAACGGTTCTTATACTTTGCCCTAGCAGTCACGTAAAAATTGCAACAACAAAGTAGAGGATGTCTAACTTGTTTTTGCAGGGCATGTTGTGATGTGGTATGGCCAAAACGTGATGTGATATATGTTGATGTATGAGATGATCATGTTTTGTAATAGGTTCATGACTTTCATGTCGATGAGTACGGCAACCGGCAGGAGCCATAGGGTTGTCTTTAATTTATTGTATGACATGCGCGTCAATCATTAAATGCCATGTAATTGCTTTACTTTATCGCTATGCGTTAGCAATAGTTGTAGAAGCAATAGTTGGCGAGACAGCCACATGATGACATGATGATGGAGATCATGGTGTCATGCCGGTGACAATGGAGATCATGCCGGTGCTTTGGAGATGGAGATCAAAGGCACAAGATGATAATGGCCATATCATGTCACATATTGATTGCATGTGATGTTTATCTTTTTATGCATCTTATTTTGCTTAGGACGATGGTAGCATTATAAGATGATCCCTTCACTTAATTTCAAGATAAAAGTGTTCTCCCTAAGTATGCACCGTTGCGAAAGTTCATCGTTTCGAAGCACCACGTGATGATCGGGTGTGATAGACTCTACGTTCAACGGGTGTAAGCCAGTTTTACACATGCAGAATAGTTGGGTTAAACTTGACGAGTCTGGCATGTACAGACATGGCCTCGGAGCACAAGAGACCAAAAGGTCGAAGATGAGTCATATAGTCGATATGATCAACATGGAGATGTTCACCATTGATGACTGCCCATCTCACGTGATGATTGGACATGGGTCAGTTGATATGGATCATTTAACACTTAGACAATTTGAGGGATGTTGATTTAAGTGGGAGTTCTTTAGTAATTTGATTAGAAGAACCAATTATCATGAACTTAGTCTAATTGTCTTTGCAAATTAATGTTGTAGATCAATTCCTCGCGCTGTAGCTCCCCTGAATTTTAATGCGTTCCTAGAGAAAGAAAAGTTGAAAGATGATGGTAGCAACTATGCGGACTGGGTCCGTAATATGAGGATTATCCTCACTTCTGCACAAAAAGTATATGTCCTTGATGCACCGCTAGGTGATCCACCCACTCCCGCAAATCTGGACGCTATGAATGTCTGGCAGACAAGGAATGATGACTACACGATAGTTTAGTGCGCCATGCTTTACGGCTTAGAACCGGGCCTCCAAAGACGTTTTGAGCACCACGGAGCATATGAGATGTTCCAGGAGTTGAAATTGGTATTTCAGGCTCATGCCCGGGTTGAGAGGTATGACACCTCCGACAAGTTGTTTAGCTGTAAGATGGAGCAGAACAGCTGCGTTACTGAGCACGTACTCAAAATGTCTGGGTACTATAATCGCTTGAATTAGTTGGGAGTTAATCTTCCGGATGAAGTAGCGATTGACAGAGTTCTCCAATCACTGCCACCGAGCTACAAAGGCTTCGTGATGAACTATAATATGCAAGGGATGGAGAAAACGATCACTGAGCTTTTCGCGATGCTAAAGGCCGCGGAAGTAGAAATCAAGAAAGAGCATCAAGTGTTGATGGTCAACAAGACCACCAGTTTCAAGATGAAAGGCAAGGGAAAGAAAGGGAACTTCATGAAGAATGGCAAGCCAGTTGCCGCTCCCATGAAGAAACCCAAGGCTGGACCCAAACCTGAGACTGAGTGCTTCTATTGCAACGGGAATGGTCACTGGAAGCGGAACTGCCCCAAGTACTTGGCAGATAAGAAGGCTGGCAACGTCAATAAAGGTATATTTCATATACATGTTATTTATGTGTGCCTTACTAGTGCTCGTAGTAGCGCCTGGGTATTTGATACTAGTTCGGTTGCTAATATTTGTAACTCAAAACAGGAGCTGCGGAATAAATGGACACTAGCTAAGGACGAGGTGACGATGCGCGTTGGAAATGGTTCCAAGGTTGATGTGACTGCCGTCGGCACGCTCCCTCTACGTTTACCTTCGGGATTAGTTATGAACCTGAATAATTGTTATTTGGTGCCTGCGTTAAGCATGAACATTATATCTGGATCTTGTTTATTGCGAGATGGTTATTCATTTAAGACAGAGAATAATGGTTGTTCTATTTATATAGATAATATCTTTTATGGTCATGCACCCTTGGTGAATGGTTTGTTTCTATTGAATCTCGATCGTAGTGATACACATATTCATAATATCGATGCCAAAAGATGCAAAGTTAATGATGATAGTACCACATACTTGTGGCACTGCCGCTTAGGTCATATTGCTGTAAAGCGCATGACGAAACTCCATGCTGATGGACTTTTGGAATCTCTTGATTACGAATCATTTGAGACTTATGAACCATGCCTCATGAGCAAGATGACTAAAACCCTGTTTTTCGGAACAATGGAGCGGGCAAGTGACTTGTTGGAAATAATACATATCAATGTATGCGGTCCGATGAGTATTGAAGCACGCGGTGGATATCGTTATTTACTTACCTTCACAGATGATTTGAGTAGATATGGGTATATACTTAATAAAACACAAGTCTGAAACATTTGAAAAGTTCAAAGAGTTTCAGAGTGAAGTGGAAAATCATCGTAATAAGAAAGTTAGTTTCTACGATCTGATCGTGGAGGTGAATATTTGAGTTACGAGTTTGGTATGCATTTAAGACAATGTGGAATTGTTTCACAGCTCATGCCACCCGGAACACCACAGCGTAATGGTGTGTCCGAACATCGTAATCGTACTCTATTGGATATGGTGCATTCAATGATGTCTCTTACCGATTTGCCGCTATCATTTTGGGGTTATGCATTAGAGACAGCCGCATTCACTTTAAACAGGGCACCGTCTAAATCCGTTGAGACGACACCGTATGAATTATGGTTTGGCAAGAAACCTAAGCTATCGTTTCTTAAAGTTTGGGGATGCGACGCTTATGTCAAGAGGCTTCAGCCTGATAAGCTCGAACCCAAAGCGGAGAAGTGCGTCTTCATAGGATACCCTAAAGAGACCATTGGGTATACCTTCTATCACAAATCCGAGGGCAGAATCTTTGTTGCTAAGAATGGGTCCTTTCTAGAGAAGGAGTTTCTCTCGAAGGAAGTGAGTGGGAGGAAAGTAGAACTTGATGAGGTAACCTTCTCTCGAATTGGAAAGTAGCACATCACAGAAAGAAGTTCCCGTGATGTCTACACCAGCCAGAGAGGAAGCTAATGATGATGATCATGAAACTTCGGATCAACTTACAACTGAACTTCGTAGGTCGACCAGGGTACGTTCCACACCAGAGTGGTACGGTAATCCCGTCCTGGAAGTCATGTTGTTGGACAACGGCAAACCTACAAACTATGAAGAAGCAATGATGAGCCCGGATTCCAACAAATGACTTGAGGCCATGAAGTCCGATATAGGATCCATGTATGAGAACAAAGTATGGACATTGGTGGACTTGCCCGATGACCGGCAGGCCATTGAGAATAAATGGATCTTTAAGAAGAAGACAGACGCTGATGGTAATGTCACCGTCTGTAAAGCTTGACTTGTCACAAAGGGTTTCCAACAAATTCAAGGGGTTGACTACGATGAGACTTTCTCACTCGTAGCGATGCTTACGTCTGTTAGAATCATGTTAGGTATTGCCGCATTTTATGATTATGAGATCTGGCAGATGGACATCAAAACAGCGTTCCTTCACGGGTTTCTTAAGGAAGAGTTGTATATGATGCAACTGGAAGGTTTTGTCAATCCTAAGGATGCTAACAAAGTATGCAAGCTCCAGCGATCCATCTATGGACTGGTGCAAGCATCTCGGAGTTGGAATATACGCTTTGATGAGGTGATCAAAGCTTTTGGTTTTATACAAACTTACGGAGACACTTGTATTTACAAGAAAGTGAGTGGGAGCTCTGTAGCATTTTTAATATTATATGTGGATGACATATTGTTGATTGGAAATGATATAGAATTTCTGGAAAGCGTGAAGGTTTATTTGAACAAGAGTTTTTCAATGAAAGACCTGGGTGAAGTTGCTTACATATTGGGCATCAAGATCTATAGAGATAGATTGAGACGCCTGATAGGACTTTCACAGAGCACATACCTTGACAAGATTTTGAAAAAGTTCAAAATGGACTAGTCAAAGAAGGGGTTCTTGCCTGTGTTGCAAGGTGTGAAGTTGAGTAAGACTCAAAGCCCGACCACGGCAGAAGAAAGAGAAAGGATGAAACTCATCCCCTATGCCTCAGCCATAGGCTCTATAATGTATGCCATGTTGTGTACCAGACCTGATCTGTGCCTTGCCATAAGTCTGGCAGGGAGGTACCAAAGTGATCCAGGAGTAGATCACTAGACAGCGGTCAAGAATATCCTTAAGTATCTAAAGAGGACTAAGAACATGTTTCTCATTTATTGAGGTTACGAAGAGCTCGTCGTAAAGGGTTACGTCGATGCTAACTTTGACACAGATCCGGATGACTCTAAGTCTCAAACCGGATACGTATTTATTTTAAATGGTGGACCAGTTAGTTGGTGTAGTTCCAAGCAAAGCGTCGTAGCGGGATCTACATGTGAAGCGGAATATATAGCTGCTTCGGAAGCAGCGCAAGAGGGGGTCTGGATGAAGGAGTTCATATCCGATCTAGGAGTAATACCTAGTGTATCGGATCCAATGACTATCTTTTGTGACAACACTGGAGCTATTGCCATTGCCAAGGAGCCCAGGTTTCACAAGAAGACAAAGCACATCAAGTGCCGCTTCAACTCCATTCGTAATTACATTAAGGATGGAGACATAGAACTTTGCAAAGTACATACAGATCTGAATGTGGCAGACCCATTGACTAAACCTCTTCCACGAGCAAAACATGATCAGCACCAGGACTCCATGGGTGTTAGATTCATTATGATGTAAACTAGATTATTGACTCTAGTGCAAGTGGGAGACTGTTGGAAATATGTCCTAGAGGCAATAATAAATTGGTTATTATCATATTTCCTTGTTCATGATAAATGTTTATTATTCATGCTAGAATTGTATTGACCGGAAACTTTAATACATGTGTGAATACATAAACTACACCATGTCCCTAGTAAGCCTCTACTAGACTAGCTCGTTGATCAAAGATGGTTATGGTTTCTTGACCATAGATACGAGTTGTCATTTGATAATGGGATCACATCATTAGGAGAATGATGTGATGGACAAGACCCAACCGTAAGCTTAGCATCAGATCGTTTAATCATTTGCTACAGCTTTCTTCATGTCAAGTATCTGTACCTTCGACCATGAGATCAAGTCACTCCTGGATACCGGAGGAATGCCTTGTGTGCTATCAAACGGCACTTCGTAACTGGGTGATCATAAATGTCGGGGGGATAACCCCCGGGTAGGCTCATCAACACTTAACCATTTTCAAAACAACGGGGCGGCCGACACCCCTTGACTCGGCCCGCTCACCAGCCGGCCTGGATGACAAGAGCTGGCCAGGCACGACGATGAAGCTTGACCCGGTGACACTGAAGGCGGTGGACACCCAACCCGGTGTCAACTCCAGCCGGCCAGGTGACAAGACAGCCCCCCACGACGGAGCCAGCGTGGCTATAGTGCACGCCGCCCCGAAGACCGGGCGAGCGTGGGTACAGTGCGCCCCGGAACCACGGCCCGGGGTCGGCGGCGACGACCCAGCGTGGCACAGTAGTTGAACAGTGCCCGCTGCTACATGACGCAAGCGAAGACATGCCACGGTGTCGGACGGCCGGCGGGACCCAGTAGCTGGCTGGTCCCACTGTCCGGCATGAGGCGATGACAACTGGGCCCCGCGCCCTTGTAGATTACCATTGTAACCCTGGGGATCCGGCCTATGAGACCCCCAGGGAGCCCTCCTTGCTGGGAGGCTGGCTCCTGAGTTCTTTCCCCCCACACGAAACATCCCACCAGTTCATTAGGAGAGAGCTAGTCCTCCTTCCTCCTCGACCCACACAGCTCAAGGAGCACCATTGTAGCTCGTCTAGTGATCCATCTAGTTGAGCTTGTAGGACTAGGGGTGTTACCTCCCTCAGAGGGCCCCGAACCTGGGTACATCGTGTGTCATCCACCGCTTGTCCCCATTCTCGCCTCCGGAACCCTCCGACGTCCTCCGGCCCCAACCACGTTCGATTAGCCTACCCATGGCATCTGCTGTGAGCACACAACGACAATTGGCACCCACCGTGGGGCCGTCCGCGGCATCGGCCGGCGTTTCATTCCGGACGAAACCCTTCACTCCCACCGGCGAGCGCATCGCGCATGGTTTGATCGGCCCGGTCAGCGCGGTTGAGCGCGCCGGCCCCAGCGTGGCGCATGGCGCGGCCCTCCTCGCTGGTGGCTCCGTTGTCCACTTTGGCGAATTGTGCGTCATTGTCGTGCTCGTCTCGGCCGAGTGCCCCAGCGGGGTGCTCGTAGTTCCTGACCCGCTGCCGTCCGGCGGCGGCGGCGTTTCCCATCCCCGGATGGAGACGCTCGCCGTCGCTTTCGGTTGTCTGCGAGTGCCCTGGTGAGAACGTGCGCGCCTTCTCCACCCCCAGCGCTGGACTGGCCTACACCACGGCCGAGCTCGACGCATCCCGCAAGTTGTTGCTTTGCTGAGGCCATCGAACTCGCGGTCGCCTGACGTCGGCTCGATATTGCGCGGCGAGAATTTGATGCCGTCCGCGCTTCAGCGCCGGCGCCGGATCGGGCAGATCCTCAGCCTTGCGGTGACTCCCTCCGCTCGGACGCGTCCTACGTCGTCTTCACCAGCGAGGCATCCGACAGGCGCAGCCAAGTTACGCGGTCCCGCGAAGTGAATGCCACCGCTCCTCCCGTTACCTAGTTCTTGCACTGGTCCGAGCAGCCGGTCAGTTGGGGCCGGGAGGATCAGCCGGCATCGATGCCCCTGCCAGGAGACCATGCCCTTGTCATCGACCCCACCTTCGCGACCGAGAGGCATGCCTGCCATCTCTCGCGGGTGCTCATCGACGGCGGCAGTAGCATCAACATCCTCTACCGCAGCACCATGGCCAAACTGGGCCTGAAGAAGAAGCATCTGCAGCCCAGCCGGACGACATTCCACGGCGTCGTGCTAGGGCTCTCCTGCTCTCCCATCGGCAAGGTCCGGCTGGACGTGCTCTTCAGCAGCCCAAACAACTTCCACCGCGAGCCGGTCTGGTTCGAGGTAGTCAATCTGAGCAGCCCTTACCATGCACTCTTGGGTCAGCCGGCGCTGGCTAAATTCATGGCGACGCCCCATCATGGCTACCTCAAGCTCAAGATGCCGGGTCCGGAAGGCGCCATCACCATAGCCGGCGACTATGGAAAATCCATCGAGTTTGCGGAGGCCGCTTCTCAGTTGGCCGAGTCCCAAGTCGTGGCAGAGACGAAGTGCCGGCTCGACCGGCTCGTGGCCTCGACCAATGAGCAGCCGGCCGTGCCGGCCCTCCCTCCGTCCATGAAGCCGGACATTGAGGCATCCTTCCAGCCGTCCAAGGACACCAAGTAGATCCCTCTGGACCCGGCCAATCCATCCCAGTGCGTCACCATCAGTACCCGGCTCAGCAGCGAGCAGGAGGGCGAGCTCATCGATTTCCTCCACGAAAGCCAGGACGTCTTCGCGTGGTCCCCCAAGGACATGCCCGGAGTCCCGAGGAAGTTCGCCGAGCACAAGTTGCATGTCCGACCGGATGCCAAGCCGGTCAAGCAGCCGCTCTACCGTTTTTCTGAGGAGAAGCAGAGAACTATCGGGGAGGAAATCTCCCGGCTGCTGGCGGCCGGCTTCATAATGGAGGTTTTTCATCCGGAGTGGCTGGCGAACCCGGTCCTCGTCCTGAAGAAAAATGGCAAGTGGCACATGTACATCTACTACACCAGCCTGAACAAGGCATGCCCCAAGGACCCCTTTGCCTTGCCCCGGATCAATCAGGTGATCGATTCCACGGCTGGCTGCGAACTGCTGTCGTTCCTGGACGCCTACTCCGGCTACCACCAGATCAAGCTGGACCCGGCGAACCAGCTCAAGACTTCCTTCATCATGCCTTTCGGAGCTTACTGCTACGACACCATGTCGTTCGGCCTAAGGAACCCCGGTGTGACTTTTCAGCGCTGCATGCAAAAGTGTCTCCTGCCCCAGATCGGTAGGAATGTCCATGTATACGTGGATGATATCGTGGTCAAGACCAAGAGGTGCCTAACCTTGCTGGCCGACATCACGAAGACGTTCGCCAACTTACGGACATACCAGATCAAGCTCAACCTGGAGAAGTGCATGTTCGGCGTCCCAGCCGGGTAGCTCCACGGTTTCCTCATTTCCAAACGTGGAATCGAGGCCAATCTGGAGAAGATCAAGGCGCAAGCTCTCCACCACGCCCATTGTGGCCGTGCTAGCTGAGAAGGAGCCGCTCCTGTTATACATTGCGGCCACTACCCGGGTGGTGAGTGTGGTCATGGCGGTAGAGCGGCCAGAGACCGACAAGGCGCAGCCGGTCCAGCGCCCGGTATACTACCTCAGTGAGGTCTTGTCTGCCTCCAAGTAGAACTACCCTCACTCCCAGAAGATGTGCTACGGCGTATACTTCACCGCGAAGAAGCTGAAGCCATACTTCCAGGAGCATCTCATCACCGTGGTAAGCACGGCCCCCCTCTCGGAGATCATCGGCAGCCGGGACACCACCGGCCAGGTCACCATGTGGGCCATCGAGCTGGCTGCATACACGATCCACTACGAGCCCCGCACGGCCATCAGGTCGCAAGCCTTGGCGGATTTCCTCGTCGATTGGGCGGAGACCCAATACTTGCCGCCGGCCCATGTAATCCCTATTATGCCCCTGCTTACCCCTTCATTGCCTAGGATTATATATACTCCTCCTCCTCCTCTATTTAGGGTTAGCAAAGGATATGATATGATCTAGAGAGTACTTTGCTCATCTACCCTCTCCCATGGAGATCAAGACCTCCTAGGAGAAGATCCCAAGTGGATATCAAGACCCCATTTGTGGGAAGGATCTATCTAGATCATCAAGACCTCATCTCCTCTTGGATTTGGGATGAACTTTACCATGTATCTTTCCCTTTGTTGTTCTTGTACCTTGTGGATCTTATGTGTTGCTAGTCTAGTGGATGTGTGATTGGACTTGTTCTTGAGTGTTTCTCTTCTGATTTCCCCTCGTATTCTTCGTGCTCTACGTGTTCCTCTTCGTAGCCACCTCCAATTCGTGAACATCGGGACAAATCGGGGCACTTTGGCCCGTGCCCTACAACATAGTCCTCCTTCCTCCTCGACCCACACAGCTCAAGGAGCACCATTGTAGCTCGTCTAGTGATCCATCTAGTTGAGCTTGTAGGACTAGGGGTGTTACCTCCCCCGGAGGGCCCCGAACCTGGGTACATAGTGTGTCGTCCACTGCTTGTCCCCATTCTCGCCTCCGGAACCCTCTGACGTCCTCCGGCCCCAACCAAGTTCGATTAGCCTACCCATGGCATCTGCCGTGAGCACACCACGACAATAAAGGTGCTATACAAGTATCCGCGAAGGTGTTTGTTGGGTTGCATGGATCGAGACTGGGATTTGTCACTCCGTATGACGGAGAGATATCTCTGGGCCCTCTCGGTATTACAACATCGTAAAGAGCTTGCAAGCAATGTGGCTAATGAGTTAGTCACGGCATCATGTATTATGAAACGAGTAAAGAGACTTGCCGGTAACGAGATTGACCTAGGTATGGAGATACTAACGATCGAATCTCGGACAAGTAACATATCGCCGGACAAAGGGAATTGCATACGGGATGAACTGAATCCTCGACATCATGGTTCAACCGATAAAGATCTTCGTTGGACATGTAGGAATCAATATGGGTATCCAGATCCCGCTATTGGTTATTGACCAGAGACATGTCTCCGTCATGTCTGCATGTTCCCGAACCCGTAGGGTCGCACGCTTAACGTTCAATAGAGCTAGGGTAGTAATGAGATATTAACAGTGGAAAGTCTGAAGGTTATTTGGAGTCCTGGATGGGATCCTGGATATCACGAGGAGCTCCGGAATAGTCCGGAGGTAAAGATTCATATATAGGAAGTCCTATTTTGGTCACCGGAAAGATTTTAGAATTTGGCGGTATTGTATCGGGAATGCCGAAAGGGTTCCAGAGGTCCACTAGGGGGTCCCACCTGCCCTGAAGGGCCACATGGGTAGCAAAGGGGGCGCACCAGCCCCTGGTGGGCTGGGCGCCACTTCCCCACATAGGCCCATGCGCCTAGGGTTGGTGGGAACCCTAGATGGGGGCGCCCCCTTGACTTGGGGGGCAAGCCACCCCCCTAGGGCCGCCGCCCCCTCGTTGGAGGAGGCGCTAGGGCCGGCGCCCCCTCCCCCTCACCCCTATATATAGTAGGGAGGGGCGCAGGGGGCTGCACCCTTCCGCCCGGCGGCTCCCTCTCTCCCGTATACTCCTCCACCACCTTCCGGTACGCGCTTGGCGAACCCCTGCCGGAATTCCGCTGCTGCCACCACCACCATACCGCCGTGCTGGTTCTGATCTCATCTACCTCCTCCCCCTCTCTTGTTAGATCAAGAAGGAGAGGACTCCATTGAGCTGAACGTGTGCTAATCTCGAAGGTGTCATCCGTTCGGCACTGGCTAGATCGGATTGGATCGTGATTGGATCATGAAGAGTATGACTACATCAACCGCGTTACAACACTAACGCTTTCGGTCTACAAGGGTATGTAGACACACTCCCCTCTCATTGCTATGCATCTCTTAGATTAGATCTTGGGCGTTTTGTAGGAATTTTTTTGATTTTCATGCAACGTTCCCCATCACAACCAACATCTTCGTCACCCTGAGGTTGCGGATTGTTGGTGAAACCAACAATGGCAAACACTCGACCACAGTGGTGCGATCAGGGTGGTCCTTGGCGTCAGAGACGATGGGCGTGTGCGACCACTTGAGTGGCTTCTGCGCTCCCATCACGGGCTCTGTGGCATTCACCTCGCGGCTCCACTGCTTCAGTTGCCGGTGCGAGGAGTGCAGAGATGTGCCTCCGTCAACACACATGGCGTCCACTGCGTTCTGAACTCCTTGTCAGACTCATTTTCGTCCTCATCACCATAATCTTGGCCTTGTGCCGCCTTATCTTTCGGCTGCTTGGCCTTGTCGCGGCGGCCTACTCGGCTACCATGGTTCTGCTTGCCGGATCCACTGGCACCATCCTGGCCCTTCTCCTTTTCCCGCTTCTCGTACTCTTGATTCTGCTTCTCGGCAAGCTGCTCCACTTGCCGGCACTCTTGGAGATCGTGGCCCTTGGTATGGTGGATCTTGCAGTATGGCCCACCGGTCTTGCCGCTCTTGTCGCCTACCGCAGCATCCTGGCAGTCAGCGCATCTGGCAACCTCCTTGCCGGTGCTTTCTGCCTTGGACTTCTTGGCGGCATTGGTGTCACCGGGGCTCTCAACTACCATCACTGTCTTGCCTTTGTGCTTCCGATTGCGCTTCTGGTTCATCTTCTGCGGAGTCGATGCATCATCTGCGTCGTCGTGTTTAGAATGGACGTCGGTGCCAGCATCTTACCCTGAGAGTCGCCTCCCTTCCTCAGCACGTGCACACTTGTCCGCCAAGGCGTACAACTCGTTGATGGTTCTGACCTTCACGATATTCATCTCAGACCGCATTCTACGGTTGCGCACATTCGTGTGGAATGTGGTGCAAACAGCTATGGGGTGAACATCGGGGATGTTGTGGTGCACACAGCTGAACCTCTGTATGTACTTGCGGAGGGTCTCACCATCTCTCTGGGGGATCACATGCAAATCGCTCTCCTGACCAGGGAGCTTGTGGCCACCCTGGTAGGCACCCATGAATTGATGGCATAGATCCGCCCAAGAAGAAATGGAGCCCTCGGGCAAGTTCATCAACCACGACCTCACGTTGGGCCGAAGTGCCAACGGGAAGTAGTTGGCTAAGAGCTTGTTGTCGCGCCCCCCGGCAGCCTGCACCGCGATGGTGTAGATGCCAAGGAACTCTGCTGGACTGAGCGTGCCGTCATACTTGTTGGGCAGCTCAGGTTTGAAAGGGCGGGTGGACGGCCAGCAAACTTGCCGCAGCTCACGAGTAAATGCTGGGCAGCCCACCTCGTAAGGTAGGCACCCAGGATACCCTGGCGCTGGCACGTATGCTGCCTGCCTGACACGGTCGTCGGATAGATGGGGTTCTTCCCGGCGCTGCTGAATCTTCGTACGGGCATCCTCTTCGCGCCATTCGTGGAGCACTTGGCGCTGGTCTCGGTGGCCCCACGGATCTGACGATGCCATGGACATGGTGTCCTGGTCATCCGATCGGCGAGCTTGCCACCATGGTGGTTGTTGGCGTGGAGCCGATTGCACCGTGGGTGCACCGTCTCCGGCAGGGCAGCCAGATGGTCCTGCCGGCACTATGGGTGGTCGTCTGGAGGGGCCCACATCTTGTGTATTGCCGGGATTGGCAAAACTGATGAGGCTCTGAATGGTGGCCCTCCATTCTTCCATTTTGTCAGGGGCTGACGGGAAGTTCAAAAGCATTTGAACTCGCGCCATAGCCTCTACTGTTGTGGTTGGCATAACGGGAAACACGGAACGGGACGGCGTTTGACTCCTGGCAGGGCCAGGAGGGAGCTCGTCACGCCCCTGCTACCGCGGTGCATGTTCACCAACGGGTTGGCATGGTGGTGGTGGAACCTGAGCATCGTGAGGACGATGCTCAGGGCTGGCTTGATGTCGTTCAGGACCTCCAGCGCCGTGGGGAAGCGTGGCACGCCCATCTTGAAATGGTCGCCGCACACATCCCGCCGCAGCGTTGTTGGACGTCGTCACTCCGTCCTTGGACGTCGCAGTGATGGGGTCCTGGTTCACACCGGTCCGAATTGTAATACTGGGATGATCGTGCTCACCAGCGGGTTGTCGGAGTTGGCTGTCTGCGTCGTCTCCAGTGTGTTGACGGCGATCGCCGGCACGTTGGGGATGCTGGGCACCCGCACCGCCGGCACCTCCTGCCCCGGCCGTCCCAACTGTAGCGCCCGTGCCGACTGCGCCACCTACGCCGTCTCCGGAGGTGGTGGGAGCCGTCGTGGCTCCGGTCTTCTTCTTCAGTGCCATCGATGAAGGTGATGGAGCCGGTACTCAAACTATGAACATTGATTCATAATATGAGACCCCCTACCTGGCGCGCCGCGCGCCAAAGATGTCGTGGGAAAACGATGATCTATGGGATCGAGAGGATCCCTTTGCGGTTCGGGAGTGGGATCAAAATACTAAAAAGAGCAAGGCTAGTAGATATGAGCACAAGCAATGATTTATCCAGGTCCAGGCCGCTATGAGCGTAAAACCCTACTCCTGTTGTGGTGGTTTGATTGTATGTGAGCTCAAAGGTTACAAAGAGCGCAGCTTGCCGGCAAGGTGCGCGGGAAGTGCAGCTATAGCGTGTAGTTGAGCTAAGAGTCGACCGTTCTAAGTGTAGCCATGGGCCTCCTTTTATAAAGCAAGGGGTTACCACAGTGGCTATTATGGTCATTTACAGGGTATGAATAGTAACTTGCACCGTCACCACGTCTATCTCCAGACAGGGTAAGACAAGTGCATTAAATGCACCGTTAGGTGCTACGTCGGGGAGGCGAGGCTTTGGGTAAAAGATCTGTACCACCGGTCCTGGCGTCCTCCTGTAATCTTGACATGTCCCAGGGATGGGTGTCATTAAAGTTAATCCTGGCGTGGCATGCTGACACGTGCCTTGGCCAGCTGCGTTGACTGCCTGCCCGCTCGACACCTACCATGCGTGCTTATCTAACCGATGATGAGGTGGAGCGGTAACAGGATAGAACGAGCTTGTCGGCATGGAGCTTGCCGGGCCATTGCTTGCCGGCAAGGAGCTTGCCGGCAACCAGAGTCTTGGTATCTACCTTGCCGGAATGAAGCTTGCCGGCAAGGGTAATGTTGATCTTCAGTACTAGAATAGTGCTTCTCGATGACCTGCCTTGAGGTCTCCTTCACAGTCTTGTTTAATCTGAGTATTGAGTCATAGTTATCCTCCGTCAAGCCCTTGCCGTCAAGAAAGCTACAACTGCCTTTGCACAAGTCAGGGTACGAGGGCACCCATGCTTTAGTACACCGACAATTGCCCTTGCCGGCAACCTTCGTTCCGGCAAGGTAAATACCAAGACTCTGGTTGCCGGCGAGCCCCTTGTCAGCAAGCAAAGGCCCTGCAAGCTCCACGCCAGCTGGCTTGTACTGTCCCTTTACCGCTCCACGCCACGCATGATAGGTGTTTAGCGGGCAGGCAGTCAACATAGCTGGGCAGTGCACGTGTCGGCGTGCCATGCAGAGATTAACTTTAATGACACCCATCCCTGGGACGTGTCGAGATTACAGGAGGGCGCCAGGACCGGTGGTGCAGATCTTTTACCCAAAGCCTTGCCTCCCCGACGTAGCACCTTACGGTGCATTTAATGCGCCTGTCCTACCCCATTTCGAGATACACGTGGTGACGGTGCAAGTCACTATTCATACCCTGTAAATGACCGTATTAGCCACTATGGTAACCCCTTGTCCTATAAAAGGAGGCCCACGGCTACACTTAGAACGGTCGACTCCTAGTTCAATTACACGCGGTAGCTGCACTTCCCGCGCACCTTGCAAGCAAGTTGCGCTCTTTGTAACCTTTGAGCTCATACACAATCAAACCACCAGAACAGGAGTAGGGTTTTACGCTCACAGCTGCCCGAACCTGGATAAATTGTTGCTTGTTCTCATATCTACCAGCCCTGCTCTTTGTAGTATATTGATCCCACAGCCGAACCGCAAAGGGTTCCTCTCGATCCCATAGATCGTCGTTTTCCCACGACATCTTTGGTGCGCCAGGCAGGGGCTCGTATATTACGAATCAGTGTTCATAGTTTGAGTACCGGCTCCATCACCTTCGTCGATGGCGCCAAAGAAGAAGACCGGAGCCACGACGGCTCCCAGACAGGGTTTCAAAATTCCTCGCCTAGGAACAAACACTAGTCAAGTTGATTGTTGGTCATAGTGACATTGACCCAGATTACTACCGCAGGCCAGGATTGTTGACAATTTTACTAGTCTTTGTTCCTCATTTGATATAATATCCAATTATTCACTTCGATTAATTGCAAACAATAAGTGCTAGCCCAACTTCTTGATACAGATTTTGGATGGTCTCTTACTGCAGTTATGATTCTGCATACTTGTCCTAGTAAGTTCACGAGTAATGATTGATTCACTAGCTTTATGCTTGCTTTGTCATATTTGTTGTCAATATTTTTTTAGGGTGGACCACACTATTTCAAAATCCTGGAACCGTAGACATGAGTGAATAGTATTTCCCTGTGTGATCTCTTCCATCATGTGTGGGCAACAAAAACTGTATTGTATAGAAAGAAAAGTGTTATATCCACCTTTTACATAGACTACGATCTTTTACATGGAATACAATCTGCCTACGTGCTTTGTGTCACACTACCAGTACTCCACCCTTGAAGCTAAACATTATGCCACTCATAATTCCGAAGTTTATTTGTTCAAATACGAATTTGATATGATGCTAATGTTCCTACTTCAGTTGTGAAATGTTTGTCCGCCCCTTATAGAGACATAAGATGTTTGTATTTCTATGTGTGGTCTGGTCAGCACGGTTGGGGGATGAACTTTGTATACGCAGGGGTTTGTAGGGAGACACTATTGGAGTAGAATCCGCAATGCATTCCAAAGATAATCTGACTACTTTTTATGTTTTCATGAATCTTAGATACTGAACATCATCATAATGATTATGAGCTTGGGCGCATGAGAAGAATAAAGTAGAACAATGACATGGCTATCAAACTTGGCCTTAAGGGACTGAGATCCAGTCTGGATGCAATGGAATGCGCACGCTCTCCACCTACATATTCTTGTTCAAAATATGATCCTAACAATGATTCTGAGCTAGAGGAAGACCTAAGTTAATGTAGCTCCCTAGTGGAGGAGTCAGAGGCAGATGCCCTATCTTATTCACCCATCAAGGTGCTTGCTCTAACTTGGCAAGGTTATATTGGTTGCACATATCTTGCAGATGATGCTTTGCATTGCTTCTACTTTGTTACACCGCCATTTGCTTCGTTTACACATCATATATGTGAATATGCCATCCCTATCCATTTTCAGTACATAATCCATCTGTCATCATACCATATTTCTCCATTGAAATGTTGTTCTTGTGTATCAAACGTTTAAAAGGAAGAGGGAAATTGATGATCACGATGGAGCACGAACAAAGTATTTGGAAAAGGTAGTGACACCTAATAAATCAAATAGCCCATTAGGTGTAGTGGCAATATCACCAGACCCACAAAACACAGCCCCAACTCTAGCAGACTCTACCCCTACCCAACTGGCCATCTCAGATGCCCCAACTCAGCAGACCCCATATGCAGCAAAAAGTATGACGATTCTAGTTGACATTGCACCAGCTCTACGACGCAAAACCCCCATTCCAGCAAAGAGTACACCAACTCCAGTTGCCAAATCCCTTTTTGAACTGGAGAGAGCCCTAATTGCAGCAAATAGGACCCCTGTTCCACTTCTTCCCAGTTTAGAAGACGAAGCTTTTATTGTTGTCAGGAACTTTGTGCGCATCTTTCCTTCATGGAAAGATTATACTACAGACAAACAACAATTTCCAATCTTCCTCCACAACTTACGTGTAAGTAATGTACTAATGTTATTCATGGTAATTAGTGCCTATGTTTTTGCTGAGAGAACTCAAGAGATTTCATTTATTTAAATAGGCGAGGACCAAACTGGATAGTCAAGACGAGCAAAGCTTGGTTGCGCTTTTCAAGCATGCTTTGAGGAAGTATCATTGCTAACTGAGGCAAGCACACTTTGATGGCAAGCATCTAAATAAAATTTCTGTAAAGTCTCTGGTGCTTCATTTACTAGACAGTGACTGGAATAAGCTTGTTACACACTGGTCTCGTCTGCAGCGTAAGGTACTGTCTATGATATCACATCACAATTTGAACTACATTTCTGCATGTGCCTTACCGTCTCACTTGTATGAAAACTGTTTGTAGGAGAATATCCATCCTCAAGGGACCACAGGATCTGGCAACTATACTGCACACTCCATTGCTCTTGTGTGTACCTCTTGCCCTGTATCACCATACTTACTTTCATAGCTGGATGATTATGTAGCATCACTGCACATGTTAGCCTCCTTATCCTCCATTTGGTGGACATTATAAGATCAGTATTGACTCTTACATAAATTTAGAATCAACCCAATGCCTCTGAAGAAGTTTAGCTCTGCAGTCCTCTTGTAAGGACCGAACGTCTTGTATCACTGTACTTACATTAACAGCTACTCCATCCGTCCCATAAAATAAGAGCGTTTTGTACATTACACTAGTGTACAAAACACTTATATTATGGGACGGAGTGAGTAGTTCATTGTGTTGCATTACTCTTCATCTTGTCTCCCTCGCCCACCATTTCCTAAAAATTATCAGATCTATACTTAATCTTACCAAAAAGTTGAATACATAGACAATGCCAGTGCAAAAATGTAACCCATTGCTCTTGTGAGTACATTTTGTCCTGTAACGTTGTACTTACATGGATAGGTAGTTGATTATGTTGCATTGTTGTGCATCTTATCTTCATTATCCTCTATCCCTTCCAGTATTATCATATCAATAATTACTCTCTACAAAATGTAGAGTACAGGCAATGCTTATGAAGAAGTTTATGTGCTGAAATTCTTGAGTTATCCCTCCCTTGACATGGATAAGGGCATTATAGAGCTGGTGTTAACTGTTAATGTAAGTCCGTCCTTCTAAAGCCTTTCTCCTCAACTACTGTTTAATTTTCTCATACTCCCTATCGTCAACTGCTGTTTAGTTTGTTGTTTCTATCAAAATGCATGTTCGCAACAACTGCAAGTTTCAAGTTTTAGTCGTGAAACCAAATTCCTCATTCGTACCCTGCAAATTATTCAATAGAGATCCATTGAGTTTCTTTAGCCCTGCATGTATGCTTGTGTTGTTGATCTGTAATCTAGTGTGTGGTGAAGTTGCGCACATTTGCACCTTGTCATTTCCTGCTTTGTCTTAATTGATCTGGCTGATGATATGAACATGTCATGCACGTTAACGAAAAGAGATACAATGATTTTCTTTTGCCCTGCATCTATGCTGGTGTTGTTGATCTGTAATCCAGTAGTGTGGTGTAGCTCACCGCATTATGAACAATGCCAAATTGTGCTCTTGACATTTTGAATCATCTCTTTATTTTGAAATATGAAACTAGATGGAATTGACAGCGCAGTTACCATCATTGTTTATATATGTGCAAAACATGTCATCTGTCTTGTTGTTTCAGGGTGATATGCCTGATGGCACGCACAAGTCTACTGAAGACTCTGAGACAAACCCAATGTATATTGCAGCAAAGAAGGCAAAACATCTTGAAGATAGTGAGACAACCCCAAAGTCATGTCTTGATGCAGTGTTCAAATTACTTGAGACTAGCAGTCACACAAGCTCACAGAAGTCGCTGCCTAAATCAGTTCGACTTCTCCAGTCTCAGCTGCAAGCAGAAAGGCATAGTGCAACTCAACTTCGACTTGAAGTCCAATCTCTAAGGAGGATCGCAGAGAACTCCAACGAGAACCTCATTGCTAAACAGCTAGAGCTGGAAGATATGACCGACATGCTAGGCCGTTCTCACTACCTTGCTCAGGTGCTTGTGCAGCAGCTCCCATGCAAGGCTAATGTTTCTTGAACTGTGTTCAAGTGGTCTTGGTTTAGTATTATTTTGTTGTGTTGCAATGGTAGGGCCTTGGACACCCAGGTTTTGTAATATGCTTCTTGGGTGCGCTTTATGATCACTGGTGGTGAACTTTGATGCCCAGTGGATGTCATATGCCCTAATTCCTTTATTGTATAGTTTAGGTTTATTCTAAGTTACTATGCCGTAATTTCTTTATTGTATAGTGTAGGTTTGTTCTTAATTCGTATTTACCGTATATGTCATCATTCACTATTAGAAAAAAGGGTGAAAATCTGATTCAGGCGAACGGGCTGAAACATGCTCCTCTAATGCGCCTGCAATTCAGTGGGCCATTAATGGGTTCCACGCAATAGGTTTTACTCCGGCCTGCATGGACTTGCCGTAATGGCCCTTCATGGACACGGTATGCCTAGGCCCATAACTCACATGGGCCTCTAGTGGGCCCAAACTTTAGTTGGGCCCATGTAGCTTCGGGCCATTAACAGGCTGAATATTCTGCTGGCCTGTTATGGCCTAGAAGACAGCATGGGCCTTTAGTAGGCCAAAAAGCTTGTTGGGCCTCACGGGCCTTTAGCAAGCTGAAATATACCTCAGACCATTATTGGCCTAGTTACATGACGGGCCGCTACCAGGCCGAAACATATCTCGGGCCTTGGTTGGCCCAATCATATCATGGGTCTTTAGTAGGCCGAAAGCTTAGTAGAGGACCAACGAGCCAAATTTTACGACAGGCCTTTAACAGGCCCAAATTCAGGTTGGGCTAAAATTTTGCCACTGAGATCATGGGCCGTTAAGGGGCCGAATGTCAAGTCAGACCATATATGGCCCATGTGTAGCACGTGCCATTAACAGGCCGAAAGGCACACCGGGCTGAAATGGGCCCATTTCTACATCGGGCCTTTAACAGGCCGAAAACTCACTGGGCCGTAATGGGGCCCAAAGACTGAGCGAACAATTTACGGGCCTGATCTGGTGGTGGGCCATAAATGGGCCATGTTTAAGCAGGCTGCTAGTGGGCCGGCCCACTAGTACCTGAGTAAATCTTATGGGCCTTTGACTGGGCCGACCTTTTAAACCTAAATGGGCCACTGTTGGGCCATGCCACGTGTAACATTTCCATAGGCCCATCTCGTCCATTGGAGGAATGACATCTGTCGTGACGCCCAGCTGACACGTGGTTCCTTCGGCCAATGAGAATTTTACACGTGGAAAATCCTCATTGGTCAGGGTTGTTAACAGGTTATCGAATCCAAAACCGGACCCGATAGCTGAACGGCGTGCCATTACGGTGGAAGCCACGTGTCGGTCACCCTTGACGAAAACACTTCCATGATGCGACATTTTTCGTCATGGAAGTGGAAACTTCCATGATGATAATTTCAGTATTGTCATGGAACACTTCTACGACAGCATAGGTATGACTCTTGATTTTGGCATAAAATTGTCACGGATGTACATGCATGACAGAAAACTTGACCTACTGTGACAAAGACGTATCATCACGGAATTGTTTTTTTTTGTAGTGCAGCCTGGCGCGTTGGACTTAAACAAAAGTGTCGTGCGCCCTCCTTGGGAAGGAAGGAAGACCCTGGAGGGCTCTGCAATGTCCGTTGGATTTTTGCCTGCCCCGTTATGTGTGGCACGAGGGAGACGTCCGGTAAGCCCCCCGGATCTCTTCGCGGGATCTGCTCGAAAGGATGTATGAATGCTTCTGAAAAGGGTAGACGTTGACCCCGAGAGAGGAGGACAGCATCCCTTGCCTCAAAGGGTGACTACCGGCGTCAAGTTGAAGACGGACGCATGTCTCCAAATGAAATCCGTGTGGGCGAAGCCATCTTCTGCTGGTACATTGAGATTCGCCTGTTGTCTACGCATCCACAGTGACGGTACCTCACCACCACCCGGCGAATACCAAAGAGGGAGGCGAAGTATCCAGAGGGTAATGCACTGACCCAGGAGGACATCATCATCATCATCATTCGTACAAGCATGATGAGGGTGGCCATGCCGCCAGGGTACAGGCTACACTAGCCTACTCTGTTGTATATTCTATTCATAAAGGACTCTAGGAGGTCTTTCCTCAACCCTATAAATAGGGGAAACCAAGGCCTCACAGAGGGGTCGATCTTTTCATCTTGTAACAGACACATTGTAGCTCTCTCCATTGAAATACAAACAAGGCAGGAGTAGGGTATTACACCAAGAAGGTGGCCCGAACCTGGGTAGCTCTTTGCGTTCATCCGTAGTTCATCCACATACTTCATCCATGACATAGGATTGCTAGACGTGTTCAGTCCCTGGCCGAACTCTCAAAGAGTTGTTGCTCACAACTCATATGTAGGTTCTTAGAAACCGACAGCCGCCGCGACCTTCGTGCACCTCTGCGGTTGGTAATGTGTACATTGATTCTCTTAGTTGTACGTGTGCAGTTCCAATTTTGTTCATACCTACCCTTCAAATTTTTGTGCTGCTATTGTTTCCCTTTCCTGGCTGCTATTGTTCCAGTAAAAGTAATTGGTTATAGCTTGCATTATCCAAAAAATATCATCTTGTAATTGGGTGTCGCTCCTGTATTGTGGTGTGCTTGCGTAGGTTCTTCATCTCTAACCAGTAGTGTGGCAGATGGTTAAAAGTTTTTGAGAATAACAGGGAGGTGATCCCCCTATTCTTTTGACTCAGAATGAAACCATAACGTAGTTCTTGCAAAGTTGAATAACCACAAAGTCGGATATTAAAAATTACTCGTGCCAACATTGCAGATGAGTGCTTTAATGTTGCTGTCGTGGGAAAACGACGATCTATGGGATCGAGAGGATCCCTTTGCGGTTCGGCTGTGGGATCAATGTGCTACGAAGAGCAGGGCTAATAGATGTAAGAACAAGCAACGATTTATCCAGGTTCGGGCCGCCATGAGCGTAAAACCCTACTCCAGCTTTGGTGGTTTGATTTTGTATGAGCTCAAGGTTACAAGGAGCGCAGCTTGCCGGCAAGGTGCGTGGGAAGTGCAGCTACAATGCGTAATTGAACTAGGAGTCAACCATTCTTACTGCAGCCGTGGGCCTCCTTTTATAGGCTAAGGGGTTACCACAATGGCTAATATGGTCATTACAGGGAGTGAACAGCACATGCACCGTCACCAAGTCTATCTCCTAACAGGGTAGGAAAAGCGCATTAAATGCACCGTTAGGTGCTATGCCGGGGAGGTGATGCTTTAACGAAAAGATCTGTACCACCTGCCCAGCCGGCTTCCTATAATCTTGACACGTCCCAGGGACGGGTGTCATTAAAGTTAATCCTTGCATGGCATGCTGACACGTGCCTTGGCCAGCTACATTTGACTGCCTACCCGCTCGACACCTATCATACGTGCTTATCTAGCTGATGATGAGGTGGAGCGGTAACGAGACAGAATGAGCCTGTTGGCGCAGAGCTTACCGGGCCTTCACTTCCTAGCAAGGAGCTTGCCGGCAACTAGAGTCTTGGTCTTCACCTTGCCGGTACGAAGCTTGCCGGCAAGGGTAATCTTGATCTTCAATGCTAGAATAGTACTTCTCGATGACCTGCCTGGAGGTCTTCTTCATGGTCTTGTCAATCTAAATCTTGAGTCTTGACGGTAGCAACCCTCTAGCAAGCCCTTGCAGTCTGGAAGGCTACAACTGCCTGTGCACAAGTCAGGGTACGATGGCACCCATGTCTTACTACACCGACAGGAGCCCCCGGTCCTGGGCCATACACGCATGCGAGGCGTCATTGAGCTAGGCCCAAACAGTGCACAGGCACGCGTGGCAGAGGATAACTGCCGTAATCTTCTCTTTTACGATGCCCCTCACGACGCGCATTAAATGCAGGCATGGGAGAGGTGGAACGAAACGGCCACGGGAGGTAGTGCGCCTAAAAAGTGCGGCCACGTAGGATAGTAAAGAGCCAGCCCCCGCGCCTTCCCCATAAAAGGAAACCGCGAGGGGCGCTGCTCATTTACCCCCTTCTCCCAATCTCGCCATTTTCGTCGTCTTCTTCCTTGCGCAAGAGCAGAGCGCGCCATCCGCTTCTGCCACCGCCGCACCGCGCCCCCACCTGCCTCCAAATCCGCCCTCCCCAAAGCAGCCATGGCTCCCAAGAGGAACCAAAACAAGCTGGTGAAGGCGGTCGATCCCAAAGCGGAGGCGAGGAAGGAGGAGCTGGCAGCGGCGCGGAGAGACAATGTCACCTTCAAGCCGGTGCTGGACCAGAGCGATTTGGTGAATCGGTACTCGCTCATGTGGGGGAAGGCGACGACCGCCCACACAGCGCCAGACATGCTTCCCGGCTCCATCAAAACTGGCAAAGACAAGTACCCATTCTTCACCGCTTATTTATACTGTGGCCTTGTCCCGCCTTTCTCTGATTTTTTCGTAGAAATCATGTACACGTACGGGTTCAGCCTCCTTGACTTTACCCCCAACGCCATGACTTGTATGGCTGTCTTTGCGCACATTTGCAAAAACTTCGTTGGGGTACTACCCAGTGTAGCCCTCTTCCGCCATTACTTTTCTCCACGCATCGAAGCAGATGCCCTCTCCGGCGGCATCACTTGGATCCCCAGGGACAAGGATGTCTATCTTCCGGGGCTGCTCAATCGGAAGTGGAACGAGTTTCGCGCAGAATTGTGTTGTATTAAGGAAAAAGACTTCCCGGCCTTCTGTCAGCCCAGGACGAGATGGGTGGAGCACGGCACGGATTGGAGCTCTTTTGCCGCCGACAACAAGAAGCTCACGATCGCCACAACACGCATCCTCCGCCTCAAAGACGCCGGCCTCGGTATTGAAATGGTGGGGGCTGACTTCCATCACCGCCGCATTGCTCCCCTTCAGAACAAGGGCAGGCCTGCCTGAGATTACAAGAACATGGCATATACCATGCGGGTGCAGACCAGACTGCACACCAATCTGATGGTGCTGGAGCACAGGGTCCTCTGCGAGTAGCTCTTCCGCACCACCGGCAACTTTAAGCTGCCGGCAACCGTGGTGCGCTTGTGCAACAACTCCGCCAGGGATTCCATCATTGTGATGATGCCGGCTTGCAATGCCCATGGCGTCGAAGCACTTTGGTAGGAACCACCCGAAGACGCGGTACAGGAGTGGTTTGATACCTTGGTGCAGAGGCCCGTCAGGGAGGAGAAAGACCTCATCTGCGACACCACCCCCGAAGAGTTAGCGCACATCGTGAACAGGGCGGCAGAGGTGAGAATGGCTCGAGGCGCTAGCGGCTCTGGGTCCACGGCAGCTGATGTTGACGAGGAGTCCAATGATGAAATGGCAGAAGAGCCGCTGGAGGAACTTGGCGGGGAGCAAGATGGGCCTGCCGAGGAACAGGGCGAAGAAACTACCGAGGAACAAGTGCATAGGGAGCCCCCTGCTCCTGCCATTCCGGCAAGAAAAACTCGCGTCCTCCGGAAAGCTGTCTCTGGAGAGCCAGTCCATGGAACCTCTTCAGGTGACGAAGTAGGCGACAAGGTGGCAGCCGGCAAGGCCACTGCATGGCAAGGATCTCGACACCAAGCCCCTCAATAGTAGCAAGCGCGGTGTACCTCTACGAGGAAAACAGCCGTACTGGCTGCCGGAGGGGGCGGGTCTTCTTGACTTGACGCGCCCACGGCACCCAAGCGCGTCAGAACTTCCACTCCGCCCCCCTCCTCCAGCACCAGGTCCGAGAGCTTATATGATCTGTCCATCCTTAGTGATGAGGTGGAGGAAGAAGAGTACGTAACTCTGTCCACTTCCATTAATCCTTGATTTCTTATTATTGCTAATCTGACTTGCCCCGCCTTGCTTTGACTTGACAGTGACGGGGAGACCTTGGCGCAAAGGATGGCCAAGAGGGTGAGGACCGCGGCAGAGGAAGGACTGGCGACAAGCACAGCGCCAGGCGATGATGTCGTGGATACCGGCCCTCAGCACAGCCCCCACTGTGAGGCCACTATTCACTTTCCTTTGGCAAGTGTTGGTGTTGAGATATTCACCGCTGACATAGGCATGGGAGTAGGAGAAGAAAACCATGAGGAGGAACGCCCGGAGGCAGATCCAACTGGGATGTCTCCATCAACCGCTGCCCCGGCAAGCGGCTCTCCAGCAAGGAGCTCCATAGACAAGCCCGTTCGCACTGATGAAGTGCCGGCAACTGAGGCCACCGACAAACAGGCGACGACAACAGAGGTTGTCGGAGAGGAAACTGTTCTCCCTCAACAGTCTCAGTCCGGTAAGCCTTCTGCCGTTAAGCACTTTTCTCCTTTAAATCTTCTTTTTTGTTTTCTTGAACTTGATCTGAATCTTGATTTTCTCTCTTTCCCATTCTTCCAGATCTGCCTCTATCTGATGAAATGGACATCGACTCCACCATCAAGGAGATCGCAAGGGACGCCGCAGATGAGGCCAGCAACATTGCCACTGATGAGGCCGTCGGGAGGGCTGGTGAGGAGACCACCAAGGACGCTCACGAAGAGGCCGCCAAGGACACCGCCAAGGAGGGTGGCAACAAGAGTGCCGAGGCCACTGAAGACATCCCTGTCTCAGGAGTGCGAAGCAGTTACTTGGCCATGAGGGTGATCCTGACTGGCAAGGCGGCCGCGAACGACCACCCTTCGGCATCTGAAGAGCCCTATTCAAGCAGATATCTGAAGGTTGGCGACAACTTTTTCGTCAGCCTCCCTGGGACGTCAAGCATCGGGGCGTCGATGAGCCGTATGCCAACACCAACAAGACTAAAGAACATCTGCTCCTCATGGCCATGGGCATGAATTTTTAGAAGCTTCAGGCATGCTACCTCAGCCGTACCGAGAGCTTGGATTCCAGGGCTGCCGTCCTTGACAAGGCAGAGGAGGAGTTCAAGAAGCGTGTGGAGGAAACGCAGATCTGGTATGCGGAATGCCTCCAGGATCTCCAAGAATAGCACACCCACCTTGCCAAGGCCAAGGAGGAGTTTGTCTTGGAAAAGGCTGAGGCCGACAAGGCACACGAGAAAGCTGCACAGAGGATAGCGGCAACCAAGGCAGGATTGAACGAGCGCAAGGTTGGCCTTGATGCCCATGAAGAAGAGCTTGCCACTCATGAAGCAGAGCTTGCCTCTACGCTTCACGGCAAAGATAACGAGATCCAGGCCCTCATCTCATAGCAGACCCATGAGCTGGAGCGCAAGCACAAAGAGGCCCTTGAGGCTCAAGCTACAGAGCATGCCAGCAAGATCAAGGAGGCCGTCGATGCTGCCGAAGCCGCAGAGGCCGCCAAGGCCGAGCTAGAAGGCAAGGTTCGAGCACTCGACGCAGATATCGCCGCCAATGGCAAGGAGATCTTGGCACTCAAAGCAGATGCAGAGAAGGCAACTCACACCTTGGCGCAGCTGCAAACTTCAGTGTCCGCCAAGAGCCAATAGCTCACCAAGGCCAACGACACTATCGAAGATCACAAGATGAAATTAACCGCCTTGGAGAAGTCTCTTCATGAAGCCAGAAAGCGTGAGAAGATCTTGACGAAGGACCGCCAAGACGAGAAGACCCGGCTTGAAAGTGCCATGAACTCCTTCAACGAGCTCAAAGGCGCATACAAGCTTTGGATTGATCGCCTTGTGGTTGCTGCGGAGAACCTTTCTACACAGCTGTCTGCCATGAGCTTGCCAGAATACCACTACTACATCGCCGAAGGGGACACTGCCAGCGCCAGGCTCACTCTCTTCTTTGAAAGCCTGATCGAGGTGCTGGAAAAGCACCACGAGGCTCGAGCTGCATACCTTGCCAGCGAATCTCTCAAGCTTTGCCGGGACGTCCTCTTCAAGGTGCTCGTCAAGGTGGTGTACCAGAACCCAAGTGTTGATCTCTCCAAACTCTTCACCAGCCTGCCAAAGGGAGCTGACACCAAGGCCGCCGAAGATCTTGTCGTGCCCATCGCTGACAGGGTCGGCCAGATCCCCAGGACAGAGGGCCAGCATTGGCACTAGTTCTGCTCATACCATCTTGTTGCAAGTGCAGTCTATGCAAAAGACAAATCTATCTTAGAGCTGCACTATGCTTTTGATGTAACATTACTTGTGTTTTGAATGGATGTATGCATGCTATTCCTCTTGTCTTATTCTATCTTTGCTTGATTTTTGTACCCTACGCTTGACGAAATCTTGTCGGTGCGCGCACTCTTGCCGCGAGCGCTTGAGGAACGAGTCCTTAGCAGCTTGCCAGAAGTGTCGCTGCCGGCAAGGTTACACTTGACAATCACAACGTAGCCACTTAAGTTGTTGAGCGGACTCGAAACAAAGTAAGAGCGTAGCTGATCACGACAAGGATCCTTAGCGTGCAGGTTTCTCATACAAAGGCTAAAATCATTCAAGGAGAAATTGCAACTACAACAAAGAATTTATTTCAAAGTTTTTCAACTTAGCTTTTTCTTTGTTGTACTTCTCGTCGTAGAACGATATTTTGAACATCACTTGGTATCCATACCGTCACTCCCCCCGGGAAACTTGCACATGAGGAACCCTTCTATCCTTTGAGAAAAAGAAAGAAGAGAAAAGAGGAGGCTGGAACCTTGACGATTCGTTAATCATTCTATGCAAGGTAAAATGTTGCACAACGCTACCTGCAACATATAAATAAATATGTACTTTGACAAAGAGTTGTGAAACACTTAACTTTTATTCATTGTGCACGGGATCTGCGCCCGGCTCAGTACAAAGGATTACATGCCTTGCCTACAAACTTGTACAAAAGAGGTTGCCGGGTAGCCCGGCAACCGCGCCTTATGGGTAAAACTTACGAAGATGCTCAATATTCCATGAGTTGAGCATCGGAGTGCCATCTTTGGTCTCTAGGTGGACTGCGCCAGGCCTAGTGACTCGTACCACCCGGTAAGGGCCTTCCCATCTTGGCGTCAACTTGTTTTGACCCTTCGTGGACTGAATCCGATGAAGAACAAGGTAGCCTTCCTCAAGGTTCCTGGCATTCACTTTGCGGCTATGGTAGCGGCGCAAAGCTTGCTGGTACCATGCAGCACGGACAGCAGCCCGGAAACGATCTTCCTCAAGGAGTGTGGCATCATCTTGCCACAGCTCATCTTGATCCTCCTCATCGAAGGCCAAGACTCGAGGTGACCCGTATCTAAGTTCCCTGGGGAGCACCGCTTCTGCACCATAAACAAGGGAGAAGGGTGTCTGGCCAGTGGCTCGACTTGGTGTCGTTCTGATTGACCAAAGAACCGCCGGCAATTCTTCCACCCAGCACCTTCCACACTTGTGCAGCCTGTCGAAAGTTCTGGTCTTGAGACCACGCAACACTTCTGCATTTGCCCTCTCTACTTGTCCGTTGCTCCTTGGGTGAGCAACAGATGCGTAGCAGATCTTGTTTCCAAGTTCTTGGCAATATGCTATGAAGGTGCAGCTCATGAATTGGGTGCCGTTATCGGTGATGATCCTGTTGGGTACACCAAAATGAGCAACCAATCCTTTGAGAAACTTGATGGCTGACTGTGCCATCACCTTCCTCACTCGCTCTACCTCAGGCCACTTTGTAAAGTTGTCGATTGCAACGTACAAGAATTCAAAGCCCCCGGTAGTACGGGCGAAGGGGCCGACGATGTCGAGCCCCCAGACCGAGGAAGGCCAGGAGAGAGGGATGGTTTGGAGGGCTTGAGCTGGCTGGTGGATATCCTTGGAGTGGAACTGGCATGCTTCGCACCTGATGACCACCGCCAAGGCGTCTTGAAGGGCTGTCGGCCAGTAGAATCCTTGACGAAATGCCTTGCTGACAAGCGCACGTGACCCAATGTGAGAGCCACACATCCCTTCATGTATTTCTTGGAACAGCCTCTGTCCATCCTCCCGGCAGATGCACTTCAATTTCACCCCATTTGGTCTTCTCCTGTCCAAAATGTTGTCAACAAATTTGTACATCCTTGATTGACGGGCTACTCTTTCCGCGTCTTCTTGCTCATCGGGAAGATCTCCAGTCTGAAGGTACTAGACAATTGGTTGTGCCCATGCCGGAGCCTGCGGTTCAACGACAAGGACTAAAGGCACTTCTTCCTGTGCGGGAGCGCTTCCCTCGACGGCAAGAATCTGGTTTGCTAGAAGCTGCGGCTCACCAGCTAATGGTATCTTGCCGGCGGTATCTACTTTCTTAATGGCTGCCGGCAGCTCTGCCAGAAAGTAACCACCAATGTCTTGCTTTCTCTTCTTTGCCAGCAATGATGGTGTAACGGATGGCTGAGTCAGGTGGAGCACAAAAGTCCCTGGTTCCACATGCATCTTTTGGGCGGCAAGCTTTGACAGGTCGTCGTCAATACAATTTTGGGCATGGGGAACGTGCTCCGCTTGCAGACCGTCAAAGTGCTCTTCCAACTTCCTCACTTCATCAACATAATCCTCCATCAAAGGGCTCTTGTAATCCTTGTTGAATTGCCGCACCACAAGCTGTGAGTCGCCTCTGATAATCAACTTTCGAATACCAAGGTCGATTGCAATGCGTAGGCCGGCAAGCAATCCCTCGTACTCAGCAGTGTTATTGGTGGCCTACTCCCTGGGAAAGTGCATCTGAAGCACGTACTTGAGATGCTCTCCGGTGGGTGCTATAAGTAGCATGCCAGCACCGGCGCCTTTCAGCATGAAAGCACCGTCAAAGTACATGATCTAATCATCAACAGTTTCCTTGCCGGGGAGAGAGGTCTCTGGGATTTCTTTGTCTGGCGTTGGGGTCCATTCTGCAATGAATTCTGCCAAAGCCCTGCTCTGAATTGTTGAGGTACTCTCAAACTTCAAATCAAAACTCGACAGCTCCAATGCCCACTCCACAATTCTGCCGGTTGCATCTGGATTTCTCAGAATTTGTTGCAAAGGAAAGCGAGTGATGACGGTGACTTGGTGTGCTTAAAAGTAGTGGCGCAGGTTCCTTGAGGCCATGAGAAGGCCAAAGAGCAACTTCTGCACACCAGAATACCTTGACCTAGCCCCTTGCAGGAGGGAGCTAACAAAGTAAACTGGGCGCTGCACCATCTTCTTCTTCTGCACGACTGGTTGATCTGGCTCACTTGCTTGCACATTCTCTGGCTTGTCGGCACCTGACCTTGCCGGAGAAGATTCTGGCTTGTCGGGTCGTGGCTCTGCGGCTGCTACCTCCTCTTCATCTGCCTCTCTTTCAGCCACAAGTGCAGCACTAACCACTTGATTCGTTGCCGCTAAGTATAGCAGCAACGTCTCTTGCGGCCTAGGCACAACTAAGACTGGCGGAGAGGACAGGTACTCCTTCAAATCATGGAGCGCGGCCTCCGCTTCCAGAGCCCAGTTCACTGGGCTTGCCTTTTTCAATATTATGAAAAACGGCAAGGCACGCTCTGTCGATTTGGAGATGAACCTGTTGAGAGCGGCAACACAGCCGGCAAGACGCCTGACGTCCTTGACGCATCTTGGTGCTTCAATCTGCACAATTGCCTTGATCTTGTCGGGGTTGGCTTCAATCCCTCTCTGAGATACAAAGAACCCAAGAAGCTTGCCGGACGGAACACCGAACACACACTTCTCGGGGTTGAGCTTCAAGTTGAGTTTGCGCAAGTTAGCAAATGTTTCTTCCAAATCTTGGATCAGTGTTGACTTGTCTCTAGTTTTGACCACAATGTCATCCATGTAGGCTTCCACATTTCTGTGCAGCTATGGCTCAAAACCGATCTGAACTACTCTAGCAAATGTCGCCCCAGCACTCTTCAATCCGAAAGGCATACGCAAAAAGCAATATGTGCCACATGGAGTGATGAATGTGGTTTTCTCCTCATCTTCCTTGGCCATAAAAATCTGATGATAACCAGAATAGACGTCAAGGAAAGAGAGTAACTCACATCCGACAGTGGAGTCCACAATCTGGTCGATGTGCGGCAAAGGGAAAGGGTCTTTTGGACAAGCTTTGTTTATATCAGTGAAGTCTATACAAAGCCTCCACTTCCCATTAGCCTTGCGCACTACCACTGGATTGGCTAACCACGTGGGGTGTAGCACTCCTCTGACCAGGCTTGCTGCCTCCAGCTTCTTGATCTCTTTGGCAATAAACTCTTGCTGCTCCAAGGCTTGTTTTCTGACCTTCTACTTGATGGGTCTTGCATGAGGGCAGACAGCAAGGGGGTGCTCAATTACCTCCCTAGGAACACCTGGGATGTCAGATGCTTGCC
Source organism: Elymus sibiricus (assembly GCA_039707655.1). Taxonomy (NCBI): domain Eukaryota; kingdom Viridiplantae; phylum Streptophyta; class Magnoliopsida; order Poales; family Poaceae; genus Elymus; species Elymus sibiricus. Next base: position 181,042,620 of record CM077670.1, read on the forward strand.
AAGCAAACACATCGACATTTGCCCGTAGGAAGGCAACGAGCGCGCTTTCCTATTTGTCACTGAGAGTGGCACTTATGGAAAAAGTGCCACTCATCCCATCTTCCCTTGCAAAGACTTGCTTGGTCGCCGGCGCAGAGGCCTTGGCTTTCTTGCTCTTGCCAGTAGAGCTCTCTGGTATGTCCTCAACAGGCGTGCTACACTCTAAAGTGCGCTTCCCGGAGTCCTTATCAGAGGTCTTCCCTGTCTTCTTCTTCTTTCCTCCCCCGGGAGCTTTGCCGGCAGGAGCAGGTGCCTTGACGATAGATGCTGCCACTGCCTCCCGGTAGAGCTTTTCAGCGCAGATGATCGCGTCCTTCTGGTTGGACCTGATGGCGAGAACGGCCATTGGCCCTGGCATCTTGATGACATTGTACGTGTATTGTGACGCAGCCATGAACTTAGCCAGCATCGGATGGCCCAGGATTCCATTGTATGGCAGCGGCATCTTGACGACGTTGAAGACAATCTTCTCCATTAGGTAGTTGAGGTCATTGCCAAATGTGATCGGCAATATGATCTGGCCCTTCGGCTTGTTCCTCCCTAGACTGATCCCTTGGAAAGTGCTTATCTCCTCGAGATCCTTGTCGGGGATCTGCAGCCTCTTGATCACGTCAGGAGAGATCAAGTTCAAGCCGTCCCCACCGCCAACCAACATCTTTGTCACCTTGACGTTGAGGATTGTTGGCGAAACCAACAACGGCAAACACCCGACCGCAGTAGTGCGATCAGGGTGATCCTCAGCGTCAAAGACGATGGGCATGTGTGACCACTTGAGTGACTTCTGCGCTCCCATCATGGGCTCTGCGGCATTCACCTCGCGGACCCATTGCTTTAGTTGCCGGTGCGAGGTGTGCAAAGATGCGCCTCTGTCAACACACATGGCTTCCATTGTGTTCTGGAACTCATTTTTGGACCCATCTTCGTCCTCATCACCCTCATCTTCTTTCTGGCCCTGAGCAGCCTTCTCTTTTGGCTGCTTGGCCTTGCCGCGGTGGCCTCCGCGGCCACCACGGTTTTGCTTGCCGGATCCACCAGCACCATCTTGGCCTTTCTCCTTGCCGCACTTCACATATTCAGCTTTTTGCTTCTCAGCAAGCTGCTCCACTTGCCGGCACTCCTGGAGATCGTGGCCCTTGGTACAGTGGATCTTGCAATACTGCCCACCGGTCTTGCCACCCTTGTCGCCTGCCTTAGCCTACCGGCAGTCAGCGCATCTAGCAACCTCCTTGCTGGGGCCTTCTGCCATGGGATTCTTAGCGGCGTTGTTGTCATCGGGGCTTTCTACTGCCATCACTGACTTGCCTTTGCACTTCCTATTGTGCTTCCGGCCCTTCTTCTGTGGGGTTGATGCATCGTCTCCGTCGTCGTCCTCGGAGTCGACTCCGACACCAGCATCTTCCCTAGGGAGTCGCCTCCCTTTTTCAGCACGTGCAGACTTATCCGCCAAAGCGTACAGCTCATTGATGGTCAACCTCAAGATCTAGTTTTGAGGACAGTCCTATGTGCTAGTTCCCAAATGATGCTGGATTACACACAAGGTGCCAGTTCCCTAATGATGCCAGATTAGACACAAGGTGCCAATTCCTAAATGATGCTTGATTGCACACTAGCCAGGTGGAGTCGTCAAGTGTTTGTGTCCTCGTGGCTCTAGTTAAGGCTAAAAGAAAGCGTGCAGCAGCCCTTAAGAATATAGCTGAGTTCCTGAAGAAGCGAAAGGAGCAATCAGATGCTCTCTTCACCCAAGCCAAACAAGATATGGAAGAAGCCAGAAAGAAACTAGCGGAGGCAGAGCAGGTCAAGCGTCTCCTGCTATCTAAAATTGTTGTCAATCTGAATTTTCATTCATAATAGCTAGGTTCAAATGTTGATCCAGTCAGCATGCATATTGTAATGTGCGTGCATCGACTGAGATGTATGTAAGTCTGATGCCGAGATGTGGCATAGAATATATTTTTTCCGGGTCATGTAATAACTTACACTATTTCCAGAACAATAACCGACAAACCATTGGACATGGTATAGTTCACATGCAAGCCCAACATTTCAAGTTCAACTTTCACATCAAACTCATGTTCACAGATATCTTCACATTCTTAGATAATGTCCACAACCAACTAATAGCCATAGTTTAAATTGTTTATGCATCTCAATGATTCACTTCAAAGCTAAAGAAAATGTGAGGAGAATTAGAAATAAAGAAAAATCTCTAGTTCTTACTACCAACATCAATGCTTCTCCAAAACAACATTTAGTTCACAGCCGAAACACAAATTCCTTCTGAGAGCATTGATGAAAAAGGTGCATTTTCTACCAATAGCGGAGGCGGGAATCCTGTATAATTTTGTGGAGTTCCACTAAAATTGAGGTATCTGCTTCTGTTTGCACAAACATGCCTGAGATGGAGATTGACATCCGTGTTTGCAAAAATATGTAAAAGGGTTATCAACGGCATTGCGTCATTTTACAAGTGCAATTGGATTTATCGATGGCACTAGATTGACAACAGCATATTATTCCCTCTGTGACATTGCATCATTTTACAAGTGGCATTGGATTGATAGCAATAAAACAATGGGAATATCAGGGCATGGCAATATTGGGCGCGCCAACACCATGTAGAGTACCTCCATAGAGGCAATAAATTGGCGAGGCAGAGCTGGTTGCCGAGAGCAAGAAACATATCAGTGCGAGCACAACAAAACTAGACCGTATGAAATTAATTACATTTCGAACATTTTTTAACTAAACGTGAAGAGCCTCTTCAGGTAGGTATAATCTAATGCCGGCCATGGCGGCCCTCCGTGCCTTCCTCCTTCGTGGCCTCCGCTACCGTCATAACTTCGCTATGTCCGGCTGCGCTTCGGCCAATGGTGATGATGGAGGGGAAGAGTGGCTGCTCCGCTTCCGTGAAGCCGCGGTGGGTCCACGGTGTTGTGCGCTAAACCGGGCAACACACCGGGAATCTATGCCGGCAACGCGGTGGCGGTGGCCTTCGTGGGACCCAAGCGGCGGCGGCTACCATTGTCTACTTTTCCTCGGTGTCGGCGGCGGCCGCGGATGTGTTGGCCGCCTCCGCCGGCAAGCCGCAGCTCCACCAACGTGTGTAGCTGATGTCACGGCCAGCCATGGTGCACTGGACGTCATGCTCCCCCGTGTGCTGGCATGGTGCAACGGGCCACTCCTCTGTGAGCAGGCTTGGAGCGTTGAGTTGCTGCACCTGGGGCCATCTTGGAGCGGCGGCTTGCTCCTTCGCTTGCCCGCCTGCAACCTCGCCCATCGTACTGACGGCCTAGGGCGGGCAGGGAGGTGGAGCAGCGAGTTGCCTGGCTTGTATCTGGTAGGCTCGTCGGGGCACCCAGCTGGCTTTTATGCTGGAGAACTCGTCTTCCTACTCGCCGGATGCTATGGATAGTGTGGACTAAATGGTGCAAGGAGAAGATGGGGAGCGAAGGTGTGGTGCAGTTCTTGTTAGGCATTTGGCCTTGTTTAAATAGCGAGTGGACGCGAGGAGCCAACCGGCGTTGTGTTGAATGCCGTCCGGCTCACGAACAGACGTGTGGCCGGAGTTGGTTTCTTGGCACACGCGCGGGTTCAATGGACGTAGGCGAGGAGGCCTATTCAGCCTGGTGTGCAGCGAGTGGCACTCTCTCGGCTGGTGCGCAGGTTAAATGCATGTGCCAGTGAGAGGTCGCGTGCGCTCGGGCCCCGTGTGAGAGCAAGTACAATAGAGTGATGTAGGCGGGCTATAAGAGATGCGACATCAGATTTATGCCTAGTTGGAGGAGAAATGAGAGGACAGAGAAGAGAAGCGGGCTGTTACAAGCTTACAGCCGGCTGTAGCACGAGCACCAACAACCTTTGTGAGACGAAAAGGTGGGCCATATATTAATGATATAGCATACTAGTATGACTAGTTATTGTATGAGTGGGCTATTAGGTTAGCTATAAGTGACATGCCAACACCATGCTTTGAGAGAGGACGGCATGGTCCGCACATCGGGACGTGCCAACAGTGTGTCTCCTCCCTCACCGATGGCACCCGCATCAACGCTGCATCGCCGCCCTTGCACGGTGGAAAGGATCCGGTCAGATCTTTTACCACTGGTGAGGAGAGAGACAATGGCTACCACCTGTCTTGTTTAGATCAGGAGAGGGTGAGAGTGTGTGAAGGGAGCAACCCTGGTTAGTAGCAAGCGCTGAAACTCTAGCCTACGTGTATAGTGATGATTTTCATTTTTCGCACCATACCAATCATTTCAGTAAATTGTATAACGTGCCATTGAAAATCGGAACTCTTACCCTGCTAAAAAGATAAAGGTTTTAAACGTGGCTACTCGATCAGTGGCGACTGGCGAGCCACCGAGAGAGACATATACGAGAGAGGGGAAGCGAGAGTGTGCGATAGATGGATAAACCTAGCTAGAGGCTGGTTGATCAATGTTTGTGAGAGAGACAGGAGTCGGGGGTGCGAAAGCGAGAGTTTTATGTGTGTGTGTGAGAGAGACGGGAGTCGGGAGGGGGAGCGAAAGCGAGAGTTATGTGTGTGTGTGTGTGTGTGCGAGAAAGAGAGAGAGAGAGAGAGAGAGTTTGTCTGATCAGTAAACAGAGGAATACTGTCAGTTTTGGAACGAATATGAAGAGGGAAAGGAGACCCTGATAGACGGTGTGTGTGCGAGAGAGAGAAATTTTAGTGGTAGGAGTCATATCTAGAAAGATATAGGGTGTGTGAGAGATCCCTAGAGAGAGAGAGAGAGAGACAAAGTGAAAGCTGAGTGAGAGAGTGTGTGTGGCGGGGAAAAAGAATGCTAGGTAGCTAGAGAGATACCAAAGAATGATAGAGACATGGGAGATAATGAAAGCCTAGTGATCTATAAAGATAGAGAGAGTGTGACACCTCTCGAGAGAGATGGTGAGAGACTGTGTTTGTGAAAGAACGAGAAACATGTAGTGAGTGTGCGGGTGAGATGGAGAAGAGAGAGTGATAGCTACATTAAGGAGCACGCGAGAGAGACCTAGAGAGAGTTGGGCATGAAAGGAGATTCAAATATTTAGTTGTGTGTATAAACGATGTCAACATAAAAGGGATTCAAATATTTGAATTAGAGATGATGATACATGTAATTCATACTCGAACCAAAATTGATCTATCAAACATGCAAGCACATTTGAATTTGGGCACATGTATGTTATTTAATTTATTGATATTAGTGATCCATACATTTGAATTGAACATAAATTGGTTTCAAAAATTTGAACTCAACCTTATGAATTTGAGATCATTGCAATTGTAAATCATAATTCATATATAAAGGAGCATAATTCTTTGTTGTGCTTTTATATATATATATATGATGTATATAGATTCGTATTCGAATACAAAATGGATCCTGCCCGGAAAAAAAGAATACAAAATGGATTCGAATTGAGTTGGCACGGTAAATGTGCAAGCTTATTCTGACCTACTATAAGGTCTCTGGGCAACTCAGCCACCCAAAGCTCCCCCGCTTGGGGCATTCCTGCCCATTCGATCTGCCTTATGTCGTAGCTACACCATTGGATCTTTACTCCCAGTAAAATCATTTTTCACCTCATAGTCAGTTTCCTGTCCAATGACGGGTGGGCTCATCTTGCGATTGCATTGGCTGGGTCAGCCGAGCCCACGTGCGAAAGGTTTTCTCAGTCCACTCAGCTCGCGCCGCGCGTGAGACGGGCGCCCTGTGGCTGGCCAATTCTCCTAAAATTTGAATGAAGCGGCGAAACACCCAGTCTCTCGTCGGCCTTAACCGCCCGAAACCAAATTTTGGGAGATGGAAGCCTATCCCTGACACGCAAAACCTGTCTACTCGATTTCTATAGGTCTTGATAGGGGTAGGTTTGTAATTTCACTCAAACATGATATAACCGCTTCTCACCCCGATTCATAGACGGTGGGCACCAAAACATAGTCTCTCCTTGGCCGAAATCGCCTCTCACCCCGATTCATACACGGTGGGCGCCAACGGTGGGCGCCAAAACAAAGTCTCCTCAGCCGAAATCTCCCTCAGCAAATATTCGGTGTATGCGAGATTACCGTCCTAACCCCAACTGACCAATATTGATCTGATGTCTGAAATTTTAAACGGGGGCTAAGTTTGTAACTTTCCCCGCATTTGAGACAAGCGCATCCCAAAGACACGGTTCCCCCTACCTCTCTCCCTCCATTTCCCCATTCATAGTCCGTGGGCGCCAAAACACCCTCTCCTCCCCAACCTCCTCTGTCTGCCACCCCATCCACCGCCATCCTCCTCCACCATACTGGAGCAAGTACCCCGACACCGTTGTCCATTACAAGAGATCAACGCCTCTCATCCACGGCTCCAGACTAGGATCCTTGTATCGCGTCCTCCCGCTTCATGCGCGCCATCGTCCACCTTGCCGGGACCGCTCCTACGACCATCTCGTCCACCGCGCCGGGACATATCCACCGCCGCCACCGTCTGCCCTCCCAGATCTGCTTCCACGCCGCCGACAGCCATCGCTACCGTAGCATCCTCAACGCCTCAGCAGATGCTTACACGGCGCCGCACCAGAGGTGGTACTCTTTCGTATCTGCTCAAGTTATTTATCTCAGCAAGAAAATAGATTGCCACAGCTTTACTGTGATTTCTTGTCCTCTTAGAATCTTGTTAGTTGAAAGCAAACATTCGTTGCGAAGTAGCCTTTGTCCAGTTTGCACCTTCAGATCCGCCATGGCATGCTCAAAATTATACTCGCAATGCTTATAGTTTTCCCCTTTTATATTCCACATTAGCTAAATGACAGTCGACTAAATTTCAAATTGGGGTCAGAAGATTTTTGAGAGTTCGCCGGAGGTAAGGAAGGATAAGGAAGGGGCTCGCCGGAGGGCTACCCCATTATCTATCTTAGGGTTTCGGGTGGGGGCGATGGTGTGACAGCCTGAGACCGATGCTTCAGTTGCCTTCTATGTATTTCGAGTTTCGCCGCATTGATTGTGTGGTTGTTGCATTCATCATGGCATCATGTGCTTTGCATCCGCATGTTTTCATAAAACTTGCATCCGTTCGTAGTTGCCGCTTCTCCTTGTTGCCATTCGTAGTTTGTCACTTCTCTTGAAGAGGTGAACGTTGGCCCTTGTTTTCCGTTGACCTTTTCTCAGACCGGCTATCTTCATTGACCTCTCTCTGTCCCCTCGCAACCTAGTCCGAAATCTTCCCCAAACCCGAACCGGGCGGTCATGACCGGTGGGTCCCGATCGATCCCGAAATACCCCAAACATCTTCGGTTCTTAGTTTTGACCACCCGTTCGACCCAGAGCCGTCCGATGGCGATCGGACGCCCTAAAAACCCCTCCTTTTATCTCTTTTCTATAAATAGTGGACAACCTTAAATTTTTGGGAGCTTGTCCCATCCCCGTCCCATCACGCCGCCAGCCCCCTTCTTCCTCGGGATCCATCTCGAGCCAACTACCTCTCCTCTTCCCCGTCGACCACCTCCACCAGCAGCCTCCGACCACCTCCCTGGTCTTCAGTGCAGCCGCGCCCGATCCCCTCTGCCTCCACTCACAACCACTATCCAACCACCTGCCCGAGCTCCTCTGATCGAAGCCACCAGAGAGCCCTGCTGCCCCGACCGAGAGCCTCCCTGCTCGCTCGATCTGGGATCGAGAGGGAGCTCCTCCCGTTTGCTCCTCCCTCCATGGCACTGTCGCCGCCGGCAAACCCAGCCACCTGGACCGCGCCCCGTCTTCCCCGTGCTCTCTCCCTCCTTCTAGTTCTTCTCTGTCTCACTCTCTCAGTTTTTCCTTCTCTCTTTCTTTGTCACGTATAGGAGCTTCGCCCTGACGCCATGGCCGTCCTCTTCTTCCAACTCCGACGCCGCCAAGCTGTCGTGGATGCGCCGTCGCCCTTGCCTTCACTGCCGCGGCCGTGCCATCCCCGGCGAGCAAGCTGCCAGCAGCGACGCCACCATCCTCGTCCCCGAGCTCGCCTCGCTCCTGCCTCGACCCTCCGCCGGAGAACGCCGATGTTCCACAAGTCAGCGGGCCAGAACCTCGCCGGAGTTCCCTGCGCGCCGATGCTCCCCTCAAGAACTTCGCGGCGGCCACATCTCTGTTCGCGGGAGGACCAGCACGAGCACAATGCCCAGCCGCCGCACGCGTCACCGTGCCAAGTCCCCTGCTTCCTCTGCCTCCTTCATGCCTGGACCGCTCCGTCCCAGCACCGGCAGATTCCGCGAACCAAACGCGTCCTGCTTCCCACCGTCCAATTGGTACAAGGGCCCAATGTGAGCGCTCCCAGCTATCCAGCGCCCTGTGCGCATCTTTGTTATCTTGCGCTCATGCCTGTGCATCCCAGTTCATTCCAGATTCGGCCCGATATATATTTTTTCTGCTCTGGACGTATTTCTCTAATTATCTCCAGGAATTGTTGTTTTACAGAAAAACCCTCACACTTCATGCATTTAATAACTCCACTACCGTGCATCAGATTAAACTGATTTATATATGTAATATGCTCAGAATTTCATGTAGTTTTATAATATGCAACTTTCATCCATGTCAAAAATGTTTAAATTGCTGTTTGCATTAATTTGCGTAAATGACATGCTAAAGTGGTTTATTTAATATCTAAGTAGCCGTAGCTCCGAATTAAATGAACTTTATATGTATATGGTCTACAAAAATGTGTAGATTAACATGGTGCTATTAATTTGCATGTTTAACAACTTTAAAATTGTGTTTTACTCAGAACAGTACCAAATTCAAAATTTACATATGGGGATTTTCCGGAATTGTTGTTTGTTGTTTCTGGCCTCATTTAAATTGCCTAAATAGGTAGATTAATTATGCTTCACCTCTTGCCATGTTTAACAACATTTAACCTTGTCATGTGCAGAAACGGGAGTGAACTAAATAATTGTTTGTGGAGTTTCGTCAATATGCAACCCGTTGCATATTGAGCTTCACTTAATATGTAGTATTTGAATTGTTGCACTTTGTCGTGCCATGCCTCATTAAACCGGACATGCATCATATTTTGTTGTGCATCATGCCTTGTTTATGCTTGTTTGTTTACCATGTTGTTTGCTTCTTTCCGGTTGTGCTTCTTATCGATAGTCCGGTTACGTTGCGAAGTGTGAGGATTCGTTCGACTATGATTGTTCGACTACTTCATGGATTTGATCTTCTTCCTAGCGGGATTTCAGGCAAGATGATCATGACCTTGGATATCTCTACTATCATTGCTTGCTAGTTGTCTCATTGCTATCGCTATGTCACGCTTCCTACCACATATATGTCAGCCTCCAATATGCCATGAAACAGCCTCTAACCACCCTTACCTAGCAAACCATTGTTTGGCTATATTACCGCTTGCTCAGCCCCTTTCTTATAGCGTTGCTAGTTGCAGGTGCAGTTGCAAGTTGTTCCATGTTGGGACATGGATATCATGGGATATCACAATATCTCTTATTTAATTAATGCATCTATATACTTTGTTGTGTGTGGAAGGCTCGGCCTTTTGCCTGGTGTTTTGTTCCACTCATGCCGCCCTAGTTTCCATAATACCGGTGTTATGTTCCTGGATGAGCGCTTCTAACACATGTGGGGCATATGGGAACCCCCCTGCTCATTCGTTTTAGGACAAACTTCTCCAGCAAGGCCCGACATTGGTTTTAACATTGGCTTAACATAATAATATTGATAATAAATTTGACACATAGGGAGTTAGCGCTACCTGGGGATTTTAATTCAACACAATATAGGTGGCCAGTGCTGATGGTGCTGGTCTGAATTTGTCAACCGCCGATGGCCGCAAGGGGCAACTTTGGAATTGGCCTACCGGAAGTTTGGACGATCCGGTCGTGTCCTGAGAATGAGATACGTGGCTCCTATCAGGATCGTCGACACGCCGGGAGGTCTTGCTGGTTTAGTTTTACCTTTTACGAGTGACTTGTCCCCTGGGATTCCTTATCGTAAGCATCGTGTTATCATGGTGTGAGGATGTTCCATCGGATGCGTGTGGTAATTTATAATGGACTACTTGGAGCACCCCTGCAGGGTTAAATCTTTCCGAGAGCCGTGCCCGCGGTTATGTGGCGACTTAGAAATTTATAACCTCCGGTTGTAGAAAACTTGACACTAAATCTAACTAAAATACATCAACCATGTGCGTAACCATGATCATCTCTTTTCGAGGGAGTTCGAGAAGAGAACACGGTGGGGTTATGTTTGACTCGTAAGTAGGTGTTCAGGATCACTTCTGGATCATTACTAGATTGCGACCATTATGCGTAGTCACTCCTCCTATTCTTGTACTCGTAAGTTAGCCACCATAGAATGCTTAGTGCTTGCTGCAACCTCACCACTTAACCATTCCATACCCATTAAACTTTGGTAGTCTTGATACCCATGGTTATGGGATTGCTGAGTCCTCGTGGCTCACAGATTACTACAACAAAAGGTGCAGGTACAGGTAATGCGATGATCTGACGTGAGAGCGATGCTTGATCTGTTTGGAGTTCTTCTTATGCTTCTTCTTCTTCGTCGATCATGGGATAGGTTCCCGGTTGGCAGCCTGGGTCTAGCAGGGTGGATGTCGTTCTTCTTTTTCGTTTGATTTCATCCGTAGTCAGATCCTGCTCTTCTGTTTGATGATTGCTATGTATTGATGTATTGATGTATTCATGCTATAGCTTGTGGCGAGTGTAATGATATCCACCTTGCGAAGCGTCTTCGATATGCGCTTCTATCCTTAGCGGGACTTCTGAGTTCCTTGAGGATAGGACCGCATATTGGGCGTTACAAGTTGGTATCAGAGCCTCTACCGACCGCAGGAGCCCCCTTGATTGATCGAACCGTTGACGAGTCTAGAAAAGAAAAACTATTTTGAGTCTAGTTATATATCAGAGAGTAGGAATTCTTTTTACTCCTTATCCCCTTCGTCGCTCTGGTGAGGAATTGTGACGTAGGTGTTTTGATTCTACTACTCTTCTCACTCAATTTTTTTTAGGATCACGCTGGTATTTTCGTAATCGTTGCGATATCGGTGTGATAGAATTTTGTTCTTGGTGCCTCCTGACCATATGGATTGGACCCGGGGAGTTGAGCTCCAAGGGGTTCTTGTCACATTTGCTATCGTTCCAGTTCTGATTACCAGAGGACGCCGACATCAAAATGCTTCTATACTTTTTGTGGTGGCAAGTAGTGCCATGACTTTTCCCCAGTAGTGGAGGAGATAGCTCGGATGATCCACCGTAACTAGTATCGTTGTGTTTTCGAAGGTCTAAGGTAGACGAATTTGGGGAGTTTGTCGGTTGTGTGTTAAGGGTTGCGGATGCAGTTGCAGCTGATTAGGTTGTTGTTTGCTATGAGTAGGTTCCTGGACCCGCAACCTGATCGCATAACCAAGAAGTTTCGGGAGTTCTTAGGTGGGAATTCAAGTAGTCACCTAGGATATCTTTCCCACAAATGCATGATATGAGATTGGGGTTCGACGTCAAGTGGTCCGCCTGCTCACGGTCATTTTTACAGTGGTCTCGTGGTGTCTTAAAGAGCCCTTGTAGCTTTGCTACGGCTCGGGGATGCTTAGTATGTCAAGGGCAGCAAAGTACTTGATGGTCGCTGTACGATCGAACCCGTGTGGGCCCCAGCACGAACATTTCGGACGAAATCTCTATCATATGTTTGTTCTGGCTTATTCTGCAAGCCACATCCTTTGTTTTGTTTTGAGTTGTGGTATTCGAGTTGCTTCGAAGTCAAGTGTTGATTCCATACCTTTCCTAAGCGGTGTTCTCATATTTCTATGGGAGTGCTAATCCTTTTGATCATCGAGATTGTCATGACAATTCTTTTCAACTGGTGTGCTTTTTCTTCAAGTTAATCTGATCCTTTCAACGTTCACAAGATCAATTCTCACATTTCTCAACGGTGTTCGTTTCACCCGTCCCAAGTTTTCTTTGTTTTCCCCACCCTCCCGCCCTTTTTCTTCGTGGAGTTAGAGATCTCAAATCAAGTATCCATGTTATTCACGTGAAGTCTCTTCATTCTTTTCCTTCAATGTCCTTATCTGGTGATTTCTCATGAAGATACTCAGGAGCTACAGTTCATCATTCTTCATTCTCATTTTTCTTCTCTGGTGAATAAAATTCAAACTTCGGTGTTGATCATATCACTGTCGTTGATTCAAATATTTTTCCTATGTTGGAAGTTCTTATCCAAGAATCTTGTGGATATTCACCTCTCTTTATTCCTTTCCGGTGCGAAGAAATTATCTCAGAAGATTTGTGTTTCCATTCAAGATCCGTTCGTTCTATTTCGAGGTTGTTATTTCATTCAACCCATTTAAATCCTTCTGGTACATTACCTCTTTTCAAGCAATTGTTACAACGGTGTTCTTTTCAGTGGGCCCTAACCCACAGGTCTTTTCCCAGGATCTTACCTGACTCTTCTAATTTTTCCGGAGTTATTCTCAAATTCTTTCTAAGTGTGACGTAAGAATGGATTCCATCAGTCATATACCTCACCAAGATAGCTTTCAAATTATTTTCCTCTTTGGCTCAACCTTCTCTCTTTTCATTAATCCGGAGTATCTAAAAAAATTCTTCATAGTGGTTCTCATCGTCACTCTCAGCTTTGAAGACCGAAGAAGAGTTTCTCTTAAATCCTTATCCGTTCTCTTGAAGATTCATGGTTGTTGCTATCCTCTCAAATTGTTTCAATCGTGAGAAATTCTTTTCATACCCATCTGTAGTATTTCAGGAGTTGTTTTCGTTTTGATTTTCCGAAGACCATCATTTCAGAAGATTTATTCGTTCTCAGTTTTCAGCTTTCATTCTCCGATTATTCCAAAAATTGATGTCTCTTCGTTCGTCTCCTAATTCTTCCGGTGCATCGATCAAGTATTCTCTAATAAGCGCGTGATCTCTTCATTCTCGTGTATCTAAATTCCCTCAAGTATCTTTGTTCATTTCAAATTCTTCCCGGTGATTCGTTCTCTTTTCTTCATTTGTTTTCTATTCTTACGGTGGTTGGTTCAACAATTCTCTTCCTTTGTTATCGATCATTCATTCGTTCTTTTCAAAATCCTACCGGTGGTCCGTTGAGTTTGTGCCATATCTCTCCTCAATCCTTTTCAAGAAGAATAAGTGGCATGCCAATCCATTGCTTGTCATCAATTTAAGTTGATGAATTGTAACCATGACATAATTCTTATTCTTATTCCATCGAGGTGATTTAATTCTTTCTTCCGGAGTTCATTCATGATACCGAATTCTCAGTTCCAGGTTGTTCATCTTTTCTTTTCCGGAGTTCCAAGTTTTCTCAGTTGTCTCGTCATGAAGCTCGATCTAAATCATTGCAAGGCTTCAATCTTATTCCTTCAACACCACTGCCGTTCTATCATTCTTCTATTTCCGAAGTTCTTCAATGAGACTCTTCATAGTGGTTCGTTAAAGATTTCATTCATTCTCGAAGTGTTCGTCAAGATTCTTGTTGGAGCTCAAGTATTCTTCATCTCACATTCCGAAGTGCTATTCTTTCTACCTTATCTTTTGAGGTGTTCTTCTGTCATTCTTGACAATTTTCCTTCGTGTTTCATGATTCACAAGTTGTCAGGAATGAGATATTTAAACCCATCATTTTTCTCTTCATTCAGATCTTTTCAACCGATCATTGTGGCACCCCACCTCTGAGTCACCGGAGCACCCCGTATTCCAGCCTAGAGATCAAGTCTTCTGGAATACGGCACTGCTTGGCATAGAACAAATCGGCTCTTTATTACTAATAGTTGGAATACAAGGGTTACAAAGAGTTTACAAAAGGTTACAATGATGCAACTCTGGCTATGGTGACTCTATGCTAGCAGCGGTACGACTTTTAACAGCGGAACCACGACGTCGAAGATGCGCTCCACTCCGCAGGGACTCTGGCTGGGACACGTCTTAGCTCGCAACTTGTAATCCTCGGCTATGCAAACATGTTAGCACCTGCAAACTTGCAGGACACGCCAGGTGAGTACTTTGAATGTACTCGCAACCTCACAACAAACACAAGCATCAAAACACAACAACCTCATAGCAAGTATGATTATATCAGATTCCAATGTTATTGAAAAGGGTGGAAGAAAATAATAACATGCTATTACTAAACTATCCACCAAAAGTCACCCTTGCTAAAGTTACAGGAACCACTATGCTCTTGGCTACTCGGTTGAACCACTTACTCTTGTGACCAACTCTTGGTCACCTCAGGAACCTCGGACAATCATCCCCGAGATCGCCTACCAACATTACCAGCGGCCTTCCACGAAGTGGATACCTCACCATACTAAAACGAGTTCTTCCATCATTATCAAGTCATTCCATCATTGGTGTTGATCAGACAGTGTGACTTAATATGAACTGTGTCCAATACCATGGACGCGGCTATTCGAATAGGTTTTACACTCTGCAGAGGTTGCGCACGTTATCCACACAATGGACATTCGTCCAATGAAACTCCCCTAACCTGTGTCCCTTCCCTCGTACCACCGACATGTCCTTTCTGAGGTCATGCCCTGGGTGGCCCCTGTGTCACTTCTGACACCTGCCACCGTCGTGGCCATACAACTTGTCCCAAACGGGGACCTGAGCTCAATAACCAAACTGGGCTCACAATGTTATCATCGCCTACCTGATCAGGGTAGCACGCACGCATAGCCTCCCCTCTTTGGCGGTACCGATGAAAGAGCACAAGGTTAGCCCAAGTTAAGGCCATCCCATTCCGGCAGATGTGGCTGCACTGGAAAGCTCGGTACAGTGGCACTTGATCAACAATGAAGGAATTTATCCCCGAGTGACCTTTCTATCATAACTCGTAGTCCAAAATCACAATATCCGAAGAGGCTACATGACTAATCCGCTGCTACAGACTACTCCATTACTGTGCCAAACGGAGTCACAAAGTTATCATAGACGGTAATCTCACATCCCAACAATGTCATGGCATCACCTAACTTGTAGACTATTGGCCAAATGCAATCCTAATTATCAACATGACAGTAGCATATCCAAGGAATTTCCCCAAGTATTCTATAAATAAACCATTTATGAATGATTCAAATTTTAGTATGAAAATAATTATTTAAACCATGATATTGCAATGCAATCATGCAAATGAGAGTTGTGGCTTGCCTTGCATCTAGGAAGTGTGGAAATACTCCTGGTCTTCACCCCCTAGTCAAAATTACTCTAAAAAATATTTTTGAACACATTTGTAAATATCACATATAGCATTTTTCTCTGTCCAAAAATTCTAGACAACAGAGAAAAATACCAGAATTTACCAGCAAATAGAGGAGCTCATAAGAAAAATAATGCAAAAAGAATGAACTAATTTGGACTTATGGTTTAAAAGATATTGATGGTCAAAGTTGGGGTCAAACTGCTGAATTATTTGAATTTAAACAGAAAATCAGAAAACCGTGGGGTGGCCACGTCGAAGGCGTAAAGCGGGATTACGCCTCCACTTGCTTACCGCTTTGGGAGCGGAGGGAGTCGCTGACAGGTGGGCCCCGTGGGTCAGTTTTAAAAGGAGAAGGAGGGAACAGAGGACGGCGGAGCTCACCAGCGACGTTCACCGGCGTAGAGGCCACGACGGAGCTGGGCGAGGGCGGGGATGGAACAAGCGAACGACGGCGAGCACGCCTGTACCCGCAGCTCGTCGGGAGGTGGCCGGACGGCGTCGGCCCCTTCTTCTCAGCCAGCAGCAAGGTTCGGGCGTCGGCAAATCCGGTGATTCTGACGAGCTCTCGAGCAGGAGAGGGGCTGGGGAGGACCAGTGGAGTACCACGAGCTCGCTGGTGGTCTTGGTTGTGGTTGGGGTGGACGCAGTCGAGCTGGAGAAGCAGAGGGCATGCGGCGGAGCACATCGCCGGAGATAGGGAAGAAGGGCTCCCCAGCTCTGCTGCTGGGTGCGGGGCGGCGATTAGGTGGTAGAGAGGGAGAGTGGTGAGGAGAGGGAGGCTCAGGGAGCGGCTTTTATAGCCGGGCGGCGATGCCAGTACCGGATGCCGCCGCTGGGAAAACGCCGGCGTCAGTGTTGCGCTGGCCGTCGTGCCGGCACCCAAGCCGCGTGGGGAGGTGACGGGAGAGGCAGGGCCTTAATGGCGATGGCGTGGAGCGGCGGGGAAGCTACCAGCTAGCGTGACCACAGTGCCCGTACTGTGCCGTGCGTGGTGGCGCTTGGTTGGGTCCGGCGAGTGCGCCACCGGTGACGGGAGAGCTCCAGAAGGGCCAGGTGGACGGCGGAGAGGCTGCTGGCACCAGAGGACACGACAAGGCGACGCGGACGCGCAGAGCCAGCAAGACCCGAGAGGGTTCGGCGCCTAGAGCGCGACCTTGGCTGTGGCAGAAGCGTGGTCACCGCGTGCACTGGCACACGCGGTGTGCTCTGGCCCGACTGGTCATGTCTACGCGGTAGTCCTATCATCCAGTGATCTCCCTGTGCCACTGGTTTGACAAGAGATGGCCTGGACAGCTGGCTAGCTTCCAGACAATTTTCTGGACAGAAACTTGGGCAAGAAGCTGGGGAAAAATGGCTAGGGAATGGAGAGGAAGGATTTGTCACATTGCGGTGTAGTAGGAAGGTGCCCATGCTGGAAAATTTTCATACCAAATGGACAAGTTTTGGATGTAGTTGCTTTACAACTGCATTTCTGGTCCAGAAACTTGCTGATGATGATGCACTCACTTGGTTGGGCTTCTGGAGTGGAAACTTGTTATTTGTGGGTCATTTGGTGGTGCCAATGCGCCATAAAAATTTCATAGCATTTGGGCAAGTATAAGTGGTACCTCCTTCACAAAGCTTTCCACTGGACAGAAACTTGGAGGAATTTTGTGGAGGTAATGGCTAACTGAAATAGGCCAAAATTTGGTGGAGTGTGATCATAAGGGTAGGAGAAGGTCCTGGATTAATTTCAGAATTTTTGGAGCAATACAAAATATAGTTGCTTCACAAACTGAAATTATGACCAGAAACAAAGATTGGATGCTGTGCTCACCACGAGTATGGAATCTTGAATGTTTTCACATACCCAAGGTTCACATGGTCCAAAGGATTTATGAGAATTTTCTTGGAATTTTTGGAAGAACCGAAATATAGGTTGCTTCGCAACCCAGAGCTCAAAGGGTTATTTCTTTAATGGAGAAGGAATATTCTAATTGGAATAAAATTGAGATTGGGCAAGAATGGAGATGACATGACTTGGGAGAAGTTTTTGGAAGCTTTGGTTCACTAGGGAAAGAAAATCAAAAACATTCCCAAGTTTCAAGTCCATAGAGCCATTCAAAATAAAATCCAAACCAAATTCCAAATGAAATTCAAATGGGTTTTTGAAAAGAAAAGTTGGTAAAAACCAGGGTCACAAACCTACCCCCCCTTAAGATAAATCTCGTCCTCGAGATTTAGTTGCTCAGGGAACAAGTATATATAAACTTGAAGGAAACCGGTTCCAACTCAGGTATCCTTCACCGTGTAAAATGTTCCCACTGAATTTCATGTGACCTGACTGTCATACCCGGGGTGGTTTGCTTCACCGTACCCATATTCTGACCGATTTTTCCTCATATGTTCATTATTATGCTGACTCCAATCTGGTCACATCTGCTGGTTCACCTGACATGTTATCAAGACTGGAATGCGTCTTCTTCCCATACGTCCAAGAGAAGTTCCCGATCGACACGGCATTCTTTCACTGATAGTATTCCGTGAAGTTGTGAACCACCGCCTTCCGCGGACACGAAACATTCAGTCATTGCATCAGGATACTTGATGCATGCTTCCCGGGTTTGAAGAAGCACTGAGAACCACAGCGTTTCTCTTGGCGGAGTCTGACTACTTGTAGGGAGTCTGAATCTTCCAGGCTGACTTCTTTGTCTCGAATCCATACTGGCAACTCGGCTGCCACCTGTCATGACCAGTACAAAGGAGTAATACTTTATAGCAACAACCTCCGAGGTCTTGACTGACAATGATTCTGGCAGAAGAGCCTTGCTTGCAATAGAATACCATATGTGAGAGCATTTCAAGTACTCATTTGTCGATATATCCATACGCCGTCTGATACTTTAACACGGTCGTTGGAGTCGCACTGCTGAGCTGGCCAAGAAGTCTTTGGTCTGACGTGACAGGCTTGAATATGTGCTGCTGACAACTTCGAGCGTATGCAATTGGACAAGAGGGTTATAGTGATATGAAACTCGTACAAACAGGGTGGTCCCCTGGGATGTATATTCATGGTGACCAATTCGGAATCAGGCTGTCTTGGGTATCCATGCCACTTTGTTCCCGCACTGTAGCTCTTGTTCCATCATTAATGCCCTTCTTTTCGAGCCCTTTGCCAAAAGAGCTTGGCCTAGTACCTCCATAGGTCCTGTCAGGTGCAACATCCTGGCAAGCATACCTTATCCTTATCTTAGTGCAAACACCTTTCACCGGCAAATTTATCCCATCACGAACCTTAACCGTAGGGCAATGATTATCCGAACCCCTTGCATGAAATCAGTGAATAAATCAGTGGCCACCAGAACGGTCTTTACAACTCAGATCTGGGACATCACTAAAATAACTCAATCATGGCACAAGACGGCTGAAAAACAGCTCAGAGCATGAGACCATGTTGATAAGAAGAATGTAGCAGTTCCCTAAGAAGGCCGAAAAACAGCTCAGAGCATGGGGTCGCTGCTACAAAAAGAAACTTAATAGCTGCCCAAGACGGCCAAAAAGCAGCTCAGAACACGGGATAGTTGTTGAAAAGAGAAACATAAAGTCGGCATCCACCCTGGACGGCTAAAAGCAGCTCAGAGCACAGGCGTGGTGCCGTTACCAAGAGAAGGCAAGCAAGGGTTCATCAGGATCACCTACCAGGTTCTCAAGTGTGAGAAGTCATGCCTGGTCAACTATTGCCAAGATTGGCATCCCAAATTGCCTTTTCCTCATAGCTTATCAGTCCTTGCAATGTGCTGAGGTGTATATTGGTCTTCTTCCTCCTGCATGACTTATGTAGGTGTCGGATCCTTACCTTCCTTTGGGTAGACCTGCCTGAACATAGTTGCTCCTTGTATGGTGACTTGCGTGACCCGGGGCAACATGCCCACCATATATGGAAGTATGTATAGCTGAACATCTTATTCCCGGGGGGCTTGACTCTTACGATGCACTACCAACGCACTGTATAATTGCTGGTACTACTATTGTCAGCTGTTTGGTGGTGTCGTACTGACGAAGGTTGGATAGCTTGTGTGGGAAGCCATCGGGAGTACCATGCTGAAGAAGACTGGGTAGCTTATGCTCGAAGCTACTGCCGGGATAGCGTGCTGAAGAAGGCTGGGTAGCGTACCTTAGAAGCTTCCCTTCCTGGTTGCTTATGGGGGAAGACTCGGTGCCTTATGCCGGAAGCTTTCTGCGGTAGCTTACCGAAGAAGCCAGAGTAGCTTATGCCGGAAGCTATCCACATATTGTACTGAGAAAGATCTGAGGAGCCTTGCACCGTAATCTTCTCTGTTAGCGTGTGAAGGAAGACTGAGTTGCTTACACCCGAAATTTCTCTTTATGATATGCTGACTGAATGCCATGTATACCAGCTCACAACTCCAGTTGTTGATTACTTGTACGAAAAGAATTTGCCTGACTCTCCTTCTTGCTGAGTACTGGGTGCATGGCACGTTCTTGTTTGCTTCCGGGTATAACCTATTTCATATTCTACCGAAGCAGAACCAAACTTCGTATACGATCTATACTTTCGACCCGGTTGGTCCTGTACCCAAATTATCCTCTTGTTGGTTCCTCACGGTTGAAATAGTTACACCTTGAGGCAGGCTTGATGCTGATAGCCAATCCAGGATATTACTTGTATTCCGAACCACATATTCCAAATACCAGGCAGTCCATTAATAATTTCATAAGGTTCAGTTGAGCTTCCAAGTATTTAAAATCCTCATTAACTCTTTGAATCCGTTGGGGTTGATGAGCAACTTCCATAGGAGAAAGTAAAGTGACACCGAGGAGCCAAATAAAACGGCAAATAAAAATTGCTCAATAAAATGCACTAAGCTTACAAGAAAACCACACTTTATTGCTACTCAAGGCAATTTACAACACTCAGTACTACTACAACCTATGTGACGTGAACCTTGCAAGTGCTTAAGTACTATGATCGGAGGGCGGGTTACTGGAGAGCAAAGGAGCTAGCGGAGAGGTTGACAGAGCCAAAGCCATACCAAGCGCTCTTCGGGCGTGAGTTGCATCTCTGGCCAGTTCAGCGATGAGGACGTATTCGGCAATCATGTAACGGGGCATGTATGCCACAGCTGGGTCGTCATCCGAGCGAACGGGAGGAAATCTAACCCGTCTGGGAGTGATGGCCATGGTGGGATAGTAGCGGAAGGCACGATTGTCTTGCATCATGCTCTCCTGATGACGAAGAACAGTGAGGCCTGCCATAGCTGCAAGCTGGATGGCGCGCTCCGGGGTAGAGGCATAACCACCATGGAGACTATAGGTGCGCTTCCCCAAAGGTAGGCTGCCTGACAGAATGGCATTGGCATGATACTCAAGCACCAGTCCTGCAAGCGGGGTCTGGAACACTTGGTACCTTGGCATCTCTCCACTGGGATAGAGGAGACGCCAAACATCATGAAGCATGGATGCGAAACTGAGTGGTGCAGGGGCTGAGTCATAGTTAATCGGAACGGATGCCATCTACAAAATCAACCAGTTAGTGAACCAAATCTAAATGCATGCTATGTGACAAACAAATGCAACAACCAAATGCAGCAATTCAAATGCATCACACAAGCAAGCTGGGCTCTAGACTAACGGTTTTCTAACATCCGAGTTAGCTTGGTTGCCCTATAGCCAGACCTGCTCTGATACCAAACCTTGTGGCACCCCGGCTCAGAATCACCGGAGCACCCCGTATTCCAGCACAGAGATCAAGTCTTCTGGAATACGGCACTGCTTGGCATAGAACAAATTAGCGCTTTATTACTAATAGTTGGAATACAAGGGTTACAAAGAGTTTACAAAAGGTTGCAATGATGCAACTCCGGCTATGGTGACTCTATGCTAGCAGCGGTACGACTTCTAACAGCGGAACCACGACGTCGAAGATGGGCTCCACTCCGCAGGGACTCTGGCTGGGACACGTCTTAGCTCGCAACTCGTAATCCTTGGCTATGCAAACATGTCAACACCTACAAACTGGCATGACATGCCAGGTGAGTACTTTGAATGTACTCGCAACCTCACAACAAACACAAGCATCAAAACACAACAACCTCATAGCAAGTATGATTATATCAGATTCCAATGTTATTAAAAAGGGTGGAAGAAAATAATAACATGCTATTGCTAAACTATCCACCAAAAGTCACCCTTGCTAAAGTTACAGGAACCACTATGCTCTCGGCTACTCGGTTGAACCACTTACTCTTGTGACCAACTCTTGGTCACCTCAAGAACCTTGGACAATCATCCCCGAGATCGCCTACGAACATTACCAGCGGCCTTCCACCAAGTGGATACCTCACCATACTGAGATGAGTTCTTCCATCATTATCAAGTCATTCCTTCATTGGTGTTGATCAGACAGTGTGACTTAATACGAACTGTGTCCAATACCGTGGAAGCGGCTATTCGGATAGGTTTTACACTCTGCAGAGGTTGCGCACGTTACCCACACCATGGACATTCGTCCAACGAAACTCGCCTAACTTGTGTCCCTTACCTCGTACCACCGACATGTCCTTTCTGAGGTCATGCCCTTGGTGGACCCTGTGTCACTTCTGACACCTGCCACCATCGTGACCATACAACTTGTCCCAAACGCGGACCTGAGCTCAATAACCAAACTGGGCTCACAATGTTATCGTCGCCTACCTGATCAGGGTAGCACGCACGCATAACCTCCTCTCTTTGGCGGTACCGATGAAAGAGCACAAGGTTAGCCCAACTTAAGGCCGTCCCATTCCGGCAGATGTGGCTACACTGGAAAGCTCGGTTCAGTGGCATTTGATCAACAATGAAGGAATTTATCCCCGAGTGACCTTTTTGTCATAACTGGTATTCCAAGATCACAATAGCCCAAGAGGCTACATGACTAAGCTGCTACTACGGACTAGTCCATTACTGTGCCAGACGGAGTCACAAAGTAATCATAGACGGTAATCTCACATCCCAACAATGTCATCGCATCACCTAACTTGTAGACTACTAGCCAAATACAATCCTAATTATCAACATGACAGTAGCATATCCAAGGAATTTCCCCAAGTATTCTATAAATAAACCATTTATGAATGATTCAACTTTTAGTATGAAAATAATTATTTAAACCATGATATTGCAATGCAATCATGCAAATGAGAGTTGTGGCTTGCCTTGCATCAAGGAAGTGTGGAAATACTCCTGGTCTTCACCCCCTAGTCAAAATTACTCTGAAAAATATTTTTGAACACATTTGTAAATATCACATATAGCATTTTTCTCTGTCCAGAAATTCTAGACAACAGAGAAATATACCACAATTTACCAGCAAATAGAGGAGCTCATAAGAAAAATAATGCAAAAAGAATGAACTCATTTGGACTTATGGTTTAAAAGATATTGATGGTCAAAGTTGGGTTCAAACTTCTGAATTATTTGAATTTAAACAAAAAATCAAAAAACCCTGGGGCGGCCACGTCGAAGGCGTAAAGCGGGATTACGCCTCCCCTTGCGTACACCTTCGGGAGCGAAGGGAGTCACTTAAAGGTGGCCCCCTGGGTCAGTTTTAAAAGGAGAAGGAGGGAACAGAGGACGGCGGAGCTCACCGGCGATGTTCACCGGCGTAGAGGCCACGACGGAGCTGGGCGACGGCGGGGATGGAACAAGCGAACGATGACGAGCATGCTTGTACCCGCAGCTCGTTGGGAGGTGGCCGGACGGTGTCGGCCCCTTCTTCTCAGGCGGCGGCAAGGTTCGAGCGTCGGCGGATCCGGTGATTCCGACGAGCTCTCGAGCAGGAGAGGGGCGGGGAGGACCAGTGGAGTACCACGAGCTCGCTGGTGGTCTTGGTTGGGGTTGGGGTGGACGGAGTCGAGCTGGAGAAGCAGAGGCCGTGAGGCAGAGCACCTCACCGGAGATGGGGAAGGAGGGCTCCCCGGCTCTGCTGTTGGGTGCGGGGCGGCGATTAGGAAGTAGAGAGGGCGAGTGTTGAGGAGAGGGAGGCTCGGGGAGCGGCTTTTATAGCCGGGCGACGATGCCAGTAACAGATGCTGCCGCGGGGAAAACGCTAGTGTCCGTGTTGCATTGGCCGTCGTGCTGGCACCCGAACCACGTGGGGAGGTGACGGGAGAGGTAGGGCCTTAATGGCGATGGCGCGGAGCGGCGGGGAAGCTGCCAGCCAGCACGGCCACAGTGCGCATACTGTGCCGCGCGTGGTGGCGCTTGGCTGGGTCCGGCGAGGGCGCCCCCGGCGACGGGAGAGCTCCAGAAGGGCCAGGTGGACGGCGGGGAGGCTGCTGGCACTAGAGGACACGGCGAGGCGATGCGGATACGCAGAGCCAGCATGACCCGACAGGGTTTAGCGCCCAGAGCGCGACCTTGGCCATGGCAGACGCGTGGTCACCACGTGCACTGGCGCACGCGGTGTGCTCTGGCCCGACTGGTCATGTCTACGTGGTAGTCCTATCATCGAGTGATCTCCCTGTGCCTCTGGTTTGACAAGAGATGGCCTGGACAGCTGGCTAGCTTCCAGACAATTTTCTGGACAGAAACTTGGGCAAGAAGCCGGGGAAAAATGGCCAGGGCTTGGAGAGGAAGGATCTGTCACATTGAGGTGTAGTAGGAAGGTGCCCATGCTAGAAAAATTGCATACCAAATGGACAAGTTTGGGATGTAGTTGCTTTACAACTGCATTTCTGGTCTAGAAACTTGCTGATGATGATGCACTCACTTGGATGGGCTTCTGGAGTTGAAACTTGTTATTTGTGGGTCATTTGGTGGTGCCAATGTGCCATAAAAATTTCATAGCATTTGGGCAAGTATAAGTGGTACCTCCTTCACAAAGCTTTCCACTAGACAGAAACTTGGAGGAATTTTGTGGAGGTAATGGCTAACTGAAATAGGCCAAAATTTGGTGGAGTGTGATCATAAGGGTAGGAGAAGGTCCTGGATTAATTTCAGAATTTTTGGAGCAATACAAAATATAGTTGCTTCACAAACTGAAATTATGACCAGAAACAAAGATTGGATGCTGTGCTCACCATGAGTATGGAATCTTGAATGTTTTCACATACCCAAAGTTCACATGGTCCAAAGGATTTATGAGAATTTTCTTGGAATTTTTGGAAGAACCGAAATATAGGTTGCTTCGCAACCCAGAGCTCAAAGGGTTATTCCTTTAATGGAGAAGGAATATTCTAATTGGAATAAAATTGAGATTGGGTAAGAATGGAGATGACATGACTTGGGAGAAATTTTTGAAAGCTTTGGTTCATTGGGGAATGAAAATCAAAAATATTCCCAAGTTTCAAGTCCATAGAGCCATTCAAAATAAAATCCAAACCAAATTCCAAATGAAATTCAAATGGGTTTTTGAAAAGAAAAGTTGGTAAAAACCAGGGTGTCACAATCATTCTCCTTGTTGGAGTTATGTTGGTATAAATTTCACCTAAAGCCTATCCTAAGGACTATTGCTATTGTGGTGCTTATCAATGATCCGAGTTTCTCCTTCTCTTCTCGGTGAAAGAGGTTTTCATCTCTTTAAGGTCTCAAGCAATCAATTCTTCCGTTAGTGCCAGGTTGTCACCTCATAATTTTGAGATGTTTTCCATAAGCCCACAACAAGCTTATTCTTTTCGTTGTTGATTTTCCAACAACTCCGTTCAATCCTTCTTTGCAAGGATGCCTTTCAAATTCAATTATGGTACTAGTTGTCATTTGCTTCTCCATTCTAATCTTTCCAACGATCCAGCTTCTATTCTTTCGTTCCAGAGACATTGTGGTGTTTCTCTCTTCGACCCATTATCTCGTTTCGCCAAGATCGTGTTCTTTCCTTGCTTATCCATTCTACCGGAGTGTTGTGTCCTCTTTTCAAGTTCTTTTCTTCTTATCAAGCCTTGCTTCTCTTTTTCAACCGGAGTGCTGTCCAAATTCTTTCTTGCCCTTGTGCTAGTCTTCATCTCTTTGCAACCTCTCAAGGTTCGTTGGTTTCACTCGTATGTTAAAGATGCAACTTTGTTTTAACTCTTACTTTTCCTCTTCTCATTCCTAAGATCTCGGGACAAGATTTCTTGTAAGTGGGGGAGTGCTGTGACAGCCTGAGACCGATGCTTCAGTTGCCTTCCATGTATGTCGAGTTTCGCCACATTGATTGTTTGGTTGTTGCATTCATCATGGCATCTTGTGCTTTGCATCCGCATGTTTTCATAAAACTTGCATCCGTTCGTAGTTGCCGCTTCTCCTCGTTGCCGTTCATAGTTTGTCACTTCTCTCGAAGAGGTGAACGTTGGCCCATGTTTTCCGTTGACGTTTTCTCAGACCCGCTATCTTCGTTGACCTCTCTCAGTCCCCTCGCAACCTAGTCCGAAATCTTCCCCAAACCCGAACCGGGCGGTCATGACCGATGGGTCCCGATCGATCCCGAAATACCCCAAACATCTTCGGTTCTTTCTTTTGACCACCCGTTCGACCCAGAGCCGTCCGATGGCGAACGGACGCCCTAAAAACCCCTCATTTTATCTCTTTTCTATAAATAGTGGACAACCCTAAATTTTCGGGAGCTTGTCCCATCCCCGTCCCATCTCGCCGCCAGCCCCCTTCTTCCTCGGGATCCATCCCGAGCCAACTACCTCTCCTCTTCCCCGTCGACCACCTCCACCAGCAGCCTCCGACCACCTCCCTGGTCTTCAGCGCAGCCGCGCCCGATCCCCTCTGCCTCCACTCACAGCTACTATCCAACCACCTGCCCGAGCTCTTCCGATCGAAGCCACCAGAGAGCCCTGCTGCCCCGACCGAGAGCATCCCTGCTCGCTCGATCTGGGATCAAGAGGGAGCTCCTCCTGTTTGCTCCTCCCTCGATGGTGCCGTCGCCGCCGGCAAACCCAGCCACCTAGACCACGCCCCGTCTTCCCCATGCTCTCTCCCTCCTTCTAGTTCTTCTCTGTCTCCCTCTCTTAGTTTTTCCTTCTCTCTTTCTCTGTCACGTATAGGAGCTTCGCCCCGATGCCATGGCCGTCCTCTTCTTCCAAGTCCGCCGCCGCCAAGCTGTCGTGGATGCGCCGTCGCCCTTGCCTTCACTGCCGCGGCCGTGCCATCCCCGGCGAGCATGCTGCCAGCAGCGACGCCGCCGTCCTCGTCCCCGAGCTCGCCTCGCCCCTACCTCGGCCCTTCACCGGAGAATGCCGCCGTTCCGCGAGTCGCCGGACCAGAACCTCACCGGAGTTCCCTGCGCACCGATGCTCCCCTCAAGAACTTCGCGGCGGCCGTGTCTCTGTTCGCGGGAGGACCAGCACGAGTGCAATGCCCAGCCGCCGCACGCATCACCGCGCCAAGTCCCCAGCTTCCTCTGCCTCCTTCACACCTGGACTGCTCCGTCCCAGCACCGGCAGATTCCGCGAACCAAACGCGTCCTGCTTCCCACCGTCCAATTGGTACACGGGCCCAATGTCAGCGCTCCTAGCTATCCAGCGCCCTGTGCGCATCTTTGTTATCTTGCGCTCATGCCTGTGTATCCCAGTTCATTCCAGATTCGGCCCGATATATATTTTTTCTACTCTGGACGTATTTCTCTAATTATCTCCAGGAATTGCTGTTTTATGGAAAAACCCTCACACTTCATGCATTTAATAACTCCACTACCGTGCATCAGATTAAAATGATTTATATATGTAATATGCTCAGAATTTCATGTAGTTTCATAATATGCAACTTTCATCCATGTCAAAAATGTTTAAATTGCTGTTTGCATTAATTTGCGTAAATGACATGCTAAAATGGTTTATTTCATATCTAAGTAGCCGTAGCTCCGAATTAAATGAACTTTATATGTATATGGTCTACAAAAATGTGTAGATTAACATGCTGCTATTAATTTGCATGTTTAACAACTTTAAAATTGTGTTTTAGTTAGAACAGTAACAAATTCAAAATTTACATATGGGGATTTTCCGGAATTGTTGTTTGTTGTTTCCGGCCTCATTTAAATTGCCTAAATAGGTAGATTAATTATGCTTCACCTCTTGCCATGTTTAACAACATTTAACCTTGTCATGTGCATAAATGGGAGTGAACTAAATAATTGTTTGTGGAGTTTCATCAATATGCAACCCGTTGCATATTGAGCTTCACTTAATATGTAGTATTTGAATTGTTGCACTTTGTCGTGCCATGCCTCATTAAACCGGACATGCATCATATTTTGTTGTGCATCATGCCATGTTTATGCTTGTTTGTTTACCATGTTGTTTGCTTCTTTCTGGTTGTGCTTCTTCTCGATAGTCTGGTTACGTTGCGAAGTGTGAGGATTCGTTCGACTATGATTGTTCGACTACTTCATGGCTTTGATCTTCTTCCGAGCGGGATTTCAGGCAAGATGATCATGACCTTGGATATCTCTACTATCATTGCTTGCTAGTTGTCTCACTGCTATCGCTATGTCACGCTTCCTACCACATATATGTCAGCCTCCCATATGCCATGAAACAGCCTCTAACCACCCTTACCCAGCAAACCGTTGTTTGGCTATATTACCGCTTGCTCAGCCCCTTTCTTATAGCTTTGCTAGTTGCAGGTGCAGTTGCAAGTTGTTCCATGTTGGGACATGGATATCATGGGATATCACAATATCTCTTATTTAATTAATGCATCTATATACTTGGTTGTGTGTGGAAGGCTCGGCCTTTTGCCTGGTGTTTTGTTCCACTCATGCCGCCCTAGTTTCTGTAATACCGGTGTTATGTTCCTGGATGAGCGCTTCTAACACATGTGGGGCATATGGGAACCCCCCTGCTCATTCGTTTTAGGATAAACTTCTCCAGCAAGGCCCAACATTGGTTTTAACATTTGCTTAACATAATAATATTGATAATAAAATTGACGCATAGGGAGTTAGCGCTACCCGGGGATTTTAATTCAACATAATACAGGTGGCCAGTGCTGATGGTGCTGGTCCGAATTTGTTAACCGCCGGTGGCCGCAAGGGGCAACTTTGGAATTGGCCTACCGGAAGTTTGGACGATCCGGTCGTGTCCTGAGAATGAGATACGTGGCTCCTATCAGGATCGTCGACACGCCGGGAGGTCTTGCTGGTTTAGTTTTACCTTTTACGAGTGACTTGTCCACCGGGATTCCTTATCGTAAGCATCGTGTTATCATGGTGTGAGGATGTTCCATCGGATGCGTGTGGTAATTTATAATGGACTACTTGGAGCACCCCTGCAGGGTTAAATCTTTCGGAGAGCCATGCCCGCGGTTATGTGGCGACTTAGAAATTTATAACCTCCGGTTGTAGAAAACTTGACACTAAATCTAACTAAAATACATCAACCGTGTGCGTAACCATGATCATCTCTTTTCGAGGGAGTTCGAGAAGAGAACACGGTGGGGTTATGTTTGACTCGTAAGTAGGTGTTCAGGATCACTTCTGGATCATTACTAGATTGCGACCATTATGCGTAGTCACTCCTCCTATTCTTGTACTCGTAAGTTAGCCACCATAGAATGCTTAGTGCTTGCTGCAACCTCACCACTTAACCATTCCATACCCTTTAAACTTTGGTAGTCTTGATACCCATGGTTATGGGATTGCTGAGTCCTCGTGGCTCACAGATTACTACAACAATAGGTGCAGGTACAGGTAATGCGATGATCTGACGTGAGAGCGATGCTTGATCTGTTTGGAGTTCTTCTTCTGCTTCTTCTTCTTCGTCGATCATGGGATAGGTTCCCGGTTGGCAGCCTGGGACTAGCAGGGTGGATGTCGTTCTTCTTTTTCGTTTGATTTCATCCGTAGTCAGATCCTGCTCTTCTGTTTGATGATTGCTCTGTATTGATGTATTGATGTATTCATGCTGTAGCTTGTGGCGAGTGTAAGCCTTTATCTGGTATTCTCATCTATTCAGTACATGGTATGTTGTAATGATATCCACCTTGCGAAGCGTCTTCGATATGCGCTTCTATTCTTAGCGGGATTTCCGAGTTCCTTGAGGATGGGACCGCATATTGGGTGTTACAGATGGTGGACGGCGGTGGTGGGGGGTGGTGGTCGGGCCATGGTGGGGCTTCGCCGGAGGAAATACTCAACGCGGGGGGGGGGGGGCTAGAGGGATGGCCGGGGCGGTGGAAGACCGTGGTTGGGGCGGTTTAGTGGAGGGCGGGGCGGCGAGCCAGTCGCGGGAGCACCGCCGGCCACGGGGGCGGGGGCTGGTGGTTCAGCCATCGGCCCGTGCGGTGGTCTGTCAGGGAAGAAGAGGTGAGGAAGAAGGGTTAGGGGACGTAGGATCTTCATCCAACTGCCTGAAATGGTCGACTGACCCAAATGATGAAAGTCAGGCGACTTGCACGTAGCCATTCCCTTTATATTCAATACCATGCCACTTATAATTACAAACTTATATGTTCAAATACGAATCTGATATGATGCTGATATTACTAAAATAGAGAACGTTTAATTGGTCAGCTAATGTTCCTTCTTTTGTTTCAATAAGCACGTGCGCAACATATAGAGAGACTGTCGGGAGTTGCATTCTTTATGCGCTCTGGTTCATCATGGGTGGGCAACGAACATTTTATTATCCAAAATCTGCTTGCTCTTCTTTAACATGTTCCTCTTCTGTTCTTCTTTAACAGTATGTTCCTTGTAGTGAAGAGGAGCAGGGATATTTGCAGTCTACAGGTCTATTCAGTCGCTTGTGATGGATGCTTTCAACTCTTCGTGTTGGTCTGCCATAATAACCAGGAAATGTTGGGAGTTGTGTCACCTTTGAGAATTAGACTGGTAGTAACAGTACCGCGCCTTCAGTTGAAGAGAGCTAGTATCCGAAACCTTTCTAGCCATACCGGCAATACTAGCCCATATTTTCCAGCAAGTTCCACTTTCCTGATTTTACTCGTGATGCTTAGGGTTTTCCCATTATATCTACACTATGATCTGCGTAGGTGCTTTGTGTCATACTAGCAGCACTCCACCCTTGAAGCTAAACAACACACCAATCATAATTCCAAAGCTTAGTTGTTCAAATACGAATGTGATATGATACTGATATTAGTTAACAGACACACATTTAATTGGTCAGCTAATGCTCCCACTTGAGTTTCCAAATGCATGTGGCCACATATAGAGAGACAGCAGGGAATTGCATTTCTTTGGGTGCTCTGATTCATCATGGGTGGGCAACCAACATTGTATAGAAAGAAGCGGAATCTCCATAATATGCTTCCTCTTCTATTCTTTAACATTGTCGGTGTACTAAGACATGGGTGCCCTCGTACCCAGAATTGTGCACAAGCAGTTGTAGCTACCCTTCCGGCAAGGGCTTGACAGAGGATAACTACGACTCAAGACTCAACACCAAGATCATGAACAAGACTTCAAGGCAGTTCATCGAGAAGTACTATTCTCGTACTGAAGATCGACGCTGCCCATGCCGGCAAGCTCCGCCCCGGCAAGGTGAAGACCAAGACTATGGTTGCCGGCAAGCCCCCTTTGCCGGCAAGCAAGGCCTGGCAAGCTCCATGCCGGCAGGCTTGTTCTATCCCATTACCGCTCCACCTCACCATCGACCAAATAGGCTCGTATGCTAGGTGTCGAGCGGGCAGACAGTGAACATAGCCGGCCAAGGTACGTGTCAGCATGCCACGCCAAGATTAACTTTAATGACACCCGTCCCTGGGACCTGTCAAGATTACAGGAGGGCGCCAGGACCAGTGGTACAGATCTTTTGCCCAAGGCCTCGCCTCCCCAACGTAGCACCTAACGGTGCATTAAATGCATTTGTCTTACCTCGTCGAAAGATAGACGTGGTGATGGTGCAAGTCACTGTCCATACTCTGTAATGACCGTCTTAGCCATTGTGGTAACCCTTGGCCTATAAAAGGAGGCCCACGGCTACAGGTAGAATGGTCGACACCCAGCTCAATTACATGCAGTAGCTGCATTTCCCGTGCACCTTGCCGGAAGACTGCGCTCCATGTAACTTGAGTTCATACGCGATCAAACACAGAACAAGAGTAGGGTTTTACGCTCATAGCGACCCGAACCTGGATAAATCCCCCGCGTGTTCTTGCACCTACTGAAAACCTGCTCTTTGTCCCATGCATGTCCCCTGAGCCGAATCGCAAAGGGGCCCGTTCGGTCCCATAGATCGTCGTTTCCCACGACATCTTCGGCGTGCTAGGTTGGGTGATTGTGTGTCACAAATCAGCTTTTTGGTAGTGTGAGTACCAACTTCATCATCTTCGTCGATGGCGCCGAAGAAGAAGGGTGGAGCCACGACGGCTCCTACCATGTCCAAGCCACCTTCCCAGACAGCCGCAGGCGGCACAGCCGGCGCGGGCGCTACGGTTGGGATGGGTGGAGCAGGAGGCACAAGTGGTGCGGGTGCCCAGCACCCCCGCCACGTTGCTGAGCCTAGCCACAGGACCGGTGACATCGCAGCTGGTCAACTTCCAAGACATTCCGGTGAGCACAATCATCATAGTAATATAGTTCATACTGCTGCGACCTAGAACCCAGCCGCCGCAACATCCCAGAATGTAGTGGCGATGTCCAACAACGGCGCGAGGCGTACGCCGCGACCATCACAAGATGGGCACGACACACTCCCCCACGTTGCTGGCGCTTCCAGACGACCACAAGGCGAGATCCCTGTGCAGCAACTTCCGATTGCTCAGGGAGCGCTGCCACCACCACCACGTCCGCCTGTTGGCGTGCATGAGCCGCGGCGGCATGGACGTAAAGAACCTCTTTCTGGCTTTGCCAGGAGTCGAGTGACGCCTCGTTCTGTGCTCCCAGCCATGCCAACCATGGCGGCAGAGGCCATGGCGCGGGTTCAAATACTTTAGAACTTCCCGCCAAGCCCGGACAAGATGGACGAATGGAGAGCCACCATTCAGAGTCTCATCAGTTTTGCCGATCCCGACAAAACACAAGACGTGGGGATGTCGCGGCGACCACCCACCACGCTGGCGGGACCGTCCGACTACCTTGCCGGAGACGCCGCACCAACGGTGCAGTCGCCTTGGCACCCCCCACCGTCACAACGGCTGGCCCGCCGATCAGACGACCATGACGTGCTGTCTACGGCCTCGTTGGATCTGTGGTGCTGCCAAGATTAGCGCCAAGTGCTCCGCGAGCGGTGCGACAAAGATGCCCGCATGAAGATCGAGCGGCGCCGGGAAGCACGCCGTCAATTTGATGACCGTGCCAGGCCGGCAGTAAATGTGCTCGCTCCAGTAGCCGCTGGGTACTTGCCCTACGATGTGGGGTGCCCAGCGTTTACTCATGAGCTGCGGCAAGTTCACTGGCCGTCTGTTCGTGCCTTCATGCCAGAGCTGCCCGACAAGTACAACGGCACGCTCAACCCAGCCGAGTTCCTTGGCATCTACACCATCGCGGTGGAAGCTGCCAGGGGACGGGACGAGAAAGTGCTGACCAACTACTTCCCGTTGGCGCTTCGGCCCAACGTCAGGTCATGGTTGATGAACCTGCCTGAGGGCTCCATTTCTTCTTGGGCGGATCTATGCCATCATTTCGTTGGCGCTTACCAGGGTGGCCACAAGCTCCCTGGTCAGCCTAGCGATTTGCAGTTGATCCCCCAAAGAGATGGAGAGAACCTCCGCAAGTACATACAACGGTTCAGCCGTGTGCACCACAACATCCCCGACATCCATCCCGCCGCTGTTGTTGCCGCGTTCCACACGAATGTGCGCAACCGCAGGATGCGGTCAGAGATGAATGTCGAGCAGGTCAAGACCATCAACGATCTGTATGCCTTAGCGGATAGGTGTGCACGTGCTAAGGAAGGGAGGCGACTCCCTGGGGAAGATGCTGGTGCAGACGTAGATTCCGAGGAAGACGACGCATCAACCCCACAGAAGAAGAACAGAAAGCGCAACAGAAAGCGCAAGAACAAGACTGTACTGGCCGTCGAGAGCTTCGGCGACACCAACGCCACCAAGAAGCCGAAGGCAGACATGCCGGGTGCGATGGCTGCCGGGAAGCTGTGGCAGTCGAGAAGGCCGGCAAGACCGGCGGCCGTACTGCAAGATCCACCGCACCAAGTGTCGGGGGGATAACCCCCGGGTAGGGTCATCGGCGCATAACATTTTCAAAACACTGGGGCGGTCAACACTCCTTGATCCGGCCCGCTCGCCAGCCGGCCCGATAACCCTCGACTCGGCCCGGCATGTCGAAGACCTTCTACCCGGCCGGCTCCCTAGCCGGCCCGAAGACCCTCGACCCGGCCAGGCGCCTTGATGAAGCTCAACCCAGCCCGCACGCCAGCCGGCTTCATGGCCCTTGACCAGGCCAGGCATGACGAAGGATCCCGAACCGGCCAGGCCGAAGGCGGCGGGAGCTCAAGCCGGCATCGGCTCTAGCCGGCCAGGTGACGAGACAGCCCCCACGACGGAGCGAGTGTGGCTACAGTATGCACCGCCCCGTAGACCGGGCGAGCATGGCTACAGGGAGCCCGGATATCGTGGCCCGGGGTCGGCGGCGGCGACCCGGCGGGGCGTTGTAGCAGAACAGTGCCCGCCGCACCGTGATGCAGGCTTAGACATGTTGCAGTACCTGGCGGCCGGGGGGGCCACAGCCGGCGGGTCCCACTGTCCGGTATGAGACAATGACCGCAGGGCCCCGTGCCTCGTAGATTACCATTGTACCCCAGGGGAGCCGGACTATAATACCCCCGGGGAGCCCCCCATGCAAAGAGAGACCCAACTCCTGATCCCCCCGCGAAGCACTCCACCGTTAAACCCGGAGAAGAGAGCAAGACCTCCTTCCTCCTCCGCCATAACAGCTCAAGGAGCCCCATTGTAGCTCATGTGGTGATCCATCTAGTCGAGTTTGCAGGACTAGGGGTGTTACCTCCCCCGAAGGGCCCCGAACCTGGGTACATCGTGTGTCGTTCACTACTTGTCGCCACTCTCGCCTCCGGAACCCTCCGACGTCCTCCGGCCCCAACCATGTTCAATTAGCCAACCCATGGCATCTGCTATGATAATACCAGGACAGTTGGCGCCCACCGTCGGGCCATCCGCGGCGTCGGCCGGAGTTTTGTTCCGGACGAGACCCTTCACTCCCACCGGCGAGCGCATCGCGCACGGCCTGATCAGCTCGCTTGGCGTGGTTGAGCACGCCGGCCCCAACGCGACGCCAGGCGCGGCCTTCCTTGTCGGTGGCTCCATCGTCCCCTTTGGCGAGCTGCGCGTCGCCGTCACGCTCGTGCCGGACGAGTACCCCAGCGAGGTGCTCATCTTCACTTACCCGCCACCGACCGGCGGCGGCTGCATCACCAGCGACGTCGATAACCTCTGCGTCCGCGTGGAGGTGCTCGCGACTGGGTCCAGTACCACTACCTGCCGCGCCAGGCGCGCTGCCGAGGCGGCCCCTCCGAATGCGGCTGGCGCCGGCCAATCCGACCCGCTGCTGGCCACGCTGCAGAATCTGCGTACCCCCATCGCACCGGGCGCCGACACGGCAGCGGCTGCTGTCGAGCTCGAGGCTTCCCGCAAGCGCCTTTTCACCGAGGCCAACGAGTTGGTCAACGCGCAGCGCCGGCTCGAGTCCGTGCGACGCGAGCACAACACCGCCTACGGCCTCATGCCTCCCGGCATCGAGCCTAGCCGGCGTGGGGAGGTCCGACAACGTGGCGCCATCATTGGCGAGCTCTTCGGGGCCAACCGGCCGGTCTCTGCCACCCCCAACCAGAACCTGAGGGCGGCACAGGCGGCCGCCGCCGAACTCGAGCACTTGGAAGGCGAAGCCCTGTTGGAGCAACAGCGGCGCGTCCAAGATCTCGTCGCCGCCGCCAACCAGCAGCGGGACCAGTTTGAGCCGGCGCAGTCCGGCTCGGCCCCTCCGCACCAAGACACCGACCCGCGCCGGGACGACCGCCCCCGGAACACCATGCAAGCCTCTTCCTCGCCCGGAGCCAGCCATGGAGGGCGAGCGCGCAGCCGCCGGGTGCCCCGGCATCGGCGGGACGCCCCAGCCATCACGAGCCGAAACCTGGAGCCGGTCGACTCGGTGCACCAGCGGAGGGCCCCTCAGCCTTCGCCACAGGGATCCGATGGGCAGGCCGGCCACGGACACTTGGCGGGCTGGCTCAGACCCCGTGACATCCCTGATGAAAACGATGCCCGCCAACGCATCGACCAGCTAGCCCAATCACTCGCGCTCGAGGAAGAAAGCTTGGTAGGACTGGTGTGTTTTGGCTTGCGGATCCACGAGGAGCTTTTCCCCAGGGGTTTCGTGCTCCCGCGCGACACCCCTAAGTACAGCGGCGTCACCAAGCTGGAAGACTGGCTGAGTGACTACATCACGGCTGTCGGCATAGCCGGCGCCAACAGGCGCGTCGCGGTCCGTTACATCCCCCTCATGCTGCTCGGCTCGGCCCGGACATGGCTTAACAGCCTAACGGCTGGCAGCGTCAACTCCTGGTTGGACTTCGAGGACGCGTTCGTACCCAACTTCACCAGCACGTACAAGCATCCGGGTCGGCCTCGCCAGCTTTCCATGTGCGTCCAGGGCCCGGACGAGCCTCTCCGCGACTTCCTCACGCGGTGGACCAAGCTACGCAACTCCTGCGAGGGAGTTCACGAGGTACAGGCCGTCCAGTACTTCGTCGACGGGTGCCGAGACGACACCCTACTCAAGCACCGACTGATGTGCGACGAGCCAGACACCCTGGCAGAGCTCATGGCAGTGGCGGACAAGTATGCCACGGCCGACTCCGCGATGCACGTGAAGATCACGGTAGACGCAGTGGACAAGCCGATCCCCGCTCCACTGACCGCCCCGAAGCCGGCTGGCGACGGCAACCAGCGCTAGCCGAACAACAACGCCAACAAACGCAAGAACGAGCAGCCGGACGCCCGTTACGGCGACCGCTAGGTAGCGGTCATCGAGGAGGAGTCGCCTGCCGAGCAAGGAGGCACCCGGCGCCGGCAGACCGGCAAGGAAACCTGGCAGCCCAAGCTCACCTTCGAGCAAATGCTCGATGCCCCCTGCAAACATCACAGCGGAGGGAAGCCGTTCGGGCACACAGTGCGGAACTGCAGGTGGACGCAACGTCTGGCACGGGGCGAGGGCGCCGCCCTCCCTCCACCGCCTTCGCCGCCTCCGGCAGCTGCCTAGCCGGTCCCTGCTCCGGCACCGGCTCCTGCCGCCAACCGGCTCCGCGACGACTACCCGCATCCGGACGCCTCATACATCGTCTTCACCAGCCAATCGGAAGACAAGCACAGTATCCGCAAGCATGCCCGCGAGGTGAACGCCGTCATCCCCGCCGTCCCCCAGTACATGCACTGGTCCGAGAGGCCGGTCACCTGGAGCCGGGAAGACCATCCGGCCGTGATGCCCACGCCGGGCAGCTACGCCTTCGTCCTCGACCCCACCTTCGTGTCCGAGAGGCGCACCTGCCATTTCACGCGGGTCCTCATAGTCGGCGGCAGCAGCATCAACATCCTCTACCATGACACCAAGATCAAGCTAGGCCTCAAAGAGAAGCAGCTACAACCCAGCAGAACTACTTTCCATGGCATTGTGCCTGGCCTCTCTTGCTCCCCGATCGGCAAGGTCCGACTGGACGTGCTGTTCGGTGACGCGCGCAACTTTCGCCGCGAGCCGATCTGGTTCGAGGTGGTGGACCTGAGTAGCCCTTACCATGCACTCCTAGGCCGGCCGGCATTGGCCAAGTTCATGGCGATCCCCCACTACGCTTACCTGAAGATGAAGATGCCGGGCCCCAAAGGGATCATAACCGTAGCCGGGGACTTCAGGAAGTCCGTCGAATGCGCGGAAGCCGGTTCGAAGTTGGCCGAGTCCCTAGTCATCGCGGAGGAGAAGCGCAAGTTTGACCGGCTCCTGGCGCTGTCCCACAGGCAGCCAAGCACGCCGAATCGGTCGCCCGGAGGCGCACCACAAGCGCTGCCGGTCACGGACGGACCAAGCCGGCAAGATGCCCCCGTCAACTACCTCGTCAGCTCAGTGCACTCCCACGACGACGACGACGTCGTCGCGGGGCTCTACGCCCGCATGAGCATGCTTGGGATCAGCTCCCGACCTGCCGAATCGCTCCCAGCCTGCCCCAAGCCGCCGCACTACGGGTAAGGCTGGACCAGCTCGCCCATAGGTAGTTTGCGCGCGCGACGGTGCGAGGGAGGGACGAGCTCGCGCCGATGGCTGGGAGCGACAGGCCCCAGTCCAAGCCAAAGCCTCGGCCCCCCTCTCGAGGATGGACGTGCCAGAGCCGGCGGTCCCGTCCGCACCCCCTCCTCCAGGTGGCGATCTTTGTCTTGGGGGCTCCGCAATGATTCCCGACGAGCAGGCCGGGACGCCGGCCGCCTCCCTCGAAGGGTATCCCGGCGTCTTCTGACCCTTTGGCTTGGCCAACGCCGTGGCCGGGTACCGGCACCTCCTCCAGCTTCGGCTCGGCCCCGGGCCCGGCTGGTCGATCTAAGCCTTTCCCCTAGGGAAGGGACCTCTGACGGCAGTGAAGCTCCTGACGGCGTTACCTGCTACGTCTTCAATGGGTGAGTTGGAGCCCCGTCCTGCTCCTGGCCGGAACGACGGCGGGCGCCATCGGCCTGGGAGCAGCCGCCCGGTCCCGTGGGCTGCTGTTTCAGGCCTAGCAGGGTCCGCATTAGGCAAAGCAAGATGAGAACGGCGTGTGTGTGTATATCGCCCCTTTTGGTATCAGTGTAGCCACCTTTGGCTCTCGAATGAATGTAGTACGTGCCACGAGTTATGCTCAGGGGCTACCCCCCTCTTTACTTTTGTCAAAGGTTTTCGTGTATAAAGCACCTCTTACACATCTTCGATCCCCCCCTGCCGGGTCGGCGCGTCCAACCGCGTTGGCTCAGGGCCTCACCGGCCGCCTTCCACCGCCGGCGAACATAGCGTGTGCATCGCCTAGGACCTTCTCTGCGCCACGAGGCCATAGAACAGAACCCGGCTGTCCGGCTGGCAAGAGTCAAGGGCCGGAAGCACTCACGTAGAAAAACGGCTAAGGAAGAGCGGCCGGCTCGGCTGAACAGGTTCCCATGAATGCTCGTCGCCACGCTGATCGGCAGTGCTCCGGCCGGCTCCCCATTTGCAGCCGGCCGGCCAGGCGGCGAGTTCGCCCGCGCTCACGCCCTAAGAGCCTAAGTATGGTGCAGCCTCTTTCAATCCGACTCCTTGCCCCAGCTACAGACCGGCTCTCGGCTGTCCAGCTGGCGGGGAGAGGATCGAGAAGAAAGGGGCACAGGAAGAAGGTCCAAGGGAAAGGAGCAGGGGCGAGCATACATGAACAAAACATATACATAAGCATACTTAGCAAAGGGCCCATGGCCGAGACTCTTCAGGTTTAAAATACACCCAGTGGGTGGAACTGCGAAGTATCTAATTACAGCTATTCAAGGCCGACGAGGCGGTGCAGAAAACGGCCCTCTAGGCGTAGGACTCGCCGGTGCCGGATCGCCGCAGCTCCTTCGTGGCGCCGGAGTCCGGCTCGGCGTCGGTGTGCGTGTATGCCTCGCCGCTCGAGTCGCCCACCCCGTCGAGCATCTCAGCCTGACTGCTGTCTAGATCACCGAAGAGTAGCTCGTAGCTATCCTCCGGGATCTCCTCACCGCCAGCGTTTCGCTCCCTGAAGAACTCATCCTGAGGGGTGAAGGCAGCAATCGCGCTAGCGCGGCACGCGAGTGGCTCCGCCCGCTCTAGCAGGTCGGCCTCCGCCTCCGCCCGCTGCGTCGCCAGTTGAGCCAAGCTCACCCCCGGGTACCAGGAGAGTGCGAGCCGCAGCGCCATCGCCATGCCGGCTCGCGCGGCAGAGAATCTCCAGGCACTGATCCGGGCCGGCGCCATCTCCAGCCATCGGCCCAGCCGGTTGATGGTCCCCGGCTGGACCGCATCCGGCCAGAGGGTACGCACCACTGTCAGGCTGGCGTCTCGGAGCTGGTTCATGACACGCCCGAACGTTCGCAAGCGGGCCTCGACGGCGATCGCCGTCTCCTCCACCGCCCAGGCGGCATGTCGCTCGACGCGGTTCCTGGCCGCCCGCTGCTC
The DNA here is from genome assembly GCA_039707655.1 of Elymus sibiricus. Lineage (NCBI taxonomy): Eukaryota > Viridiplantae > Streptophyta > Magnoliopsida > Poales > Poaceae > Elymus > Elymus sibiricus. Next base: position 181,081,946 of record CM077670.1, read on the forward strand.
GTCCCGATGGGAGCTCACGGCACCTTTGGCCACCTCCTGGGTTTCCGGAAGGGCACCTGAAAGAAAGGACGTGAGGAACCAATCGGTAGCTGAAGCCGGTCGAACGACGCAGGTAAAGGGAGCACCCAAGGCTTACCGGCAAGAAGCGCATCAATCTGATGCACCTCGGCAAGCGCCACCTGCTCCTTCAATGCCCACGTTTCGTCCTCCTCCGCTAGCGCCCGCCGATGCTCCTCCGCCAGCTGGGCTAGCTCGGCTCGGTGGGCGTCCGTTTGCCGCCCCTGCTCTGCCTCGAGCTGGGTCACCCGCCCCTACAGAAGGTCGCGTTGCTGGCCGGCGCGCGCCAACTGGCGTCGAAGCTCCCGAGACCCGATGTGGGTGGCTGCGAATCAAGCAGGCCGGGCGGTCAGCGGGGCGGTGAAAATCGAAAAAGAAAAAGATGAGAAGAGCAACGATCAAAAAAAGAGATTCGGCCCGGCAGCAGAGCAACCGGCCCGATCCTCGTGGGCTACACCCAGTGGGTGCGCTGCCGCGCCCCCACTGAAGGAAAACAATGTACCACGAAAGCGCTGTAGTTTCACGTCCCTCGCCACGAGCTCGGCCCCGGTCGCCTGGTACACCCTGAGCAGCCACCGGTAGCTGCTCGCGCGTTGGTCGTGAAGCCCCTGCAGGAGGAAGATTAGCAACCAAAGCTTTCCAAAAACAAAAGGGGGGGAAGGAGAATGAAACTCACGGCAACGGCCTCCTCCAGCCGGGCAAGTTGCTCCTGTGCCCCCTCAGAGGACCCCTGCAGGAAGCGATGGCAGTTGGCAAACTCCGCTCGCACTTGATCCAAGGCCGCCGTCCGGGACCTTGGGCGCTTCCCGCTGGGGGTCACGCCGGTGCTCGCCCAATCCCTCTACAGCTGCGCGGCCGAGCTCGCAGTAGCTCCGCTCCCGGAGGTGGCCCTCACGCCGCCCGATGGTATCTCCCCTTCGGCCCGACGGCCGGCTTCGCCAGGACCCCCGCCGCCGGCTCGAGCGCCGCTCTCGCCCTGACTGGTGGTAGGCGCGTCGGCAGCCGACCTCGGCGAGAGGGTTGCCGGCTCACCAGAACGCATCGGGTGCAGCGGCGAGCTCGCGACCCAGGATCCCCACACGGCGCTCCCAGCTCCGCCCGGGCGCGTCGCACCCCTTCGCGCCACCGCGTCCGCCCACGCCTTCGTGGAAAGTTCGGCCTCCTCCAGCATAGCCCGCTCCAGATCCTTCCAGGCGGCGCGCTCCCACTCCTCGGGCGTGGAGGCCCCAGCATCGCCTTCCACGACCAGGGCCGACGTCCCCGCGGCTGTGAGGACGATGGGAGCACTGCAGGCCATGCGGGGCGAGATAAGCAAGCTAAGGGAAACGCAAAACAGCAAAGGGCCCGGGATCGTACCCCAGACCGGCCAAGCAGTGCTTACCCAGTGCTCGTGGGGATCGCCCATTTCGGGGCCGGCGTCGGTACAAGACAACGCGCCCTCTTCGCGCTCGGGCGCCTTCCTTCCGGCTGTGGCCCAGCCAAGCGTTTCCCGGGCGACGTCCCGACCTCCTGCTTCCCATGCGGCCGGGCGGGGTCCTCTGGCCGGCCGGATGGCTCCGGCTCTACCCCCCTCCCCAGCTGTCGGGGTTGGTGAACCCGGGGTACCACGACCCGTCTGCCCGCGACCCAGGGCGTGGCGCCTGGCGGAGGCCCAGATAGGCGGCCCACCAACGGGCGCCCCAGAGCAAAGTCACCTCACAAGGCTCCAGCCTCCCGACGCCCCCCTCGCGAGGCCCTCTCCCGAGCTTCCGGCCTCCCGATGGCTCGGGCCTCCCGAGGAGCCCTCCTCAGGGAGCGGGCAAGCAGGACTAAGCTGCGGTTCCACCCGAGGCCCCCTCACGAGGCCACCTCATGAGGGCCCGTCACGAGACCGCCTCACGAGGCCACCTCATGAGGCCCCCTCACGAGGCGGTCCCCCGAGGCTGCCTCCCGAGGCCCCCTCATGAGGCGGTCCCCCGAGGCTGCCTCCCGAGGCATTCTCTCGATGGCTTACAAGGCAAGGCCGTTCAGCGCAGCCGCGCAGTCTGGGGCCCATCACGTGGGTGACGCGCGCGGCGACGAGCAGCAGTAGAGGCCGTGCTAGCAGGCGCGGATGAAGATGGTTTCCTCTTTTGTGTTAAGGGAGCAAGGCCAGCTATCTACTCTCCAAAGCGACCCCAAAGGTTACCCGATCGGCGAAGGAAGACCAAGACGACGGGCGCGCAGGGCGGAGGTCATCCCCGAGCCCACCGGCGCGTCATGGATCATGCTTTGGCAGGCGAAGACCACCTTTAGTCAGGATAGCCTGAGCACCTGTCCCCTTTCAAAATCGCCAAGTGTGGCAACCCTTCCCGCCTAAGCTTCGAGGGGGAAGAGGACCAAGGCTGATATAAAGGGCAGAGCAGCCATTGTAGAAGAAGAGACCCATAGAGCTCGGATCGGCTCTTGTTCTCACCATCCTCAATCTTGTACTCTCTCTATCTCGCACCAGAGCAATACCAACCAAGCAGGAGTAGGGTCTTACACCGCAAGGTGGCCCGAACCTGGGTAAACCGCTGAGTCCTCGCTCCGTCCCTCGCTAGCGCGCTCTCGCCGTAGCTCAACCGAGGTAGGAGACGAAGCGGCAGAATGAGCTCACCCCAGTGTTCGAACCTTTGGGTCCCCGGAGCCCGACTTCCGACATTTGGCGCGCCAGGTAGGGGTGCGCTACTGTTCTTCTGCTCCGCCCTCAGCTCCACCAACCCCATGGCCGACGCACGTCGCGAGCGCGCCGAGCGCAGGGCTGGCCGCTTGGCTCAGACAGAGCCGGTGGCCCGCGGCAATCGCCGCCGCCCCGAAGCCGAGGCTGCCACCGCCACCGACCCCGCTGCCCGCGAGTAGCAGGATTCTTCCCACCACCCGTCCGTGCGGGCGAACGGCCACACAACCACGGCCTCCTCCCTCGCCCACCGTTTGCCGCCAAACCCGCAGGCCGCGCTGCCATGGCGCGCGAGCTGCTCCGCTACCGTCCGGATGATGCCGGCTACGACGCCTAGCTTGGCCGCATCACCGAGCTCGTCAACGTCGCCGGGGATGCTCCGACGCCTTCTCACTCGCTCCGCCCTCCGACGTCTGGTGCTGGGGACCTGGCGCACGGCGCTCCCCCGCCACCTCCTCTGCGCGACGAGCGTGCCGGGCCCCAGCGCAGCGCGCGGGCTCGTGAGCCGTCCCGCGGCGCGTCCTCGCCAGACCGAGATGAAGCCAGCTGCCAGATCATCCGCCGAGCGCCCCCCAACGCGCGAGTGCTCCTCGAGCGGCAGCGCGAGCGCCAGGACCAGGCCGTTTAGAATGTTGCAGCGGCCAGGCGTCAAAACCGCGCCGCCCTCGCTGGCGGCGTCCACTCGAGCGACGTGGGCTACCGTGCCTTCACCCGCGAGCTGCGTCACGTGGTCTGGCCCGCGAAGTTCAAGCCTGAGCTGCCGCCACGCTACGACGGCACCCCCAACCCCACGGAGTTCCTCCAGCTCAGCGTGCTGAGTGTCGAGGCGGCAAACGGCGATGACAAGGTCATGGCGAACTGGTTCCCCACGGCCCGCGCTCCTGGCTCATGAACCTCCCCGAGGCTTCCATCTCGTCGTGGGCCGAGCTCTGCAGCCAGTTCATCGCCAACTTCAAGGGCACGCAAGACCGCTCCCTCACCATCAATGACCTGCGGCGTGTTCGGCAGCGCCTAGACGAGACCCTCCGCAAGTACATCCAGCGCTTCAGTCAGGTGCGCAACAAGATCCCGCGCGCCTCTGACGCGGCCGTCATCTCTGCGTTCTCCACAGGCGTCATGGACATCAAGATGCGCGAGAAGCTCGCCATCAACGGTGAGCTCGACTCCGTGCTCGAGCTGCTCGACCTCGCCGACAAATGCGCCAAGGCTAAAGAAGGCCGCCTCTTCGTCCACAACGACCCTGACGCGGCGTTCGACACCACCAAGGCCAAGAGCAAGGACGTCAAGCGCAAGGGCCCTGCCGTGCTTGCGGCGGAGCCCGAGCAGAAGCGCGGCCGTGACCTCGACGAGCCCAGAAAGGACAACTGGCGACTCTGTGCTTTTCACAACGTCCGCTCCCACAGCACCGAGGACTGCCAGGTGCTCAAGCTGCTCCGCGACGCGCGCCAGGGCCGCTGAGACGATCGCAATGGCCGCGGCAGCAACCATTGGGACGGCCGCAATGGGAACGGGAACTTCCGTCAGGGCTGGCACGACCAGCCTCGTGAGGCCGCCTGGCGCGACCAGCCTCGTGAGGCTATTTGGCGCGATCAGCCTCGTGAGGTAAACCCGCAGGCCAACGCCGCTCTCCCGCCGCTGCCGCCGCCGCCCTGGAAGAATGACGTCAACCAGCCTGACGAGGGCGCTGGGGGCTACCAGGAGCCTCGCGCGGTTGCCTGCATCCTCGGCGGGACTCAGGCTCCCATGTCCTCGTCTACGGAGCTGAGGCGATCCTTCCTTCAGAGCTTAAGCACGGCTCCCCATGAGTCCTTGCCTTCGACGAGGCGCGTCAGGATGGCTCGCGGGAGACTGATCTGCTGCTCCTCGAGGAGGGCCGCCGCCAGGCTGCTCTTCGCACCGCGAGGTACCCACAGGCCCTGCGTCGCTACCGCAGCCGCAACATCCGCCCTCGCACTCTCGAGGTCGGCGACCTCGTCCTACGCAGTATCCTCTCTAGAGAGGGACTCCACAAACTCTCACCCATGTGGGAAGGCCCTTTCAGGGTTGCTCATGTCTCCAGGCCCGGCGTCGTCCGGCTGGAGACAGAGGAAAGAGTTTCAGCATATGACGCGCGGAACGTCCGACCCCTCCGCAAGTTCTGCTCGTGGCCCCCATGAGTACAAACAAAATGGGGTTGTACACGCCCCGGAGCCTCTCATTGCGCCAGCCTGATGGGCCTGTGAGAGCTCCAGCCCATGCCCAAGTGGAAGCCCCATGCTCCGCGCTGGCGGAACAATCAACTGAGGGCGCCCCACGGGCTGCACCAACCTCAAGCTGACCCGTGCCGAACACGACGGCCGCATCTCCTTCTGGTTGTGTAATCAACCTTATTATTTCGTCAGTTCGTTGATGGCAAGCCGTGCGCGCTCATGGCGTCCCTCCTGAGCTTCACGCGAATGGGGGATGGACACGGTGCCTGTGCTCGGGTCAGTCCCAGCAGCGCTGAAAAACCCAAGTGACCGAGCTCTGGCTCGCAGGCCTGCTCCCGTGCACGTCACCTCACCAAGATCCTTGGTGCCTTATCTTCTCGCATAACGCCCATGAGTGGGTCAACGAGCGCGCGCGGCTCCCCCAGCACGAGACCTTGCGCCTTGCAATTGTCTCAGGAGCAGGTCACACGGAAGGCCTCGCGAGCGTGCCTCATGAGGTAACCCGGCGGCAGGATGCCCCCCGAAGCCTCGGGAGCACGGCTTCCGGAGCCAAGCCCGACAGAGCCACGCCAGCCGAAGGCCTCACGAGCGGAGACCTCGCGAGGCACACCCTACGAGTGGCGGCTCGCCCGACGCCGCCCTCCGAAAAAGCTAAGTATCATAAACACCTCACGAGATGTTTTCACCGCCCCTCAAGCTCTCCTCTCACCGCTGCCGCGCTGAGCGCTGAGTTTCCTTCTTCGGCGCGAGCCGCTTGCACGTCAAAGGGGGGCTTCTTGAGCATCGTGCCTCAGGAGCTCTTACCCCCTTGCAGTGCCCTACACCTCCAGGCCTTGTCCAGGCATCGCGACCGGACATACCAGCGACGGCTGTAGCATACCTGGGGGCTGGGTCCTGACGACGTAGAGCGACAGGGCAAGCAAAGAAAGGGAGATAAGCCTCACGAGGAGGTCTCATGAGCCGCTCTCATCATTTTTCAAGCTCTCTCTTTCTTTTTGCGATCTCGCCGAGCGCCCACGTTTTCTCTTTTGCGTGAGCCACTTGCACGCCAAAGGGGGGCTACCTGGGCATCGCGCCCCAGGAGCCCTTGCTAGCTCCCAGGCCCCTCACCTCCTGGCCCTGTCCAGGCATCGCGACCGGACATTCCAGCGACGGCCGTAGGCCCGCTCGGGGGCTGGGTCCTGACGGCATAGAGCACCAAGGCAAACAAGAAAGAAAAGCGAGGCCTCACGAGAGGACTTCAAGAGGAAATAAGCATGCATTACAGCAAGTCATAAGATACTTAATGAAAAGGACATCATTTTTCCTCACGCCATCAGGGGCTACGTTGACTTGTTACAGGAATAAAAGGAAGAAGGGTGCCCTCGGCGCCGCCTCGCCTTCAATGCGCACAAGGAATCAAGGCAGAACACACGGGCGAGGCAATGATGGCCCCGCGCCGAGCGCGAACGGGCTTTATGTCAGCCTGGGCACTGTCCGAGGCGTCGCGGGGAAGTGGAGGCGCCTTCCATCGCATCGTGCGCCACGCGTCGCGCCTGGCCCGCAGGTGGTTAGGGCCCGCACCGTTTCGCCCCCTTTGGCGGGAACGTGCGCGCCACGGGCCCGGGGGCTACTGTCGAGGTTGTGGAACCCGTGGTACCACGACCCGTCTGCCCGCGACCCAGGGCGCGGCGCCTGGCGGAGGCCTAGATAGGCGGCCCACCAACGGGCGCCCCAGAGCAAAGTCACCTCACAAGGCTCCAGCCTCCCGACGCCCCCCTCGCGTGGCCCTCTCCCGAGGCTCCAGCCTCCCGATGGCTCCGGCCTCCCGACGACCCCTCCTCAGGAAGCGGGCAAGCAGGACTCAGCAGCGGTTCCACCCGAGGCCCCCTCACGAGGCCGCCTCATGAGGGCCCGTCACGAGGCCGCCTCATGAGGCCCCCTCACGAGGCGGTCCCCCAAGGCTGCCTCCCGCGGCCCCCTCACGAGGCGGTCCCCCGAGGCTGCCTCCCGAGGCATCCTCTCGATGGCTTACAAGGCAAGGCCATTCAGCACAGCCGCGCGGTCTGGGGCCCATCACGTGGGTCACGCGCGCAGCGACGAGCAGCAGCAGAGGCCGCGCCAGCAGGCGCGGATGAAGATGGTTTCCTCTTTCGTGTTAGGGGAGCAAGGCCAGCTATCTACTCTCCAAAGCGACCCCAAAGGTTGCCCGATCGGTGAAGGAAGACCAAGACGACGGGCGTGCAGGGCGGAGGTCATCACCGAGCCCACCGGCGCATCATGGATCATGCTTTGGCAGGCGATGACCACCCTTAGTCAGGATAGCCTGAGCGCCTGTCCCCTTTCAAAATCGCCAAGTGTGGCAACCCTTCCCACCTAAGCTTCGAGGGGGAAGAGAACCAAGGCTGATATAAAGGGCAGAGCAGTCATTGTAGAAGAAGATACCCAGAGAGCTCGGATCGGCTCTTGTTCTCACCATCCTCAACCTTGTACTCTCTCTATCTCGCACCAGAGCAATACCAACCAAGCAGGAGTAGGGTCTTACACCGCAAGGTGGCCCGAACCTGGGTAAACCGCTGAGTCCTGGCTCCGTCCCTCGCTGGCGCGCTCTCGCCGTAGCCTCGCCGTAGCTCAGCCGTGGTAGGAGATGAAGTGGTAGAACGAGCTCACCCCAGTGTTCGAACCTTTGGGTCCCCGAAGCCCGACTTCCGACAGCAGGCGCCCCACCGAAACGATAGCCTCGCTGGCAGCGGCGGAAGATGCAGCCGGAGGCATTACTTCGTGCGCCTCGTATGCTTCGTCGGGGTCCTCCGAGTCATCGTCCGATCCGGTCTCCGCGTCCGAGGCCTCCCTGTCTGGCTCGAAGGTCGGCGGGTTCGCCCCGTTCGGCGCAATCTGGCAAGAGAACCTCTGCACCCGTCACCATAACCGGCGTCAGCACGGCGCGGGAAAGGGCGAAGGAAACAGTGAAGGCTGGCCCAGGACATACCTGGGGTGCCGGGTGCGCGCGGCTATACGGCTCTTTCCCAAAGCTCCAGGTGCTCGGGTCGAGCTTGGCGGATGTGACGTGGTTCACCCGCTTGGCAACCCGGGCCGGCGTCAGCTCGGAAGTCGCCAACCAGCATGGGTCAAACCAGCCGCTCATGTTGCATATGCGGTGCGGCCGGCGCTGCAACGGCAGCACCCGGCGGTCGACGAAGGTCGCGATGAGGTCCGTTCTGCACAGGTGCTCCACGTTCTTCAGCAGCTCCAGCCGGCCGTAGACCACAATGGCCTCTTTCGTCGAGCAGCATGGCTCGAAGCTCCAGTTGTGCCTCTCCACAGGAGCGACGTCCTCGAAGGGTGGCAGGTTTACGTAATCGGATGCCGGATCCGCGTTCTTCATGTAGAAGAACGAGCGCTCCCACTTCTTCGCCGACTCTAGCAGCGGCAGCTTAGGGAAGCCGCCCATGGGTCAGATGGTCACACGAGCTGCTCCGCAGGAGGTCATCACTGGTCCCCCCGGCGCCGGTGCCATCTGCTGCATGAGAAAGAAGCACTGGTTCCAGATGTCCGCTGACGGTTCCAACCCGGCGTAGCCCTCGCAGAAAGCCACGAACGCGGAGAGTTGAAGGATCGAGTTGGGCCCCAGGTGGTGGGGCTAGAGGCCAAAGTGGTCGAGGAAGAAGCGGAAGAAGCCACTGGCAGGGAGGCCGAAACCCGCGGGCGAAATGCCGAACCCGTGGGCGAAATACTCAGCAAAGACCTCGTCGCCTGGGGCCCGCGCGGCCACGCGCTACGCTGGTGGCAGTCTCCATCGAGAGCGGAGGTGCGCGATGAGCTCACCCGAAATGTAGGAGCCTTCCCATGAGCATTTCTGGGTCGCCATCACCAGAGGTGGAGAGAGTGCGGAAGCGACCGCGATGCTGCGGCGGACCTACGCGCTGCGGTCAGCCTGTCGCACGAAGCGGCGGCGGCGGCGAGCGCACAGACGCAGGCGCGAGAGAGAGAGGAAGAAGAAGCAGCAGCAGGGCGGGGCGAGGGGCGTTTGTGCCTAGATTCCTCGCCCTCCTCCCTCATTTAAATCCTGCGGGGCGTGGGGGAAGTGGGATCATTTGCGCCCACGCTCCCCCACCCCCACCGCGGTGTGCGGGCGCATTAAAGCACCTCGGGAAGCGCAACCGTCCAGGGCCGCGGCAAATAATCCCGCACACGTGCACCGAGCCACGGCCCGAGGGGCCCACCCTGTGGCGATGTCCCGTCGCGTGCGTGGCCTGGTAGGCCGAGGCCCGGCCGTGGCTCCACGTGGCGAGCCCCCGACGGGCGGCGGGCACGACTTTTCATATCCAAGGCCAGAACGACGGGCCCGTTCACCGCCTCCGCCGCCCAGGTCGGATGCGTGGGAACCCGGACACGGCCTTCACGGCCGAGCCGGACCCGTCTTCCCTCAAGGGGGTAAGCTGCCAGGGCCTCCAGCCGGCGGCCGGTGGCCACGCCAGCTTTAGGGACTATTGTCGGGGGGATAACCCCCGGGTAGGGTCATCGACGCTTAACATTTTCAAAACACCGGGGTGGTCAACACTCCTCGGTCCGGCCCGCTCGCCAGCCGGCCCGATAACCCTCGACTCGGCCTGGCATGTCGAAGACCTTCTACCCGGCCGGCTCCCAAGCCGGCCCAAAGAACCTTGACCCGGCCAGGCCCCTCGATGAAGCTCAACCCGACCCGCACGCCAGCTGGCTTCAAGGCCCTTGAACAGGCCAGGCATGATGAAGGAACCCGAACCGGTCACGCCGAAGGCGGCTGGAGCTCAAGCCGGCATTGGCTCTAGCCGGCCAGGTGACGAGACAGCCCCCACGACGGAGCCAGCGTGGCTACAGTATGCGCCGCCCCGTATACCGGGCGAGCATGGCTACAGGGAGCCCGGATATCGCGGCCCGGGGTCGGCGGCGGCGACCCGGCGGGGCGCTGTAGCAGAACAGTGCCCACCGCACCGTGATGCAGGCTAAGACATGCTGCAGTACCGGGCTGCCAGCGGGGCCCGCAGCCGGCGGGTCCCACTGTCCCACTGATGCAGGCTAAGCAATGACCGCAGGGCCCCGTGCCCGGTAGATTACCATTGTACCCCCGGGGAGCCAGCCTATAAGACCCCCAGGGAGCCCTCCATGCAAAGAGGGACCCAACTCCTCATCCCCCCACGAAGCACTCCACCATTAAACCCGAAGAACAGAGCAAGACCTCCTTCCTCCTCCGCCCTAACAGCTCAAGGATCCCCATTGTAGCTCATCTGGTGATCCATCTAGTCGAGTTTGCAGGACTAGGGGTGTTACCTCCCCCGGAGGGCCCCGAACCTGGGTACTTCATGTGTCATTCACTGCTTGTCCCCACTCTCGCCTCCGGAACCCACCGACGTCCTCCGGCCCCAACCACGTCCGATTAGCCTACCCATGGCATCTGCCATGAGAATACCACGACACCATGGGCCACGACCTCCAGCAATGCCGGCAAGTAGAGCAACTTGCCGAAAAGCAGAAGCAAGAGTACAAGAAGCGTGACAAGGAGAAGGCCCAAGATGGTGCTGGTGGGTCCGGCAAGCAAGACCATGGTGGCCAGAGAGGCCGCCATGGCAAGGCCAAGCAGCCAAAAGAGAAGGCTGCTCAGGGCCAGCAAGAAGAGGATGATAGTGATGAGGACGGAGGTGGGTCCGACAAGGACATCCAAAATGCAGTGGATGCCATGTGTGTTGACGGAGGCGCATCTTTGCACTCCTCACACCGGCAACTAAAGCAGTGGATCTGCGAAGTAAACGCAGCGGAGCCGGTGATGGAGGCACAGAAGCCACTTAAGTGGTCACACTTGCCCATCGTCTTTGGCATCGAGGACCACCCTGATCGCACCACTGCGGTCAGGTGTTTGCCGTTGTTGGTCTCACCAACAATTCGCAACCTCAAGGTGACAAAGGTGCTAGTTGGTGGTGTGGCTAGCTTGAACTTGATCTCTCCAGATGTGATCAAGAGGTTGTAGATCCCTGACAAGGATCTCAAGGAGACAGGTAGTTTCCAAGGGATCGGAACGGGGAGGAACAAGCCGAAGGGCCAAGTCACATTGCCGGTCACGTTCGGCAGCGAGCTCAACCATCAGACGGAGAAGATTACCTTCGATGTCATCAAGATACCACTGCCGTACAACGGGATTCTGGGCCGCCCAGCCCTGGCAAAGTTTATGGTCGCGTCGCACTATGCGTACGACGTCATCAAGATGCCGGGGCCGATGGGGGTCCTCACCATCAAGTTAAACTACAAGGACGCAATCATCTGTGCTGACAACCTCTATCGGGAGACGGCGGTAGCAGCTGCCATCGAGGCACTTGCCCCTGCCGTCAAAGCTCCAGGGGGAGGAAAGAAGAAGAAGACTGGCAAGACCTCTGGGAAAGACTCCGGGAAGCGCACTTCAGAGTGTAGCATGCCTATCGAGGACACACCAAAGAGCTCTACCGGCAAGACCAAGAGAGCCAAGGCTTCCGCGTCCATGACCAAACAAGTTTCTACGAAGGGGGATGGGACGAGTGGCACTTTTTCTGAAAGTGCCACTCTCAGCGACAAATAGGAAGTCGAGCTCGTTGCCTTCCTACGGGTGAATGTCGGTATGCTTGCTCGGCAAGCATCTGACATTCCTGAAGTTCTTAGGAAGGCAATTGAGCACCACCTTGCTATCTGCCCTCATGCGAGACCTATCAAGCAGAAGGTCAGGAAGCAAAGCCTTGGTGCAGAAGCAATATTCCCCACAGAACTCAAATACGGGTCACCTCGAGTCTTGGCCTTCAATGTGGAGGACCAAGATGAGCTGCGGCATGACGATGCCATGCTCCTTGAGGAAGATTGTTTCCAGGCTGCTGCCCATGCTGTATGGTACCAACAAGCTTTGCGCCGCTGCCTTAGCCGCAAAGTGAATGACAGCGACCTTGAGGAAGGCGACCTTGTTCCTCGTCTGATTTGATCCACGAAGGGTAAAAAGCAAGTTGACGCCGAAGTGGGAGGGCCCTTACCAGCTAATATGAGTCACTAGGCCCGGCACAGTCCACCTAGAGACCGAAGATGGCACTCCGGTGCTAAACTCATGAAATATTGAGCATCTTCGTAAGTTTTACCCGTAAGGCACGGTTGCCGGGCTGCCCGTCAACCTCTTTTGTACAAGTTTGCCGTCAAGGCATGTAATCCGTTGTACAAAGCCGGGCGCAGATCCCGTGCATAATAAATAAAAGTTATATGTTTCACAACTCTTTGTCAAAGTACATATATTTATTTATGTGTTACATGCAGTCTTGTGTTACATCTTGTCTTGCATAAGATGATTAACGAACCGTCGAGGTTCCAGCCTCCTCTTTTCTCTTCTGTCTTTTTCTTAAAGGAAGAAAGGATTCCTCACGTACAAGTTTCCCGGGGGGAGTGACGGTATGGATACCAAAGGACACATTCAAGATATCACCCTACGGCAAGAAGTACAGCAAGGAATGAGCTAAGTTGCAAAACTTTGAAATAAATTCTTTGTTGTAGTTGCGATTCTAGTGGAAAGACTTTAGCCTTTGTATGAGAAACCTGCATGCTAAGGAACCTTGTCGTGATCAACTGCGCTCTTACTTTGCTTCGAGTCCGCTCAACAACCTAAGGAGCCGCGTTGTGACCGTCAAGCATGACCTTGCCGGTAGCAGCACTTCCGGCAAGCTGCTGAGGACCTGTTCCTCAAGCGCTCGCGGCAAGGGTGTGCGCACCGGCAAGTTTTTGGCAAGCGTAGGGTACAAAAATCATGCAAGGACAGAATGGAATAAGGAGAACAGCGCACATACATCGGCACCCCGGCTCAGAGAGACCGCAGCACTTCTGGAATACGGCACTGCTTGGCATAGAACAAATCAGCTCTTTATTAAAAATAACACGGGTACAAAGGTTCTGAAGGCACGAAGGTTACAGGGGCACGGCGACACTACGCTTGCTCAGATAGCTCTATGCTAGCAGCGGAACAACTCGTAGCGGAATAACTTCTAGCAGCGGAACAGCGACAACGGTGATGAACTCCACTCCGCAGGGACTCTGGCTGGGACGTATCCTAGAGCGCAACCTCGGGATCCTCAACAAACAAGCAATCACGGCATCACCTGCAATCTGGCATGACACGCCAGGTGAGTACTTTGAATGTACTCGCAAGCTCACAGCAACCAAAGCAATCAAGACATACAACAGCATGGCATTTACAGGTTAAACATCAATGATGAACACAATACTACTAGAACAACATGAGCATGGCATATACATAATTCATGAGCATGAACATGATACTACTTGCACTAGCATGCAAAGGGGTCGACGTTTAAGGTCTCATGGACCAACTTACTCTGCTCGGAGGTTATCTCGTAACCACCAACTTACCATCGTGAGCATCACACGATCACCTCAGGATCAACCAAGCTCGGTATCAACTATACCATCGTGATCATCACATGACCACATGGAGCTTGATCTCTACCTGTGATCATCGCATGACCACATAAAGATTAACCAACTTCTTTTCTCATCGAACCAGGGTTGTTTACTATTCAGGTTATTATTTCTGTTGACCCATAGTGTGACCTACTACGAACTGTGTCCATGACCGAGGACGCGGCTATCGATAGTTTATACACTCTGCAAAGGTTAGTACACTGTACCCACACTACAGAACTCATGGCCTCGTGCTCCCATTCGGGTGGACCAACGACGTTCCGACAAAACCAGTCTATTGCATGTCACTCTCCCGGCCACTCCCGACAAACTCCCCTTTGGGCTATGTCCTGGGTTGCCCCTGATGTCAACTCGTGACATCCGCCACCTTTGTGGCTGCCACCGTCGTGGCCAAAACATAACATTGTCCCAAACGGGGACCTTGGATCCATACAACTTGGGCACTAAAGGCTTATGGTAGCCTACCTGATCAGGGTAGCGCGCACCCATAACCTTCCCTAATTGGAGGTTCCGGCAAGAGGCATGACAATAGACCGCATTAGGGCCTCCCCATCCAGGCAAGTGTGGTTGCACTGTTGAGCTCGATTCGGTGGCACCATGACTCAGCCAACAGGTTTGTTCAAGTTCGATTAATGTCCGGTTTAACTTGAATGGTGATGAGCCGAGTCACAATAAAATACATAAGGGAACAACAATGCAGATGAGCATGATATCAGTGTAACCATGGATGGGCAACATAACCATTTAATAACATACCATCAACAATGATAAGTCATCTATTCTACGGGATGCTAATGCACATGGCCTAATGACGATCATGAATATCGCAAGTAGTTTCTTATCAAACCGTAACAATTCATATGAGCCTAACCTTATCACTAGCATCGGAAATAATTACAAGAATAAAACTTGATAAGAATATCCTTAGCAATTAATCATATCACTTACTAAATGAAAAAGAACATGGCATAAGCATAGACATGGATTCACAAGCATATTCGAAGCATTCACAAAATAATTAAATGAGCAAACAAATATTAAATATTCAAGTGGAAACCATGGCTACTGCAATGCCATCATGCAAGTGGCTGTCGTGGCTTGCCTGCGGGTGAAGAAACCACCGCGAAGAAATGCGGAGATACTCGCGGAAAAATCGCCGGAAAAGATTCCCTCTCGGAGGGGGCTGAATAAGGGCAGGGGCAAAATGGTCATTTTCAGAGTGTGACAACATTATGAAAATAGTACCATCGGAACGGGCTCGACGAACTGAGATCGTGGGCTTTGGAATCACCTGATTCGGAGTTGTGGGTGAAAAGTTACGGCCGTTCGTTCGATAGACAGAAAAACAAATAAAAATTGAGTTTTTCTGTGGCTAACGGACGAACGTCCGCAATATAGTCCTTTCGGCCGGCTGGGTTAAACAGAAAGCGTACTTTGCCGAATACACTTTCAGAAAGTGAAAGCGCACTTTCTCCCACAGCCGTGACAGAATACGCTTTTATTAAGCGAAAACGTATTCTGGTGAATACGTCTTCACTTAAACGTGCGCGGGCCCAGGGTCAACGGCTCCTCTGGCTGACGGGTGGGGTCGCTGGGTGTGGGGCCCGCCCGCCATGTTAGCGTCTTCAACCTCCCTCCCGCCCGTGCTGCACAGGAGAGACGCGCGCTCGCCGGCGCTTGCCCGGCGACTCGGGCCATCTCCGGCCGAGGTGAGGGCACTGGCGAGTTTGGGAGAGCGGGCCGCATCCGTCCCCGCGTAGCACGGACGCCGAGGAGGTATGGAGTTGCGGTGGCTTGAGCAGCGGCGGAAGAGGTCGTCGACCGGATTTGGGGGCGAGGCCATAGCCGCTCCGGGGACGAGACGAAGGGGTGGGGGTGCTCAGCAAGCTCCGATTGATCTTCTGGGGGTGGAAGGAAGGAGAGAAGAGCTCGGGCTTGCCGGGATTTAGGCCGACCGAGCGGCGGCCATGGTAGCAATGCTCGAGGAGGAGAGCCTCCCAAGCTCGGTTGACTTGTCGAGGGGGGCTAGGGAAGGGGAGTGAGGCTGCTGGTGAGGTCGGGGTTGCTCGTGGTGGGCTTATATAGCCACGGCGTTGATGCCATAGCCGGACGACGACGGGAGTGCGCGGACGATTCCTCTGGCGCAACAGCGTGCACGCGCGCACGCGCGGAGAGGGAGAGCGGGCTAGGGGAGGTCTATTCGGTGCAAAGTTGCCGCGGGGATGGAAAGGACAAAGGCAAAGCGACGACGGCCGCGGGCATCTCGGGACGGCGTGCTCGCCGGAGCGGAAAGAGGGGAGGGGGAGGGGTCCAGAGAGTACACGCGGACGCAGGAGAGTGGGGGCATTGCTGTGGACATGGTGCGGTGGCGGAAGCTCAGCGTTTGGGCGGTGGAAGAGGGACCCGAAGTCCAGAGCACGCTTTCGGCGCGCCAGACCGTGTGGTCACCGCGTGCACAGGCGCACGCGGTGCACTCTGGCCAATCAAACGATGTCTAGCGTGTTGTCTCTCTTAAGTGGGTCCTACCTGAGGTGATAGATCGAATTAAACCACTTTGGGTTGATGGGAGGGATCGACTGAACTTTGCTGTTGCAAACTTAAGCCTAAAGTAGTGATCAACTTAGAGAGGATAAGAGCTAACCAGGATGTCTCAGGGGTTTAGGGTAGGAAGGACTATGATCCTGCGAATTTTGAGGTCATTTGGGCAAGGTTTGAGTGCAGTTGCTTTACAACTGCAAAAATTTGGCCAGAATCTAGATCAGGAAGTAGCACTCACATGGTTGCTTGGATGGAGCTGAAAATTGGTGGAGGATGATTATTTGAGCATATGAAGGTACCATAAAAATTTCATCCCATTTGGATGAGTATAAATGGTACTTCCTTCACAATGCTCCATACTGGACAGAAACTTGGGGGAATGTTTCAGAGAAAATGGCATGGCAGAATAATGTGATTTTTGGCATTCTCACATCATTTAGGTATATTTCTGTCCTGGATTAATTGCAGAATTTTTGAAGCAATATAAAATGTAGATGCTTCACAAACTGAAATTGTGACCAGAAACCAAGATTGGATGGTGTGCTCACATAGACTGTTGGATGAAGGTTAAATTTGGTGGAGAGTCATGATTTGACCATATGGAGGATCTCCCAAAATTTCAACTCATTTGGATAAGCCTAGCTAGTACTTTCTTCACAAAGCTTCTCTCTGGTCAGAAACTTTGGGATTTTTCTGAGGAAGATTTACTAGGTAAATGAAGTTGAATTTTGGCATGTGGCAATAATTTGGATATGAGAGATTACCCAAAAATTTTGAGGGCAATCAAGAAAAGATAAATTGCACTTCCTTCACAAAGTGTCGTACTGGACAGAAGAAGAAATGAATATTCCTGAATTATTTTGGGACTAGGCAAGGATGGATTTTGACATATTTGTGTAAGATATGAACCAAAGAATTTATGAGAATTTTGTGGGAATTTTGGGAATGGCAGAAATATAGGTTGCTTCACAACCTAAGGCAAACAGGGTTATTCCTTTAATAGAAAAAGGAATAATCCCAAGAAATAAATATTGGGGTTGGGCTAAGATGGAAATGACATGGCCTTGGGATAGATTTGAGAATGAGAAGCCACTAGGAAGTGGCATGAGATAAAATCTTCCCAGGTTTCAAGACCACATAGCCACGGAAAAAGAAATCCCAAATAAAATTCGAAGAAATCAAAAAGAAAAAGAAAGGGCCAAAAATCGGGGTGTTACAAACCTACCCCCCTTACGATAAATCTCGTCCTCGAGATTTGTTTGCTGAGGGAACAAGTATGAATATACTGACTTAAGGAAACCGTTTCCAACTCGGGTATCCTTTTTCTTTCATAAGATGTTCCCACTGAATTTCATCTAACTGACTGCCTTGCTCTGGGGTGGTTTGCTTCACCGTATCCATATTCTGACAGGCCTTCCTTCATATGTTCATCCTTGCTCTGACTTCAATTCTTTTATGTCTGCTGCCTTGTCTGATATTATCATGACTGGGATTTCCATATGTCCAGGAGTGAGGTCCCTATTGACGTGACACTCTTATATCCAGCACTGATAGTATGAATGGAGTCGGGAACAAATTTTCTCGGTGGACATGAAACATTTATTCCTTGCATTGGGTTACTAGAGTAGATGCATGTCCTCCGGGTTCAAAAGAATGCTGAGAATCATAGCCGTTCTCTTGGCGAGATCTGACTGCTAGAAGGTAGTTCTGAATTACCTTGGCTGGCTCCACTGTCTCGAATCCGTACCGATGATTCGACTATCGCCTTGATATGAGGTCCTTCCAAACAGAGTAGGCCCTTTGGGTGTGTGTTCATGGTGACCAATACGGAATCAGACTGTCTTGTGTATTCGTACCGTATTGTTCATGCAACAATTATCATTCCTGTATTGACGGTCCTGCTCCTTCATTATTGTTCTCTTTTTCTGAACCTTTTGCTGAAAGAGCTTGGCCATAGATATCTTTAATTCTTCGTGTGACCATAGGTGTTGTCATGTACAATATTCCGGCAAACATACTTTATCCTATAGCCGTGCAACACGCTTAACTGGCAAGTTTATCATCTCTCAAGCTCTAACTGCAGGGCAATGATCATCCAAACCTTTGCATGAAATCGGCAAATAAATCAGTAGCCACCAGAACGGTCTTTACAACTCAGATCTGGGACATTACTAAAATAACTCAACCTTGGCTCACGACGGCTGAAAAGCAGCTCAGAACATGAGGCAGTGTTGATAAGAAGAGTATAACAGTTCCCTAAGACGGCCGAAGAACAGCTCAGAGCATAGGGTCACTGGTACAAAAAGAAACTCAACAGCTGCCCGAGATGGCCGAAAAGCAGCTCAGAACATGGGACAGTTGTTGAAAAGAGAAATATAAAGGCGGCATCCACCCAGGTCCACAGTTACTTGTATAGAGCTCACTATTGTGGTGAATCATAGGTGACAGTGACAGAGGTTAATGATATCGCTTTGTCGGGGTGAGGAAGCTGGCCTTGATATCCACTGTCAAGATTGTTGTTCCAAATTGTCTTCTTCATAGCTTGTCAGACATTGCATCACACTGAGGTGTATACTGGCTTTTCTTCCTCTTGCATAACTCATGTGGTTGTCAGATTCTCACCATGCTTACATGATCATACGAGTGACTTGCATTACCTTGGCAGCATGCTCACAATATATATGGAAGCATGGGTAGCTGAGCATTTGATTCCCGAGGCAGACACTTGGGTACTGAGTAGCTCGTGTTTCTGACCCAACTGTCGCGGATCTGATTCTGCCATATGCTGCCAACTCACTGTGTAGTATCTTGTACTACTGGCGATGACTATTTGTGGTACCGTACTGACGAGGACTGGCTAGCTTGTGTTGGAAGCCATCGAGAGTAGCGTGCTGAGGAAGGCTGGATATCTTGCACTCGAAGCTTTTGCCGGGCTAGCGTGCTGAAGAAGACTGGGTATCATACCTCAGAAGTTTCTTCTTTTGGTTACTTACTGGAGAAGATTCGGTGCTTTATGCCGGAAGCTTATATTGGAAGTCGTCCACATATCGTACTGAGGAAGATTGCGGAACCTTGCTTTGTAAGCTTCCATGGTAGCGTGCGGAGAACGACTGGGTTGCTTACACCAGACGCTTCTCTAGGTGATATGCGGACTGAATGCCATCTATATATCCTTGAGATTCCTCTGAATGGAAATGTACTGTTGTCTTGCACACAAATTGTCTTCCAGCTGGTTCATTACGATTGTGAGGGTTGCACACTGATGTAGACTTGATGCTGATAGTCATCCCAGAATATTATTTGCATGCAAACCAGATATTCCCAATATAATGCAGTTGGCTGAAAACTCCATAATGCTTAGCTGAGCTTCCAAACAATTGAATTCCTCACTGATTCTTCGAGTCCGGTGTCGGTTGATGAGCAACTTTCATAAGGGGAAATAAGGTAACACCGAGGGCCCAAAGAAAGAAGCAAAAGAAACGACTTAAACAAAAGCACACACAACATCATGATTACATACAAACAACATCACACTTTACAGCTATTCACCTCACTATGCATGCCTACTTAAGCACACAATTCTCGAGGGAAACTCCGGTACTACGATCTAATATGCTATGGCGGTGTGCACGAAAGTGAATCATCGTGTGGAGAGGTTGGTGTAGACAGAGCTACACCAAGCACTGGCTCAGCACCGGTTGCATCTGGACGGGTTTAACGGTGAGGACGAACTCAGTGATCATGTACCGAGACACGGATGTCACGGCCACATCATCATCAAGTGTACGGGCGGAAACCGTACTCGTCCAGGGAATGGGTGATAGGGTAGGATAGTGGTGGAAAGCAGGGCCTGCAGGCATTGCCCTTTTCTGGTAACACAGACCAGTAAGGGTTGCCAAAGCGGCGGATTGGATGGCCGGGTCCGGGGTAGAAGCATGTCTACCACCGAAACAATAGGTGTGGCTGAAGAGAAAATATTGGTGCGATACCTGTGCATCAATCCGGCAAGTGATCGACACCACAAGGTACCTTGGCATCACTCTGCTGGGACAGAGATGATGCCAAACACCGAAGAGCAAGAATGCAAAACTGGAGGGTGCAGGTAGTTGATCGAAACCGATGCCACCTACACTCTCAAGATCAACCATTAGTGACAAAATAACAAGTCTATATGCATGCTATGCAGCAAACAAATGCAACAGGCAAGCTAGACTCTGAACTACCGGTTTCTACCGCTCGCTCTAACTAGGGCGTCCTATAGCCAAACCTGCTCTGATACCAAGCCTTGTGGCACCCCGGCTCAGAGAGACCGGAACACCCCGTATTCCAGCCCAGAGATCAAGTCTTCTGGAATATGGCACTGCATAGCAGAGAACAAATCAGCTCTTTATTACAAATAACACGGGTACAAAGGTTCTGAAGGCACGAAGGTTACAGGGGCATGGCGACACTACGCCTGCTCAGATAGCTCTATGCTAGCAGCGGAACAACTCGTAGCAGAATAACTTCTAGCAGCGGAACAGCGACAACGGTGATGAACTCCACTCCGCAGGGACTCTGGCTGGGACGTATCCTAGAGCGCAACCTCGGGATCCTCGATAAACAAGCAATCACGGTATCACCTGCAATCTGGCATGACACGCTAGGTGAGTACTTTGAATGTACTTGCAAACTCACAGCAACCAAAGCAATCAAGACATACAACAGCATGGCATTTACAGGTTAAACATCAATGATGAACACAATACTACTAGAACAACATGAGCATGGCATATACATAATTCATGAGCATGAACATGATTCTACTTTAACTAGCATGCAAAGGGGTCGACGTTTAAGGTCTCATGGACCAACTTACTCTGCTTGGAGGTTATCTCATAACCAGCAACTTACCATCGTGAGCATCACACGATCACCTCAGGATCAACCAAGCTCGGTATCAACTATACCATCGTGATCATCACATGACCACACGGAGCTTGATCTCTACCTATGATCATCGCATGACCACATAAAGATCAACCAACTTCTTTTCTCATCGAACCAGGGTTGTTTATTATTCTGGTTATTATTTCTGTTGACCCATAGTGTGACCTACTACGAACTGTGTCCATGAGCGAGGACGCGGCTATCAATAGTTTATACACTCTGCAGAGGTTAGTACAATGTACCCACACTACGGAACTCATGGCCTCGTGCTCCCATTCGGGTGGACCAACGACGTTCCGACAAAACCAGTCTATTGCATGACACTCTCCCGGCCACTCCCGACAAACTCCCCTTTGGGCTATGTCCTGGGTTGCCCCTGATGTCAACACGTGACATCCGCCACCTTTGTGGCTGCCACCGTCGTGGCCAAAACATAACATTGTCCCAAATGGGGACCTTGGATCCAAACAGCTTGGGCACTCAAGGCTTATGGTAGCCTACCTGATCAGGGTAGCGCGCACCCATAACCTTCCCTAGTTGGAGGTTTTGGCAAGAGGCATGACAATAGACCGCATTAGGGCCTCCCCATCCAGGCAAGTGTGGTTGCACTGTTGAGCTCGATTCGGTGGCACCATGACTCAGCCAACAGGTTTGTTCAAGTTCGATTGATGTCCGGTTTAACTTGAATGGTGATGAGCTGAGTCACAATAAAATACATAAGGGAACAACAATGCAGATGAGCATGATATCAGTGTAACCATGGATGGGCAACATAACCATTTAATAACATACCATCAACAATGATAAGTCATCTATTCTACGGGATGCAAATGCACATGGCATAATGACGATCATGAATATCGCAAGTAGTTTCATATCAAACCGTAACAATTCATATGAGCATAACCTTATCACTTGCATCGGAAATAATTACAAGAATAAAACATGATAAGAATATCCTTAGCAATTAATCATATCACTTACTAGATGAAAAAGAACATGGCATAAGCACAGACATGGATTAATAAGCATATTCGAAGCATTCACAAAATAATTAAATGAGCAAACAAGTATTAAATATTCAAGTGGAAACCATGGCTACTGCAATGCCATCATGCAAGTGGCTGTCGTGGCTTGCCTGGGGGTGAAGAAACCACCGGGAAGAAGTGCGGAGATACTCGCGGAAAAATCGCCGGAAAAGATTCCCTCTCGGAGGGGGCTGAATAAGGGCAGGGGCAAAATGGTCATTTTCAGAGTGTGACAACATTATGAAAATAGTACCATCGGAACGGGCTCGACGAACTGAGATCGTGGGCTTTGGAATCACCTGATTTGGAGTTGTGGGTGAAAAGTTACGGCCGTTCGTTCGATAGACAGAAAAACAAATAAAAATTGAATTTTTCTATGGCTAACGGACGAACGTCCGCAATATAGTCCTTTTGGCCGGCTGGGTTAAACAGAAAGCGTACTTTTCCGAATACGCTTTCAGAAAGTGAAAGCGCACTTTCTCCCACAGCCATGACAGAATACGTTTTTATTAAGCGAAAATGTATTCTGGTGAATACATCTGCACTTAAACGTGCGCGGGCCCGGGGTCAACGGCTGCTCTGGCTGACGGGTGGGGTCGCTGGGTGTGGGGCCTGCCCGCCATGTCAGGGTCTTCAACCTCCCTCCCGCCCGCGCTGCACAGGAGAGACGCGCGCTCGCCGGCTCTTGCCCGGCGACTCGGGCCATCTCCGGCCGAGGTGAGGGCACTGGCGAGTTCGGGAGAGCGGGCCGCATCCGTCCCCACGTAGCACGGACGCGGAGGAGGTATGGAGTGGCGGTGGCGTGAGCAGCGGCGGAAGAGTTCATCGACCGGATTTGGGGGCGAGGCCATAGCCGCTCCGGGGACAAGACGAAGGGGTGGGGGTGCTCAGCGACCTCCGGGTGATCTTCTGGGGGTGGAAGGAAGGAGAGAGGAGCTCGGGCTCGCCGGAACTTAGGCCGACCCGAGTGGCGGCCATGGTAGCAATGCTCGAGGAGGAGAGCCTCCTGAGCTCGGTTGACTGGTCGAGGGGGGCTAGGGAAGGGGAGTGAGGCTCCTGGTGAGGTCGGGGTTGCTAGGGGTGGGCTTATATAGCCACAGCGTTGATGCCATAGCCGGACGATGACGGGAGTGCGCGGACGATTCCTCTGGTGCGACCGCATGCACGCGCGCACGCGCGGAGAGGGAGAGAGGGCTAGGGGAGGTGTATTCGGTGCAAAGTTGCCGCGGGGATGGAAAGGACAAAGGTAAAGCGACGACGGTCGCGGGCATC
Organism: Elymus sibiricus; assembly: GCA_039707655.1. Lineage (NCBI taxonomy): Eukaryota > Viridiplantae > Streptophyta > Magnoliopsida > Poales > Poaceae > Elymus > Elymus sibiricus. The sequence continues at coordinate 181,105,087 of CM077670.1, forward strand.
CCGGGACGGCGTGCTCGCCGGAGCGGAAAGAGGGGAGGGGGAAGGGTCCAGAGAGTACACGCGGACGCAGTAGAGTGGGGGCATTGCTGTGGACGGGGTGCACTCTGGCCAATCAAACGATGTCTAGCGTGTTGTCTGTCTTAAGTGGGTCTTACCTTAGGTGATAGATCAAAGAAAACCACTGTGTGTTGATGGGAGGGATCGACTGAACTTTGCTGTTGCAAACTTAAGCCTGAAGTAGTGATCAACTTAGAGAGGATAAGAGCTAACCAGGATGTCTCAGGGGTTTAGGGTAGGAAGGACTATGATCCTGCGAATTTTGAGGTCATTTGGGCAAGGTTTGAGTGCAGTTGCTTTACAACTGCAAAAATTTGGCCACAATCTAGATCAGGAAGTAGCACTCACATGGTTGCTTGGATGGAGCTGAAAATTGGTGGAGGATGATTATTTGAGCATATGAATGTACCATAAAAATTTCATCCCATTTGGATGAGTATAAATGGTACTTCCTTCACAATGCTCCATACTGGACAGAAACTTGGGGGAATTTTGCAGAGAAAATGGCATGGCAAAATAATGTGATTTTTGGCATTCTCACATTATTTAGGTATATTTAGGTCCTGGATTAATTGCAGAATTTTTGAAGCAATATAAAATGTAGTTGCTTCACAAACTGAAATTGTGACCAGAAACCAAGATTGGATGGTGTGCTCACATAGATTGTTGGATGAAGGTGAAATTTGGTGGAGAGTCATGATTTGACCATATGGAGGATCTCCAGACATTTCAACTCATTTGGATAAGCCTAGCTAGTACTTCCTTCACAAAGCTTCTCCCTGGTCAGAAACTTTGGGATTTTGCTGAGGAAGATTTACTAGGCAAATGAAGTTGAATTTTGGCATGTGGCAATAATTTGGATATGATAGATTGCCCAAAAATTTTGAGGGCAATCAAGAAAAGATAAATTGCACTTCCTTCACAAAGTGCCATACTGGACAGAAGAAGAAATGAATATTCCTGAATTATTTTTGGACTAGGCAAGGATGGATTTTGACATATTTGTGTAAGATATGATCCAAAGAATTTATGAGAATTTTGTGGGATATTTGGGAATGGCAGAAATATAGGTTGCTTCGCAACCTAAGGCAAACAGGGTTATTCCTTTAATAGAAAAAGGAATAATCCCAAGAAATAAATATTGGGGTTGGCTAAGATGGAAATGACATGGCCTTGGGATAGATTTGAGAATGACAAGCCACTAGGAAGTGGCAGGAGAGAAAATCTTCCCAGGTTTCAAGACCACATAGCCACGGAAAAAGAAATCCCAAATAAAATTCGAAGAAATCCAAGAGAAAAAGAAAGGGCCAAAAATCGGGGTGTTACATACATCCATCTAAAACATAAGTTATAATACATCAAAGCCAAGTGCAGTCAGACTTAAGATAAACATGTCTTTTGCATGATCTTACATGCGGCAAAGTAAGGTGGTGAGCCTAGCTCATGACCCCGCCCTCTTTCCTGGGGATTTGACTAACCCTATCGGTGATGGGTGCAACAAGCTCATCGACGGCCCTGGTATCAGCACCCTTGGGCAGGCTCACAAAGACCTTGGAAAGGTCGATGTTCGGGTTTCGGTTCTCCACTTTCCTGAGCATCTTGAAGAGGACATCCCGGGAAAGCCTACGGGACTCGTTGGCAAGGTATGCAGCTCGAGCCCCGTGGTGTTTCTTTAGTGCATCACCCAAGCTTTCGAAAAAGAAAGCAAGCCTATCACTAGTGGTGTCCCCTTCGGCGGTGGAGTAGTGGTATTCCGACAAGCCCAGGGCACGTAGATTGATGGAAATATTCTCCGCGGCGACCACAAGCCGGTCGGCCCATAGCCTGTAGGCGTCCTTGAGCTTGTTGAAGGAAGTCGCGGCAGTTGCAAGTTTTGACTTCTCGTCCTGAAGTTTCTTCGTCAAGGTCTTCTCACGCTTTTTGGCTTCATCAAGAGACAACCCCAAGGTGTTTAGCTTCAGATTGTGATCATCGATCGTGTCTTTGGCCTTGGCGAGCTCTTGGTTCTTGGTGGATACCGAAGTTTGCAGCCCCGCCAGGGTGTGGACTGCCTTCTCCGCATCTGCTTTGAGCACCGAGATCTCTTTGCCGTTGGTAGCAAGGTTTGCTTCGAGTGCTCGCACTTTGTTTTCCAGTTCGATCTCGGCGACCTCTGCAGCTCTGGCAGCACCGATGGCCTCCTTGATCTTGTCGGCATGCTCTGCGGCTTGAGCCTGAATAGCCTCTTTGTGCTTCTGCCTTAGTTCCTGGGTTTGTTGGGCAATGAGAGCTTGGATCTCGTTGTCCTTGCCACGAAGCGTAGCAGCAAGCCCGGCTTCGCGAGTGGCAAGCTCTTCCTCATGAGCGTCAAGGCCGACCCTGCGCTCATTCAACTTTGCCTCCTCCGCTGCTATCTTCCGTGCAGCCTCCTCCTGTGCTTTCTCGGCATCAACCTTCTCCAGAATGAACTTTTCCTAGGCCTTGGCGAGCTGAGTTTGACATTCATAGAGGTCTTGGAGGCATTCCGCATACCAAATCTGCGTTTCTTCCACGTGTCTCTTGAAATCATCCTCCGCCTTGTCAAGGACGGCTGCCCTGGAGTCCAAGTTATCCGTGCGGTCGCGGTGGCATGCCTGGAGTTTCCAGAAGTTCTCACTCATGGCTTTGAGGAGTTGCTGCTCCTTGGTCTCTTTGATGTTGGCAGGCAGCTCGTCAACGACCTCAAGTCCTGTAGCAGTAAGGACCTCGCCGTCCAAGATCTCTCCCTCCATAGGCACCCCGATGCTTGATGTCCTAGGAAGGTTGACGAACAGGTTGTCGCCAATTTTCAAGTATCTGCTTGAGAAGGGTTCTTCAGATGTCGAGGGGTGGTTGTCGGCAACCGCCTTGCCGGCCAAGATCGCCCTCCTAGCCAAGTTAGCGCTTGGCGCTCCTGAGACAGGAATATCTTCAGTGGCCTCGATGTTCTGATTACCGCCTTCCTCAGCAGCACCCGCGGTGGCCTCTTCGTGAGCAGCCTTGGCGGTCTCCTCGTCAGTCATCCTGATGGCCTCATCGGCAGCATTGTTGCTATCTTCATTGGTGGCATCCTTTGCGATCTCCTCGATGGTGGAATCGACGTCCATATAGTCAGATAAAGGTAAATCTGAAAGGATGGGGAGGAGAGGAAATCAAGACTCAGATCAAGTTCAAGAAAAAAAAAGAGAGAGAGAAGGTCAAAAGAAAAAGCTACTCGACGGTAGAAGGCGTACCAGACTGAGGATGTGGAGGGGGGATAGTGTCCTCCCCGGCAACTTTGATTGTCGTCGCCTGGTTGCTGGTGGCCACGGTTGCCGGCATATCATCAGTGTGAACAGCCTCGTCTGTGGAGGTCCTTGCCGGAGAACCGGTTGCCAAGGGAGCGGTTGATGGAGACATCCCAGTTGGATCAGCCTCCAGGCATTCCTTCTCGTGACGCTCTTCTCCTGCTCCCGTGCTGATGTCAGCCTCCAGGCATTCGCTACTGTTGCGGGGCTTGGCGTTGAGTCCCTCATTGCCCGGCAACCTCGCTGGTAGCCTCCCCACCAGCAACCTCCTCACCCGAGGGCAAAGAGCGAATCAGCTCCCCAGAAACGGCTCTCCGGAGGACACGAGTCCTCCTTGCCAGAGCAAGGGGCTCCTTGAGCACCTGCTCCTCAGCGGCCTCTTTACTCTGACCTCCGGCAAGTTGCTCTCGCCTCCCGGTAGACTCCTTCGGTGACTCGCTTGCCAGCCCTTCCTCGTTCCCCTCCTCAGCACTGGCTGTCACGGAGCCGGAGCCGCCGACACCCCCAGCCAATTTTTCCTCCGCTGCTCTCCTGGCAATATGCTCTAGCTCCACCTGAGTGGTGTCGCGGTAGAAGTCCTTCTCCTCTCGGATGGTCTTCTCCACCAGCGTATCGAACCATCTTCTAACCGCGTCTTTGGGTGGTGCTTGCCAACTCCCCTCGACACCTTGGGCATTGCAAGATGGCATCATGGCGATGATAGCATCCTTGGCGGAGTTGCTGCACAGCGGCACCATGCCTGCCGGCCAGTTAAACTAATGCCAGCACGAAATAGCATGCCGCAGAGAGCCGCGTACTGCATCACCGTCAGGTTGGTGTGAAGCCCTATGTTCACCCGCATGATGTCGGCTGCATTATGGTAATCCCAAGCAGGCCTTCCTCTATTCTGAAGAGGGGCAATACGGCGGCGAAGGAAGTCGGCCCCCACCATCTCGATGGTGAGGCCGGCGGCCCTAAGGCAGAGAATGCGGGTCATGGCGATTTCGAGCTGGGCATCCTTGTCGTCACAGTGGTCCTAGCCCTTGACGCGTTTCACCTTCTTCATTCTGGGCTTGCAGAAGTCAGGGAACCTGTCGTCCTTGATCCATCACCACTCTCAACGCCATTCGCTCCATTCCCGATCAAACAGCCCAGGGAGATAAGCGTCCCCGTCCTTAGGAATCGAAGCAATATAGCCAGAGTGGGTGTCCGCCTCAATGTGGGGGATGAAATAGTGGTGGAACAGAGCTGCGTTGGGCATTACTCCAACATAGTTTTCACAGAAATGCGCGAAAACAGCTAGACAGGTCATGGCATTCGGTGTGAAATCTAAGAGGTGGAACCCGTACGTGTACATGATCTCGCAGGAGAACTCAGAGAAAGGAGGGACGAGCTCGCAATAGAAGTAAGTGACGAAGAAGGGGTACTTGTCATCGATGGGCTGAACGGAGCCGCGAAGAACATCAGGCGCGGAGTGGGTTTTAGTGTCCTTCCACCAAATGATCGCATACCGCTCCACCAGGTCATGCTCCTCCAGCACTCGCTTGAAGACGATGTTGCCCCTCCGCAGCGCCGCCCACTTCGTTTCCCCCGCCTCCACATCCGGATCAGCCGCCTTCCCCGGCTTATTCCGACTCCTCTTGGGCGCCATGGCTGTGCGAGGTGGACGGATTGAGAAGTCGGCGGGGGGCACGACGCGCTGGTGAAACAAAAAGGTGCTCTGACGCGAGGTTGAGGACGACGGCAAACTGGCTAGATTGGGAAGAGGGGGTAAATGAGGAGCGCCCCTCGCGGTTTCCTTTTTTATGGGGAAGGCGCGGGGGCTTGCTCTTTTCCGTCCTACGTGGCTGCGGTTTTCAGGCGCACCATCTCTCCCACGCCTGTATTTAATGTCCATCATGGGCAGGTGCGGTAAAAGAGAAGATTGCAACAGTTATCCTCTGCCACGCACTGCGTATGCACTGTTTGGGCCTAGACCAACGATGCCTCGCATGCGCGTGTGGCCCAGGCCTAGGGGCTCCTGTCGGTGTACTAAGACATGGGTGCCCTCATACCCAGACTTGTGCACAGGCAGTTGTAGCCTCCCTTCCAGCAAGGGCTTGACAGAGTATAACTACGACTCAAGACTCAACACCAAGACCGTGAAGAAGACCTCAAGGCAGGTCATCGAGAAGTACTATTCTCGTACTGAAGATTGACGCTGCCCTTGCCGGCAAGCTCCGCCCCGGCAAGGTGAAGACCAAGACTATGGTTGCCGGCAATCCCCCTTTGCTGGCAAGCAAGGCCCGGCAAGCTCCGTGCGGGCAGGCTTGTTTTGTCCCGTTACCGCTCCACCTCACCATCAACCAGATAGGCTCGTATGCTAGGTGTCGAGCGGGTAGATAGTCAACATAGCCGGCCAAGGCATGTGTCAGCATGCCATGCCAAGATTAACTTTAATGACACCCATCCCTGGGATGTGTCAAGATTACAGGAGGGCGCCAGGTCCGGTGGTACAGATCTTTTGCCCAAGGCCTCGCCTCTCCAACATAGCACCTAACGGTGCATTAAATGCGCTTGTCTTACCCCGTCGGAAGATAGACATGGTGACGGTGCAAGTCAATGTTCATACTCTGTAATGACCATATTAGCCATTGTGGTAACCCCTTGGCCTATAAAAGGAGGCCCATGGCTACAGGTAGAATGGTCGACACCCAGCTCAATTACATGCAGTAGCTGCATTTCCCGTGCACCTTGCCGGAAGACTGCGCTCCTTGTAACTTGAGTTCATACACGATCAAACACAGAACAGGAGTAGGGTTTTACGCTCATAGCGGCCCGAACCTGGATAAATCCCCCACGTGTTCTTGCACCTACTGAAAACCTGCTCTTTGTCCAATGCATGTCCCCTGAGCCAAATCGCAAAGGGGCCCATTTGGTCCCATAGATCATCATTTCCCACGACAAACATGTTCCTCTTCTGTTCTTCTTTAATAAGTATAGTATGTTCCTTGTCAGGAAGGGGAGCAGGGACATCTGCAGTCGACAGGTCTATTGGGCTACTTCTGCTAGATGCTTTCAGCACTTTGAGTTGGCCTGGCATAATATCCAGGCAATGCTGGGAGTTGTGTGGCCTTTGAGAGACTAGACTGATAGTAACAGTAGTGCACCTTCGGGTGAATAGAGCTGGCCTGTAGCTTATCGATACGCTTTTGATTAGTAGCAGGAATACAACCCCATATTTTCGAGCCAGTTCCACTTTCCCGATTTATTTATGATGCTTATGGTGTCCCCCTTTTATCTACATTGTGATCTTCCTAGTGGCTCTGTCTCGTACTAGCAGCACTCCATCCTTCAAGCTAAACTACATGCCACTCATATGTCCAAAGCTTACATTTAATTGGTTAGCTAATGTTACTACCTCAGTTTTGAAATGCATGTGCACCACATAAAGAGACATGAGGGAATACTATTTCTCTGTGTGCTCTCATTATCATGGTTTGGCAATAAACTTTCTATACAGTATATTTTGAAACCTATCATCTGCCAACTATCCTTACTTCTGGAGGTCCCAATAGGGAGCCTATTTTTTGTGTGTAGTTGTGCCAGATTATATTAATGTACGCACCAAATTACAGAACACATGGGCTCTCTCATCAGAATCCAGTGATAGCACACAAGGGTTTACAGGGAGCCCCTATTATATAGTATATCCTCTGCATTACAAAGATAATCTCACTACTATTTATGTTTTCATGCTTCTCAGATATTGAACATAATCACAATGAATATGAGAATGCGCACATCAGAAGAATATTGCGGAACAGTGCAATGGCTAACAAATTTGGCATCAAGGGATTGAGTTCCACTCTAGATGCAATGAAACCCACACACTCCCCACCTACAGATTCTTGTTCAGAATATTATCCAAATGATTATTCTGAGCTCAAGAGGTCAAAGGAAGATGGCCTATCCTATTCACCCAACAAGGTGCCTGGGTTCTATTTTGGTAAGGTTTTATTGCTTGCACGTATCTTGCATAAGGTGTCTTGCATTTCTTTTACTTCGTTGCACCGCCATCTGCTTAGTTTACTCATCATATATGTGAACATGCCATGCCCATCCATTATCAATACCTATTCCATTTGTCATCATACCATGTTTTTCCATTCAAATGTTGTTCTTGTGTATCAGACATCCAAAAGGAAGAGGGTGACTGCAGAACCTGAAGGAGTACAAGCAAAGTCCTTGAAAAAGGTGGTGGTACCGGAGAAATCAAATAGCACCCCACTTATATTGGCGATAGAACCAGCACCACAAAACCTAGGATATCCCAACTATGTTGTTCGCTGGGTTGCTCTTGTTAGTACCTGTTGTCCTGTATCGCTGTACTTACATTCATACCTGGTTGATTATGTGACATCAGTGTGCATGATAGCTTCCTTATCCATTGTTCGCTCCAAATTATCAGATCTATATTAATGCTTACATTAATGTAGAATAAACCCAATGCTTATGAAGAAGTTTAGCTCTGCATTATTCTTGTAAGTATTTGTTGTCTTTTATCACTCTACTTATATTGTCAGCTAGTTGTTCATGTACCATCACTTTGCAGCTTATTTTCCCTTGCCCTCCATTTTCTACACATCAGATCTATATTTACTCTTACCAAAATGTTGAATAAAACCAATGCTACTAAAGAAGTTAGCTCTGCATTGCTCTTGTGAGTACCTTTTGCCTGTATGTTGTACTTACATTTATAGCTAGATGATTATGTAGCATCACTCTGCATCTTAGCGTAAATAATCTACATTTGTTCCTATATTATCACATCTTTATTTACTCTTAACAAAATGTAGAATAAAGGCAATGCTTACGAAGAAGACTCTGTGGTAAACTTCTTGAATTGCCCCCCATCAACATGGACAAGGGCTTTATAGAGCTAGTCTTCACTACTAACGTAAGTTTGTCCTTCTCGAGCCTTCAAACTTTGTGTATATTTGGATAGCTATGACTGCAACTGTAGTTTTTTTTTGTTTGCATCAAATTGCATGTTTAAAGTTTATTACAAAGAAGTTTATAAACATAAGTTTGTCCTTCTCAATTTCAGTTTTTAGTTGTACAACCTAGTTCATTATTCATACCATGTAAATTAAGCTAAACATAGCAAATGATCTTCTTTAGCACTGCATGTATGCTTGTGTTCTTGATCTGTAATCCAGTGGTGTGGTGAAACTACCAACTCCAGCACTATGTCATATCCTGCTATGTCTTAACTATGAACAATCCCATATTATGTTAATGTTATTTAAATCGTGTCTCTTTATTTACCAATCTGAATTGGGATAAATTGACAGTACACTCACCATTGATGCTTATACGTTCTTTAGCACTGCTTGTATGCTTGTGTTCTTGATCTGTAATATAGTGGTGTGGTGAAGCTGGCCACTCCTGCACAATGCCATTTCCTGCCATGTCTTATTATGTTAATGCTATTTTAAACCGTGTCTCTTTATTTGCCACAAAGAAATGGGATGAATTGATAGCACTGATGCTTATACATGAAAAACCTGTTATCTCTCTGCTTGTTTCTCTTTCAGGGTGATATCACTGAAGCCAGGAAGAACTGCCACAATGATAGTGAGATGAACCCATTGCTTGTCCCTCTAACATATATTGCAGGGAAGAAGGCAACACATCTCGGGGATAGCGATACAACCCCAAAGTCATGTCTTGATGTAGTGTCAAAGTTACTCGCTAATAGCAGTGACACAAACTTGATGAAGTCGCCGCCTGAATCTGTTCGACTTGTTTAGTCTCAAATTCAAGCAGAAAGACATGCTTCAGCTCAACTCATACTGGAACTCCAATCTCTATGGAAGATTAACCAGAAGTACAGGGCGTCCATTGATGCTATGCAGCTAGAGTTGGAGGATATAAGCGTCAAACAAGTGCAATCTCATCAGCTTGCTCAGTTGCTTGCGCTGTAGCTGTCGTGCAGGCCTAACCTTTCTTAACTGTGTTGAAGTGCTGTCGGTTCTGTATATTATTTAGTCGGCGCTGGTGGCGACCTTTGATGCCCAGTGTATGTAATCCGATGTCTGGTTGGCTTTATTATCACTGGTTCCGAACTTTGATGCCCGGTGGATGTAATATCCCGTTATTTCTTTATTGTATAGTCTCTGTTTATTCTTAGTCACTATGATGTAACTTATTTACTGTATATGCTATCGTCGCTAGGCCATAAGCTTCGACGGAGATCGATGGGCCAAAACGTTATTGGTCCGTCAGTGCTATATATAAAAAAAATTAGACTACGCAAACGGGCCGACCCGCAACTCTATATATGGGTTAAAACATGGGCCCGCAATCATCCCGGGCCGTTAGCAGGCCTGAACGTAAACTGGGCCCAACTAGTTTTGGGCCTTTAACAGGCTAAGTAAACCGCGGGCCTTAGTTGGGCCAGAAAATACCATGGGCTTTTAACAGGATGAAAATTAGATTGGGCCTGAATTGTACCGAACAATTCACGGTCCGACAGCGGGCCTAAATATACCTCGGCCCATGATTGGCCCAATTGTATGACGGGCCGTTCACATGCCAAAATTTATCTCGGGCCGTGGTTGGCCTAATAACATGATGGGTTGTAAGCAGGTTGGATGCAAAGCAGGCCATAAGTAGGCCAAATTATATCACGGGCCTTTAACAGGCCGATAGTCAAAGTGGGCTTAAATTTATCCACGAAGACCACTAGCCGTTAAGAGGCCGAAAGTCACTTGTACCAGAAATGGGCCCAAATGCTGCACAGGCATTAAGAGGCCGAAAGTCACTTGTACCAGAAATGGGCCCAAATATTGCACGGGCCGTTAAGAGGCCGAAAGTCACTTGTACCAGAAATGGGCCCAAATGCCACACGGGCCATTAAATGGCCAAAAGTTAAATCGGGCTGAAAACGGCCTAATTGCTTTAAGGGCCGCTAACAAGCCGAAACAATCATCAGGCCGAACTGGGTCAAACTATTCAACGGGCCTTTAATAGGCCGTAATACAAACCAGGCTTTAAATGGGCCCAAAACACAGTGCACTATTAACGTGCCATATCTTATATGGGCCATAATTTGGCCCAAAACATGGCAGGCTGTTAACGGGCCGGCCCACTGAAAGATCGTGGATGTTGCCTAGCGGGGGGGGGGGGGTTTGAATAGGCGCTTTAAAATAATTACACTTTAGGTTTGAACAAATGCGGTATAAAACAACTTAAGCTAAGCAAGATAAACAACTTAGTGATAGCAAGATATATAACGAGAAACAATATGGCTATCACAAAGTAAAGTGCATAAGTAAAGGGCTCGGGAAGAGATAACTGAGGCACGTGGAGACGACGATGTATCCCGAAGTTCAGACCCTTGCGGATGCTAATCTCCGTTTGGAGCGGTGTGGAGGCACAATGCTCCCCAAGAAGCCACTAGGACCACCGTAATCTCCTCACGCCCTCGCACAATGCAAGATGTCGTGATTCCACTAAGGGACCCTTGAGGGCGGTCATTGAACCAGTACAAATGGCAACCCTAAGGGACCCTTTGTGCGTGGGGTGATGTACTACTACGGGCTCAATTTCCATCACATGGCCCCAAACTCCATTCTTAACCTCGCTTCCTTCATCATGGTCTATGAGGCCTTCCTCCACTGCGAGTCGCACTTTGGCGTATGGCTGAAGCTCTTCGGAATCAAGACAAAGTCCAGTGGCTTCGACCTCGTGGAGTGCGGAGGGGCCATGATCAGCAAAAACCAGGGGGCCACGTGGTTCAAGGGCACCTTCATCAAAACGGTGAAGGAGAGGCAGCGGTTGTGGTTTTACATCACCGAACCGCTCGCCCCTGGCCAAGCCAAGGTCCCAGCCTTCTCGGTCGGGCCCCCAAAGAAGCTCAAGTCCTGGAAGGAGAAGGGCGTCGCCTGGGGGAACCCAAAAGAGGTGGAGCTCCTTGTCGAGAGGATGAAATGGTGGTCCACCACGGGGAAGGTCGAGCTTGCCGATGTCATCAACGTCATGCTCAACCACCGCATACTCCCTCTCCAGCTTCGGGCTACCCCGATGTGGGCACAAAAGCCCGAGGACATGGACACCATCACCACCTTCTTCTGCTCCACCTTGGCCGCCATGTGGATGAGACTCATGAAGCTGGCCAAGGACAAGATCCCCTAGGAGGGAGAGGACCGCGAGCTCGAACATGGCTATGAAGCCCCCCTGGTGAGTGATTCTGCCCATCAACTGTCATTCTTTGTCCGTCGTGCCGAGGAGTAGTGTTTTGATGAGTCGTTGTGTTTGCCGTCTTGCAGAAGTGGTTGGCCTGGGTGCAAGGAGTGTGATGCCCGGCCCCACTGCCAGAGGAGCCCCCGACTCCTCTGCTCTCGGCACTGCTGACCGAGGAGCCACACGTGGTGGCCCCTAGAGGGACGAAGTCCCAGAGGGGTAGGTCAAGTGCTCGGACTCGGGAGACCTCGGTCACCCGGTCCGAAGACACCCACACCTTCGCTGCCCATAACGGCGATGCAGAGGAGGGTGAGGAGGAGGAGGTCCCCCTCCCAAAGGGGAAGAGGTCGGCGCCATAGGACGCCGAAGCTGGCATGCTGCCCAAGGGCCCGAAGAGGCCAAGGAGAACCTTGTCCGGGGCCGCCAGCGAGTTGCCGGAGAGAGCCGAGCGCTCCGGTGACTCAGAAGAAGACCTCCTTGCAATGGGGAGGAACAAACCGGTGCCTTGAGGGTAAGCCGTCGTCCTTATATCCCATCTTTTAGTTTGATAAGTTCTTTTTAGTAAGGGAAAACTCATAGAGCGTCCTCTTCTCATGCAGTCCGCCGAGGGTAATCCCCAGCGGTTCCTCTAGTGGGTTGCCGTCCACCAGCGGGACTCCAGAGCCCGCTGTTCCTTCCCTGGTACATGAGGGGCTCGGGGAGGCGACATCCACCCTAGCTCCCGACGTCGATACAACGAGGGTCGGGGACACTGCCGTCATGGCCGAGGTTGACACCTCGGCCAAACAAGACCCGGGGGAGAAACACCCCATGGTCATCGAAGAGGAGCTGGGTCAGTTATCGGTCCAGCCGATGTCTACCTCGGCTCCGCCACCGCAGGTGGAGGCTACCCGGATCGACATATCCGAGGTCATCCCCCCACCCCCTTCAACTGCCCAAGAACGGGCTGGCGCGGAGTGGACCGAGGAGATGGAGGACACCCTGAAGGGCTCCTCCATCAAGGAAGAGCACCGTGCCTTGATAGGCGCGGCGCTACAGGGCTTCCGGTCCGCAGGGGCCGGCCTGCATGAGGTTTTCAAGAACCTCATAGCGGGTTTCGAGGTACTCTTTTATCCGCGCACCAAGTTTAACTTGTTTATCTAAGCTATTTTGGTTTATGTATTCGTCCGAGGACATAAGAGTACAGCCTGCTAAACGGCTTAGTGAGTGAGTTGCCCCCGAGCCCGAAGTCGGTTTTGAGAAACCGGCATTGGGGTCATTTTGATTGTGTAAGAGCTTGTTAAGTAGCCCCCAGGGCGCTGCTCGAGGCAGCCGCCCTGGAACCTTTTAGTAATTTAACTATTCCCTTTGTAATGAGGGTTTTTACTGCCAGGTTTTGACCTCGGTTCCGGACCCCGTCTCCGAGGAGATTGCGGAGATGAACCGGAAGCTCGAGAGGTCCCAGGAGGAGCTTACCCTGGTGAACCAAAAATTCGAGCAGTCTCGTGGTAAGCAAGTTAAACTTGTGTTGTACTAGGTACAAAAAGAGTTTATGATAGGTGTTGCACAATGAAAAACTAAGGCCGAACTATTTCAATGACAGCGGCGTTAGCGGAGCTTGAGACGCTCAAGGCCGAGCTCGAAAAGGCTCGGCAGGAGGTGAGGCAGCAGGAGGCTGCTGCCCCCGAGGCAGAGAAGGCCCGAGCCACCGAGAAGGCGGCTGGGTACAAGCTTCAGGTGACCATGAAGGTCGTGTTTGAAGCACGCGACAAGCTTCAGGAGGAGGGGCAACTAACAAAGGAGGAGCTCGAGAAGCTTCAACTTGCCTACTCCGAGCTCAAGACCTCGGCTCGAGCTGACCACGAGGTGCTCCACCAGGTGGAGCAAATCGCCTCGGGTAAGCTATTTCTGCTGCAATGTTCGTGGCAGCAAAGGGTGTGTCGAGCTCACCCAGTTATGGTGTTCTGTAGAAGTTTTTGCGGATCTTCCGCAGAGCGCGGCGGATGCGGTGGCGTACTTCGGCCAGCTAGCGGGCCACGAGGCGGAGAAGGCCTTTTGGGGGCAGTTCCCGGGATCGCCGTCGGCACAGCTGCTAAATCATCGAGTGAAGCAGCTGGTGGAGTTGTTTCGTATGACGAGACCGTTGCTCCAGGACCTCTGTATCGCGTTGTGGCCTGCCGAAGCCATGCCCAAGAGCCTCTTCGGCCTTATAGCCCGTCTCCAAGATGCCGTGCCCTGTGTGAACCGCTGGAGGAGGTCAGCATGCTTTGACGGAGTGCGGAGGGCATACGCCTGCGTGAAGACACACTTCCGAAAGGTTGAGGCGGTGACATGTGCCGCGGGCCCTCCTGTCGACAAGCCGCGCACCGCCGAACAGTTCTTTGCCGAGGTGGAGGAGGGAGCTTGTATCACCGAAGCCATGTGTCCAAAGGACACTATGTATTTCTAAACAGTACTTCAGAATGCCGAAGTGTACGATGTACAAAACTTTATTTTTTGATTGAATGAATATGGCTTTAAATTCCATGTGTGTTTTTTTGGTTTTACCTCCTGTATGACTATTTTAAAATGAGAGCGGCCATTCATCGGCTTCAGCCCCAGTGTAGATCATACAAAGGGTGTTCCTTAAGGCACTCTTAACCCTTAGCCGACGTCTCGGTACCCGGAGGTGGTCGGTGCTTACAGGAACTAGGCAATCAGACAATAGTGGCTTTATGACTTTCAATTAGTCATAGGAGTTTGAGTGTGGGGGCTGATGACCAGCCCCCTGTGTAGGAAGTGGTCGGCCTGGTCGGCCGAGGTCTAGGCCATAACTCACTTCGGCTAGAAAGGAAAGCCCTTCGTTTAACACGGGTGATCTCTATCGTCACATCGCTTAACGCGGTCTACGTATGGCGGACTAGTTTGCGCCAACCCAGATAGTCAGTTTTCGGCTTTCTCCACTGAGGTGCTATGCCAATTGACCTGGCGGCACAATCGCAGTGGTTCTCCCATTACACCCTTAGCCGAATTCATCGGGAACGTAAGGGGTACACATAGGAGCCGGGCAACCCAACTATTGACCGAAATCTAGGTTCGAAACTGATGCATATAAAGCCAAGATCCGAGACACCGGACACTTCAGACTTGTGCTATGATTGTATCTTTTTTGAAGAACCTCTTTGTAGCGCAGGGTCCATGCTTAGAAAGAAATATGATAAGGACCGTTAGGGGGCCCGGTTTCTTTATTTCATAATTTCGAGTGTTTACATGCCCAACTGCAACAAGAGGAATTGAAAGAATACAACGTAAAGAGTAAAAAAGGAGGAAGAAATAGGGCGGATATTCATCATCGGATTTTTAAGAATTCGGGCCGCTACCTGCCGCACGTCTGCGTTTCTGAGCTGTTGACCAGATGTTCACTATTGATGGTGAGGACTTGGGGAGTTTAATGCTTTTCTGGCCCTTTATACGCTTCAAGCGTTTGATTGACCGAGCTCCTTTAGAGGAGACGTTGCCGAAGTCCGTTCTGTGGTTGAAACCACATTGATGTAGTCATGTTTGGCGGTTTCTTTTACAGACGCTTGCCTGTGCGGGGGCTCGAAGCCACATTGTTGCTTGGTCGAACCGTGCTGACGTTTGAGTAATTTTTTGGCTCCTCGACGACCCAGGGAATCTTCAGTGCGAAATTATGCACTCTGGGGATGTAGTGCCCACTCCAGAGAGGGCACACGAGGTGCCCGCATCCCTATTTTGGGTGTGGGAGTACCTGGCCGAGGTCGATTTGTGCAGCCCGAGCGCGCTTCAAAGAGTGAGCGGCGCGTTTATCGATGTGGGCTGCCTCCTCGGACGCCTGTACCTTGGCTGCGAAAGCCGCAGTCTATTCCTCTGTCCAGAGTGAGCGCTCGGTGTTACCATTGACTGCGATAACGCTGTTGGGTCCTGGCATTTTGAGCTTGAGGTAGGCATAATGCGGGACTGTGTTGAAGCGTGCAAAGCCCTTGCGCCCTAGGAGCGCGTGGTATCCACTTCGGAAAGGCACGATATCGAAGATTAACTCCTCGCTTCTGAAGTTCTCGGGCGAGCCGAAGACTACCTCCAGGGTGACCGCTCTGATGCAGCGGGCTTCGACACCTGGGATGACACCTTTAAAGGTGGTGGAGCTCGGCTTGATCCGGGCTGAGTCGATGCCCATCTTTCGAACCGTGTCCTCATAAATGAGGTTGAGGCTGCTTCCTCCGTCCATTAGGATGCGTGTTAGATGATAACCATCAACAATAGGGTCCAGGACGAGCGCCGCTGATCCGCCGTGCCTGATGCTGGTCGGATGATCATGCTTGTCGAATGTGATCGGGTAAGCCGACCATGGGTTATATTTCGGGGCGACTGGCTCTAGCGCGTATACATCCAGAAGTACATGCTTCCTCTCCCTTTTGGGGATGTGGGTGACATAGATCATATTGACCTCTGTTACCTCATCAGGAAACTTCTTTTGGCCTCCATTATTCGGTCGCCAAGGTTCATCCTCGTCTTCACTGTGATTTTGGTTTTTATTTTGCCCCTCTGTCGCTATCTTGCCGGCTTGTTTAAAGACCCAGCAATTTCTATTAGTGTGGGTTGCTGGATTGTCCTGAGTGCCGTGGATTCCACATGGGCGGTCCAGGAGTCTATCAAGCTGGCTAGGTCCGTCCTTGTTCCCTTTAAAGGGTTTTCTTTTCTGTCCGGACTTAGGTCCAGTGAACCCCGCGTTGACCGCAGCGTCCTCCGTATCGCTTCCACCATTTTTATACCTGCGCTTATTTTTGTTGCGCTTGGGTTTTTCATTGGCGTCACGTGTTTCCGAGGTGCCTGCCTCGCCGTTGTGAGTACTACAGGCGAGCCAACTGTCCTCCCCCGTGCAAAAGCAGGTCATTAGTGAGGTGAGGGCTGCCATAGTCCTCGGCTTATCCTGGCCGAGTTGACGGGCCAACCATTCATCTCGGATATTGGTCATGAATGAGGTGATGGCCTCGGCTTTGGAGTAGTCTATGATCTGGTTCTTCTTGGTGAGGAACCTGTTCCAAAATTTTCAGGCTGATTCGCGTGGCTACTAGGTGACACGGCTGAGGTCATCAGCGTCCGGAGGTCGGACATATGTACCCTGGAAGTTTGCTCGAAAAGCGTCTTCTAGGGCCTCCCAGCTGCCGATTGAGTGAGGAGGGAGGCTGTTAAGCCAATGCCTCTCCGGCCCCTTCAGCTTGAGCGGCAGATATTTAATGGCGTGGAGATCATCTCCGTTGGTCATGTGTATGTGTAGGAGGAAATCCTCGATCCATACTGCTGGGTCTGTGGTGCCATCGTATGATTCTATATTGATGGGCTTAAATCCTTCCGGGAATTGATGTTCCATCACCCTGTCCGTAAAACAGATTGGGTGAGCCGGACCTTGGAACCGAGGAGCATCTCGTCGGAGGTCGGGAGAGAGTCATGAGTAAGCCTGATCTCGGGCACGGCCGTTCCTATCCATCCAGGCATCGTAGCCGTCAAGCCCAGCGGGCGCGCGTCCCCTTGATCCATAGATGGACCGAGGGGGTGCCCTGTTTTCCTCAATGTGACGTCTAGCACCGTGAGGATCTAGGTAATCCACGGGGTCCTTGCCATAGCGGCGTGGAGGTGGCCGGTCACTGAGGTTTTCTCGTCTTGGCCTGTCTCGGCCTCTAGTGGGTCGGTCGTGGTCGTCGGCGAGCTCCTCATCGAACTCCGACAAAAGACGCCTACATGGGTATGATTTAGGCGCACTATGGTGCCGGTTTTCCATGTCTTGCTCGACGGAGAGCACTTCAACCCACTTTTCATTTAGTGCATCGGTATTGGCCTGCAGCTGCTGCTGCTTGCGTTTTATGCTCCGGGCCATTGCAACAAGGCGCCGCCGGAAGCGCTCTTGTTCAAAAGGGTCTTCGGGGACGATGTAGTCCTCGGTACCGAGGCTCTCGTCCTCCTCGGATTCCGGCATGTAGTTGTCGTCGTCCCCTTCAAAGAGGTCATCGTGATCTGAGTCCCTGAGAAGTCGGTCAGGTGTGCCGTTCCTCACTGGGGAGGCTTGAACGTCCTCTTCATGGTTATCGGCATGACAGTCCTCCACGTCGCTGCTATTAGCTATCGCGTTATTACTACTAGGCTCCCCATTATTGCCCTTCGGCGTCTTCGCCGACGTCTTGGAGGGGATTTGGGGGTGTCCACCATGTAAACATCGTAGGTGGACGTGGCGGTCCACCTGCCCACGTTTACCGGGGGCGAGGAGATCTCGATGGGGCCATCAGCATCTTCCTCCATGTCTGTGGCCTCACCATAGTCCAACACGTCTGTTAAATCATTGACCGTGGCGACTAGGTGGGTGGTGGGCGGGATGTAAATTTCCCGATCGTCGGCTTTAAGTCCGATCTGATTATAAACCGAATTCTTGCCGTCCGAGATGGACATGCTCCGGATGCAGTCAAGCATCTCATCGAGGTGAGATAGCTCTTCGGGATTCATCGATGCGCCATAGGCAGGGCTAACTAGAAGTATGCCCGGCGTGTATCTTGACGCGTTTTCAGCGCGAAGGGAATCCGAACACAATTCCGGGTTCTGCGCCGAAGTCAGTTCTAGCACCGACATGATTTCGGAGGTGGGAGCCGGATCTATGTCTGGACTGACGATCGGCAGGAAACTGGCCGGAGTGGTCGCGTCGGGGGTCTCCACAGGTGTCGCGATAGAGTTCGGTTCCGGAGTCGAGCCTCCAACACTGGTCCAGTTCTCAATTTGGCCGGGAGTCCATCCCGATAGGATCAGTTCACCATGGGAATCCGCAGTGTATTCGAGGCCGCCGAAGGTCATGATCCGACCTGGGGCGTAGTTCTCGATAGAGGCTAGATGCCCTGTTGAGTCAGCGCAAAAGACCATGCTGCCGAAAACGAAGAGTTGGCCGGGGGCGTAAACGTCCCCATGGCCGTTGGCGCAGTTAATCTGCAGGTGAGCCATCGATCCTTCTGGTGATCGCGTAGCGGAACTCTCAATGAAAGTACCAGTGTCAGTGTCAAAACCGGCAGACCTCAGGGTAGGGGATCGCGAGCTGTGGATCTCGGATCGGTGGTAACAGAGACAAGGGAGACAATGTTTACCCAGGTTCGGGCCCTCTTGATGGAGGTAAAACCCTACGTCTTGCTTATGTTTATGTTGAGGGAGATGTATCGAATACTGAGTTGATCTACCTCGAGATCATAATATGTGTCTAACTCTAGGGCTAGGTGAATGATATTGCGTTGATGTCCCTTCTATGGGCTAAACCCTATGGCTTATATACACGCCAAAGAGGGTATCTAGGGTTACAAGGTCGGTATCTAGTAGTAAGGTGGCTGGAAAGATCTTGGAGTATACATCAAGTCTTCGGTAGAGGCAGTCTTGATCACGCTTCCTGTGTACGGCCTCCGGATTCCACCTTGATCACATACGAGGGCCCATAAGCCCAACCGAAGAGACGGGCTGTCTAGGTTAGCACCCCCTAATCCAGGACACCGTCACCTATGGACAAACCCTTCAATATAACTCAAGGCAACCATTAGTCCATAGAGATTATTATCAATTACCAAAACCACACATGGGGGCACCATGCTCTTTCACCCACTAGTATCTAACAAAATCTTGTGGGCCTTTGGCTGGGCTGGGCCGTTTAACCTGAATGGGCCACTATTGGGCCGTACCACGTGTTGACCTGTAATAGGCGTCTCCCGTCCAATGAATGGATGACAACTGTCGCCACGCCGAGCTGACACGTGGATCCTCTGGGAAATGAGATATTTACACATGGAAAATCGCCATTGGTCTGGGTTGTTAACGGGTTATCGGATCCA
This sequence comes from Elymus sibiricus, assembly GCA_039707655.1. Classification (NCBI taxonomy): domain Eukaryota; kingdom Viridiplantae; phylum Streptophyta; class Magnoliopsida; order Poales; family Poaceae; genus Elymus; species Elymus sibiricus. The sequence continues at coordinate 181,124,462 of CM077670.1, forward strand.
AACCCGGACCCGATAGCTTAACGGCGACCCGTTACAGTGGATGCCACGTGTAGGTTACCCTTGAGGAAAACACTTCCATGACACGCCATTTATTGTCATGGAAGTGGACCCTTCCGTGATGATAATTTGAGTATTGTCATGGAACACTTCTACAACAACACAGGTATGACTATCTTGATTCTGTCATAAAATCGTCACAGATGTACATGCATGACAGAAAATGCGACCTACTGTGACAAACATGTATCATCATGGAAGTGTTTTTCTGTAATGCATAATGCATTCTTTCAAGTATTTTCATCCTTCAAATTAATTCCATAGGTAGCTCTCAAAATGGATTCATATGGTGGTTTAATCATCTTCCTTGGGAAGTGTTCCATCCCTTTCTTTAGTGGAAATTGGAACCTTGTATTTCCTTCTTTCATGACAATAATAGCACCTATGGTTCGTAGGAAAGGCCTACCAAGTATTATAGGACAAGACGGATTGCATTCAATATCAACCACAATGAAATTCATAGGCACATAATTTCTATTTGCCATTATAAGAACATCATTAATTCTACCCAATGGTTTCTTAATAGTTGAATCCGCTAAATGCAAATTAAGGGAACATTCATCCATATCGGTGAGACCTAGCATGTTACATAAAGATTTTGGTATAGTAGAGACGCTAGGACCTAGATAACACAAAGCATTACATTTATAATCTTTAATCTTTACTTTAATAGTCGGTTCCCATTCATCATGTAATTTTCTTGGTATGGATACTTCCAATTCTAGTTTTCCTTCATGAGCTTTAATCATTGCTTCTACAATATGTTTAGTAAAAGCTTTATTTTGTTCGTAAGCATTCGGTGAATTCATCATGGATTGCAACAAGGAAATACATTCAATCAAAGAGCAATTATCATAATTAAAGTCCTTGTAATCCAAAGTAGTGGGCTCATTGCTATTTAAAGTCTTGACCTCTTCAAACCCACTTTTATTGTTTTTATCATTAAGATCATCACCCTCCGAACAATGGGGACGCCTTCTAACTAAAGTTGACTCATCTTCAGCCCCTTTTTCATCAAGTTTTATATTACTAAACAAAGATTCGATAGGTGTTACACCAGTGATTTTAATATCTTCATCATCACTAGTATGACAATGTGACTCTGGTTTAGCAGCCATTTTGTTTACCAGTGTAGTTTGCCTATCGGATATCTTTCCTAACATATTTTCAGTACGAGCAAGTTGTGACAGTAGATTAGCAACTTCCTGATTGACCTCATCAAGTTGCTTACTAATGACATCCAGTAAGGTAAAATATTCTTTAATTTCCTTAGTGAATAATTCATTTTGCACATACCGAGAGTACATAAAATTCTTAGTAGCCCTTTCCAATTCAGACAGTCTTTCACTATAGGAATCACCACTTTTAGCAAATTCAGAAATGCTAGCAACTTCAAGCAAGCAAGCAAAGTAAAACAAAATTGTATTTTTGAATTTTTTTAACGAGACTAAACAAAAGCAAATAAAAACGTAAAACAAATAAATGATAATTTGTGTGAAGGGACCTATAGGAATTTGATGATCAGCATCCCCGGCAACGGTGCCAGAAATTCTTTCTGCTACTTGTGAGCTGCGTTTGGATTTTCCCCGAAGAGGAAGGGTGAAGCAATATAGTAGTGAATAGTATTTCCCTCAGTGAGAACCAAGGTTATTGAACCAATAGGAGAACCAAGCAAATCCTAGTCAAACAGCACCTGCACACAAATAGACAAATACTTGCACCCAACGTGGGCAAGAGGGTTGTCAATCCCCTTGTACTCGTTATTTGCAAGGATCAAAACATGTAGTGGTAGAAGTACAAATTGCAAAATAAATAAAAAGTAAATAAATTGCAGCAAAGGAAATTAGGATTTTCTAATATAATAAAAGGTAGACCCGGGGGCCATAGTTTTCACTAGAGGCTTCTCTCTCGGAAAATAGCATACGGTGGGTAAACGAATTACTGTTGGGCAATTGATAGAAAAGCGCATAGTTATGATGTTATTAATGGCAATGATCATGTATATAGACATCACGTCCGTGACAAGTAGACTCCTGCCTGCAACTACTACTATTACTCCACCAATCGACCGCTATCCAGCATGCATCTATGGTATTAAGTTCATAACAAACAGAGTAACGCTTTAAGCAAGATGACATGATGTAGACAGAATAAACTCAAGCAATATGAATAAACCCCGTCATTTTATCCTTATTGGCAACAATACAAATACATGCCTAGCTACCCCTTCTGTCACTAGGTGACGACACTGCAAGATTGAACCCAACACAAAGCACATCTCCCATTGAATGTTAATCAATCTAGTTGGCCAAACCAAAGGGATAGATCAGAGAAAAATACAAAGCTATAACAATCATGCATAATAAAGTACAACAAAGACTCAATTACTTTCAATGAATAATCTGAACGCAAAAGAAGATTACATCAGATAGAACTCCATGGAGATCATGGAGAACTTTGTATTGAAGATCAAAGAGAGAGAAGAAGCCATCTAGGTACTAGCTATGGACCCGTAGGTCTGTGGTAAACTACTAACACATCATCGGAAGGGCAGCAAGGTTGATGTAGAAGCCCTCCGTGATCGATTCCCCCTCCGGATCGCCAGAAAAGGCCTCTAGATGGGATCGCGGAAGAACAGAAGCTTGCGTGCGGCGGAAAAGTTATTTCGGGTGGCTCTCTGTTGGTTTTGGAATATTTGGGAATTAATAGAAGTGGAATTAGGTCAAACAGAGTTGCATGGGACCCATGAGCTTGGGTGGCGCCCCCCCAAGGGCGCACCACGTTAGCTCGTGGCTCTCCCTTACGTCTTCTGGCCTCCTCCCAAATCTTCTAGGGTCTCTTCTGGTCCAGAAAAAATCATTTTGTTTATTCCATTTAGACTTCATTCCGTATTGATTTCCTGAAAAACCAAAACACAGGCAAAAACAACAACTGGCACTTGGCACTGAGTTAATAGGTTAGTTCCCAAAAATGATATAAATTGCATATAAAGCATATAAAGTATCCAAGATTGATAATATAATAGCATGAAACAATAAAAAATTATAGATACGTTGGAGACGTATCACCGCCGTGCATGGATCTCCGCCTGACTCTCCTCAGTAGTGCATGCGGCCGCTTCTTTCTTGCGGCAGTGGGACTCTGTTTTCTTGAGTGCTTTCTGCCTGTTCCACTCCTTCTGTGCGGCTTTGGCATCCTCTTGCTCCACCACCATTCGGCCATGGCAGCTTCAAAGTCCGCACACGTAGGTGTGTGGTAACCGACGGCGATGAACTCGACGCGGCGGGATGCCATCGCTTCCTTGCCAGTTCGTATGCGGTCGCCGACGGCGACGAACTCGGTGCGGCGGGATGCCATCACTTCCTTACTAGTTAGTGTGCGGCACGGTGGCATGAACGGTGATGCTTGGAGAGAGCTCTGGGATGGGGTGGCCGGCCAACCGTATAGTGCAGGGGTTTTGTAGAGCACTCGAGATCTGATTGCCTATGAGAACCGTGTGCACTGACCCTATTGTGCATTGCATTCTGATTGGCCAGAACCGCAGCCACGCAAATCACGTGTGTGCACCGTAGGTTGCACCGCAATCGAATGGCAATCTAAATCCCTCTCATCACACCCATGTAGCTGTAGCTGGGATTTGATTCATATGCATTAAATGTCAGGTAAATGCTATAAAGTGCTTAAATCTAGCAAACGAGTCCTGAAATGTGCAAAAAAAAAATCAAATATTTCGGCTGATGGTGCTTGCACACCGTGTAAATAGTTTGGACGTGAAACAATGAAGCCACTGTAAATTCAATTCCAAATTGCCATTTACCATTTTGGAAACAGTGATTCCTCCTATGAGATGCTCTCATTTCCAAGGAGTTGTCGTTACAACTTGTGCCATAATTTACCAGTTTTACCACGAAATATTGAGGTCATATCATGGCACCATGCTAGGTGTCATGTTTCGCCGGCACGTTTGTCGTTTTCTAGAGTTAAAAAACCAATAAATGACACGTTTGTGGTTGACTCTTGCCACACATATCCTTGAAATATCTCCTCATTCCTCGTAAAAGGCATGAAAATTTACTAAATAACACAAGCATGATTTTCCAAACCGTTTTTGTGCACTTTTTCATGGACCGATTGTGCAAAACTGAATTAGGTGCATTAATGCCTAGAAAAGGCATATAATGGCCCAAATATAGTAAATTAGCCTGAAAAAGAGCCAAATTTGGACACAGAGCATTTTAGGGTGTATGTTGATCGTAGAAAAAAACTCAAGGACAAATGACAAAGGAAAATTGGACTCCCCTTCAAACTTCCTCTATGATGGTTCGATGTATGAAGAGCGTGTATAACGACATTAGTCGAACCTTCTCAAAAATTTATCACCGCATGCTGAGGTCATACCATGGCACCATGCCAGGTATGATGTTTTTCAGGCATGTTTTTCAATTTTCTAGAGTTGAAAAACCAATAAATGACACGTTCGTGGTTGACTCTTGCCACACATGTCCTTGAAATCTCTCCCCATTCCTCGTAAAAGGCATGAAAATTTACTAAATACCACCAGCTTGATTTTCCAAACCATTATTGTGCACCTTTTCATGGACCGATTTTGCGAAATTAAATTATGTGCATTAATGCCTAGAAAATGCACATATTGCCCCAAATATAGTAAATTAGCCCGGAAAAGAGCCTAATTTTAACACGGTGCATTCTAGGGGGTACGTTTATCGTAGAAAAAAACTCAAGGACAAACGACGAAGGGTATTTGGATTCCCCTTCAAACTTGGTGATTTCCCTCCCGAAACCACGAAACTTCCTGGGTGATGGCTCAATTCATGAAGAGCGTGTATAACGACATTAGCCAAACCTTCTCAAAAAATTACCACAGCATGCTGAGCTCATACCATGGCACCATGCCAAGTATCTTGTTTTTGAGGCATGTTTTTCATTTTTCTAGAGTTGAAAAACCAATAAACGACACATTTGTGGTTGACTCTTGCCACACATATCATTGAAATCTCTTCCCATTCCCTTGTAAAAGGCATGGAAATTTTCTAAATACCACAAGCTTGATTTTTCAAACCGTTATTGTGCACCTTTTCATGCACCGATTGTGTGAATTTGAATCATGTGCATAAATGCCTAGAAAATGCACATAATGGCCTGAATATAGTAAATGAGCCCGGAAAAGTGTTAAATTTGAACAAGGTGCATTCTAGGGTGTATGTGGATCGTAGAAAAAAAAGGACGATCGACGAAGGAATTTTGGATTCCCTTCCAATCCTGGTGATTTATTATCACACACGGTTCATTTTCGTTACCTACGAGAACCGTGTGTGCTGACCCTGTTGTGCGTTGCGTTCTGATTGGCCGCAACCCCAGCCATGCGGATCGCGCGTGTGCACCGTAGGATGCACCGCAATTGAATGGCAATCCACATCCCTCTCATCACACCCGTGTAGCTATAGCTGGGATTTGATTTATATGTGGTAAATGTCAGGTAAATGCTATAAAGTGCTTAAATATAGCAGACGAGTCCTGAAATGCGCAAAAAAAATCAAATCTAGCGGCTGATGGTGCTTGCGCACCGTGTAACTAGTTTGGACACGAAACAATGAAGTCACCATAAATTCAAGTCCAAATTGCCATTTGCCATTTTGGAAACGGTGATTCTTCTTGTGAGATGCTCTCGCTTTCAAGGAGTTATCGTTACAACTTGTGCCAGAATTTACCATTTTTTTACCAGAGAATACTGAGGTCATATCATGGCACCATGCCAGGTGTCATGCTTTTCAGGAACATTTTTCGTTGTCTAGAGTTGAAAAACCAATAAACGACACGTTTGTGGTTGACTCTTGCCACACATGTCCTTGAAATCTCTCCCCATTCCTCGTAAAAGAAATGAAAATTTTATAAATACTAAAAGTATGATTTTCCAAACCATTTTTGTGCACTTTTTCATGGACCAATTGTGCAAAATTGAATTATGTGCCTTAATGCCTAGAAAATGCACATAATGGCCCAAATATAGTAAATTAGCCTGGAAAAGAGGCAAATTTGAACACGTTGCATTCTAGGGGGTATGTTGATCGTAGGAAAAAACTCAAGGACAAACGATGAACAATATTTGGATTCCCCTTTAAACTTGGTGATTTCCCTATCGAGACCATGAAACTTCCTGGGTGATGGTTCGATTTATGATGAGCGTGTATAAGGACATTAGCCAAACCTTGTCAAAAAATTACCACAGCATGCTGAGGTCATACCATGGCACCATGCCAGGTATCTTGTTTTTGAGGCACGTTTTTCATTTTTCTAGAGTTGAAAAACCAATAAACGACACGTTTGTGGTTGACTCTTGCCACACATATCATTGAAATCTCTCCCCATTCCCTTGTAAAAGGCATGGAAATTTACTAAATACCACAAGATTGATTTTTCAAACCGTTAGTTTGCACCTTTTCATGCACCGATTGTGCGAATTTGAATTAGGTGCATAAATGCCTAGAAAATGCAAATAATGGCCGAAATATGGTAAATGATCCCGGAAAAGTGCAAAATTTGAAAATGGTGCATTTAGGGTGTATGTTGAACGTAGAAAAATACTGAAGGATGAACTTCCAAGGAAATTCGGATTTCCTTCCAATCTTGGTAACATCAATCACACACAGGTTGTGTTTACGAAACGTTGCCTCCGCAGCGCATTATTTTGGCGCAGAAAACCCTCACCAACACGTCAAAAAAGAAAACCCACACCCCCTTCCCCCCTTCGTCCTAGCTCCTCTGCAACTCTCCATGTCAACTTCTATCACCGAGGCCACCCCTTAGCTCAACGACTGTCGCCGGCGGGCTCTGGCCGCGCGCCAAACGGCATAGGATATCGCCTCTGCCGCTTGCCGCCGCCTATCTGCGCCGACGTCATCGTTGCTCATTCTCGACAGGTCTGACCAAATATTCGATCTCGACGGTGCCCCTCACAGCCGGCTGCCGCCAACAAATGCCACCACATTTTGTTTCTTCCCCTCGCCGATGCCTATCGGCACCGACTTTCTCGACTCTGGTTGATTGGGGTTTTCTATGGGATTTTCCGCGGGCTTGGGCCCGGGTTTATTTTTCTCTCTCACGGAGAACAAAGTAATTAATTTTAGCAAATTATTCGCTCATCTCTTATTGCAATCCGTCTATCCCTGTTAATCACCCGGCAGAAATCGCCGTGGATTCATTTTAGTTTTAGCTGATTCGAGGGTTTTCATTCAAGTGTCCACAGTGCAAGCAAAAATCAGGCCAGTGTGGTCGCGGCCAGTTGCTACTTGTGAACTGCGTTGGGATTTCCCCGAAGAGGAGAGGATGATGCAGTATAGTAGAGATAAGTATTTCCCTCAGTTAAGAACCAAGTTATCAATCCAGTAGGAGAACCACACAGAACCTCGTTAGCAGCACCTACACACACAAAAGCAAATACTTGCACCCAACGCAAACAAGAGTGATGTCAATCCCCTTGGCGGGTACTTGCAAGGATTAATTCTGATAGTGATAGATAGATAAATAAATCGCAAAACAAAATAAAGAAATAAAATTGCATCAAGGTATTTTTTGATTTTATATATGATAGATAAATGACCCGGGGGCCATAGTTTTCAGTAGAGGCTTCTCTCTCGAACACATAGCATACGGTGGGTAAACAAATTATTGTTGGGTAATTGATAGAAAAGCGCATAGTTATGACGGATTCATGGCAATGATCAAGTATATAGGCATCACGTCCGAGACAAGTAGACCGACTCCTGCCTGCATCTACTACTATTACTCCACCCATCGACCGCTATCCAGCATGCATCTAGGGTATTAAATTAATAAAAACAGAGTAACGCCTTAAGCAAGATGACATGATGTACACAAAGTAAACTCAATCAATATGAATAAACCCCATCGTTTTATCCTTAATGGCAACAATGCAAATACGTGTCTTGTCCCTTTCTGCACTGGGATAGAGCACCGAAAGATTGAACCCATCATAAAGCACCTCTCCAATTGCAAGATAAATCAATCTAGTTGGCCAAACCAAACGGATAGATCGGAGAGAAATACAAAGCTATAACAATCATGCATAAATAAGTTCAGAAAAGACTCAAATATTTCTCATGAATAATCTGATCATAAACCCACAATTCATTGGATCCCAACAAACACACCGCAAAAGAGGATTACATCGAATAGAACTCCAAGGAGATCGAGGATAACATTGTATTGAAGATTAAAGAGAGAGAAGAATCCATCTAGCTACTAGCTATGGACCCGTAGGTCTGTGGTAAACTACTCACACATCATCGGAAGGGCAGCAAGGTTGATGTAGAAGCCCTCCGTGATCGATTCCCCCTCCGATAGATCGCCGGAAAAGGCCTCCAGATGGGATAGTGGAAGAACAGAAGCTTACGGCAGCGGAAAAGTTATTCGAGGTGGCTCTCTGGTATATGGGGAAGATTTGAGAATTTATAGTGGCAGAATTAGGTCAAGAGGTGCCATGAGGGGCCCACAAGCCTGGGGGTGCGCCTAACCCCCCTGGGCATGCCTCCCGAGCTTGTCGCTCCCTCGTGGCTCTTCTGGTCTTCTCCTGAACCTTCTAGGGTCTCTCTTGGTCCAGAAAAAAATAATCCAAAGTTTTTTTCTCCATTTGATATTGATTTTCTGAAAAGCCAAAAACAAGCAAAAAAACAACAAATGGCACTGGGCACTAGGTTAATAGGTTAGTCCCAAAAAATGATATATAATTGCATATAAAACATCCAAGATTGATACTATAATAGCATGGAACAATCAAAAATTATATATACGTTGGAGACGTATCAAGCATCCCCAAGCTTAATTCCTGCTCGTCCTCGAGTAGGTAAATGATAAAAACAGAATTTTTGATGTGGAATGCTACCTAACATGTTCATCATGTAATTCTTCTTTTACGGTATGAATATTAAGATCCGAATGATTCAAAGCAATAGTCTATAATTTGATATAAAGACATCGATACTCAGGCCTACTAACAAACAATCATGTCTTTCAAAATAAAAATGCTAAAGAAAGTTATCCCTACAAAATCATATAATCCTGTCATGTTCCATCTTCTTTACATAAAGTATTTGTCATGCACAACCCTGGAGACAATCAAGCAATTGGTTCATACTTTTTAACGTGCTTCAGCTTTTTCAACCCCAACGCAATACATGAGCGCAAGCCACGGATATAGCACTATGGGTGGAATAGAATATGATGATAGAGATTAATAAGGGGAAGTAAAAAAAAGGAAGATAGTCTCACATCGACGCGGCTAATCAACGGGCTATGGAGATGCCCATCAATTGATGTCAATGCGAGGAGTAGGGATTGCCATGCAACGGATGCACTAGGAGTTATAAGTGTATGAAAGCTCAAAATAAAAACTAAGTGGGTGTGCATCCAACTTGCTTGCTCATGAAGACCTCGGGCATTTGAGGAAGCCTATCATCGGAATATACAAGCCAAGTTCTATAATGAAAAATTCCCACTAGTATATGAAAGTGACAACATAGGAGACTCTTTATATGAAAAACATGGTGCTACTTTGAAGCACAAGTATGGAAAAGGATAGTAACACTGCCCCTTCTCTCTTTTTCGCTCATTTTTTTGTGGGCTCTTTTTGGCCTCTCTTTTTTCTCTTTTTTTTTGTTTCCTCACTGGGACAATGCTCTAATAATGATGATCATCACACTTCTATTTACTTACAACTCAAAATTACAACTCGATACTAGAACAAATATGACTCTATATGAATGCCTCTGGTAGTGTACCAGGATGTGCAATGATGCTAGCATTACATGTATGAAAATAATGAATGGTGGCTAAGCCACAAATACTATGTCAGCTATATGATCATGCAAAGAAATATGACAATGATTATGTGTATCATATAAACGGAACGGTGGAAGTTGCATGGCAATATATCTCGGAATGGCTATGGAAATGCCATAATAGGTAGGTATGGTGGCTGTTTTGAGGAAGATATAAGGAGGCTTATGTGTGATAGAGCGTATCATCTCACGGGGTTTGGATGCACCGACGAAGTTTGCACTGACTCTCGAGGTGAGAAAGGGCAATGCACGGTACCAAAGAGGCTAGCAAATTACGGAAAGGTGAGAGTGCGTATAATCCATGAACTCACATTAGGCATAAAGAACTCACATACTTATTGCGAAAGTTTATTAGCCCTCGAAGCAAAGTACTACTACGCATGCCCCTAGGGGGGAGTTTGGTAGGAGTTAACCATCGCGCGCCCCCGACCGCCATGCAAAGGAAGACAATCAATAATAAATCATGCTCCAACTTCTTAGCATAACGACAGACCATACGTGCATGCTTCGGGAATCACAAACCTTAACACCAATATTCTTACTAAACCACAATTATCTACTAGTACCTCCCACATATTACCATCTTAATATCGCAAAACTATTGCAAGGTATCAAACTTATCATATTCAGTGATCTACATGAAAGTTTTTATTATATCCTTCTTGAATACCTATCATATTAGGACCAAATTCATAACCCGTGCATATTACCATTACTATTTATTAGACTCTCAAAAATATATAAGTGAAGCATGAGATTGCAACTATTTCTTTAAAATATAACCACCGCCGTGCTCTAAGAGATATAAGTGAAGCACTAGAGCAACTGCCTAGCTCAAAAGATATAAGTGAAGCACATAGAGTATTCTAATAAATCACGAATAATGTGTGTCCCTCTCAAAAAGGTGTGTTCAGCAAAGATGATTGTGGCAAACTAAAAAGCAAACAAAGAAAAGAAAACTATGGCACAAGACGCTCCAAGTAAAACACATATCATGTGATGAATAAAAATATAGCTCCAAGTGATATACCGATAGGCTGTAGACGAAAGAGGGGATGCCATCCGGGGCATCCCCAAGCTTAGATGCTTGGGTATTCCTTGAATATTACCTTGGGGTGCCTTGTGCATCCCCAATCTTAGGGTCTTCTTGCTCCTTATTCCTTCATCCATCGTGGTCTCACCCAAAACTTGAAAACTTCAGCACACAAAACTCAACAGAAACCTCATGAGATCCGTTAGAATAACAAACAAATCATAAAATTTAGGTACTCTTATAAATTGATTCATATTTAATATTTTCATAATGCTACTTCACTCCAACTTCCCCATGGCTTATACCCCCGATACAATCCATAGATTCATCGAAATAAGCAAACTATGCAACAAAAACAGAATCTGTCTAAAACAGAACAGTCTGTAAAGATCTATTTAAAAGATATACTTATGTTACTCCAAAAATTCTGAAAAATTAGGACTACGTAAAAAATTCATATACCAATACTGTGTAAAACATTCAGAATTTTATCACACTCCAGTACAAAACCAAAAATCCAGCACTGGACTCAAAACTTTCTGTTTTCAAACAACATCAATTATACTATCATTCAAATCATCCCAAAAGCATTACTTGGCGCAAACAATAATTAAAAGGTAAAAACACAATCATAACAGAAGCTAAAATTGTGTTTTCACACAAGAAGTAGAAAAAAGCAAAAATAAATATAACGATTGGGTTGTCTCCCAACAAGCTCTTTCTTTATAGCCACTAAGATAGGCTTTGAGATTTTAATGATGCTCACATAAAAGATAAGAATTGAAGCACAAAGAAAGCATCATGTAGCATGTGACAAACATATTTAAGTCTAACATACTTCCTATGCATAGGCATTTTATAAGCAAACAAATTATCAAGACAAGAAGTATCTAGCATATGCATGGAAGAAGAACAAAACATTAACAATTAGAACTTCAAGAGATGTAATTGACTAACATGAAAATTTCTACGACCATATTTTCCTCTCTCATAATAATTACATGTAGGATCATAGTGAAATTCAACAATATAGCTATCATCTAAAATATTCTCTTGATGATCCATATAAATAAAAGTTTCATAATCTTCCAAGATAGTGGGATTAACATCAACTAAAGTCATGACCTCTCCAAACCCACTTTTATCAAAAAATTCATAAGATTGAACACTCTCCAAATATGTGGGATTCTTTTTACCTAAAGTTGACACTCTTCCAAACCCACTTTCAATACTATTGCAAATCTCATTATTAATGGAAGATCCATTATGAGCCTTAAATAAATTTTCAAGATCAAAAGAAGCATTATCACCCCAATCTTGATCATTGCAATAAGTAGTGGACATGACAAAATTATCATCACCAAGCTTGTAGTTTTGCATATTTCTCATGAATAATCTGATCATAAACCCACAATTCATCGGATCCCAACAAACACACCGCAAAAGAAGATTACATCGAATAGAACTCCAAGGAGATCGAGGAGAACATTGTATTGAAGATCAAAGAGAGAGAAGAAGCCATCTAGCTACTAGCTATGGAACCGTAGGTCTGTGGTAAACTACTCACACATCATCGGAAGGGCAGCAAGGTTGATGTAGAAGCCCTCCGTGATCGATCCCCCCTCCGGTAGATCACCAGAAAAGGCCTCCAGATGGGATCATGGAAGAACAGAAGCTTGCGGCGGCAGAAAAGTTATTCGAAGTGGCTCTCTAGTATATGGGGAATATTTGAGAATTTATAGCAGCGGAATTAGGTGAAGAGGTGCCACGAGGGGCCCACAAGCCTAGGGGGCACGCCTACCCCCCTGGGCGCGCGTCCCAGGCTTGTCGCTCCCTCGTGGCTCTTCTGGTCTTCTCCCAAACCTTCTAGGGTCTTTCTTGGTCCAGAAAAAAAAATCCAAAGTTTTTTCTCCGTTTGATATTGCTTTTCTGAAAAGCCAAAAACAAGCAAAAACAGCAAATGACACTGGGCACTAGGTTAATAGGTTAGTCCCAAAAAATGATATATAATTGCATATAAAACATCCAAGATTGATACTATAATAGCATGGAACAATCAAAAATTATAGATACGTTGGAGACGTATCACCAGTCGGACAAGAAGTTCTATCTGACCATACCAGATGACTTCAGGGAGTGCACAATATGTTCAATCTCATCCTACCATGGTTGGCATGGCCCAATTTTATGAACATATACCATATATTACTATATTTGGATAGAAGGTGCAACATGCACCATAGACATCAAAGAGCATTTTTTCTAAATTAGGCAAATTAATGATGTATTGTTCCTTTAAAAAATGATGTATTGTTCATTCAGTTACTCTCATATTTTCCTGAAATCTTGGTTACTTTATCTGTTTAATTATATATTTTTGTACTTTGCTTTCAGCTTCTCTCAATTATTCCCATATTTGCATGTAACGATCTTAAATTTCATTTCCCGCAGTACGTCCCTTGCTTTGCAAGAACACGTGTACAAGGAAATCTTGGCCTTTACTTTGTTGATGACTCCATGGATGTCATATTGACCACGCAGCATGGATTTAGAATGACAGTTAGGGTAAAAGTTGATAAAGATGGTCACTCCTATTTTGATGCGGACCTTTATAGAAATATTTCTAAGTTTTATGAACTGAAAGCTGGCATTAAAATTCTAGTGCGTGCACCACAGTCTGGTCAAATAAACATGGATGTTTACTTTCCCACCGTCATCAGCTGACCACAGTTTGATCGAGGTTAGTGTTCTTTCAACTTTCTCCATGTCGGCATATTACTTATTAGCAAAATTAAAGTAATTGTTCTGACTAAATGATCACTATTTGAGAAACCAATTGGGATTTCATTTTCTGACTCTGTTCCTAGCCAGTAACAACTTCCAATTACCAATTTATGCCCACTATTCTTTTGCCATGTTCTGACTAAATAATCACTTTCAACCTTTTAAGAAGGATACGTTGGATGCATAGTTAACAAACTGTATGTTACTTGGCATACCAAATTTCACTGGAAAGACTTGGAGCATGTAATAAAATTTGTTGATAATCTGAAAGACCTAGCACAGCGTATGAACGCTGGATTTGGGATGGGAATAAATCTACCATTGGTGCACACATTGAACAAGACCAATTGTGTGAACAAAATGCTGGTACAAAGTCTTATTTGTATGTTGTTGTTCATAAACTATATATAGCTTCAATGATATGTTAAAATTGGTTTTTGTTCTTCACCGCAACAGAAATTGCCGGCTGCAGCTGTTCCTGAATTGATTTCCCAGCGTGGTCGAATTACACTTGTTCCTGCTAAGAACGCCAAAGTGATTGCAAGGTACTGCATTTCCCGCACAAATGGAACCATTCAAATTAATAGGTTCTCGGTTGTCTTGGCAGTGCATCCACATTTGAAAATCGGAGACACTGTTATACTCATGCTCTACGAAGGCACAGGAGGGATCTTCCTTTTCAGTGACGAGATATCGAGTCACCGTGATCAAGCTGCTTCCAGCGGATACTTGTGGTTGTTGGCCCTCTACTCCTTAAATGCGCTACTTGGTACTATCTTTAGTATGTAGATATGGACCATATGGTTATCCAAATTGTTTAGTTCGGAATTTTCATGGAAAGTATTAGTATCACCTTTTGTTGAATAGTGTCACCACTTTATGTTACTCATGAAATGCTATTTTTCAGGTTTTAAAATTTTCATGCAAAGTATTACTACCACACACAGTTCATTCAGTTTAAGCGCGTGCCCGGAAGAGTAGAGGATGTCCATGTTTTTGAAGTGGCGATCAACGCCGATGTCCAAAAGGCATTTGCATATTTATTGTCCATATTGCAAACTGAGATAATATACAGATAGGTCAGCCCATACAATTGACATATTTGACATGCATGAACAAATCAATCGAGCATATATATGCTCAAATTGGTCCAGTGCCTATTTCCAGGAATAATTTACAAACCATTAGCTCCCTAATTTACATCAATATAACGAACCGCGTGCGCACAAAAGAGCTACTACCCCTGACGTGGACCCAGCACGCACAGCTGCCATCGTCCATCATCGTGTCAATCTTGGGCTTAGGAGGAGAGGAGGACGCCAAGTCGATGACCTACACCTTGATCGATCGAGGATGGGGCAGCCTCGACATTGGTGATCGCCGGAGCTGCCTCGGGCGCAGCTCTCACCAGGGTTGCCGCGACCGCCGGGTCTGCGTACATCATCCCGACGGCCGACGACACGACGTTGACTCTTGCCAGGGCTGCCGTCACGGCCCCCAGGCCTGCCCCGGCGACGTCCAGCGGTGAGCCCTCCTCCATCTGGGACATAAGCCTACGCCTCGTGCGGCGGCCGCCACTGCCGCAGTTGTCCTTGCGTCATCGCGGTTCCTTCTCCGGCGCCCGCACCATCCGACGTACTCTGCGCCGAGCCCAGAGTATCGCCCACTGGCGATCCCTAGACACTTTCAGGATGACCCTGCCTAACCGGGTGGCTTGCTCGTACCGCGTTTCCTGCCTCCTTTGGGTATCGTTGGGAGAGGCGGCGGCATGGCCGTCGACCGCAAAGCCGACCATCGCGCCGGCAGCCTCGATTCTGCTGTTGCCCATCTCCATCCTGTCGTTGACCGTTGGGGCCAAGTATGCCGGTATATGTGTGGGAAGCTAGATAGCAAGGCGATCAGTAGTGAGTCGCCGCCGCGGGCCATTGTTGTGGTTATTTATAGCTAGCAGCTGGCTTGGGGATTGGGGATTTTACAATTTACCCCTGTGGCTAGCGCTTGCACGGGATGCCTTCGCTGGAGCGCGGGAAGACTAAGTGGAGCACACAATTCCCACCACACAACCGTATGCGGTGTCATGTGTTATCACACACGTGTTAACATAAGGAAACGTACGTGTAACTTACAAATCATCACACACGAGTACTCGCACCACGCATCGTGTGCGATGCTCCTAGCCATCGCAAACAACTAATTTGCATTTTCAAAGGTTTTTCTACACACATAATCGCACAAAAAACAATTGTAGCAACTGTCTGCAATGGTTAGGGACACAATAAATATCCTCTCTTCGCTCTCTATCGTCTCTTTCCTCTCGCAGCCCCCAAATCTGGCCTTCTTCTCCCCTCTGTCCTTGCCTCCACAAAATCCTCCACATTACACATGTCCTCAGAAACTAGAACCACCCTCTCCATCACAGAAGGCACGGGGGTGACGCAGCTCATACGCGCGCAGGAACCCGCAGCGGTGGCAGTAAGCGCGGATGAGGGTGCGGCGGCCTTGGCGGCAAGCGCGAAATAGTTGGTGGCTGCAGCAGATCTATTGGGGGCACGCGTGGTTCTATACGCAGAATGCATGGTTGAGTACACGGCCAGTGCGGTAGGTGCTGATGAGGCCACCGTTGCTTTGGCGGCATGCGTGGATTTGGCCATGGTAAGGGCGGCATCCTCGTTAGTCTGCTAGAGTTCTAGCAGCACACGTAGATGAGGCCTTTGCTGTTTACGGCCGCTTGGAACATGTCTGTCAAGGCAGCGTCGCACGCGCGCGTTTGGCCATGGACGGGATTTTCCTTGAGCCCGGAGCTGCTGTGATGGAGCTGGAGCAGAGGAATGACCGGGCCTATGAAATGTTCAAGGACATGGTCGTCGCCGACCCGAATCTGGATCCTTCCATCTGAGAGAGCATTTTACATCAGTGCAGAGATATTTCAACATCGACGCACCAATAGGCCAGCCCGGCAACAACACCGATGAGTAGCTAATTATATTTTGCTGTTTTCTAAACATTGCTGATTTGTAATGTCGCTATTATGTTGTTTAGTTGATTATGTATGAGTACGAACCATAATTTGTGCAATCATTTTCTGAATCAGGTGCTTATTAGCAGGAATCTTCTGGGTTATTATCGGTCTTCCCACACAATTCTGATTACTGACATGTTTGTCGGGTATCACACACATCTTGTTATGCCGAATAGTTTGTGTTCTTTTTTATCATCGCAAACAGTTCATCCGGGTGACATGTATGTTGGTATCACACACATCTTGTTACACCTAACCGTTTGTGTTATTTTTTCTCATCGCAAACAGTTCATACGGGTGACCTGTTTGCCGGGAATCACACACATCTTGTTTAGCTGAATCATTTGTGTTATTTTGGATCATCACAACCAGTTCATCCCAGTGACGTGTATGCCGTCTATTGCACACACCTTGATCTGGCTGACCGTTTCTGTTGTTTTGGCTCATCGCAAACAGTTCATCTGAGTGAACTGTATGCCATCTATCGCACACACCTTGATCTGGTTGACCGTTTCTGTTGTTTTGTCTCATCGCAAATAGTTTGTATAGATTAACTGTATGCCACGATTCACACACGCAACTCTTTTCTGAATCATGCTTGATGGATCCGCCATCGCACATAGTTCGTTTTATTGGTGACGGTTTTATTACGATACTGTTTGTGATTAATGCATCGCACACAGTTTGGTCGATTGGCCTTGTATACATGTGTCGTGTTAGGACCATCCTGCAGTAGTGCAGGGAGGAGGTTGGTAGGAGTTAACCATCGCGCGCCCCTAATCCAAACACACAAAGGTTTATTCAATCAAAGATAAATCATACTCCAACCACACCGCTAATGGAAGCGGCCATCAGTTTCATGCATACGGACTCACAAACCTTAACACCAATATTAATACTTAGCATTAATTATCTACTAACATACTCACATATTACTACCTCAATATTGCAAAACTATTGCAAGGAATCAAACTTATCATATTTAATGATTTACAAGTCCATGCTAGTTTTTATTATACCACCTTTATATACCTATCAATTTTTACCAATCATATAACTCATGCAAATTACCACTTCCTATTCCACTCTCAAAAAGGATTTAAGTGAAGCAAGAGAGTTCGAATAATTTCTACAAATATATCGCCATGCTCAAACAAATATAATTGAAGTACTAGAGCAATTGCCTCAACTCAAATAGATATAAGTGAAGTACGGATGAGCATTCTATAAATTTAGGATAAATGTGTGTCTCTCTAAATAAATATATTCAGGAAACGATGATTGCAAAGACCAGCAAGCAAAACTAAAATAAAAGCAAAAGACGCTCCAAGCAAAACACATATCATGTGAAGAATAAAAATATAGCTCTGAGTAAGATATATCGATAATTTTGAAGACGAAAGAGGGGATGCCATCTGGGGCATCCCCAAGCTTAGATGCTTGAGTCTTCCTTAAATATTTCCTTGTCATGCCTTGGGCATCCCCAAGCTTAGGTTCTTCCGCTCCTTATTCTTCTCATATATCCATCTCACCCAAAACTTGAAAACTTTATTCACACAAAACTTAACGGAACTTTGTGAGATAGGTTAGTATAATAAAATAAATCATTCACTTGGGTAGTGTCAAGACAAGATTCATAATTATTACCAATTTATGTCTACTGTATTTTATCACTTCCACAATTTATATCCCCAAATATAAGTCATAGAAACTTTAAAACAAGCAAACAAAGAAAACAAAATAGAATGTTTCAAAAACAGAACAGTACATAATGGTCTTTATAAAAATCATACTTCTGTAACTCTAAAAATTCTGAAAAATAGGAGATTACAAACAATTTATAATTCAGTACTGTGTAAAAATTTCAACAATTGATCAAGTTCCAGTACAGAGAAACAATTCAATCACTAGAACCAAAGTTCCTGCTTCTACACAGAACCGAATAAACAACACTATAAAAAAACACTTTCGTGATGATACGTGTTTGTCACAGTAGGTCACATTCTCTGTCATGCATGTACATCCGTGACAATTTTATGATAGAATCAAGATAGTCATAGTTGTGCTGTCGTAGAAGTGTTCCATGACAATACTCAAATTATCATCACGGAAGTGTCCACTTCCATGACGATAAATGGCGTGTCATGCAAGTGTTTTCGTCAAGGGTAACCGTCACATGGCATCTACCATAACGGGTTGCCGTTAAGCAATCGGGTTCCGGTTTGGATCTGATAACCCGTTAATAGCCCTGACCAATGGCGATTTTCCATGTGTAAAATTCTCATTCGCTAACGGAACCACATGTCAGCTCGTCGTCGCGATAGATGCCATCCATCCACTGGACGATACGCGCCTATGGAACAGTGACACGTGACATGGCCCAGCAGCGGCCCATTTAGGTTAAAAGGGTAGGCCCAGTCAAAGTTAGCAGGCTGGCCCATTATCGGCCTGCTTGCACACGGCCCATTTGCAGGTAAGGCCTGTTTGAATAGTGTCAAATCGGCCCGTCACCGGCCCGTTGTGGATTTCTCATCATTGCGGCCCATGGTCACTTCTAGCCCGTTAACAGTCCACTATGTATTTGAGCCCAATTACGGCCCGGTGTGTTTCCGGCCTATTTAAGGTCCTGCTACATTTGGGCCCATTTGTGGCCCGCTGAAACTTTCGGCCCATAAACAGACTGTGATGGAATTGGGCCATTTTCGTCCAGGTCTGACTTTTGGCCTGTTAATGGCCAACGCAACCCATGGGCCATATGTGGCCTGACGTCACATCGGGCCTATTAATGGCCCATATTCTCGATGACACAAATCCAGCCCGCGAGCACTCTCAGCCTATTAAAGGCCCATGTAGTAGGTTGGCGCAATTACGGCCCGTGCTGACTTTCGGCCTGTTAATGATCCGCCATGTAAATGGGCCACCATGGGCTAAGCTACATTGCGGCCTGCTAATGACCAGTGGGCTATTTGGCACATTTTAGGCCCAATCATCTTTCGGCCTGCTACAAGCCCTAGGTATATTCTGGCCCAATGAAGGCCAAATCTGTGTTTCGGCCTGTTAATGGCCCGTGTCATTTATGGGCAAAATAAGGCATGCATGATATTTAGACATGTTAACGGCCCGTTATTACTATGGGCCCATATTATGTTTAGGCCTGTTAATGGCCCACTATGGTCACAAGCCTACCAATGGAACGATCAGAATTAAGAAGAGCTTACGCTGATTTAGGCCCAGTTATTTTCTGTGGGCTACATACCGGTTACGACCCGTAATCTTTTTTAGCTCCATTCTAGTTGTGGGCCAGACAAATATTGGCCCTTTGGGCTCCTACGATGCTTTCGGCCTAAAGGAGACAGATGATGCTGAATACAATACTAAGAATAAACCTACACTATAAAAAAATAGCTTGCTAATTTCTATCGACTTTTGCAGCACGATAAATGTTGTATCGCAACAAAATAAATTACAGCCATACAACAAAAGGCTTGTTGGCATAAAAGTTTACAGTCCTTGCAGATAAATGCACCATGAGATGTATAGAAGCAGAGATCATTTGACCAGAGTGGTAATGTTTCAGGCTGTAGAATCTGATGGAGCAGCATGACCTTCCCCTTTTTTCCGCCATTGCTCTTGAACAACGAAGCAAATGTCTAATAGTCCAGTTTCAAAAGCATTCATATCTTGAAGAAATTTGTCAACCACTATTCTTGTATCAGAAACGACCTCCATTAGAGATTGGACTTGTGTCTGGAGCACAGATATATCACTCTGTCTAGCCAGAAGATTTTGTTCAGTAGGCGGTTCGACGAGGTTGCCTTAACAACCAACCCATAATTACTCAGGAAGGTGCTTTTTGAACTGTTAGTGGAGAGATACTGACGCACTGCAGCAAGAGGTGACATTGTGCCTATGGTAGCCTCGTCACTTTCAGTAGGTTGTGGCTGTTCAATCATTTGTTCCATAGCTTGCTGAAAGTTTGAATTTTGTAGATTAGTGTACCAGATAAGAAGTTACTAATGAGACAAAAACAAACAAAATAGCTTTCACGTTTATACATAACTTATTTTGGTGAACCACTGTAATACTTTAGCATGTATTTTAGTGGTAAGTACATAATAAAATCACGTTCGGAACATATGTCCATGTAGCATGCCTAATGTATTCTCTATTTCCTCACATTTATTGACATCTAAGGATAAAGAGACACGGTTTTAAATACGATGAACATAGTATGACATCATTCATATCACGAGAAAACGGATATCAAACAAACAGGCTATTGTATCATTGTGTGGGCACGTGAACATCACAACTAGATTACAGATCAGGACCAAAAGAATATCCTTCATTTCTTTTAAACCATGTAAGGTGAAATGATACGTTAAGACAACTGTGTATAAAAGTGAACAGAGTAACTGACATTGGATGCAAACCAAGCAGTTAAATGAACACGTCATAGTAACAAGCAGTTCAAAGGCATGAGGAGTAAGGACTTACAACTGCGGCTTGGACTGGTGTAGTCATGCCCTTCATCTTGCTGGTGTGACAAGCCTTGAAGATTTGCACTGCATTTGGTTCAGGTTCTTTTTTGTCCGCACGGGCATTCCTCTGTATTTGGAACAAGTCAATATAGATACGATAATATGGCACAGCAAAAATGAGGAAATAGCAGCTATTTACAAGAAACTCGCAGTGTGCAATATAGCTATGAGATCTTGTTGTCTGTTGGAATTTCACTTTAGAACGGTTGGTCTTGTTCTTCAAACAGTTAGCCTAGAAGAAGAAAAAGACTTGTAAGGCACATACATAAATACGAGTTCAATATGTGATCTGATCACATACATATACCCTACCTGATACTTCGGATCAGACCAGTGTTTAACAAGGGTTGTCCAGTCTTCATCCGTAATATATTCTACTGGAGATGTTTGGGCGATTTCATTGTTAGCCTTGCCTTCAAAGTGATTTTTTCTAAGGTGATACTGATACTGTCGCAGAGTAGACTGAAAAACATGAGTTCATGCTTGTTTGGTTGCATCATCTTTCGGATCCAACTTGAACCTCATCATTTGAAAAAAGAATGGGAGTCTCATTAGGAGCAAGCTAGAAAGTATGGGACAGAGCAAGACAATTACAAATTGCGATGAATAACATTACTTACGGATAAATGGTCAAGGAAGGTGTTAAACTGGGTATTGTCTTTGTCATTCCTGTACTGGATCCACATTGGGAGGATACGTGCATGAGACCTAACGGCAATGGCTGCCTCTGATACTAACTTGGCTGACTCTATAGCATCACGTGGCCTTTTTAAACCTGCCTCAAAATGGATCTCCATTCTTTCTCCTTTAGATTTTGTTAACCTGTCAAGCATTATCCCTGAGGTATGTTTCCTCTTGCGCCGAGGTGCTAGTTCAACAACGAATATGGAAAGTGTTAGTGCACATCAAACTATGAGAGTACATATAAAGGAGCACGCAACTGCAACTTGACTCAGACACGTACCGTCTTGGTGTTGATGCTCATGAGGTTCATCTGATCTTGCCATGTCCTGTAGTGTCAGCAGTGCTTCGGAAGTAGTGTTAGGTGGGAAGGCAGCTTGGGAACATGCCACTTGTGGAGCATTCGAACGAGTAACTCGTTGAGATGTCAGTACTGTGGAAGGAGGTGCTGCAGCTGGTGGAGCAGGGGATAATGTGTTTGTAGATTTAGCCGGTGGACTTCGACCTTCTACTGCACTATAAGTACCAGCAGAATCTCAAGGGAAGCTCCTTCTCCGTTGCGCCCGACGACTAACAACATCCCCTACCATACTCTTTTCCTTGCTCTTTTTTGACTTTGCCATGTCAAGCCGTACCCATAGCACAAAAGAATAAAATTCACTCGTCAGAACCCATTGATGCATGATACAGACGAGCAATACTTTGATGTAAGACAACCGCATTATAGAAGGATGGAATATGTATGAAAAACAAGACGACATGACATATTCACACCTATGATGTGTCAACTAAGCAGAAGGCATTTCAACAAATTAGAAGCAATGCAAGCTAGACACCATATGAATGATGCAACCAATATCACTCTGCCAAGTTAAAAGTGTCTCATCATAACTGGAATTTCAAAAAATTAGAAGCAGTACAAGCTAGAAATCAATGCACGATGCAAACAATATCACACTGCCAAGTTAAAAGTGTCTCATCATAAGTTATTGATGCAGGATGCACAACAGCAGTACTTTGATGTAAGAACATGGTGTGATAGATAGATGTAGTGTATTCTAGATACAGAAAGGCATGTCATATTCACATGTATAACGTATAAACTCAGCAGGTGCAATTTAATCAAATTAGAAGAAATACAAGCTATACAACATATGGAACATGCAACCAATTATCACACTGTCAAGTTAGAGCAAGCACCTGCGATGGTGGAGTAGGGGAGATGGAGTCATCATATAGACTTGGAACTTCAACTGCAGTAGCAGTAGCAGTGGTAAATCTAGAGAGCCTCCATTTGCGTTGGTCCGGAGGACCACCAACACCCCCAAGTTAAATGTGTCTTATGGTAAGTGATTGTTGCAGGATACACAACAATACTTTGATGTAAGAACATGGTGTGATAGACAGATTTAGTTTGTTGAAAAAGGAACATGTGTCATATTCACAAGTATAATGTGTAAACTAGGCAGATGCAAATCAACAAAATTAGAAGCAATACAAACTAGACATCATACGTAACATGCAACCACATATAACAGTGCCAAGATAGAGCAAGCACCTGTGATGGTGGAGTACGGGAGATGTGTTCATCATCTACACAACTACGTTGACTGTCTAGCCTTGCGTTGTCTTGCGAATCTTGTTGGGAGGATGGCTGAGTAGAATCTGTAGAGACCCTCCATTTCAATTGCTAAGAAGGACCACCATCATCCACTGCCTTACTCATTTCTTCCGTTGTATTGATTTTGCATTGTGAAGTCAAACCGACAAGAAAAAGGAATAAATTCGCTCTTCAGAACTCATTCATGCATGATACTGACGAACAATACTTTGATGTAAGGCAAACACATGATACGAGGACGGAATACGTATGAAAAACAGGACTGCATGGCATATTCACACTTATGATGTGGAAACTAAGTAGAAGGCATTTCAACAAATTAGAAGCACTGCAAGCTAGACACCATATGAAAGATGCAACCAATATCACTCTGCCAAGTTAAAACTGTCTCGTCATAAGTGGTGTTTCAACAAATTATAAGTAGTACATGCTAGAAATCATATGCAAGATGCAACAAATATCACACTGCCAAGTGAAAGGTGTCTCATCATAAGTGATTGATGTGGGATACACAAGAACAGTAGTTTGATGTAAGAACATGGTGTGATCAGATATAGTATGTTCTATAAACAGGAACATGTGCCATATTCACAGGTATAATGTGTAAACTAAGCAAATGCAATACAACAAAATTAGAAGCAATACAAGCTAGACATCATACGCAACATGTAACCACATATAATAGTGCCAAGTTAGCACAAACACCTGTGATGGTGGAGTAGGGCAGATGTGCTCATCATCTACACAGCTACGTTGACTAACTAGCCTTGTGTTGTCTTGCGAATCTTGTTGGGAGGATGGCAGAGTAGAATCTGTAGAGACCCTCCATTTCAGTTGCTCGGAAGGACCACAATTATCCAATGTCGTACTAATTTCCTTCCGCTTTACTGATTTCGCATTGTGAAGTCAAACTGACAAGAAAAAGGAATAAAATTCACTCTTCAGAACTCATTCATGCATGATACTGACAAACACTACTCTGATGAAAGGCAAACACATGATACGAGGATGGAATATGTATGAAAAGTAGGACCGCATGACATATTCACACCTATGATGTGGAAACTAAGCAAAAGGCAATTCAACAAATTAGAAACACTGCAAGCTAGACACCATATGAAAGATGCAACCAATATCACTCTACCAAGTTAAAACTGTCCCATCATAGGTGGCGTTTCAACAAATTAGAAGCAGTACATGCTAGAAATCATATGCAAGGCGTAACCAATATCACACTTCCAACTTAAAGGTGTCTCATCATAAGTGATTGATGTAGGATACACAAGAACTGTAGTTTGATGTAAGAACATGGTGTGATAGACAGATATAGTATGTACCAAAAACAGGAAGGCATGTCATATTCACATGTATAATGTGTAAGCTAAGCAGATGCATTTTACCATAATTAGAAGCAATACAAGCTAGACACCATATGCAACATGCAACCAGATATCACACTGCCAAGTTAGAGCAAGCACATGGGATGGTGGAGTAGGGGAGATGAGACTTGGAACTTGTAATGCACTAGCAGTACAAGGAGAATCTATAGAGATGCTCCATTTACGTTGCTGCAGAGGACCACCATCATCATCTTCCTTACTCTTTTCCTTCCTCTTTTTTGATTTTGACTTGTGAAGTCAAACCCACAAGAGAAAGGAATAAAATTTGCTCTTCAGAACTCATTGATGCATGATACTGATGAACACTACTTTGATGTAAGTAAACCGCATGATAGGAGGATAGAATATGTATGAAAAATAGGATGGCATGACATATTGACATCTATGACGTGTAAAGTAAGCAGAAGGTATTTCAACTAATTAGAAGCAATGAAAGCTAGACACCATATGATAGATGCAACCAATATCACTCTGCCAAATTAAAAGGGCGAACTCATAAGCGTATTTCAACAAATTAGAAGCAATACATGGCTACATGCTAGAAATCATATGCAATATGCAACGAATAGAGGTGTCTCGTCGTAAGTGATTGATGCTGGACCGACAAGAATAGTAGTTTTGATGAGGACATCTCTTCTACTGTTACACCCGCCGCAACTCCTACATCAGTTATTCCACTTGGTCCTATTACTAGAGCACGAGCAAAACAAATTAATGGCCAGGTACTATCGCTCGTTAGTACATATGATTTAACTGACGAGAATATGATGTTACATTCATGTTCCGATTTACTTGTACTTAGGAACGAAAGGGTTGAAGAGACTCCACGAGCAGCAGCACTAATGCATGCTACGTGCTGAAGTAATAAGTGCAAAAGGAGAGAAGAAGGATTAAGATTCATGGACCAGGGAGAGCCACGTACACACAAGCCCACCTCATTAATTAAAGAAGGAAATTATCTTAACAAGGCCATACAATATTTTGTCTACATTTGGGCCGGCTCCTGATGATTTGTTTCCTTCAATTCGTAGCCATCCAGGACACGTCTACGCGCAGCGCCAAGGTGGCTGTCGTGCATAATAAATAGTTAGCTTCTGTTAGATTTAGACTCGGGTTTTATTGTATTGTCTAGCCATCGCTACAATTTGCATCTACGAGACGTGTAGGACTACCGCCTTGTCAGATCCACAGTGGACCCCAACTTTTCATCTAGTTCGCGTGCTCAATTTATCATCCGCAATTTCAGATTGCAATTCACCTTTGTTCTTGCTGGTTCTTCGGTTGCTTGCAGGAACTCGAACCTCGTTGTTCAGGTTGATCGTGCCTACGGCAAGATCAATAACCATCGGAGATTGGTTTAGTGATTATCGAGGCGTATTGTCGGGTATGGTATAGCCAGATCGTCAAGGTCAAAATCCACCAAATCGATAGTTATCCCCACTCTCATCGAAAGATCGGGCCGCCGTCACATCAAGTGGTATCAGTTTTCAGGTTCATCGGTGAGAGATTTACAGCTTTATTAGATTAGTTTATTTTTCTGTCCCATAACCCACAAAAAAAGCCAAAAAAATTTAGATTAGTTCATCCATTATGCCTGCCTTTTTAGCCTTTAGAAATTTTTGCATCTAGTATTTGCGTAGTTTAATTGTTGGTTGCATTCATCCTAGAATTAGTGCTAGTTTAGATTAGTTCAAGAAAAAATTGTCTACTAGATCGAACCTTGTTTTTGTCCACCATATTTTCCGTCGCAAGTTCGTTCATAATCTGTAATCTGAAAAAAACAGAAAATAGCGAAAGATAGCGATCAGTTGTTTCCAATTTTAATTGACTCCGAACGTCTGTATTTTACTTTCCTACAATTTTTATCCAGCGCTGATTAGCATTGCAGATTCCCGCACGTACATCGACGCTCTATCCATACACGCCTCGCAAGTTGCCAGACATCCAGGCACACCCTGTCTGGTCCTTCGCGTCATTTCACCACAGGCAAGACGCAAGCCGTCAGACATCCAGCCGTGTTAGTCTGCCTCCACGCGCGACACGCCCAACAATCTCCATCAGGCTGATTCTGTGCACTAGTACTAGTAGCTAACCTCAACGCCGGAGCACTTCTAGCTAGCTCTCATTGCAACTTGTTCAGTAGCTTTGCATCTTTTTTTTCTTGGGATTTAACTTCTGTCCGTGATTTCTGCTAGCAACCGGCCTGAGAAAATAGAGCAAAAAAAAAGAGCAAAAAAAAAGAAAAAGAAAAAGAAAGAGAAAAAAAGGAGCAAAATAAAATAAAATTGCAAAGTTCGGGCCGGTTCACATCTTTTGAAATATCCCTTGGTGTTCAAAACTTTTACTTTGTGCATATACGTGGTAATTGTTACACATCGTCTGCTCTTGGTTGACATACGCTACGTTTATACATCACTTATATCTAGCTACTTAGAGCTATTGCCTTTTCATCGGTTTCCTCTCACTTGTTTTAGTATCTGGGCTTAGATTGTTTTATCTCTTACTAGTCGACTGCCAGCACTAGATAGGAGTTTGAGCAATTATTCAGCTCGCATTACTTTTTGCTTAATTGTGCCACATATTGGAGTTGAGGAAACCTTCACCAAGCTCCACTTTCTATACTGTACCTTGTTCAGTCACTTGGTAATCGCCATATCAATCTTTTGATAACTTTTGACATCGCCAACGGCCGACAAGCACTGCAGCATGGTAAGAACTGGTAAGAGCTTGGTCATTGCTCGAGAGTTGAGAGACATTTTCCACCACCTCACCGTAGTTACTATAGGAGCAATATACTTGTGATTTTGTTCTTGTTCCATCCTAACCATGGCAGGTGAAGAAGACAACATGAAAGCCATAGTGGCGCGCCTTGAGGAGGATGTGCATGCATACACCGAGCGGTTCACAGCGTTCGATGGCGCACTTGATAAGTGTCTCAAGTCGATCGAGGATAGCAATGAGACCTTCACTCAAACACTTGCAGCTATTATGGAGCGTCTTGATGCCCACGATGCCCGACTGGGCACCACCCCCACCGCCGCTCCGCGACTTCCAGTCACCAACACAGGTCTACAGCGAGCTCGTCGGGTGCTCCCAGGGGACCCGAGCCACCCTCTTTCATACACTGATGCCGTTGACCAACCCCGTCCTCGCAATGCCAACTCGATAGCCGCCGCCCATGAGGACATCCAAGATGACAACTATGATGGTGATTCTGAGGATCCTGCTGCAGTTAACGATAACAATGATCATGATCATCGTCGACTACGCAATAATCAACAAGGTACGGGACGACACCAACGTCCTCAGGTACGTGGCCATGACGACTCTTTGGGTAAAATTAAATTTGTCATGCCTCCTTTCGACGGGAAATATGATCCGGATGTTTATCTTGACTGGGAATTATTAGTTGATCAAAAATTTGCTTGCCATGATTTTCCTGATGATAAAAGAGTTAGGGCTGCAACTAGTGAGTTTAGTGATTTTGCTTCTGTTTGGTGGAGAGAACAATGTCCCAAACATCCTAATAATATTCCTGCCACTTGGGAAGCTTTGAAATTAATAATGTGTCACCGTTTTGTTCCCGGTTATTATGAACGTAGCTTGTTAAATAAACTACAATGCTTGAACCAAGGATCCAAATCTGTGGAAGAGTATTATCAAGAATTGCAAATGGGCATGTTACGTTGTGGTCTAGTTGAGACCGAGGAAGCCTCTATGGCTAGGTTCTTGGGTGGATTGAATAGAGAAATTTATGACATACTTGCTTATAAGGATTATAATTCAATGACCCGTTTATTCCATCTTGCTATACATGCTGAACATGAAGTACAGGGTCGTTCGAGAATGCGTTCTAATTTTTCTGCAGGTCGTACTTCCACATGGGCGCCACGCACCCCTGCTGCCCCGTCCACTCGCACCTCTACAACAACACCTGCAACCTCTTGACCGGAGCCTACTTCATCAACTTCAACATCACACACTTAGGCACCAATAAAAAGTACTACACCAACTCCAACAAAAAGTTCATCATCATCGTCCGCTTCCTCCGAAAGAACAAAGGATAACTAGTGCCACACTTGTAAGGGTTTTGGCCATGTCATGAAGGAGTGTCCTAATAAGCGTGTATTGATCATTCGTGAAGACGGCGAGTACGACTCCACTAGTGATTTTGATGAAGACACATATGCCTTGCTCGCTGTACATGACGACGATGACACAAGCCTGGTGCAAGAGGAAGAACATGTGACCGCCAATGACGCCAATAAGTACATGAGTCTTATATCACATCGTGTACTTAGTGCTCAGATTATCAAAGCAAAGAAGGATCAACGTCACAACCTCTTCCACATCAAAGGAGTCGTCAAGGAGCGTTCCGTTCACATGATCATTGATGGAGGGAGTTGTAACAATTTAGCAAGCATTGATATGGTGGAGAAGCTCTCCCTACCTTCCCAACAACATCCACATCCTTACTACATTCAATGGTTTAATGATGGTGAAAAAGTAAAGGTAACACGCATGGTGAGAGTTCCTTTTTCATTAGGTTCATACCATGATACTATTGACTGCGATATTGTGCCTATGCAAGCTTGTTCTATGTTACTAGGAATGCCATGGCAGTATGATAAACAATGTTTACATGATAACAATGTTTACATGATGGTAGAACTAATCAGTACACTCTGACACATAAAGGAAAGAAAATCATTCTACACCCTATGTCTCCTGAGAAAATTTTAAAAGATGATCTTGCTAGGGCTAGTAGAAACACAAATACAGAGCGTACTGAATCTGAAAATCAGAAAGTCATTGATGAGTTAGAACAATTTAATAAGATGCACAACTCTGATCCTAGCACATCTAAAGAAATTAAGTTGAAAGGTGCTTCTTTCTTAGCTACACGTGCTGAATTTTTTGACTTAGGTACTCAAACTGATGAATGTTATGCTCTTATTTGCAAATAAGTTTTGTTTTCATTTGAGGATATGCCTTCTTCTTTGCCTCCTGTTGTTGCTAACATTTTGCAGGAGTATCATGATGTTTTCTCAAAGGAAGTACCACAGGGGCGGCCACCTATGAGAGGAATTGAACACCAAATTGACTTAATACCCGACGCCTCACTTCCCAACCGTGCGCCATACCGTACTAATCCAGAGGAGACCAAGGAGATTCAATGACAAGTTCAAGAACTACTTGACAACGGTTACATTTGTGAATCACTTAGTCCATGTGTTGTACCCATTTTACTTGTTCCCAAAAAGGACGGTACTTCGTGTATGTGTGTTGATTGTAGAGCCATCAATAATATTACAATTCGATATCGTCATCCTATTCCTAGATTAGATGACATGCTTGATGAACTTAGTGGCTCAGTTGTGTTTTCTAAAGTGGACTTGCGTAGTGGCTACCATCAAATTCGCATGAAACTAGGTGATGAATGGAAAACTGCTTTCAAAACTAAATTTGGTTTATATGAGTGGTTAGTTATCCCTTTTGGATTGACTAATGCACCTAGTACTTTTATGAGACTAATGAATGAAGTTTTGCGAGCTTTCATTGGACGATTTGTGGTAGTATACTTCGATGATATTCTAATTTATAGTAAGTCACTAAAGGAACACTTAGACCATTTGCGTGCTGTTTTTTCTGCTCTGCGTGATGCACGTTTATTTGGTAATATCGAGAAGTGCACTTTTTGGACGGATCGAGTCGCTTTTCTTGGCTATGTTGTGACAGCGCAGGGAATTGAAGTTGATAAAGCCAAGGTTGAAGCAATCCAGAGTTGGCCGACCCCTAACTCGGTCACACAGGTATGAAGTTTTCATGGACTTGCTAGGTTCTACCGGCGGTTCCTGAAAGATTTTAGTACCATCGCAGCGCTGCTTAACGAGCTCACAAAGAAAAATGTGCCATTTGTCTGGAGTGATGCACAAGAAGAAGCCTTCGATATTCTTAAAGATAAGCTCACACACGCCCCTTTGTTGCAACTACCTAATTTCAATAAGATGTTTCAATTAGAATGTGATGGTAGAGGCATTGGTTAAGGCGGTGTTTTATTGCGAGAAGGCAAACCTGTAGCATTCTTTAGTGAAAAACTCAGTGGGCCTAGTCTGAATTATTCAACATATGATAAAGAACTTTATGCACTAGTTCGGACTTTGGAGACATGACAACATTATTTATGGCCTAAGGAGTTTGTCATACATTCTGATCATGAATCACTCAAGCATATTAGAAGTCAAAGCAAATTGAATCGTAGACATGCAAAATGGGTTGAATTTATTGAATCTTTTCCTTATGCTATTAAGCACAAGAAAGGGAAGGAGAATGTTATTGCCGATGCATTGTCTAGACACTATTCCATGTTATCACAACTTGACTTCAAAAATTTTGGACTTGAAACTATAAAAGAGCAATACGCTAATGATATCGATTTTAAAGATATATTGCTCAATTGCAGAGAGGGTAGAACTTGGAACAAGTTCGTTGTTAATTTCGGATTTGTTTTTCGTGCTAATAAGCTATGCATTCCAGATAGCTCTGTTCGTCTTTTGTTATTACAGGAGGCGCATGGAGGAGGACATATGGAACATTTCAGCGTCAAGAAGACAGAAGACATCCTTGCTGGTCATTTCTTTTGGCCAAAAATGAGAAGGGATGTGGAGAGATATGTTGCACGCTGCATGACATGCCAAAAAGCTAAGTCACGGTTGAACCCACATGGCTTATATATGCCTCTTCCTGTTCCTAGCACTCCTTGGGAAGATATATCTATGGATTTTGTATTAGGACTGCCTAGGACACAACGGGGGCGGGATAGTATATTTGTGGTTTTCGATAGATTCTCTAAGATGGCACATTTTATACCTTGTCATAAAAGTGACGGTGCTACTCACATTGCTAATTTGTTCTTTCGTGAAGTAGTTCGTTTGCATGGTGTGCGAAGTACAATTGTTTCTGATCGTGACACAAAATTTCTCAGCCACTTTTGGAGGGTGTTGTGGAAAAAATTGGGGACTAAGCTTTTATTTAGTACTACATGTCATCCTCAAACTGATGGTCAAACTGAAGTGGTTAATCGTACATTGTCTACTATGCTTAGGGCTGTTTTGAAAAAGAACTTAAAAAGTGGGAAGAATGTTTACCTCATGTAGAGTTTGCATATAATCGCGCAGTTCATTCTACCACAAAGTTATGTCCTTTTGAGATTGTTTATGGATTTATACCTCATGCACCTATTGATTTATTACCTATTCCATCTTCGGAGAAGGTAAACCTTGATGCTGAAGAACATGCTGAGTTAGTATTAAAGATGCATGAGATGACTAAGAAAAATATTGAACGTATGAATGGCAAGTATAAACTTGCTGGTAGTCAGGGTAGGTAAAGTATTGTGTTTAAACCAGGTGATTTAGTATGGTTTCATTTGCGAAAAGAGCGTTTCCCTGATTTTCGGAAGTCAAAATTAATGCCTCGTGCTGATGGACCTTTTCAAGTGATTGAAAAAATTAATGACAACGCATATAAGCTTGATCTGCCTGCAGATTTTGGGGTTAGTCCCACATTTAACATTGCAGATTTAAAACCATACCTTGGTGAGGATGATGAGCTACCATCGAGGATGACTTCAATTCAAGAAGGGGGGGTGATGAGGACGTCTCTTCTACTGTTACACCTTCCGCAACTCCTACATCAGTTATTCCACTTGGTCCTATTACTAGAGCACGAGCGAGACAAATTAATGGCCAGGTACTATCGCTCCTTGGTAGATATGATTTAACTGACGAGAATATGATGTTACATTCATGTTCCGATTTACTTGTACTTAGGAACGAAGGGGTTGACGAGACTCCACGAGCAGCAGCACTAATGCCATGCAGGAATCAGTCCAGCCAATCCATGTTGCATGCTACGTGCTGAAGTAATAAGTGCAAAAGGAGAGAAGAAGGATTAAGCTTCATGGACCAGGGAGAGCCACGTACACACAAGCCCACCTCATTAATTAAAGAAGGAAATTATCTTAACAAGGCCATACAATATTTTGTCTACATGTGGGCCGTCTCCTAATGATTTGTTTCCTTCAATTCGTAGCCGTCTAGGACACGTCTACGCATAGCGCCAAGGCAGCTGTCGTACGTAGTAAACAGTTAGCTTCTGTTAGATTTAGACTCGGGTTTTATTGTATTGTCTAGCCATCGCTTCAATTTGCATCTACAAGACGTGTAGGACTACCGCCTTGTCAGATCCACAGTGGAACCCCAACTTTTCATCTAGTTCGTGTGCTCAATTTATCATCCGCAATTTCAGATTGCAATTCACCTTTGTTCTTGCTAGTTCTTCGGTTGCTTGCAGGAACTCAAACCTCGTTGTTCAGGTTGATCGTGCCTACGGCAAGATCAATAACCATCGGAGATTGGTTTAAGGATTGTCGAGGCGTATCGTCGGGTATGGTATAGCCGGATCGTCAAGGTCAAAATACACCAAATCGATAGTTATCCCCACTCTCATCAAAAGATCGGGCCGCCGTCACATCAAGTTTCATGTAAGAACATGGTTAATAGATAGATGTAGTATGTACCAAAAACCAGAAGGCATGTCATATTCACAGGTATAATGTGTAAACTAAGCAGATGCAATTTACCCTAATTAGAAGCAATACA
This sequence comes from Elymus sibiricus, assembly GCA_039707655.1. NCBI lineage: Eukaryota > Viridiplantae > Streptophyta > Magnoliopsida > Poales > Poaceae > Elymus > Elymus sibiricus. The sequence goes on from CM077670.1 coordinate 181,158,136, forward strand.
AGCTAGACACCATATGCAACATGCAACCACATATCACACTGCCATGTTAGAGCAAGCACCTGCGATGCTGGTGTAGGGGAAATGTGGTCATCAACTACAAAGCTACATTGACTATCTTCATATTGCCTTGCTATTTCTTGAGAATCATGAGGGGAGGATGAAACTGAACTCTTTATAAGAGTAGCGCTTCTCACACTAACCCACGGGCGTGACTATCTCATAATAAGTGATTGATGCAGGATACTCAAGAACAGTAGTTTGATGTAAGAACATGGTGTGATAGACAGATGTAGTATGTACCAAAAACATGAAGGCGTGCCATATTCACATGTATAATGTGTAAGCTAAGCAGATGCAATTTAATCAAATTAGAAGCAATACAAGCTAGACACCATATGCAAATGCAACCAGATATCACACTACCAAATTAGAGCAAGCACCTGGGATGGTGGAGTAGGGGAGATGAGACTTGGAACTTGTACCACACTAGGAGTAGCAGGAGAATCTACAGAAATCATCGGTTTCGGTTTCTCCAGAGGACCACCATTATCCCGTACGTTCATCCTTTTTGATTTTTCCTTGTCAAGTCAAACCCACAAGAAAAAGGAATGAAATTCGCTCTTCAGAATTCATTGATGCATGATACTGATGAACACTAATTTTATGTAAGGCAACCACATTATAGGAGGATGGAATATGTATGAAAAACGCTAAGCAGAAGGCATTTCAACAAATTAGAACTAATACAAGCTAGACACCATATGAAAGATCCAACCAATATCACTCTGCCAAGTTAAAAGTGTCTCATCATAAGTGGCATTTCAACAAATTTGAGGCAGTACATGCTTGAAATCATATGCAAGATGCAACCAATATCACACTTTCAAGTTGAAGGTGTCTTATCAGAAGTGATTGATGCGGAATCACAAGAATAGTAGTTTGATGTAAGAACATGGTTAATAAACAGATGTAGTATGTACCAAAAACAGGAAGGCATGTCATATTCACAGGTATAATGTGTAAACTAAGCAAATGTAATTTACCCTAATTAGAAGCAATACAAGCTAGACACCATATGCAACATGCAACCACATATCACACTACCAAGTTAGAGCAAGCACCTGCGATGGTGGTGTAGGGGAAATGTGGTCACCAACTACAGAGCTACCTTGACTATCTTCATCTAGCCTTGCTGTTTGTTGAGAATCATGTGGGGAGGATGACACTACACTCTTTAAAAGAGTAGGGCATATCACACTAACCCACGGGCATGACTGTCTCATCATAAGTGATTGATGAGGGATACACAAGAACATTAGTTTGATGTAAGAACATGGTTAATAGACAAATGTAGTATTTACCAAAACAAGGAAGGCATGTCATATTCACAGTATATGGCTAAGCAGATGCAATTTAACCAATTTACAAGCAATACAAGGTAGACACCATATGCAACATGCAACCACATATGACACCGTGAAGTTAGAACAAGCACCTGCGATGCTGGTGTATGGCGAATGGGGTCATCAACTACAGAGCTATGTTGACAGTCTTCATCGAATGACACTACACTCTTCTTTAGAGCGTCCCACCGTGTCTTTCCAATCCATGATGCAGACTGGAGCGACAGCTCTGTTTTCTTTTTAGAATATTGTGCTTGAGACTCTGAAATACCCATGCGTAATAAAACAATAGTGAGAGTATGCGTGTAGTTTGTGCACAAGTAGTGCAGTGTAAAAGTATCAGATAGCAGGTGGGTCAAAAATAAATGACGGCAGACATATGATAGATCTACGACATGCATGGCACACGAAATTAGATTCTAGGCTTTTGAAATATGAGCACAGGGATGGCTGGGAAGTGCAGGTAATCCTCTAGCAAACAACCACATGTGGTCCTATAGAAATAACAGTCGACTGAAAACAAATAGATCAGTCGATTTTTTTCTGCACCGTCCGATCTACAAGGAACGGGGGGATGACCTTCATCTACCTCCCGCCAGTCACTATTGACGATCTTCCTCGAACCGCCAGCGACCACCGGCCCAGACCCCTGCCTCCGCTGCCTCGCCCTCCCCTCGACCTCACCCCACCGCCGTGCTTGGCAGCGCCCCCCGATCGTCCCTTTAAGCTCAACGAACCTCCAGATCAGGTGCTAGTGGCTCCTACGCCACACACACCTCTAAGATAGACACCAAGGCGCTGCTTCCCCGATGAACATGCGGACTAGGTGCTTCGCGCGCCTCCGCGGGTGGTGCTTCCTTTAATTGGGAATCAACTAACACTGAATTGAAATCCAAGAAGGCGATGGACCTCTAGCTAAAGTGAAATAGTAAATGGGTTGAAATCTTGTGCATCGCGAGTTACTGGGAACGTCTAGTATTAGGAAGAATGTGCAGTAAGAAGCGGTAAACTAGTTTCCTCCGTGGGATGAATACCGTGCGAGCAGACATGTAAGATTTGCAAGAATAAGGGAAGAGGAGTTCCAATATCGGCTGGCAATGTTGTGTCCTCCTTCTGTTTTTTCGATGATCTTCTTGTGGTTCGCTGGAAACCAGATGTTGTGGTGGATGGTGGAGCCTTGGACGAACCCATGGCCAAGTTGTTGAGTGTGGTGCGGTGGCCTCTGTCGGCGACGGGGAAGTAGATCCAAGGCAGCGAACGTCGGCGTAGCGGGAACAGCTCCGGTGCGGTGGACAGTTGCGACGTTGGAGCGGCAGCGGTGAGGCGCAGGATGGCGTGGTTGAAGTGGCTCGGGTAGGGCGCACGTTGGCGTCGTGGAGGCAGCTCTGCCTTGGCTTCAACTACTAAGTCCTGGAGGGCGCTGCGGTTGCGGTTGCGGTGGACGATGACGTTAGGGTATCGGCTCCAGCGTGATGGAGGAGGGCGGCAGTGGATGGGTGCGATGGGGTGGCGGACGGAGGAGGCTGGGGTTTCGCAGCTGGTGGAGAGGGAGTTTTGGCGATCACGGAGTATGAATGGGGAATCGGATGGGGGAGGGGGGAAGCTAAGGGGGAACCATGTTTCCGGGATGCGCTTGTTTGAATTTTGGGGAAAGTTACAAACTTTGCCCCCATCTAAAATTTCAGACATGTTGCGGGTCGGGGCTAGGATGGTAATCTCACGTGTCCCAAATAGTGGGTGGGAAGGATTTCGGCCGAGCGCAAGGTTGTTTAGGCGCCCACTGTATATGAATGTTTTTCGGAGGCGGTTGTGTGGCGTCTCGGTGAAGTTAGAAACCTAGCCTGATTTAGACTTCTGGACGTCGGGACGGTAGGCTTCACGGGTCAGAGTTTGGATATTAATTTCCTTCTATGAAACATTGGTCTCGCGCGGTTTCGGGCGAGGAGAGGCTCTTTTGGATAATACTACATGCACGGGCAACAACACAACACTCTACGGACCCCCATGCGTGCCCTCATCTATTTGGTCCCCCCTTGATTTTTACTGGTGGGTCCACCTCACTTATCTAAATTCCCGCCTTAACCACCCCGTAAATCATCTGTAGACTACCCGTGAGTCTAGAATTACTCTGCTCTTTTGGCGCTTCGTTCAAAATTTGGGACCAGAAACATTCACGTTTACAACACTCTTCAGTTGAACTTTTCTAATTAGACCTCATTAAATTTGACCTTGTATGTTTAAAAACCTCATTAAATTATGCGATTCTTTTCAAATTTTGACTCTTGAAAATCCTATAACTACGATTATTTTGGAATGGAGGAGGTAAATTTCAATATATTTTGTACACGACTATATATTATCAACAAAGATTGATGCCCCTTTTAGATGTGATTTACAAATGCCATTATCTCAAATTCAAATAGTTGAATGCACTTCCTATGAATTCGAATCTTTGAAACCACTTTTATGTTGAATTCAAAATGTATTCTAGTTCGTAGCTAGCGATTTGGAATGTATACCATGTATGTTTCTTATGTATAATGTGCTTGACACTGACAATGCAGAGTGTACTCACATTTATAAATGAATTGCAAAAGCCATGCATTGTCTGGATTTCAAACTACTGTTGGGGCCATATTTCCGGGACACGATATCCCAAAGATTAACCCCTCGAGTCGCCACCAGCCCCAGGATTATTGTTACTGGTGGACACGTCCTTGTTATAGATTACCAAGCAATTACAAGAATCGGATACAAGACCATAGAGGTCTAATGATACAACAATGATTTCTGGTGACGGGTGACAGAAGTGACATGTGGTTCTCCAACACCGATGGGGCTCCATTCCCACAGGAACAACTGACCTGGATAACTCCTATCTCGAGTGGCTACTATCTTATGCTCCTAGACCGCATGGACGTCGTGGTAGTACTCCTCGTTGAAATCCTGACCTGGCCAATTAAATAGCCAGGGACAAGCCAGTGAGTACATTGAATGTACTCGCAAACATCATGAACAAAAGATATACCAAATGCAATAGAGTACATATGATCATGATGAATTAATTTATATGCATATGCTGACTGAAAATTAAAGCATGGCATGATAAATATTAATACGGTGCAGAAGAAGCAATATACTATTCTAGTAATAAACCAAGAAAATTAAATGGAACATCGGGCGCTGGACCGCCCAAGAAATTCCAAGAAAAATGCCAAACGGGTGTCGGAAAGCGACGCCTCGAGAGGTCTTGAAAAGAAATGCCAAACGGGTGTCTAAAAGCGATGCCTCGAGAGGTCTTGAAAAGAAATGCCAAACGGGTGTCTAAAAGCGACACCTCAAGAGGTCTTGAAAAGAAATGCCAAACGGGTGTCTAAAAGCGACGCCTCGAGAGGTCTTGAAAAGAAATGAGTATCTTAGGTAGTCTAGCCATCCCAAGAGATATTCAGAAAGAAAATAAAACTGAGTATCCAGGTAGTCTAGCCATCCCATGAGGTACTCAGAAAAGAAAAATGAATATCTCGGGTAGTCTAGCCATCCCAAGAGATATTCAGAAAATAAAATAAAACTGAGTATCCGGGTAGTCTAGCCATCGAAAGTGATACTCAAACATGCACATAAAAGAAAAGATTAGTCCATAATAATAATATTCATATTAACAATAATAGCCATGATAGCAACTGTAGTGACAATAATAATCCTACAAAATGAATCATGCTCAATTTTAATTATTTCCTCCCAAGACCGACACTAAGGCCGACACTTGACCAACCCAGACTGTAGTCCTTAACCGCAGACACGGCTATTCGAATAGGTATAACTCTGCAGAGGGTGTACTCTTTACCCACGTGTATAGGATTTCTTTAGCCAACACCGAGACGCTGACTAATTCCCATTACGGTCTTTGGGTTCAAAACACACCTAACCAGCACACACCAGATTAACTTTCTGGATGCCAGGAATCACCCAAAGCATCGTTCAAGAAAAACTCTAAGACGGGGAGACCATTGTCTCGAATAGCATGGGATCACTATTAATACGCGCGGATTACAAGGGGTGCCCCCCTCTCGGCCCAGCCGGATACACCCATGCCCCCTGACCCAATGACTGGCATTATAACCGGTACCAGGAAACCTTCATCGCGGCCTCTCTGTACGGTGTGTGCAGGGAAAGGCGTTAACAACTTACTGAACCGTACCCTACCTATGGCAGGGACAAGTGGTAGCACGAATCAAGTATGGGGGTTACCGGTGACAAGACTCGATCTACGGTCGACTCAGGAGGTTTATAAATCCTGTAGTGATTAGCACAATAAATTTTCTTGGTAATACCTAACAGGGTCATCACCAGACATGTCCCAACATGCCCTCACTGATCATTCTCGTCACCACGAGATTTCAGTCTCACGGTCACTTTTCTCGTGACTGGTTCTTTCCTGCAGATTTGCCCGGACCAACATAGGCATATGTGACACATGAAGATAACCATACTCACTCATAATTCATATATAAAAGAAGATAATTATCATCAAGGGATCAGGCTTGCATAACTAGCCATATGCAAATTTTATATGAATTCAACATATCAATGACCCAATTATTCTTGCAACAATTTACCATGCATTCACCATATCAAGTGTTCAAGATGCTTGCCTTGAGCATGCAGAAGTGTTGGGTGCACTCCAAAATTTTGAAAATTATATCTTCCCTCCATTTCCTATTTTCAAAAATATTGCAATTACCACATAAAGCAAGAACAATACTAAAATGTTGTTAGGAAATTTTATTAACAACTACTAAAATAAAATAGGTGAAAATGAGGAATTTCAAAAAAAGAAACAAGTTATTTGGAGTCCATATGATTTTCCTAGAGAGTTTCTAAGCTGAAATTAAATAAAGAAATAGACTATTTAATAAATCCAACAGAGACAGAGCTTAGGAAAAATGTTCACCCTAGCTGTATTAATAGAGCATGAATTTAGGAGTATTTAGAAATTTGAATCATCAAATTTAGGTTTGAAATGGTTTCTGTGGAATTATTTGAAAACTGCTGGAAAACAAAAATAGAAAAGGCAGAAGTGTGCCCTGAGCGGGATTTAGTCGCCTGGCGCTACTGGGCCGGGCCCAGCCGCTCGGCCGCGCGGGAGAGTTGCTGACGTCATAGGCGTATTCGGGAAATACGCTTTGCCCACGCGAAGACAACTTTGCGGGATCCCGTCTCCACTTAACCGCGCGGCGCGGGTCACGGTCACTGACAGTGGGCCCCACCTGGCCCACTGGTCAGGTTTGACCGGTCCACGTCGGCGCCTTCTCCCTCCTCCTCCCTGGCCCAATAGAGGAGGCACGCCGGCGATGATAGCCAGAGATAGGCGGCACCTCTCGGGGATCTGAGGCCATCCACGTGCTCAGGGGATCACGGCGATCCCGTGGAGGTAGGGAACGACCGAAGGGAAGCACGAGGTCGTCGGCGACGAGGTCTTCCCGAGGACTCTAGCGGAACCAATTTGGGGATTTCATCCATGATCGATCTCAAGGGAAATTGTGTGTTGGACTAGGTTTGCGGGCTCGAGAGGGAACTGTTGGAGAGGAGAGTGGAGAGGGGGACTCTTGGGTGGTGCCAGAATCAACAAGAAGATGGCGACGGCAGAAGCTGCCGGAGACGAGGGAGACGGCCATCTCTGGTTGTTCTAGTTGCTTGGGGAGGTCTACAGAGGGTGAGGAGAGGCTGCCGTGGAGAGAGGTGAGCTCGAGGTGGGTTTTTAATGCCGCAGGAGGCCAGTCTCATTGCTTCCAGAGGATGAACACGACGGCGGCCACCATTATGTTGGTGGGTGAGGCCGTTGCGGGGCCGTGGTGGGCGGTGAGGATCAGTAGGGAAGGTGGCGATACGGGGATAAGCTCGGGAGGCACCAGGTCGCCCGGTCGGTGCCGTCCCCAAGTGGATTGCGACGGCGGCCTTTACTGCGGCGGTTGTGGCCGGTGAGGACGGCGGTGGTCGGCGCTAGGAGACGAGGGAAAGTGTCGGTGAGGGCGGTGGCTTTCCCTTGAGGTTATCTGGACGGCTTGCGCGCGAGTAGAGGCAGCAGAGGGGCGGTAGGACTCGGGCGCTGGCAAGTGCAGCACGGGCGCTCTGGCCACGTCCAGAGCATGCACGTGGTGTGCTCGGCCAAATGCCAGGGCATGCTAGGCTGCTCCAACCGAGCACAATTTTGGCAGGGTGACAAGTCTCCGTTTGGGTAGAGTGATGGACATGCTGCACTGGCCAGATGATCAAGTTTCTAATGTAATTTAAAGGAGTTGTAGAATTCTGCCATGCACACAATGTGCTTGATGAAATGCTAAGGCTAGCTAGGGAGCTTTGTTGGGTGTGAAATTTTCCAGGATGGTGTCTCCTTAGATGATAAGGATGATGGTGGAGTTGGTTTGGCAAAAAGAAAAACTTTATAGTGCAAGTTTTGGAGAAATTCAGTTCTAGACCCAAACTTGGAGGATTTATTTGGTGAACTTAAATGATGCAATTGGAGGTCAGCTTCTGTACTTAAGGGTTTGGTTGGATGGACTATAAGGTGAAATAATTTAAGAATTTTTGGAGCAAGAAAAATTGAGGTTGTAGTTATATCCTAGGAATGGGACATAATTGAAAAGAAGATGTTTTGCACAAAATTTACAAAAGACTAAGTTGGGTTTTTGCACAAAAGTGATCTATAGGCATCACATGACCTCTCATAATTTTTGTGGAATTTTAAAATAATTATTTAAAATTATTGTAGTGCAACAGGAGCATTTCAAAAATTGAAAATCCTATTAAAAGAATTATTTAGGGGCAAATTTTATTATGAAAATATTTCCTATTGTTATTTAAAATATAATTGAAATGATTTAAGAAAACTACCAAAGCCCACAATATTTTTCCAAAATTTTCTATATGGAGGGAAGAATTTGGAAAATCAGAAACAGAAAAGATCTTAAAATAAATAAAAGACCTAATATGGTTCAAAATTTTATTTCTGGCCAAATTTTACTTAATAAAAATATGGTTAAATTTTTGGGGTGTTACAAACTACTGAGTATGGATCAATAATGTGAAATAATACCATACACATGCTCGAATTCGATAGAGTATGGATGTTTGCTAGACCAATGTTCGTTCATATGCGAATTGCAAATTTCATGATCCCATCCAATTTCTTAATAAAATTTATATTTTAAATTAATGGGTAGAATAGTCCTTTACGCGTAGATGTACTGTCCCTCGGCCCCTCCTGACACACGTGCTATCTTTCTCTCTCACGCATATGCGCACACACTATATATCCATCGGGCTTTCTCTATCACACATGCTCACACTCTCTCCCGAGGTGTCTCACGCACACATGCTCTCTATATCTCCCTCTCTGTCTTACTATTATCTACGACTCTTTTCACTAATCTCAGTCACAAACATTATTTCTCTCACATGCATATGCACGCACGGTCTTCATCAGCCCCCTCTCTATACAAATCTCTGCCTACGTGTCTCCCGCACGCACACTCTCTTTAGTCCTCTCTCACACGCATTGTCTCCCCCTCTCTTACTAGTTGACAGATATGATTCCATCAGATCATTCAGTAGGATATCCCTGACAGTTAAGCTGGATGGTAATAAGAGGCAAAGATTTACCAAAGTCCGGGCCCTTGCGATCGAGGAAATACCCTACTCCTGGTCGTGTATATTTGTGATTGGGGTGTGTACAAAGTACACGTGAATACCAAGGGATTGTGTTTATATATGATATCGACGAACTAGGCCCCCAGCCTATATAACATACCTGGGGCCTAGGGTTACAAATCGTAGTCTACTTCGTCAGTGGAGATAAAGTCCTCCACGGATCTGGTATCTTCGTATTGTACGTCAAGTCCTCCATGGGTCTTTGTATAACGCGTCTCGGGTCGATCTATGTGGCGCAGGACGGAACAGACCTAGGGGTCCTCACCTCGACCCACCAGACCAAAGAACGATGTGCCACCACCACACCTCGCACATTCTCTACCGGTCTCACTATATTCTCACACCCACAAATACCAACACACACACTATTTTTGTTTAGGCCTCTCTCCCCTTCTCCTCTGCATACACAAACTCACCATCTCTCATTGAGACATCCTATTCGTCTTTGTCTCTCTCTTTCTCTGTCTCTTTCTCTCTCTCTCTCTCTCTCATCTCTCATGCTTTCTATTTCTCTCATCGCACACCCCCCTCTATCCACGCCTCTCTCGAATACGTACACATACCCTCCCCAGGCCCTCCAAAATACGTCAACCACACATTCACGCATGTTACATCTTATTATCATGTGCTCCCAATGATCTAAAAAAGGCATCCATTCACTTTTATTCCGCATACAAGATTTTCTTTTAATTAAAACTATACAGAGTGTGACAAAAAAATTATTTAAGAAAATCTACGTATACAATACTACAATGTTATATACGAAAGTTAATTGCATGGTGCATCCAATGATATTTGTTCCATATTGTGAATGTTTATATTTTTATCCTATAAAATTAGTCACAATAAAGAGAAATGAAGGGCATCTCTCTCTCTCTCCATCGCACACCACCTCTCTCTACGCCCCTTTCACGTACGGACACAAACTATCTCTCGGCCCTCTAAAAGTACGTCCCCGAGACATTCACGCGTGACGGTCATTGTATTTCAAACGTAAGCATGATACGGTCTCTGGACTTTAGAATACGCTCATTACGGTCAGCATATACATTTTCTAGTGATTATATGGTCACTAGCTCACCGTACAGCTCCGTATTTTGATGATGACACTGACGGTCATTGTATTTGAAATGAAAGCATGATAGAGTCAGTGGAATTCAGAATACGCTCATTACGGTCAGCATATACATTTTGTGGTGATTATGCAGTCACTGGCTCACCGTACAACTGCATATTTTGTTGATGACATGATCAATTGACAAGTCAAAAGTCCATGTGGCGCAACTAGTGTTGCATCAGAAGCGCACATTATCTCCCTAATGTAGGGCTCACCTATCAGGTGGTATAAGAAAGAAACAAATGGTAATAAATTAGTGCTCGGTGGGGATTCGAAGTCGAGACCTCAGGTTGGTAGCCCGCGTGCGCTAACCATAGCAGACAAGGTCACCTAGTGATGATATGCTGATCCGGCCCTTTTAATACACAGGAGCTACTATGGTGAATACACACACATCACACATGCGGACAAACATGCACGCAACGCCCGCATGCATGTATGCAATACTCACACGTACACATGCACGCACGCAACACTCGCACGAACTCACGCACGCACACATGCTTGCAACACTCACACGTACATATGCACGCACGCATGCATGCACACAGCACAAGACGCAACACACACACTACGCTCAAGTGCTCAACCTACACGTGCATGCACACATATACACATCCAGGGTGGTTTGCGCGCAAGGGCTAGTTCCGCGGGGTCGCATGTTCGACTCCTGCGGCGCCTGCGTAAATTTTTGTTTACCAATTGACAGGTGGGGCCCGCAAGACACGTGGCCAATTTGACCAGTCAACAGAGTACCACGTAGACTTTTTGACCGGTCAACTGAGTGCAATTTGTAATTACGATTTTCACATCCATATTGGGCTGGCGGGTTTTGGATGTTTAGTCCCACCCCGCTTCTGACCACCCTGGCCCACCACACGACCTCTCACTGCCTCCGCAATTGAAGCGGCGCGCCGGCCGAGGGCGCCACGCTGCACGCCCGGCTGAACACGCCTCCTTGCCGCATTCAAATGCCTCCATTAAACCCGCGTGGAAGCCAAGAAACCACTCCGGCCACACGTCCGTTCATGAGTGGGCCGGCATTAAATGCAATGCTAGCCAAGCTCCTCCTGTCCGCCCTCTATTTAAACGAGGCCAGACGCCAGGCAAGAATCGCACCCCTCCGCCGCTCCCCCATCTCCTCCTTCACCATTTTCTTCACACTTCCGATGGCTTCTGAAGAGAAGTTATCCGGCATACAAGTTGGCTTGGTGGCCCGCCGAGCCCGCCGAATACAAGTGAGGTAGCTTGTAGCTCCACCTCCCTCGCCTAGCCCAACGGAGCTAGTTGCCGCTCCTAGCCGGCTCGTGGTTTAGCAACTCGCCGCTCTAGGCTAGCTCGATGAGGTGTGGCGAGTTGCTCCACGCCGGCACAGCGGGGAGCACTGTGGCACGGGGGTCATCGCTGCCGTCGACGACGCCGCATCGTACTGCTCCTTGATGACCCACAAGTATAGGGGATCAATCATAATCCTTTCGATAAGTAAGAGTGTCGAACCCAACGAGGAGCAGAAGGAAATGACAAGCGTTTTTCAGCAAGGTATTCTCTACAAGTACTGAAAGTAGCGGTAACATATAGTTTTGATAGCTAGATAATTCGTAACAAGTAACAAGTAACAAGTATAATAAAGTGCAGCAAGGTGGCCCAATCCTTTTTATAGCAAAGGACAAGCCGGAATGAACTCGTATAATAAGCAAAGCGTTCTCGAGGACACATGGGAATTTCATCTAGTCACTTTCATCATGTTTGTTTGATTCGCGCTCGCTACTTTGATAATTTGATATGTGGGTGGACCGGTGCTTGGGTGCTGTTCTTACTTGAACAAGCCTCCCACTTATGATTACCCCCTCTCGCAAGCATCTGCAACTACGAAAGAAGAATTAAGATAACTCTAACCATAGCATGAATCATATGGATCCAAATCAGCCCCTTACGGAAGAGCGCATAAACTAGGGTTTAAGCTTCTGTCACTCTAGCAACCCATCATCTAATTACTACTCCACAATGCCTTCCCTTATGCCCAAAGATGGTGAAGTGTCATGTAGTCGACGTTCACACGACACCACTAAACGAAGCACAACATACATGTCATCAAAATATCGAACGAATACCAAATTCACATGATTATTTATGTCAAGACTTCTCCCATGTCCTCAAGAACAAAAGTAACTACTCACAAATCATATTCATGTTCAAGATCAGAGGGGCATGGAATAGCATTAAGGATCTGAACATATAATCTTCCACCAAATAATCCAACTAGCATCAACTACAAGATGTAATCAACACTACTAGCAACCCACAGGTACCAATCTGAGGTTTTGAGACAAAGATTGAATACAAGAGATGAACTAGGGTTTGAGATGAGATGGTGCTGGTGAAGATGTTGATGAAGATTGGTCCTCCCACGATGAGAGGATCGTTGGTGATGTCGATGGCTTCGATTTCCCCCTCTCGGAGGGAAGTATCCCCGGCGGAATCGCTCCGCCGGAGAGCAAAATAGCTCCTGCCTAGGTTCCGCCTCGAGACGGCGGCGCTTCATATCGAAAGTCTTCTTCTGATTTTTTCTAGGGCAAATGGCTTGATATAGCAGAAGGAAGGGGCCCCACAAGCTTGGGGGCGCGCCCAGGGGGTAGGGCGCGCCCCCTAGGCTTGTGGCTGCCTGGTGGGTCCCCTCATGTTGATTCTTTCGCCAATATTTTTTTCTATATTCCAAAATAATTCTCTGTAAATTTTCAGGTCATTTGGAGTTGTCCAGAATAGGTATCTCTATTTTACCCCTTTCAGGTCCAGAATTCCAGCTGCCGGCAATCTCCCTCTTCAAGTGAATCTTGTAAAATAAGAGAGAAAAGGCATAAGAATTGTACCATGAGGTGAAATAATGATCTAAAACATAATAATTATTAGTAGGAAATCATGATGCGAATTGGACGTATCAACTCCCCCAAGCTTATACCTCGCTTGCCCTCAAGCGAAAGCCGAAATCGATAATCATGACCACATGTTTAGAGAGAGAGGCATCGATAAAAATAAAATACGGACATGGAGCATCATGATCTTTATTATAACAGCAATATATCATCATAAAACTTCTCATGAAAAAGTGACAGTTCATCCACAAGTTAAAGTATGAACCATAAACCAAATTGAAAACTAACAAACTATGATCTCGGTCACTGAAGCAATTGCAATTCATCATATTATCAGAAAGAGTCTATGTAAGTGCTTTGTTTAGCAAGTTCACATACTCAACTATCATTTAGTCTTCTATGATTGCTGACACTATGTCATACTTATGGAGCAAAAGTTTCAGTCGGGCACATAGAAAGATAGGGGCATATGATTTCACCTCCCAATGTAATTACCTCAAGGGCAATGTCAACAATAATAACTCATGATCACCTACATCCAACTGGATATATATGCTTGGATCAATCCCCACCACATGATGCTTGCCAAGAGAGAAAATAAAAATGGAATAGAGGAGAATACTATTGACTCTTGCATGAAAGTAAATAGATAAAGTCAAAGATAGGCCCTTCGCAGAGGGAAGAAGAGGTTGTCATGCGCTTTTTGTTTTTGGATGTGCAACCTCTTAATGTAAAGGAACGTCACTTTATATTGCCCCTTGTGATAGCGACCTTTATTATGCAATCTGTCGCTTTTATTACTCCACCATCACAAGACCATACAAAGCTTATTTTCCCTTACAATAAAAGTTCATACATGTTTAGGAGCAATTTTTATTGCTTTGCACCAATGACAACTTACTTGAAGGATCTTATTCAATCCATAGGTAGATATAGTGGACTCTCATGGCATGAAACTGGGTTTAAGGGTTTTTGGATGCACAAGTAGTATCTCTACTTAGTACAGAATTTTGGCTAGCAAAAGATAGGGGGCAAGCACCACATGTTAGAGGATCCAAAACAATATAACTTCTATGTGAATATAAGCAAACATAACTCATTACGTTGTCTTCCTTGTCCAACGTCAACTAATTGCAATAGAATATTTAATGGGGGCTCACAATCATAAAGTATGTCCAAGATAGTGTATTTATATGTGAGACCTCTCTTCCTTTATTACTTTTTCATGAATTGCAACAATGACCAATGCTATGTTTGTCAACTTCCAACAAGTTTTATCAATTATACTTCTTTTATGTGAAGTCATCACTCCCCATGGGATTAGCATATGATCTAATTTTTCTTTATCTTTTTATTTATATGATTGGATCATCAGAAGCAAAACACTCAACTCAAACTACTCTTTATTATATAACTCTCACACACGATTACATAGATAGATAGATCACAAAGCAAGCACTCAAAACTAAATCATACTAAAACTTTATTCTTCTAAATCACGAAATACTAAGGATCGAACTAAGATAGATAATGATGATGATACGATACCGGGGCACCCCCCCTCCCCAAGCTTGGCACAAGCCAAGGGTGGTGCCCATACCCATGTACTCAAATCTCCTTCTTTGGGGATGGTGGTGATGAAGTGATGGGCTTGTCCTCCGTCTTCCAAGGCATAGGTTCTCCATCATAGAAGGATGAACGTGTTTCCGGAGTCCTGAAATTTGCAGCTAAACTCATACCTTTGAACTTGGCCTCATATTCAAAATTTTGGTTTTGTAGATCATATATTTGGGCCTGAAGATAATCAATCCTGTCATTGAGCTTGAAGATGACATCCCCAATATTCTTGCCGTCCACCTTGTGCTCATGGATGAACTCCATGATCATGGAGTGGTTAGCACAAAGTCCGCGCTCCACCATCCCCTGGCACTTGAAGATCTCCTGTTCAACCACTTCTAGCCTGGCCTTCTCACTCCCTGTCTTCTTAGGTCCTTGAACGTCCCAGATATGGAGCACCCCCTCACGCATCTCAATGGCTTGAGGGTGCGTCATCACCTCCGGTAGGTACGGGTTGATGACCTTCTCGTAGAACTTGTCCTTGGACGAGCTTGGCGACGCCATGGCGATCTAGATCTGTCAACAAAATAGCCCGAAACAAGGACAGAGGAGAAACTTGCGATGCGGTGGTCAAAACACCCGTGAGTATATATAATGAATTTTTCCCATGCAGAACAAGTAATATGGAAGAAAAACGGAGTCGGGAAAGTCCACGAGGGGGCCACAAGCCTGGTAGGCACGCCCTAGGGGGTAGGGCGCGCCCCCCAGGCTTGCCGCCTCCTCGTGCACTCTCCGGACTATTTATTATTTTCCTAATTTTTTTATATTCCAAAACGGACAGAAAGTGCTTTTATGGAAGTTTTGGAGTCGGTTTACTTATCGTACCACATACCTACTCCTTTTCAGGATTCTGGAGCGTTCCGGAAGGTTTCCTCCATGTGCTCTTTCGGTGTCAGTGTTTGAATAATATTAGTTTCGACATTAATGGGCGTACCTGAGATATAATGTTTAATTCTTTGCCCATTAACCACTCTCAGATTATTGCCTTCGGAGTTATTTATTTTGATGGCTCTGGAGCGATAAACATCTTCGATGATGTATGGCCCTTCCCATTTAGAGAGAAGTTTTCCTGCAAAAAAATCTTAAACGAGAATTGTATAATAGAACATGATCACCTACTTTGAATTACCGTTTCTGAATTCTCTTATCATGCCATCTTTTAACTTTTTCTTTAAACAACTTGCCATTTTCATAAGCTTGGATTCTCCATTCATCTAAAGAACTAATATCAAATAACCTCTTTTCACCGGCAAGTTTAAAATCATAGTTAAGTTCTTTAATTGCCCAATATGCTTTATGTTCTAACTCAAGAGGTAAATGACATGCTTTTCCATAAACCATTTTATAGGGAGACATACCCATAGGATTTTTCTAAGCAGTTCTGTAAGCCCATAGTGCATCATCCAGTTTCTTAGACCAATTCTTTCTAGATCTATTAACGGTCTTTTGCAAAATTAATTTTATTTCTCTATTAGTTAATTCAACTTGACCACTAGACTGAGGATGATAAGGAGATGCAATCCTATGATTAACATCATATTTAGCAAGCAATTTACGAAAAGCACCATGAATAAAATGTGAACCACCATTAGTCATTAAATATCTAGGGACTCCAAACCTCGGGAATATAACTTCTTTAAGCATTTTAATAGAAGTGTTATGATCAGCACTACTAGTTGGAATAGCTTCTACCCACTTAGTAACGTAATCAACAGCAACTAAAATATGAGTATATCCATTGGATTTAGGAAAAGGTCCCATATAATCAAAACCCCAAACATCAAATGGTTCAATAACAAGTGAATAATTCATAGGCATTTCCTGATGTCTACCAACATTACCAATTCTTTGACATTCATCACAAGAAAGGACAAACTTACGTGCATCTTTGAAAAGAGTAGGCCAATAAAAACCAGATTGTAATACCTTGTGTGCAGTTCTGTCTCCCGCATGGTGCCCTCCATATGCCTCGGAGTGACACTTATGTAGGATTTGTTCCTGTTCATGCTCAGGTACACAACGTCTAATAATACCATCTACTCCTTTATTTAAGTGTGGGTCATCCCAAAAGTAATGTCTTAAATCAAAGAAGAACGTTTTCTTTTGTTGGTATGTGAAACTAGGTGGTATATATTTAGCAACAATGTAATTAGCATAATCTACATACCAAGGAGTATTACGAGAAGCATTTATGACAGCTAATTGTTCATCAGGGAAATCACCATTAATAGGAAGTGGGCCATCAAGAACATTTTCCATTCTAGACAAATTGTGAGTTACGTGATTCTCAGCTCCCTTTCTATCAACAATATGCAAATCAAATTCTTGTAGCAAAAGAACCCACCTAATAAGTCTAGGTTTAGCATCTTTCTATTCCATCAGATATTTAATAGCAGCATGATCAGTGTGACTAGTAACTTTGGAATCAACTATGTACGATCTGAATTTATCACATGCAAACACAACTGCTAGAAATTCTTTCTCAGTAGTAGCATAATTTCTTTGAGCACTGTCTAGAGTTTTACTAGAATAATGAATAACATTCAATTTCTTATCAACTCTTTATCCTAGAACAGCACCAATAGCATAATCACTAGCATCACACATAATTTCAAAGGGTAGGTTCCAATCAGGTGGTTGAACAATAGGTGCAGAAATTAAGGCTTTCTTAAGTATTTCAAAGGCTTATACACAATCATTATCAAAAACAAATGGAACATCTTTTTGCAAAAGATTAGTAAGAGGCCTAGAAATTTTAGAGAAGTCTTTTATAAACCTTCTATAGAAACCAGCATGACCGAGGAAACTTCTTATACCTTTGATATTTTTAGGACATGGCATTTTCTCAATAGCATCAACTTTAGCTTTATCAACTTCAATACCTCTTTCAGAAATTTTATACCCAAGGACTATACCTTCATTCACCATAAAGTGGCACTTCTCCCAATTCAAGACAAGATTAGTTTCTTCACATCTCTGCAAAACTCGATCAAGGTTACTTAAGCAATCATCAAAAGAAGTTTCGTAAACGGAAAAATCATCCATGAAAACCTCAACAATCTTTTCACAAAAGTCAGAGAATATAGCAGTCATACATCTTTGAAAGGTAGCAGGTGCATTACATAAACCAAAAGGCATACGACGATAAGCAGAAGTTCCAAAAGGACAAGTAAAGGTGGTTTTCTCTTAATCTTCAGGTGAAATAGGTATTTGAGAGAAACTAGAATAACCATCTAGGAAGCAAAAGTGTGTATGCTTAGATAATCTTTCTAACATTTAATCAATAAAATTTAAGGGGTAATGATATTTCCTAGTAGCTTTATTTAATTTCCTAAAATAAATTACCATCCTATAACCAGTTACAATTCTTTGTGGGATAAGTTCATTTTTATCATTAGGAACAACGGTAATACCTCCTTTCTGAGGAACACAATGAACAGGACTTACCCATCTACTATCAGCTATGGGATAAATTATACCTGCCTCCAGAAGCTTTAATATTTCAGTTGTTACCACATCCTTCATTTTAGGATTCAGCCTTCTTTGATGATCAACAACTGGTTTAGCATCTAGCTCCATATGAATTTTATGTTGACATAAAGTGGGACTAATGCCCTTAAGATCATCAAGAGTATATCCAATAGCAGCACGGTGCTTCTTCAAAGTTTTAAGTAATCTCTTTTCCTCATGCTCTGAAAGGCTAGCACTAATAATAACAGGATATATCTTCTTTTCATCAAGATAAGCATATTTAAGTGTATCAGGTAATTGCTTTAATTCAAACACAGGATCACCCTTGGGTGGAGGTGGATCTCCCAAGGTTTCAACAGGCAAATTATGTTTAAGGATAGGTGCTTTTTTAAATAACAACTCATCTATTTCATTTCTTTCATTCATATTCATATCATTATCATGGTCTAGCAAATATTGTTCTAAAGGATCAGTAGGAGGTACAACAATAGAAGCAAGACCAATAATTTCATCTTTACTAGGTAATTCTTTATCATGATATTGTCTACTAAACTTAGAGAAATTAAATTCATGAGGTATATCACCAAACTTAACTCTAACCTTCTCTTTAACAGAATAATTTCAGCATTAACGGTATTCAAGAAAGGTCTACCAAATATAATGGGACAAAAATTATCTTGTTGTGAACCAAGTACTAGGAAATCAGTACGGTATTTGATTTTACCACACAAGACTTCAACATCTCTAACAATCCCAAGTGGTGTAATAGTATCTCTTTTTGCAAGCTTAATAGTAACATCAATATCTTCAATCTCAACAGGTGCAATATCATTCATTACTTCTTGATATAAAGAAAACGGAATAGCACTCACACTAGCACCCAAATCACATAATCCATGATAGCAATGATCTCCAATCTTAACAGAAACAACAGGCATGCCAACTAGAGGCTTATTCTTATCTAGCATATCTCGCTCATTTCTAATAGGTTTAGCAATTCTAGCAGCCTCATCGCAAAAGTAAATAACATGCCCATCAATATCATCAACCAAAAGATCTTTAACCATTGCAATATTAGGTTCAACTTTAATTTGTTCAGAAGGTCTAGGAGTACTTATATTACTTTTATTAACCACAGATGAAGCTTTAGCACGTTCCTTAATTCTAACAGGGAAAGGAGGTTTCTCAATATAAGCAGTAGGCACAACTAGATCAACATTGTAAACAATTGTTTCTTCTTTAACACTAACAGGTTCTTCATTCAATTCAATAGGTGGATGATACTTAAACCATTTCTCCTTAGGGAGATCAACATGAGCAGCAAAAGATTCACAAAAGGTAGCGACTATCTCAGAGTCAAGTCCATATTTAGTACTAAACTTATGAAAAGCATCAGTTTCCATAAAAGATTTAACACAATCAAACTTAAGATTTATACCTGACTCATTACCTTTGTCGATTTCCCAATCTTTACAGTTACGTTTAATTCTTTCCAGAAGATCGCATCTGAATTCAATAGCTCTCTTCATAAAGGAACCAGTAGAAGAAGTATCGAGCATGGATTGATCATTATGAGAAAGCCGAGCATAAAAGTTTTGAATAATTATTTCTCTTGAGAGCTCATGATTGGGGCATGTATGAAACATATACTTAAGCCTCCCCCAAGCTTGAGCGATACTTTCTCCTTCACGAGGCCAAAAATTATATATATAATTCCGATCACGATGAACCAAATGCATAGGATAAAATTTCTGGTGAAATTCCAGCTTCAACCGGTTCCAATCCCATGTTTCAGTATCATCACATAGCCTGTACCATGTCAATGCCTTTCCCTCCAAAGATAAAGGGAATACTTTCTTCTTAACTCCATCTCCGGATAGACCTACAAGCTTAATCAATCCACAAATTTCATCCACATATATCAAGTGCATATCAGGATGCACCGTTCCATCTCCTGCATAAGGATTAGCTAGCAGTTTCTCTACCATACCCGAAGGAATTTCATAATAAATATTTTCAGTAGGTTCAGTAGGTTGAGGAGCAACTCTTAATGCTTCCGGTCTAGGTGAAGATACCCCGAACAAGCCCCTCAAAGGATTACTTTCCATAGTGACAAGTGACAGTAAATTTCCGCACGTAATATAAATGTTTCCTTACTAAATTCCACTCACCAAAGGCGCTTTACTCACCGGCAACGGCGCCAGAAAAGAGTCTTGATGACCCACAAGTATAGGGGATCAATCATAGTCTTTTCGATAAGTAAAAGTGTCGAAGCCAACGACGAGCAGAAGGAAATGACAAGCGGTTTTTAGCAAGGTATTCTCTGCAAGTAGTGAAAGTAGTGGTAACAGATAGTTTTGATAGCTAGATAATTCATAACAAGTAACAACTAAAAAGTATAATAAAGTGCAGCAAGGTGGCCCAATCCTTTTTATAGCAAAGGACAAGCCGGAACGAACTCGTATAATAAGCAAAGAGTTCTCGAGGACACATGGGAATTTCATCTGGTCACTTTCATCATGTTTGTTTAATTCGCGTTCGCTACTTTGATATGTGGGTGGACCGGTGCTTGGGTGCTATTCTTACTTGAATAAGCCTCTCACTTATGATTACCCCCTCTCGCAAGCATCCGCAACTACGAAAGAAGAATTAAGATAACTCTAACCATAGCATGAAACATATGGATCCAAATCAGCCCCTTACGGAATAGCGCATAAACTAGGGTTTAAGCTTCTGTCACTCTAGCAACCCATCATCTAATTACTACTCCACAATGCCTTCCCTTAGGCCCAAAGATGGTGAAGTGTCATGTAGTCGACGTTCACGCGACACCACTAAAGGAAGCAACTACTCACAAATCATATTCATGTCATCAAAATATCGAACGAATACCAAATTCACATGATTACTTATGACAAGACTTCTCCCATGTCCTCAAGAACAAAAGTAACTACTCACAAATCATATTCATGTTCAAGATCAGAGGGGTATTGAATAGCATTAAGGATCTAAACATATAATCTTCCACCAAATAAACCAACTAGCATCAACTACAAGATGTAATCAACACTACTAGCAACCCACGGGTACTAATCTGAGGTTTTGAGACAAAGATTGAATACAAGAGATGAACTAGCGTTTGAGATGAGATGGTGCTCGTGAAGATGTTGATGAAGATTGGTCCTCCCACAATGAGAGGGTCGTTGGTGATGTCAATGGCTTTGTTTTACCCCTCCCGGAGGGAAGTATCCTCGGCGGAATCGCTCCGCTGGAGAGCAAAATAGCTCCTGCCCAGGTTCCACCTCAAGACGGTGGCGCTTCATCCCGAAAGTCTTCTTCTGATTTTTCCTAGGGAAAATGGCTTCATATAGCAGAAGGAGGGGGCCGGAGGCCTGCCAGGGGCCCCACAAGCTTGAGGGCACGCCCAGGGGGGTAGGGCGCGCCCCCCAGGCTTGTGGCTGCCTGGTGGGTCCCCTCCTGTTTATTCTTTCGCCAGTATTTTTTATATATTCCAAAATAATTCTCCATAAATTTTCAGGTCATTTGGAGTTGTCCAGAATAGCAATCTCTGTTTCACCCCTTTCAGGTCCAGAATTCCAGCTGCCGGCAATCTCCCTCTTCATGTGAATCATGCAAAATAAGAGAGAAAAGGCATAAGAATTGTACCATGAAGTGAAATAATGATCAAAAACATAATAATTATTAGTAGGAAATCATGATGCAAATTGGACGTATCACTCCTCCCATGCCTGCGACCGTGCCTGCGGCCGTGCCATGCAGGCAAAGATAGAAGTCGGGTGCGCAGAGAGCGATGAGTCGGTGGCCAGCACCTCCGCGTCCGTCGCCATCATCGAGGAGAAGTAGAACATGGGAGCCGCCGCCGCTTCGGTCCCATGAAGGCCACCACCGAGGTGACACCAGCATACACAGCCGGTGTCTTTCCCGGTTCTTCTTTTGCGAGGACCATCATCGAGTTGATCGGGCTATCGACAGTCCGGTGATCGGGCTGCCAAACATGAGGAAGACAAAGGGATCCGCAGGCGACCATTTAGATTAGGTATTAATTATACCTCCAGAGCCGGACTAGCACCGCTTAGTTGATGTAAATGTAATGAAATCTGTCATGTTTATATGAAAATCTGGCATTTTTTTATGAAATCGGTCATGTTTATATGAAATCCGGTCGTGTTTGCACGAATTTCATCCGGTTGGTTCGAGTTGTTGTCAAAATGTATGCGGCTACGGTTGGATGTCGTCCTCCCGCATCCGTGTCCGCGGACTGGCCCCCCTCTCCATAGACGGATGCGGGAGGAAATTTGAGGGTTGACGTTGGAGATGCCCTAAGTGAGGGGTCTGGCTGGGTTAACTTTTTTTGACCGTGCACTGACCCAGCGAATGTTGCGGACGTTTAGGGAGGAAATAGGGCATTTACGGACATGTGTAAAAGGAAAAGGTGTTACAATTATGACACGTCTGTCGCGTTCGCGTCCAAACCAACACGGTCGGTCACGCACGCCACTCACCCAAGGGAACGTGCATGTGTTGTGTTTTCATTGACCTGTGGGACCGCACGTGGGCAAACTGACGATAGGGATACCCCCCCCCCCCGCCTATAGCATGTTGACTGAGTTATTATAAGAGAGAGAGTAGGGCTGCTCAAAAGAAAAAGAGAGAGAGGAGGGAGAAGAGATAAAGGGCCAAGTTTAGATATACATGGGATCCAAGAAATTTGGGGAGAGTATAAAGTGGGCCATATGTTAAGAAAGTATTGTACTGTGATATTGGGGTGGCATGTGCCAGAACAAGCATTCACGTCTACCTCACCTGCCACTAGACAACCACACGAGGCTCGTGTGGTTGGCGCGCCGTCCGGTCCGCCTCATTTGGGAATAAATGATGACAAATATTTGCAAAATTTCCAGTTTGGCGCCAAAACCCGAGCCTCTGCATTTCGCAAAAAAAAACCCGAGCCTCTGCGTTTCGAATAGAAATATCTCGGTGCCGAATCCCAGCCCTACAAAATTCCCCTTATGTCCCCAGTAACTTCCTGCCCCACCCCGCCTAGCACATTCAAATCCCTCATTTGCCGTGAAATTTTGATGTGTGTTGTTGTTTACAGGGATATTTTGCTGTGTGAAAAAAAAATTAAATATCAATGAATAATCGATGTCCGGGGTCTTTTGCCGATACATGGTTGAGTGGCCTCATATTAGTTTAGTAGTGTAGAGTAGTAGGAGTAGTACAGTGGTAGAGTACAAACCAGTACGAGTTCCATCAGACACCAATTTTCTTGTAGTCCGTGCTACAGCTAGCACTTCTCCCTTCTCATTGCTCTAACTCAGCCGACGCGTGGCGGGAGGGGTGATGGTTTGCCGATAGTCGGTTTGCTCAACAACGGTCCTAGATGTCAGTGAAAATGCAAGACAACACGCGTTACCTAGCTTGAGCGGCGTGTTGGACCGACCATGTGGGGGTGCGACGCGAATGCGGCAGGCTTTTCATTTTGAACTTGTAAGTTGTAACATTTGGTTATGCTCCTTAGCACGATGATAGACAGAAATAACAATTGAAAACGCTAGGGCAGGGCTTTTCCCACGCGATGAGCAAGGGAGTTTGCCAGCTTGGCCCATCATCGGTTTGCTCACATGCAGTCCCACATGTTACTGATATGCCTTTCCAATGCGCGTTGAGCAGCGGGCCGGAACATATTGTTACCTCAATTATTCATGTTGCATGTACATTAAAATTGCATTGAAATGTACTCAACAACATGTGGGCTAGTATCATCTAGTCATCTGAAAGGGCCCATTTCAAAAAAGAAAGACAGAAAGAAAGGGCCCACTACAGATTCAAGCATTTCACATCTTTCTCTTGCTCTCTGTGTCAAAATGACTATGCCAAACTCCCCTACCTACCACGTGGGAAAAGACCTGCCCTCACCTTTATAATCAGGTTTTGTATCGATGGATCGCGTGAAGCAGCAAAACCAAGTGTTACAAGACTACTACTACAGTACACTGGGCTGTCGTGTCTTGTACTCCTCTGTCGTAAGAGTGGAGACGCTCGCTTTCATAAATGTTATATTTCATTTTGCCACATGTGGTACATCTAGCATTCGGGTCCACATGCTATGCACCAAATAACAGTGTAGAACGGCAGGGGGGACGCACCCCGGTCATGGCACAACATTAGTAATGAGCAATGAGGCATCAAATCACAAAGCCGCACCTTTCCCGCAGTATAAGTTGGACGGACGAAGCAACCATCATTTCACTCTTCGCTAAATCCGCTTCTCCGTCATCTTCTTCAAGAAAACCACGTGTTGCTTTTGCCATTGTTCTACCTCATGAGGGATGCGCATTGGCTTGGTACATCACTGACATGTGTGACTGCATGCTAGTAACCCGACAGGCCAAGCTCCCCCGCCCACCGCTCGGCAAAAGAACCTCCTTTTTACTAATCTGGATATCTATTTTTAGATCAATATAATCGAGATTTGTAGAGATCGCACAAAGGAGCAAAACCAAGTGGTACGCTTTACAGTTCAAAACGAAATAGTGGCACACTTCCAGCACGCCTGTCGCGTTGGCATCGCAACTCCGCAGGGTCAGTCCGCACACGAAATGGCGACACACTAATAGCACACCTTTCGCCGACATGAGGGACATCCACCATCTTGGTCCACGTGCCATGCACCAAATTATAGTTCGGAGCAGTGGGGGGAGGCACCCCGGCCGTAGCGCCGCAGTACTAGTAAATGAGCAATGAGGCGTCAAATCACAAGCCCCACCTTGCCCGCAGTAAGCTAGACGGAGCCGGGGAGATATACGTACAAAAAATTGTGGACGTAGGTTCGACCCAAAGGCAATGACGCATGGGTCCCACATTTTGATATACCCGCGGCCTCCTTTGGTTCACAGGGTAGGAATATTATAGGAATATGAAAGTTGTAGGAAAAGAGATGACATGTATCTGAAATCCTATGAGTAGGGATAGGAAAAGAGATGTCATTTGGTTCACATCATATGAATTTTTCCATTGTGTCTTAATGTTTATTTTCCTCTGAAATGTGGATTATTGGAATCCATTCCTATGAAACAAATGGCTCTAAAGGAAAAAATCCTATAAAAATCCTATCATATAGAATTCCTATGATATTCCTCCACACCAAAGGAGGCTTGAAATTGTTGTAGGTGATACGATGGTCTTTTTTGCCGAGTTTTGTCTAACGAAGACTCGGCTAACAAACTTGGAAAAGTGTGGCACTCAGAAATAGAGCAGTGCCACGCGTCGAGTCCTTACTCGATGGGACATTGCCGAGTTTAGAACTCGGCGAAATATTTGCCCGGTTCTTCTACCGAAGGAACTCAGTAGAAGTTTTGTATTGGGAAATAAGTGTTGCCACGTGGCTTATGTATATTCATTGTGCATTGCCGAGTTTAGCCAAGCAGAACTCGGGAAACTATAGTGTCACGTGGCATCTCCGTTACGCCCCATTCCGTCCGACGGTGTGCTGTGTTGAATTCCCTGGAAGGTGAAACTCGAAAAGCATTATTTAAATATTCCCAATCTTGGTAATGATGTAACCCAATTTAGATGTCAACCACCGAAGCCAGACCTTATCTCAAATTAATAATTGAACTCCATGGACGCAACATGGTCAAACGATGGCATGGGTATCTAAAATTCAAATGAATTTGAGCTTGTTAAATGTATATATGGTAATAGTATAGTATGTCCACAGCCACACCATTCATATCTCCATTATATCTGCATGGATTACAAATACCATGACCTCTTATTCATTTTCTTATGAAAAATAGTGAGTTATTTCAAATATTTGACTATATCACACACACACACTATATTTCTTCTCTCTCCGAATCCCCGATCACTCTTTCTCTCTCCTTAGTTAGAGGACGCAATCCTACGATGTCTCTCGCTCTCTCTCACAACACACACACACATACGGCCCCTCTTTATCGAAGACACACTCGTATATTCCTCCAACATCTCTATAGATATCTCTCGACGATGAATGCAATGATATATGCTGAGTATTCTATATGTGCATGTTGTTCTACGAAAACTCTGTAAAAGTTTGTGAGGTTTGAATTTTCAATAAAGCTATGTGCACTATATTTTGGAACGGAGGAAGCATACGGTAGTTGCAAACACTCATGTGGAAGTTTTATGTGTCGGAGGAGTGGATGTTCTGTCAAATGCCATGGCAAAACTGCCACCGTCGGATGCAGATCTGACGGTTCTTTGGGCGTTCACTAGGAAACGGCTTATGGTGAACGTTTGCCAGATATGATTTACGGACACGTGCATTGCATTAACACATTAACCCTCCCTCTCACGCACACATGCATCCTCACGACTCTCCCGAGACTTCTCACACACACCATCTATCTATAGGTAGACGTCCCACACATATATGTGCTCTTCACACCCTTCCCTCAGAACTTCTAAAAAATAAAAGACGTCACACATTTTTTTTTGAAACTCAGACATCACACACGTATATATCATACTCTAGGTGGAGTACATAGTACACGAACAGAAGCGGCGCACGCACACACCAGTTCTCTCACACCCACGCGAGGGTACACGTACGACCGCATTTGTTTACAAAGAGGCATCCCAAGTGACAATTTGACTCGTCTAGTTTTCAACTTCATGGAGGGTCGGGAACCACACGTGAATGATATAGTTCATAGTGCGACCTGGACGCGGTGGCGCGTTACTAATTGAGGTTTTTTTTACAGGAACGTTAAATGAAAATAGTGGTTCGCGCATATTCAATTTAAAAATGATTGCTACAAGAAAATCACTCCACTATATATATAAGCAGGAGCCTCAGCGCTTGCTTTACTAGGGTTGCTCTCATTCACTCTCTCATCCTCTCCAGATCTAAACAAGATAGCGGTGGCCACACTCTCTCTCTCTATTCATTGCTGGTCACAGTTCCGGTTGGATCCCCTCCGCCGGGGAAGGGGAGAAGGTGTAGCGTTCATGCGGTCTTCGGTGGCGAGGGAGGAGACCCACACCTGCTGGCGCGTCCCGATCGGCGGCCCGTGCCGTTCTGTCTGACACAGCGCTGACTCGGGAGGGCCTCCGACCCCTTCTTCCTGCCTGCTGTATTGTGGGCAGATCCGGCCTCCTGCCGCCATCCTAGCCACATCCGGATGACCCTCAGGTATAATTTCCTTCGAAACCGGCCTTGCTCTACTGCCACATCTCCCCATGTGGCTGCATGTGGATCTTTTTCTACTTCCTTCGGCTATTCCAAAGCCACCTAAATTTTAACCATTATTAGAGGTAAACCTACTTCATGCGATCGAATCTAGGACTTGGTTATAAAGGGAAGAAAGGGGGGAAAGCTGTAGCATGAATCTCAGACTTTGTTCAAAGAGGAAAGAAAGGGGGAAAGTTGTAGAGACTGGCTACCCAACAGGTCTCTTGGTTGAAAAGGGCAAGAAAGTGGGGTGGATAGTGAAGGGTGGGGAAAGTACTAGTAAGATACTGACCAGACCGGTCTCTTGGTTGAAAAAGGAAAGAAAGTGAGGGGGTGTTGGGGGGACAACGCAACTGAGAACGAGCATGTCTAGATTTCCTGTGCTCGCATAGGAAAAGGTCGCCGAGGAGAACAAAGATGGGACAAATGTTGACATGCTACCTGAATGTTTGCTGCTCTCGGCAACCACATCTGCCTCACCAGTTTATGCCCCTGATGTCCCTTTGCCCCTATTTTTTGATTGTACACAGTAGGGCACAGCCCCACTACAATTTTTATAAATAAAAGCAGGAACCAGAGTCTTACAAAAGAGAACATGGCTTGAGATAAGCCAGAAATAAGACGAAAAAAAGAAAAAAGAAAAAAAGAGAGAAAAAACAGCTAAACTAAACTAAGCTAAGCTATCCTAAAAAGGGAAAAGAAAGCCAGAAAGAGAAGAAAATTACAACAGATTGTCCAACCAAGCATTAAACAAGGTGGCATGCTTTCTCCTCATTCTGAATCTTAGCAACTTTAGCTCCATGTGAAAGGTGTCCTTCTATCTCTAGAATGTGGGTGGTATCTGTTGGAAGATAAAATTGTTTCTGGTGATCCAAATAGCCCAGGTAGCAAGGATTGTAATCTCCATGAAGAAAGGAACATTAAGATTCTGCTTCATATCCAGTACAACCTCAAACATGTTCATGGGTGCAGCTCTGTTGGGTGCCACTGAATTCCAGCACCTTTCCACAAAAGGACATACCAGGAAGAGATGGAAAAGAGTTTCTTCTTGTTGACAACCAGCAAGTGCACAATTTTATGAGTCTAAATGAAAGCTTTTCCTCCTGAGTAGATTCCTTGTATTCACTCTGTCCAGAAGGACCATCCAGAAGAAAACCTTGTGCTTTGGCTGACAAGAGCTTTTCCATATCCATTGAAATTGGGGAGGGACAATCTTGATCCCAATCATGACATTGTAAGCTTTGGTGGAGATAAAATTGGTTGAACCCCATATATAGCTCCAGGTGTCAGTGCATTCTCTATGTTCTGAGAGCCTCAAATCATCACAAATATTCTCAAGTTGAGTAAATTCCTCATATGCTTGTACTGAAAGAGGTAAATGGAACAGATCTTCCAGAAATTCTCCCTGTATAGCAGTGTGGACAGACATTTGCGGGTTCCTTGCAAACGGAAAAAGATGTGGCATAGTAATATGCAAGCAAGTGGACTGCCATAGGTCAGTCCAAAATAGAACAGATTTGCCATCACCCACATTGCACTTTGTGACAGCCCGAGACCGATGCTCTAGATGCCTTCCATGTTTTTCGTGTTCATCGCGTTAATTAATTTGTTTGTTGCATTCATCATGGCATCATACGCATTGCATCCGCATGTTTTCATAAAACTTGCATCCGTTCGTAGTTGACGGTTCTCCCCGTTGTCGTCGTTGGCCGTTCCGAGTCCATCCACCCTTGCAACCTGAATCTTCGTTTTCTCTCTTGCCTAAGGCGGGCTCTCTCTACACAGCCCACTAAACCCACCTAGCCCTTCCCTCTATCCGGAACCGTCCGATCTCGATCGGAGGGCTCCAAAACTCCCCTAGCCCCCCTCCTGCCTATAAATAGACAACCCCTCCTCCAAATTTGGAAACCCTAGCCTCCCCTAACCCTACTCCCCTACCAGCCACCGCCACCTCACCCCTTCTCCTCGAAATCCGGCGCCACCCACTGCCCCGCCGCCACTTGGTGCTCCACCATCAGCCAGCCGCCGCCTGCACAGCGCCCCTGCCTCCCTCCTCCCACGCACGGCCCGCCAGGACACAGATCCGGCCCCTGGGAAGCCTATCGGGACCCGAGCACCGTACACCACTGCGCCTCCCGTAGCCTCCGCCCAGCTCCTCGTTCGGGAGGGGAGCTCCCGATCCACCACGGCCGCACGTCCCCGTCGCTCTGGCAGGAGCTCGCCGGAGCTAGCAGCAGCACCACCGAAACCAGGCCCGTCGCACTCCTCTCTCTCCTTCTCCTGTTCTCTCCCTCTCCTTCTTTTCCATCCTCAGATCTCCATCTCACCTTCGGCCATGGCCACCCGCAGGAGCTCAAGAGCGTCGCCCCATGCACTGCATCACCAGAACCGGACGTCCTCGACTCTCCAGACCTCGACATCATCCAGGCACCGTCGGTAACCTCGCCCTGCCTCACGCCACCCTTTCTTCCGTTTCCCTGTCGCCTTCTCTCTCTCACACCTCGCTCCCTCTCTCTGTTCTTCCAAGCAGGAGCGCCATGGATGACCGCCCGAGGATGCCGCCTCCTGTGTTTCCCTTCATTGCCGGAGCTCCCGCAAGCTGACCGCCCTCGCCAAGTCCCTGCCGTAGCCGTGCTGCTTCCTGGCCAAGGAGGTGACGAGCACTAGCCAAGCCCCCCCCGACCTGGACGGCTTCACCCGCATCCCAGCCTGCCCCGCTATGTCCTGCGAACCAAACGCGCATCAGAACCGCGCCGTCCTGCTCCGTCCCGTCCAGTTACCCAATGTGAGCGCTCCCAGTTATACAGCGCCCTATGCGCATCGTTGTTATCTTGCGCTCATGCCTGTGCAGCCCAGTTCATTCCAGATTCGGCCTGATATATATTTTTTCTGCTCTGGACGTATTTCTCTAATTATTCCAGGAGCTGCTATTTTATAGAAAAGTCCTCATGTTCATGCATTTAATAACTCCACAACCGTGCATCGGAATTAAACAAACTTTATATGTAAATGGGGTAGAATGTGTAGATTAACATGGTGCATTTTTTTTGCTGTTAAACAACTTTAAAATTGTGTTTTAGGCAGAACAGTAAGAAATTCGAAATTTGCATATGGGGATTTTCTGAAATTATTATGTGTTGTTTCCGGCCTCATTTAAATTGCCTAGATAGGTAGATTAACTATGCTCCACCTCTTGCCATGTTTAACAACATTTAATCTTGCCATGTACATAAACAGGGGTGAACTAAATAATTGTTGTGGAGTTTCGTCAATATGCAACCCGTTGCATGTTGAGCTTCACTTAATGTGTAGTATTGCTTGTGCACTTTGCCATGCCATGCTTCTTTAAATGGACATGCATCATACTCGGTTGTGCATTATGCCATGATCATGCTTGTTTGTTTACCATGTTGTTTCCCTCTTTCCGGTTGCGCTTCTTCTCGATAGTTCCGGTTATGATGCGAAATGTGAGGATTCGTTCGACTACGCTTGTTCATCTACTTCATGGATTTGGTCTTCTTCCTAGCGGGATTTTAGGCAAGATGATCATTACCATGGATATCACTACTATCTTTGCTTGCTAGTTGTCTCGATGCTATCGCTATGTCTCGCTACCTACCACTTGTTTGTCAGCCTCCCAAAATGCCATGATACAGCCTCTAACCTTCCATCATCCCAGCAAACCGTTGTTTGGCTATGTTACCGCTTTGCTCAGCCCCTTTTTATTGCGTTGCTAGTTGCAGGTGCAGTTGCAGGTTGTTCCATGTTGGGACATGGATATCATGGGATATCACAATATCTCTTATTTAATTAATGCATCTATATACTTGGTTGTGTGTGGAAGGCTCGGCCTTTTGCCTGGTGTTTTGTTCCACTCATGCCACCCTAGTTTCCATAATACCGGTGTTATGTTCCTTGATGAGCGCTTCTAACACATGTGGGGCATATGGGAACCCCCCCTGATCATTCGTTTTAGGATAAACTTCTCCAGCAAGGCCCAACATTGGTTTTACCACTTGCCTAATAACAACTAAAATTTGCATAGGAACTTTCCGGACCCCATGGATAATTAAGCAACAACCCGGGCCAGTGCTCCTCATGAGTGTTGGTCCAAACTAGGGCGATGTCCGGCGCCCCCTGGGAAACCAGGGTCTCAGCTAACTCGACGTCTGGCTCATCCGGTGTGCCCTGAGAACAAGATACGTGCGGCTCCTATCAGGATTGTCGGCACCCCGAGAGGTCTTCCTGGTATAGTCTTACCTTTTACGAGTGGCTTGTCCATCGGGATTCCTTATCGTAAGCATCGTTTTATCATGGTGTGAGGATGTTCCATCGGATGCATGTGGTAATTTATAACGGACTACTTGGAGCACCCCTGCAGGGTTAAATCTTTCGGAGAGCCGTGCCCGCGGTTATGTGGTGACTTGGAAATTTATAACCTCCGATTATAGAGAACTTGACACTAAATCCAATTAAAATACACCAACCGCGTGCGTAACCGTGACCGTCTCTTTTCGAGGGAGTTCGGGAAGAGAACACGGTGGGGTTATGTTTGACTCGTAAGTAGGTGTTCAGGATCACTTCTTGATCATTACTACTTTGCGACCGATTATGTGTAGTTTACTCTTCTTATTCTTGTACTCGTAAGTTAGGCACCATACAATGCTTAGCGCTTGCTACAACCTCACCACTTAACCATTCCATACCCATTAAGTTTGCTAGTTTTGATACCCATGGTAATGGGATTGCTGAGTCCTCGTGGCTCATAGTTGACTACAACAACAGGTGCAGGTACAGGTAAAGCGATGATTTGACGTGAGCGCGATGCATGTTTGCTTTTGGAGTTCTTCTTCTACTTCTTCTTCTTTGTCGATCATAGGAGGGGTTCCCGGTTGGCAGCTTGGGATTAGCAGGGTGGATGTCGTTCTTATTTTTCGTTTGATTTCAACCGTAGTCGGATCCTGCTCTTCTGGATGATGATTGTTATGTATTGTTGTATTGATGTATTCATGCTGTAGTTTGTGGCGAGTGTAAGCCTTTATCTGGTATTCTCATCTATTTAGTACATGGTATGTTGTAATGATATCCACCTTGCGAAGCATCTTCGATATGCGCTTCTATCCTTAGTGGAACTTCCGAGTTCCTTGGGGATAGGACCGCATATGTTGGAAATATGCCCTAGAGGCAATAATAAATTGGTTATTATTATATTTCCTTGTTCATGATAATCGTTTATTATCCATGCTATAATTGTATTGATTGGAAACTCAAATACATGTGTGGGTACATAGACAACACTGTGTCCCTAGTAAGCCTCTAGTTAACTAGCTCGTTGATCAAAAGATGGTGAAGGTTTCCTAGCCATGGACATGAGATGTCATTTGATAATGGGATCACATCATTAGGAGAATGATGTGATGGACAAGACCCAAACTATAAACGTAGCATATGATCGTGTCAGTTTATTGCTATTGTTTTCTACATGTCAAGTATCTGTTCCTATGACCATGAGATCATGCAACTCACTAACACCGGAGGAATACCTTGTGTGTATCAAACGTCGCAACGTAACTGGGTGACTATAAAGATGCTCTACAGGTATCTCCGAGGGTGTCTGTTGGGTTGGCATGGATCAAGACTGGGATTTGTTACTCCATGTAATGGAGAGGTATCTCAGGGCCCACTCAGTAATACAACATCACAATGAGCCTTGCAAGCAATGTGACTAAAGTGTTAGCCACGAGATCTTGTATTACGGACCGAGTAAAGAGACTTGCCGATAACGAGATTGAACTAGGTATAGAGATACCGACGATCGAATCTCGGGCAAGTAACATACCGAAGAACAAAGGGAACAGCATGTGGGATTAACTGAATCCTTGACATAGAGGTTCGACCGATATAGATCTTCGTAGAATATGTAGGAACCAATATGGGCATCCAGGTCCCGCTATTGGTTATTGACCGTAGAGGTGTCTCGGTCATGTCTACATAGTTCTCGAACCCGCAGGGTCTACACACTTAACGTTTGGTGACGATTAGTATAGTTGAGTTATTGTGTTGGTGACCGAAGGATGTTCGGAGTCCCGGAAAAAATCCCGGACATGACGAGGATCTCCGGAAGAGTTCGGAGGTAAAGATTGATATATGTGATAATAGTGTTTTGATCTCCGGAAGGGTTCCGGAATTCACCGGAAGGGGTTCCGGATGTTTACCGAAGTGTTCGGGTGCAGCAACACTTTATATGGGCCAAAGGGGTAAAGCCCACGAGGTATTGGAAAGTGCAAAAGGAAGTTTTGCTGCTGCCTTAAGCGGTACTACCGCTGGTAAGGCAGTACTACCGCGTAGGCGGTACTACCGCTTGTGTGAAGCGGTACTACGGCTCAAGCGGTACTACCGCTCAAGCGGTACTACCGCTTGTACGCGGTACTGCTGGAATCCGAGTGGGACTCTTTTCGTGCGGGCCAAACCGACCTTGTGCGGGCAAAAACGACCTTGTGGAGGCTTTCTCTCCAAGTTTAGACCCCAGGGCTCAACATATAAATAGAGGGGCAGGGCTAGCACAAGGGATACATCAAGATTTCCCAAGCCGTGTGCCGGCAACCCTAACCCTCTAGTTCCTCCCGTCATAATCTCCGTAGTGCTTGGCGAAGCCCTGTAGAGATTGTTCCTCACCACCATCACCACGCCGTTGTGCTGCCGGAACTCATCCACTACTTCACCATCGCTCACTGGATCGAGGAGGTGAAGGCGTCATCAAGCCGTACGTGTGTTGAACGCGGAGGTGCCGTCCGTTCGGCGCTAGATCGTGTTTGGATCGAGGGACGGCTTGCAATTTGGATCGTGAAGACGTCCGACTACATCAACCGCGTTTCTTAACGCTTCCGCTTAGCGATCTACAAGGGTATGTAGATTCACTCTCCCTCTTGTAGATGCTCATCACCATGGATAGATCTTGCGTGTGCATAAGAAAAATTTTGTTTCCCATGCGACGTTCCCCTACAGTGACATCTGAGCTAGGTTTATGTGTAGATGAGATCTCGAGTAGAACACAAAGGAGTTTGTGGGCATTGATATTCAGATTGCTTCCTCCCTTGGTATTTTCTTGTTTCGGCGGTATTGTGGGATGAAGCGGCTCGGACCAACATTACTCATACGCTTACGAGAGACCGGTTCCATCAACTGACATGTAACTTCGTTGCATAAAGATGGCTGGTGGGTGTCTGTCTCTCCTACTTTATTCGGATCGGATTTGACAAAGACGGTCCTTGAGAAGGTTGAAAAGCAATTTTTGTATCACCGATGTGGTTTTTGCGTAGGTAAGTATTGTTCTTGCTAGATACCCGTAGCAGCCACGTAAAACTTGCAACAACAATTAGAGGACGTCTAACTTGTTTTTGCAGGGTATGTTGTGATGTGATATGGCCAATTTCATGATGAGATATATGTGATGTATGAGATGATCATGTGTTGTATAGAATATCACGACTTGCATGTCGATGAGTACGGCAACTCGCAGGAGCCATAGAGTTGTCTTTAATTATTTTCGCCGTTTTGCTTTACTTTATCGCTTTGAGTTAGCAATAGTCGTGGAAGCAATAGTCGGCGCGACAACCTCACGACGACGCGTTGATGGAGATCAAGATGATGGAGATCATGGTGTCATGCCGGTGATGATGGAGATCATGCCGATGCTTTGGAGATGGAAATCAAAAGCACAAGTTCATGGCCATATCATGTCACTTATGATTTGCATGTGATGTTAATCCTTTTATGCATCTTATTTTGCTTAGGACGATGGTAGCATTATAAGGTGATCCCTCACTTAAATTTCAAGGTAAAATTGTGTTCTCCCCGAGTGTGCACCGTTGCGAAAGTTCGTCGTTTCGAGACACCACGTGATGATCGGGTGTGATAGACTCTACGTTCGCATACAACGGGTGCAAGCCAGTGTTGCACGTTCGGAACACTCGGGTTAAACTTGACGAGCCTAGCATGTACAGACATGGCCTCGGAACACAAGAGACCGAAAGGTCGAACATGAGTCATATAGTAGATATGATCAACATGAAGATGTTCACCATTGAAACCACCTCAAACTCACGTGATGATCGGACTTGAGATGGTGGATTTCGATCATGTGACACTCGAATGACCGGAGGGATGTCAATTTGAGTGGGAGTTTTTTAAGTAATATGATTAACTAAACTCATCATCTTGAACAATAGTCTAAGTTGTCTTTGCTATATTTATGTTGTAGATCATGGCTCGCGCAGTAGCACCCCTGAATTTTAATGCATTCCTAGAGAAAGCTAAGTTGAAAGATGATGGAAGTAACTTTGTGGACTGGGCCCGTAATCTAAGGATTATCCTTATGGCTTCCCAGAAGGCTTATGTCCTTGATGCACCGCTTGGTGATCCACCCGCTCCAGTTGAGTCTCTAGACATTGTGAACGCCTGGCAGGCTCGCTCTGATGATTACTCAATAGTTCAATGTGCAATTTTGTATGGCTTAGAACCGGGACTTCAAAGACGTTTTGAACGTCATGGAGCATATGAGATGTTCCAGGAGTTGAAGTTTATCTTTCAGAAGAATGCCCGGATCGAGAGGTATGAGACCTCCGATAAGTTCTATACTTGCAAGATGGAGGAGAACGGGTCTGTTAGTGATCACATACTCAGAATGTCTGGGTACTCCACCCGTCTGGCTGAATTAGGGATGCCCCTTCCGCCAGAGGCTATCACTGACAGAGTTCTTCAATCATTGCCACCTAGCTACAAGAGCTTCGTGTTGAACTATAACATGCACGGGATGAACAAGTCAGTCGTCGAGCTGTTTGCGATGCTGAAAGTCGCTGAGTCTGAAATTCAGAAGGAGCATCAAGTGTTTATGGTCAATAAAACCACTAGTTTCAAGAAAAATGGCAAGGGTAAGAAGGGTAACTCCAAGAAGAGTGGCAAAGCAGTTGCTCCTCCCGTGAAGAAACCCAAGGCTGGACCCAAACCAGAAACTGTGTTCTTTCATTGCAAGGGAACTGGACACTGGAAGCGGAACTGCCCCAAGTATTTGGCTGACAAGAAGGCGGCCAACAACAAACAAGGTATATATGATATACATGTTATTGATGTGTACCTTACCAACTCTCGTTGTAGTGCCTGGGTATTTGATACCGGTGCGGTTGCTCACATTTGCAACTCTAAACAGGAACTGCGGAATAGACGGAGGCTGGCAAAGGATGAAGTGACGATGCGCGTGGGAAATGGTTCCAAGGTTGATGTGATCGCCGTTGGCACGCTCGCTCTTCGATTACCATCGGGATTAGTGAGGAACCTGAATAATTGTTATTTAGTGCCTGCGTTAAGCATGAACATTATATCTGGATCTTGTTTATTGCGAGACGGTTACTCATTTAAATCAGAGAATAATGGTTGTTCTATTTATATGAGTAATATCTTTTATGGTCATGCACCCGAAGTGAGGGGTTTATTCTTATTTAATCTCGATAGTAATTATACACATGTTCATAACATTGATGCCAAAAGATGTAGAATTGATAATGATAATACCACTTTCTTGTGGCACTGCCGTTTAGGTCATATTGGCGTAAAACGCATGAGGAAGCTCCATGCTGATGGACTTTTGGAGTCACTTGATTTTGAATCACTTGACACATGCGAGCCATGCCTCATGGGCAAGATGACTAAAACGCCGTTCTCTGGAACAATGGAACGGGCAAGTGACTTGTTGGAAATCATACATACTGATGTGTGCGGTCCGATGAGCATTGAGGCGCGCGGTGGTTATCGTTACTTTCTCTCCTTCACTGATGACTTAAGTAGATATGGGTATATTTACTTAATGAAACACAAGTCTGAAACGTTTGAAAAGTTCAAACAATTTCAGAGTGAAGTTGAGAATCATCGTAACAAGAAGATTAAATTCCTACGATCTGATCGAGGAGGAGAGTATCTGAGTTATGAGTTTGGCAGTCACTTAAGACAGTGTGGAATTGTTTCACAATTAACACCGCCTGGAACACCACAGCGTAATGGTGTGTCCGAACGTCGTAATCGAACCTTATTAGATATGGTGCGATCTATGATGTCTCTTGCTGATTTGCCACTATCGTTTTGGGGTTATGCATTAGAGACAGCTGCATTCACTTTAAATAGGGCACCATCGAAATCCATTGAGACGACGCCATATGAACTTTGGTTTGGCAAGAAGCCAAAGTTGTCGTTTCTTAAAGTTTGGGGATGTGATGCTTATGTCAAAAAGCTTCAGCCTGAAAAGCTGGAACCCAAAGCGGAGAAATGCGTCTTCATAGGATACCCAAAAGAGACAGTTGGGTATACCTTCTACCTCAGATCCGAAAGCAAAGTGTTTGTCGCTAAAAACGGAACATTTCTTGAGAAAGAGTTTCTCTCGAAAGAATTGAGTGGGAGGAAGATAGAACATGATGAGGTTGTTGAACCTTTACTTCAACCTGAGAGTAGCGCAGCGCAGAAAGATGTTTCTGTAGAGCCTACATCAGCTGAAGAGGAAGTTGATGATAATCATAAAGCTTCGGATCAAGTTGCTATCGAACCTCGTAGGTCGACAAGGACGCGTACTGCTCCTGAGTGGTACGGCAACCCTGTCTTAGAGGTCATGTTGTTGGACAACGATGAACCTACGAGCTATGGAGAAGCGATGATGGGCCCGGATTCCGAGAAGTGGTTAGAGGCCATGAAATCCGAGATGGGATCCATGTATGAAAACAAAGTGTGGACTTTGGAAGTATTACCTGAAGGGCATAAGGCCATTCAGAACAAATGGATCTTTAAGAGGAAGACGGACGCGGACGGTAATGTCACCGTCTATAAAGCTCGACTTCTGGCAAAGGGTTTTTCGCAAGTTCAAGGAGTTGACTACGATGAGACCTTCTCACCCGTAGCGATGCTTAAGTCCGTCAGAATCATGTTAGCAATAGCTGCCTTTTTCGATTATGAAATTTGGCAGATGGATGTCAAAACAGCATTCCTTAACGGTTTCCTTAAGGAAGAGTTGTATATGATGCAACCAGAAGGTTTTGTCGATCCAGAGAATGCTGACAAAGTTTACAAACTCCAGCGATCCATTTATGGACTGGTGCAAGCATCTCGGAGTTGGAATCTTCGCTTTGATGAGGTGATCAAAGCGTTCGAGTTTATACAAGTTTACGGAGAAGCTTGTATTTACAAGAAAGTGGGTGGGAGCTCTATAGCGTTTCTAATATTATATGTGAATGACATATTACTGATTGGAAACAATATAGAAATGTTGGAAAGCATGAAGGAATATTTGAAAAAGAGTTTTTCAATGAAGGACCTAGGAGAAGCTACTTTTATATTAGGCATCAAGATCTATAGAGATAGATCAAGACGTTTAATAGGACTTTCACAAAACACATACCTTGATAAGATTTTGAAGAAGTTCAAAATGGATCAATCCAAGAAGGGGTTCTTGCCTGTTTTGCAAGGTGTGAAGTTGAGTAAGACTCAATGCCCAGTGACTGCAGAAGATAGAGAAAAGATGAGTGTCATCCCCTATGCTTCAGCCATAGGCTCTATCATGTATGCAATGCTGTGCACAAGATCCGATGTCAGCCTTGCCATAAGTATGGTCGGAAGGTTTCAAAGTGATCCAGGAATGGAACACTGGACGGCGGTCAAGAATATCCTGAAGTACATGAAAAGGACTAAGGACATGTTTCTCGTTTATGGAGGTGATCAAGAGCTCGTCGTAAAGGGTTACGTCGATGCAAGCTTTGACACTGATCCGGATGACTCTAAGTCGCAAACTGGATACGTATTTATTCTTAATGGGGGTGCGGTTAGCTGGTGCAGTTCCAAGCAAAGCATGGTAGCTGATTCTACATGCGAAGCAGAGTACATCGCTGCCTCAGAGGCGGCGAAGGAAGGTGTCTGGATGAAGGAGTTCATGACATATCTTGGAGTAGTGCCTAGTGCGCTTAACCCAATGACTCTGTTTTGTGATAATACTGGTGCCATTGCTCTAGCCAAGGAACCAAGATTTCACAAGAGGACCAGACACATAAAGCGACGTTTCAATTCCATCCGCGATTACATCAAGGAGGACGACATAAATATTTGCAAAGTACACACGGATCTGAATGTTGCAGATCCGATGACTAAACCTCTTCCAAGGCGTAAACATGAACAACACCAGAACTGCATGGGTGTTCGATTCATTACAATGTAAATCACATAGTGATGTGAACTAGATTATTGACTCTAGTGCAAGTGGGAGACTGTTGGAAATATGCCCTAGAGGCAATAATAAATTGGTTATTATTAAATTTCCTTGTTCATGATAATCGTTTATTATCCATGCTATAATTGTATTGATTGGAAACTCAAATACATGTGTGGGTACATAGACAACACTGTGTCCCTAGTAAGCCTCTAGTTAACTAGCTCGTTGATCAAAAGATGGTGAAGGTTTCCTAGCCATGGACATGAGATGTCATTTGATAACGGGATCACATCATTAGGAG
Organism: Elymus sibiricus; assembly: GCA_039707655.1. Lineage (NCBI taxonomy): Eukaryota > Viridiplantae > Streptophyta > Magnoliopsida > Poales > Poaceae > Elymus > Elymus sibiricus. The sequence goes on from CM077670.1 coordinate 181,198,101, forward strand.
AATGATGTGATGGACAAGACCCAAACTATAAACGTAGCATATGATCGTGTCAGTTTATTGCTATTGTTTTCTGCATGTCAAGTATCTGTTCCTATGACCATGAGATCATGCAACTCACTGACACCAGAGGAATACCTTGTGTGTATCAAACGTCACAACGTAACTGGGTGACTATAAAGATGCTCTACAGGTATCTCCGAGGGTGTCTGTTGGGTTGGCATGGATCAAGACTGGGATTTGTTACTCCATGTAACGGAGAGGTATCTCAGGGCCCACTCGGTAATACAACATCACAATGAGCCTTGCAAGCAATGTGACTAAAGTGTTAGCCACGAGATCTTGTATTACGGACCGAGTAAAGAGACTTGCCGATAACGAGATTGAACAAGGTATAGAGATACTGACAATCGAATCTCGGGCAAGTAACATACCGAAGAACAAAGGGAACATCATACGGGATTAACTGAATCCTTGACATAGAGGTTCGACCGATATAGATCTTCGTAGAATATGTAGGAACCAATATGGGCATCCAGGTCCCGCTATTGGTTATTGACCGTACAGGTGTCTCGGTCATGTCTACATAGTTCTCGAACCCGCAGGGTCTACACACTTAACGTTTGGTGACGATTAGTATAGTTGAGTTATTGTGTTGGTGACCGAAGGTTTTTCGGAGTCCCGGATAAAATCCCGGACATGACGAGGATCTCCGGAAGAGTCAGGAGGTAAAGATTGATATATGTGATAATAGTGTTTTGTTCTCCAGAAGGGTTCCGGAATTCACCGGAAGGGGTTCCGGATGTTTACCGAAGTGTTCGGGTGCAGCAACACTTTATATGGGCCAAAGGGGTAAAGCCCACGAGGTATTGGAAAGTGCAAAAGGAAGTTTTGCTGCTGCCTTAAGCGGTACTACCGCTGGTAAGGCAGTACTACCGCGTAAGCGGTACTACCGCTTGTGTGAAGCGGTACTACCGCTCATGAGCGGTACTACCGCTTGTACGCGGTACTGCTGGAATCCGAGTGGGACTCTTTCCGTGCGGGCCAAACCGACCTTGTGCGGGCAAAACTGACCTTGTGGAGGCTTTCTCTCCAAGTTTAGACCCCAGGGCTCAACATATAAATAGAGGGGCAGGGCTAGCACACGGGATACATCAAGATTTCCCAAGGCTTGTGCCGGCAACCCTAACCCTCTAGTTCCTCCCGTCATAATCTCCGTAGTGCTTGGCGAAGCCCTGCAGAGATTGTTCCTCACCACCATCACCACGCCGTCGTGCTGCCAGAACTCATCCACTACTTCTCCATTGCTCGCTGGATCGAGGAGGTGAAGGCGTCATCAAGCCGTACGTGTGTTGAACGCGGAGGTGCCGTCCGTTCAGCGCTAGATCGTGTTTGGATCGAGGGACGGCTTGCGATTTGGATCGCGAAGACGTTCGACTACATCAACCGCGTTTCTTAACGCTTCCGCTTAGCGATCTACAAGGGTATGTAGATTCACTCTCCCCCTCGTAGATGCTCATCACCATGGATAGATCTTGCGTGTGCTTAGGAAAAATTTTGTTTCCCATGCAACTTTCTCCAACAGCATATTGGGTGTGACAAGTTGGTATCAAAGCCTCTACCGACCGCAGGAGCCCCCTTCATTGATCGAACCGTTGACAAGTCTAGAAAAGAAAAACTATTTTGAGTCTAGTTATATATCGGAGAGTAGGAATTCTTTTTACTCCTTATCCCCTTCGTCGCTCTGGTGAGGAATTGTGACGTAGGTGTTTTGATTCTACTACAATTCTCACTCAAATTTTTTTTAGGATCACGCGGGTATTTTCGGAATTGTTGCGATATCAGGGTGACAGAATTCTGTTCTTAGTGCCTCCTGACCATATGGATTGGACCCGGGAGTTGAGCTCCAAGGTGTTCTTGTCACATTCGCTATCGTTCCAGTTCCTGAATACCAGAGGACGCCAACATCGAAAGACTCTTCTATGTTGTTTGTGGTGAGATAACCTTGACGTCACCCAGTACTGGGGAGATAGTTCGGGAGTATAGCCACGGCTAGCATAGCGGATGTTTTTTTTGAAGGTCTGAGGTAGACGAATTTGCGAAGTTTCTCGGTTGTGTGTTATGGGTTGCGGATGCAGTTGCAGCTGATTAGGTTGTTGTTTGCTGAGTAGGTTCCTAGACCCACAACCTGATTGCATAACCAAGAAGTTTCGGGAGTTCTTAGGTGGGAATTCAAGTAGTTACCTAGGATATCTTTCCGACAGATGCGTGATATGAGATTGGGGTTCGACGTCTAGTGGTCCGCCTGCTCACGGTCGTTTTTACAGCGGTGCTCGTTGCGTCTTAAAGAATCCTTGTGGCTTTGCTACGATTCGGGGATGCTTCATAGTCTCGTACACTACCTTGTACGGATGGCCACGAAAATTTTAGACGAAATCTCCATCATATGTTTGTTCCGGCTTATTGTGCAAGCCCAATAATTTGTTTTTGTTTTGGTTGTGGTATTCAAGTTGCTTCGAAGTCAAGGGTTGATTCCATACCTTCCAAGGCGGTGTTCTCATATTTCTATGGGATCATCAAGATTGTCATGTAAATTCTTGTTCAACCGGTGTGCTTCTCTTGAAGTTAATTCAATCCTCTTCACAATTTGCAAGATCAATTCTCAGTTTTCTCAACGGCGTTTGTTTCACCCGTCCCAAGTTTTTTTCTTTTCCCACCCTCCCACCCTTTTTCTCTGCGGAGTAAAATTCTCAAATCAAGTATCTATTTTATTCGTGAGAAGTCTTTCCATTCTTTTACTTCAATGTTCTTAACCGGTGATTTCTCGTGAAGATGCTCAGGAGCTACAAGTTCATCATTCTTCGTTCTCGTTTTCTTCTCCGGTGGTCTAAATTCAAGCTCTCGGTGTTCATCATATCCTTTTCTTCAATTCTAATGTTTTCCTGCATTGGAAGTACTTATCCAAGCTTCTCTTGCTTATTCACCTCTCTCTATTCTTCCCTGGAGTGCCAAAATTATCTCAGAAGATTCGTGTTTCCATTCAAGATCCGTTCGAGCTAGTTTGAGGTTGTTACCTCATCCAATCCATTTAAATCTTTCCGGTGCATTTTCTCTCTTTCAAGCAATCGTTCCAACGGTGTTTCTTTTGAATGGGCCCATAACGCACAGGTCTTTTCCCAGGATCTTACCTGGCTCTTCCAATTTTCCCAGAGTTATTCTCAAATTCTTTCAATTGTGACGTAAGAATGAATTTTCATCAGTCAATTGCCTTCTTCGAGATTTCCTTGAAATCATTTCATTTTGATCCCAATCTTACTCTTTTCATTGTTTTGGAGTGTCTCAACAATTTTGGTGGTTCTCATCGTAATTCTTAGCATTTTAAGACCGAATAAAAGTTTCTGCTAAATCATATCCATTCTCTTGAAATTTGTGGTTCTAGCTTCATGCCATCCTCACAATTGATTCCGATCGTGAGAAATTCTTTCCATACCCATCCGAGGCATTTCATGAGTGTTTTCGTTTCGATTCTCCGAAGGCCAACATTTCCAAAGATATATTCGTTTTCAATGTTCAGCTCTCATTTCCTAATTCTTCCGGTGCATCATTCAAGTATTCTCTAATAAGCTCGTGCTCGCTTCATTCTCTCGTATCTAAATTCCCTCAAGTATCTTCGTTCGTTTTCTAATTCTTCCCGGTGATTCGTTCTCTTTTCTTCGTTCTTTTTCAGTTCTTACGATGGTTCGTTCAAGATTCCTCTTTCTTTGTTATCTTATCAATTGATTCATTCTTTTTAAATCATACCGGTGTTTCCTCGAAGACTTCGTCAAGTTGGCGCTATATCTCTCTTCAATCTTTTCAAGAAGAATAAGTGTATGCAAATCCATTGCTTTTCATCAATTTATTTTGATGAAGGATAGACATATCATAATTCTTATTCTTGTTTCATGGAGGTGATTTAATTCCTTCTTCCGGAGTTTGTTCATGATGAATAAATTCTCAATTCAAAGTTGCTCGTCTTTCTTTTCCAGAGTTCAAAGTTTTTCTCATTATCTCGTCATGAAGCTCCATCTAAATCATTGCAAGGCTTCATCTTGTTATTTTCAATTATTCTTTCATTTCGATCATCTTGTTATCTATTCGGAGTCCTTCGAGAGTTTCTTCATGGTGGTACATTAAAGATTTCTTCCATTCTCGAAGTGTTCATCAACATTCTTATTGTAGGAGCTCAAGTATTCTTCGTCTTGCATTTCAAAGTGCAAATCCTTTCTACCTTGTCTTTTGAGGTGGTGTTATGTCTTTCTTGACAATGTCCCTTCTTGTTTCATTATCCACGAGTTGTCAGGAACGAGATATTTAAAAGCCATCTTTTTCCTCCTCATTCAGGAATGAGTTATCTTGGGTTATTTTTCACCTAAAGCCTTCCCTATGGAATGTTGCTATTGTGGTGCTTATCAATGATCCAAGTTTCTCCTTCTCTTCTCGGTGAAAGAGGTTTTCATCTCTTCGAGATCTCAAGTAATCAATTGCTTCCGTTAGTGGCGGGTTTTCACCTCAAATGTTGAGATATTTTCCATAAGCCCACAACAAGCTTATTCTTTTCGTTGTTGATTTTCCAACAACTCCGTTCATTCTTTCGTTGTAAGGATGCTTTTCAAATTCAATTGTGGGAGAAGTTGTCATTTTCTTCTCCATTCTTTTCTTTCCAATGATTTAGCTTCTATTCTTTCATTCCGGAGGCATTGTGATGTTTCTCTCTTCGAACCATTATCTCGTTTCGCCAAGATCATGTTCTTTCCTTGCTTATCCATTTTATTGGAGTGATGTGTCCTCTTTTCAAGTTCTCTTCATCTTATTAAGTCTAGTCTCTCTTTTCAACCGGAGTGCTGCCCGAATTCTTCCTTTCACATCTCGTTTCAATCGGAGTGGTTTCACATTCTTGCTTGTTCCTAAAGCCATTCTTCAACTCTTTGTAACCTTCGAGGTTTGTTGGTTTCACTCGTTTGTCCAAGAAGCAACTTTGTTTTACCTCTTCCTTTTTTCTCTTCCTTTTCTCATTCTTAGATCTCGGGGCGAGATCTCTTGTAAGTGGGGGAGTGTTGTGACAGCCCGAGACCGATGCTCCAGATGCCTTCCATGTTTTTCGTGTTCATCACGTTAATTAATTTGTTTGTTGCATTCATCATGGCATCATACGCATTGCATCCGCATGTTTTCATAAAACTAGCATCCGTTCATAGTTGACGGTTCTCCCCGTTGTCGTCGCTGGCCATTCCGAGTCCATCCACCCTTGCAACCTGGATCTTCATTTTCTCTCTTGCCTAAGCCGGACTCTCTCTACACAGCCCACTAAACCCACCTAGCCCTTCCCTCTATCCGGAACCATCCGATCTCGATCGGAGGGCTCCGAAACTCCCCCTAGCCCCCCTCCTGCCTATAAATGGACATCCCCTCCTCCAAATTTGGAAACCCTAGCCTTCCCTAACCCTACTCCCCTACCAGCCACCGCCACCTCACCCCTTCTCCTCGAAATCCGGCGCCACCCACTGCCACGCCGCCACTTGGCACTCCACCATCAGCCAGCCACCACCTGCACAGTGCCCCTGCCTCCCTCCTCCCATGCGTGGCCTGCTAGGACCCAGATCCAACCCCTGGGAAGCCCATCGGGGCCCGAGCACCGTACGCCGCTGCGCCTCCCGCAACCTCCGCCCAGCTCCTCGCTCGGGAGGGGAGCTCCCGATCCACCACGGCCGCACGTCCCCGCCACTCCGGCAGGAGCTCGCCGGAGCTAGCAGCAGCACCACCGAAACCAGGCCCGTCGCGCCCCTCTCTCTCCATCTCATGTTCTCTCCCTCTGCTTCTTTTCCATCCTCAGATCTCTCTCTCACCTTCGGCCATGGCCACCCGCAAGAGCTCAAGAGCGTCGCCCCATGCGATGCATCACCAGAACCGGCCGTCCTCGACTCGCCGGACCTCGACCTCATCCAGGCACCACCGGTAACCTCGCCCTACCTCGCGCCACCCCTTTCTTCCTTTTCCCTGTCACCTTCTCTCTCTCACACCTCGCTCCCTCTCTCTATTCTTCCGAGCAGGAGCGCCATGGATGGTCGCCCGAGGATGCCGCCTCCTGCCGTTTCCCTTCGTTGCCGGAGCTCCCGCAAGCCGACCGCCCTCGCCAAGTCCCTGCCGCAGCCGTGCCGCTTCCTGGCCAAGGAGGCGACGAGCACCAGCCAAGCCCCCCCTGACCTGGATGGCTTCGTCCACATCCCAGCCTGCCCCGCTGCGTCCTGCGAACCAAACGCGTGTCGGGGCCGGATTTCCGGGACCTGATATCCCAAAGATTAACCCCTCGTTTCGTCACAAGCCCCGGATTACTGTTACTGGTGGACACGTCCTTGTTACAGATTACCAAGCAATTACAAGAATTTGATACAAGACCATAAAGGTCTAATGATACAACAATTGATTTCTAGTGACGGGTGACGGAAGCGACTCGTGGTTCTCCAACGTCGAAAGGGCTCCATTCCCACAGGAACGGCTGACCAGGATAATTCCTATCCCACGTGGCTGCTATCCTAGGCTCCGCATGGACTTCGCTGTAGTACTCCTCGTAGAAATCCTGACCTGGCCCATTAAATATCCAGGGACAAGCCTGTGAGTACGTTTGAATGTACTCGCAAACATAATGAACAAAAGATATACCGAATGCTTATACTCATGATGGACTAAATTATATGCATATGCTGAACGAAAATAAAGCATGGCATGATGAATATTAATATGGTGCTGAAAAATAAATATGAAATGTTAGTGACAAACAAAGAAAGTTAAAGGTGGATAATCGGGCGAGACAGGACAGCCCGAGAATCCAAAGGAAAATATAAAGTGGAGAATCGGGCGAGACGAGACCGCCCGAGTTTCCAAGAGAAATGCCAAACGGGTGTCTAAAAGAGAATCGGGCGAGACAGGACCGCCCGAGATCTCAAGCGACGCCACGAGAGGTCTTGAAAAGAAATGCCAAACGGGTGTCTAAAAGAGAATCGGGCGAGACAGACCGCCCGAGAACACAAGCGACGGCACGAGAGGTCTTGAAAAGAAATGCCAAACGGGTGTCTAAAAGAGAATCGGGCGAGACAGACCGCCCGAGAAGTCAAGTGACGCCACGACAGGTCTTGAAAAGAAATGACAAACGAGTGTCTAAAAGAGAATCGGGCGAGACAGACCGCCCGAGAACACAAGCGACGCCATGAGAGGTCTTGAAAAGAAATGCCAAACGGGTGTCTAAAAGAGAATCGGGCGAGACAGACCGCCCGAGAACTCAAGTGACGCCACGACAGGTCTTGAAAAGAAATGCCAAACTGGTGTCTAAAAGAGAATCGGGCGAGACAGACCGCCCGAGAAATCAAGCGACGCCACGAGAGGTCTTGAAAAGAAATGCCAAACGGGTGTCTAAAAGAGAATCGGGCGAGACAGACCGCCCGAGAACTCAAGCGACGCCACGAGAGGTCTTGAAAAGAAATGCCAAACGGGTGTCTAAAAGAGAATCGGGCGAGACAGACCGCCCGAGAACTCAAGCGACGCCACGAGAGGTCTTGAAAAGAAATGCCAAACGGGTGTCTAAAAGAGAATCGGGCGAGACAGACCGCCCGAGAACTCAAGCGACGCAACGAGAGGTCTTGAAAAGAAATGCCAAACGGGTGTCTAAAAGAGAATCAGGTGAGACAGACCGCCCGAGAACTGAAGCGACGCCACGAGAGGTCTTGAAAATAAATGAGTGCCCGGGTAGTCTAGCCAGCCCCTAAGACACTCAGGAAAATAAAATAAGAGAAACGGGTTAGTCCACAATAATATGCATAGTAACAATAATATTCACAACCATAATATTCGTGATAATAAAAATATCCATGACAACAATAATATTCATGTCATCAAAAATTCATGATAATATCAGTAGTGGCAATAATGATTCTGCAAAAATAATTCATGCTCAATTTAATTATTTTCCTCCAGAGACCGACACTAAGACTGACACTTGACCAACCCAGACTGTAGTCCTTGACCGTGGACACGGCTATTCGAATAGGTATAACTCTGCAGAGGGTGTACTCTTTACCCACAAGTGAAGGATTTCTTTAGCCAGCACCGAGACACTGACTAATTCCCATTAAGGTCTTTGGGTTGAAAACACAACTGACCAGCACACACCAGATTACCCTTTCTGATGCCAGGAATCAACCAAGGCATCGTTCAAGATAAACTCTAAGACGGGGAGACTACAATCTCGAATAGCATGGGATCGCAATCTCATATATAACGTGCGCAAAGATCAGGGGCGCTACCCCTCTCGGCTACAACCGAATACACCCATGCCCCCTGACCAAGTGACATGCCTACCAGTGGCCTCTGGTATCTTTCACTATGGCCCCTCTGTACGGTGTGTGCGGGAAAGGGGTTAACAACTTACTGGACCATACCCTACCTGCGGCAGGGACATGTGGTAGCACGGATCAAGTTTGGGAGTTACCGGAACAAGACTCGATCTACGGTCAAATCAGGAGGCTTAAGTTTTCCTGAAGTGGTTAGCACAATAAAGTGTTCTTTCCACAGTAACACCAAAACAGGGCCACAGCCCTTGCATGTCCCAACATGCATAACCAACAAGGCATGATCACGCTCCAACGTGATCACCCTTCTGCCGGTAACGGTATTTCTCATACCTGCTCCTGCAAGTTAGTCATACCAAGCACACGTTGTACGATACGAGAAAATATGCCAACACTACATGCATGCAAATTTTATTTGAATACAACATATGTATGATTCAATTATACTTGCAAAATATTGAAATTACCAAATAAAGCAAAAACAGTGGTAAAATGTTTTGAAAAATTTATCTTCCCTCCGTTTCCTAATTTCAAAAATATTGAAATTACCACATAAAGCAAAACAGTGGTAAAAAGTTGTTTAGAAAATTTTGAATAAATACTAAAATAAACTAGAGGAAAAATAAAGAATTTCAGAAAAAGAATCAAACTATTTGGAGTTCATATGAATTTCCTAGGAATTTTCTAAGCTGAAATAATTAAGGAAAAGGACTAATTAATAGATCCAACAGAAACAAGGTTTATAAAAAATGTTCACCCTAGATAGATTAATAGAGCATGATTTTAGAAGTATTTAGAAATTTGAATCGTCAGGTTTGGCTTTGAAATGGGTGTTGTGGAAATATTTGGAAATTTGCTGGAAAAGAAAAAGATAAAGAGGCAGAGGCGCAAACTGAGCACAGTATAGCTGTCTTGTGCTACTGGACCAGGCCCAGCAGCTCGGCTGTGCGGAAGAGCTGTGACGTCAAAGGCGTACTTCCGGAAATACGCCTTCCCCGCGCGAAGACGGCTTCGGGGAAAACCGTCTCCACTTAAACGGCGGGGCCCGTGGCTTGTGAGGCTGACGGGCGGGTCCCGCTTGTCGGGTTTGACCGAGGTCAACCTGGCCTTCTCCCTCCTCTGGCTGGAATAGAGCGCGGTCGCCGGCGACGATTCCCGACGAACGGCGGCATCACTCGGGAGGCTGAGCACATGTGTGGAACCAGGAGACCGCGGCGATCCTCTGGGTACCCGTTGTGGTCGCCGGGGAGCACGGGGTCGTCGGCGGCGAGCTCTCCCGCGGAACTTCGGCGACGGCGAATTGGGGTCTTCGCCCAAGGTGGCTCCCGAGCAAAATTGGGTGGGGGAATGGGTTTGCGGGACCGTGAGGGGGCTTCTGGTGTAGAGAGTGGAGAGGGGGAGTCTCAGGTGGCGTCGGAATCGACGAGGATGTGACGGTGGCCGTAGCTACCGGAGAGGAAGAAGGCGACCGTTTCCGGTTGCCTGGCTGCTCGGGGAAGTGCAGAGAGGTGGAGGGAGATGTAGTGACGATGAGAGGAAGCTCGAGGGGGGGTTTTATAGTGCGGGCAAGGCGGTTTCGTGGCTTCAAGAGAAAGCCATGGCGGCGGACGGCTATTACTGCGCCGCGGAAGTAGATATGGCCGGTGAGGTCAGTGGGGAGTGGATGAGCTCGTTTATGGGGTAGATGGGCTCGGAGAGGCTCTGGAAATTCGAAGAACGGCATAGGAGGTTGTTGTCCTGTCGGCGGCCGTGCTTATCCAAGATTTGGCCGTGGCGTTGGCCAGTGGCCGGTGCACCTCCCGCCGCCCAAACTGGATGGATGAGGAGCTGGCAAGAGGGCCAGGGAGTAGCTAGGCAGGCTGGCCATTAATGCCAGGAGGATTGGTGGCTAAGGTAGCTCGAATTCTTCAGGTTTGAACCATATTTGGATCATGCACTGAAGGTGTTCGATGAATTGCCACAGTGGCCAAATGGGTGTTTGATGAATTTGAAACTTGGTAGAACTGTGCTTCATTGCATGATTAATGGGATGGTGGAGTTGGATGTACTAGTGGAGAAACTTGCCAATACAAATTTTGAAGGAATTCAGATCTGGACAGAAACTGTAGGGAATAATTTGGTGGACTAAAATGATGAGATTGGGGGTGAGCTCCTGGACGTAAGGGTTTGGTTGGAAGGACTATAAGTGTGAATAATTTTAGGATTTTTGGAGAAATAAAAATTGAGGTTGTAGTTAAAACTCAAGAATGAGACAGAATTGAAAAGAGGATGTTTTACTCAAAATTTTCAAAAGACCAGGATGTGTTTTTGCATAAAAGTGATCTATAGGCATCACATGAGCCCTCATAATTTTTTTTGGAATTTTAAAAGAATTATTTAAAATAGTTGTAGTGCAACAGAGGCATTTAAAGTATTGAAAATGCTATTAAAAGAATTATTTTAGAGCAAATTTTATTATCAAAATATTTCCTATTGTTATTTAAAATATAAACGAAATGATTTAAGGAAACTACCACAGCCCACAATATTTTAAGAAAAATTCTATATGGAGGGAAGGATTTTAGAAAACAGAAAATAGAAAATACTCTGAAATAATAAAAGACCTAATAAAATTTCAAAATTTTATTTCTGGCCAAAATTTTACTTAATAAAAACATGGTTAAATTTTTGGGGTGTTACAACGCGTGTCGGAACCGCGCCGTCCTGCTCCGTCCCGTCCAGTTACCCAATGTGAGCGCTCCCAGTTATCCAGCGCCCTGTGCGCATCGTTGTTATCTTGCGCTCATGCTTGTGCAGCCCAGTTCATTCTAGATTCGGCCCGATATATATTTTTTCTGCTCTGGACGTATTTCTCTAATTATTCCAGGAGCTATTGTTTTACAGAAAAGTCCTCATGTTCATGCATTTAATAACTCTACAACCGTGCATCGGAATTAAACAAACTTTATATGTAAATGGGGCAGAAAAATGTGTAGATTAACATGGTGCATTTTCTTTTGCTGTTAAACAACTTTAAAAAATGTGTTTTAGGTAGAACAGTACCAAATTCGAAATTTGCATATGGGGATTTTCCGGAATTGTTATGTGTTGTTTCCAACCTCATTTAAATTGCCTAGATAGGTAGATTAACTACGCTCCACCTCTTGCCATGTTTAACAACATTTAATCTTGCCATGTACATAAACAGGAGTGAACTAAATAATTGTTGTGGAGTTTCGTCAATATGCAACCCGTTGCATGTTGAGCTTCACTTAATGTGTAGTATTGCTTGTGCACTTTGCCATGCCATGCTTCTTTAAATGGACATGCATCATACTCGGTTGTGCATTATGCCATGATCATGCTTGTTGGTTTACCATGTTGTTTGCTTCTTTCCGGTTGCGCTTCTTCTCGATAGTTTCGGTTGTGATGCGAAATGTGAGGATTCGTTCGACTATGCTAGTTCGTCTACTTCATGGATTCGGTCTTCTTCCTAGTGGGATTTCAGGCAAGATGATCATTACCCTAGATATCACTACTATCTTTGCTTACTAGTTGTCTCGATGCTATCGCTATGTCTCGCTACCTACCACTTGTTTGTCAGCCTCCCAAAATGCCATGATACAGCCTCTAACATTCCACCATCCCAGCAAACCGTTGTTTGGCTATGTTACCGCTTTGCTCAGCCCCTTTTTATAGCGTTGCTAGTTGCAGGTTGTTCCATGTTGAGACATGGATACCATGGGATATCACAATATCTCTTATTTAATTAATGCATCTATATACTTGGTTGTGTGTGGAAGGCTCGGCCTTTTGCCTGGTGTTTTGTTCCACTCATGCCACCCTAGTTTCCATAATACCGGTGTTATGTTCCTTGATGAGCGCTTCTAACACATGTGGGGCATATGGGAACCCCCCCTGATCATTCGTTTTAGGATAAACTTCTCTAGCAAGGCCCAACATTGGTTTTACCATTTGCCTAATAACAACTAAAATTTGCATAGGGACTTTTCGGACCCCGTGGATAATTAAGTAACAACCCGGGCCATTGCTCCTCATGAGTGTTGGTCCAAACTAGGGCGATGTCCAGCGCCCCCTGGGAAACCAGCGACTCAGCTAACCCGACGTCTGGTTCATCCGGTGTGCCCTGAGAACAAGATTCGTGCGGCTCCTATCAGGATTGTCGGCACCCCGGGAGGTCTTGCTGGTTTTGTTTTACCTTTTACGAGTGGCTTGTCCACCGGGATTCCTTATCATAAGCATCGTGTTATCATGGTGTGAGGATGTTCCATCGGATGCGTGTGGTAATTTATAATGGACTACTTGGAGCACCCCTGCAGGGTTAAATCTATCGGAGAGCCGTGCCCGCAGTTATGTGGCGACTTGGAAATTTATAACCTCCGGTTGTAGAGAACTTGACACTAAATCCAATTAAAATACACCAACTGTATGCGTAACCATGACCGTCTCTTTTCGAGGGAGTTCGGGAAGAGAACACGGTGGGGTTATGTTTGACTCGTAAGTAGGTGTTCAGGATCACTTCTTGATCATTACTACTTTGCGACCGATTATGCGTAGTTTACTCTTCTTATTCTTGTACTCGTAAGTTAGCCACCATACAATGCTTAGTGCTTGTTGCAACCTCACCACTTAACCATTCCATACCCATTAAGCTTTGATAGTCTTGATACCCATGGTAATGGGATTGCTGAGTCCTCGTGGCTCACAGTTTACTACAACAACAGGTGCAGGTACAGGTAAAGCGATGATTTGACGTGAGCGCGATGCATGTTTGTTTTTGGATCTCTTCTTCTACTTCTTCTTCTTCGTCGATCATAGGATGGGTTCCTGGTTGGCAGCCTGGGATTAGCAGGCTGGATGTCGTTCATCTTTTTTGTTTGATTTCATCAGTAGTCGGATCCTGCTCTTCTGTATGATGATTGTTATGTATTGTTGTATTGATGTATTCATGCTATAGTTTGTGGCGAGTGTAAGCCTTTATCTGGTATTCTCATCTATTCAGTATATGGTATGTTGTAATGATATCCACCTTGCGAAGCGTCTTCGATATGCGCTTCTATCCTTAGTGGAACTTCCGAGTTCCTTGTGGATAGGATTGCATATTGGGCGTGACACACTTTGCCATTGACATGTACCAATCAACAAGTTTCAGATGAGCTTTCCACCAGAAGGAGCCTTGGAGCTGCTGTCCAGGTAAAACCCCATTGTCATAGTAATTTTCCCACACCAGGTTGACCCAAGGAATGTCATGTCTATTGAAAAACTTGTGAAGGTTCTTCATCATTAGAGTTTTATTCTAGATAGAAAGATTCCTGATTTCCAGCCCCCTTGATTTTTTGGTCTGCAAACCACCTTCCACGAAACCATGGCAGGTTTGTGGTCCTCCATATCTGGCCCTCTCCATAGGCAGTGTCTGAGATATTTGTTGATCTGCTATTTGATTGTTTCAGGAAGTTCAAGGCAACACATGAAGAAAATTGGGAGAGATGCAAGGGTTGATTTGACCAGGAGTACCCTTCCAGCTTGAGTCATGAAAGTTGAGAGGCCCATGAGTTTTTTTGTGCAATTCTATTATCCAGTGGTAAGCATTGTTCTATTGTTGGCTTTTGCAGCCCCAATGGCAGACCATGATAAGTGAAAGGGAAAGATCCTCTAGCACAATGCAATGTTCTGGTTAGTATCTCAATTCTGTCCTCACTGAGATTGATAGGGATCAAATTTGACTTTCTATAGTTAACAATGAGACCAGTGGCATCTGCAAGTGTTTAGAACAGCTTTGAGGCAGAGCAGCTGTCTAGTGTCAGCTTCCATAAGAACCAAAGTATCATCAGCATACTAGACAATTGGTAATTCAGGACATGATCTTCTATTGATAGGTGGAGTGAATAGACCCTGAGCCATAGCTTTGTTTAAGATAGACTGAGGCATATCTGCAGCTAGCACAAATAAAAGTGGTGAAAGAGGATCACCTTGTCTGACTCCCCTTTTGCAGTAAAATTTATTCCTAGTCACTCCATTTAAAAGAACAGCAAAGGAGGCCGAGCTGAAAAACATTTCCATCCACTTTATCCATTTTTGACCAAAACCCTTGGCTTTTAGAATGTTCAAGATAGCTTGATGTTCAATTGTGTCAAAAGACATGGCAAAGTCCAAGTTGAGGACCACCATTTCTTTTCTGGATTGTTGACATTGATGCAAATATTCATAAGCCCATCCAAGACAGTCCTGTATTGCCCTGTCCTTGAGAAAGCCATATGGGTTGACATAAATGAGCTGCAGGATGATCTTTTGATGTCTGTTGGCCAACAGCTTAGTAAGGATCTTGAGGTAACTATTAAGCAATGAAATAGGTCTGAAATCATTGGGATTATGAGGATTGGATACTTTGGGGATTAATGTAATGTAAGAAGAATTAATGCTCTCTAGATTCACATTCCCCTTATGGAAATTATGCACTAGCTTCCTAATATCATGGCCAATGATGTCCCTGCAGGCCTTGAAGAATTCATTATTAAAACCATCTGGCCCTAGGGATTTGTCAGTTGGTAAATTTTTATCGTTAATCTAATATCACAGGAAAAATGAAGCAATGCCACTGTTAGACTAATGTCACTTCTAAATAATGATGTTGTCAGTCTAGTGCCACCGATAAATTGAATCAATGACACAACCATTTTATGAAGCGCTTCTACCTTGCTTTACTCCCATGAATTCTGTTTTGGCAGTTACACTTAAATCTCACCGGTAACATTGCTTCATCGCAGTGGAACTGTACAAATTTGATTGCACATTTTGGTTGCACCGTGCATGGAGCTACTAACCATGTGCTACTATTTTTGCTACTATCATCACAGTAATAATGCTATTGTTCTGCATGTTAATCTAGTGCCAGTGTTGATGTGAGCTGATGCTACTTCTTACTTAATGGCACTTTTTCATACTATCAATGTAATGCCATTCATAACACAAGAGATGCTGCTGTTAATCATATGCCAATGCAAATAAATGCCACTTCTTAAATAACCCTATTACATATTTGTGCAAATAGGGATGTCTATCTCCATATCGTTTCTATTTGTGCAATCAGAAGCACACACCTCAATTTTAGTAGAACTGCACAAAATCAGATGGCTATTCCTACCTGCCATCCTCTACCAAACCATTCTCTAGGTATTCCTACATTCATAACTACCTAGAATGACCAGCGCAAGATAAAAGGAGTTGATTCGTTGGTGGACTTCCTGATTGCAGTGCAGGAACTAGCCTGTCATATGTGGCGGAGAAAACAAGCATTGTGACCTTGTCGGCACTACACTCACTGCCAGATCAAGGATTACCATAGGACTAGCTGGCACGGCTGCGCGGAGATTGTGGGGCTAGGTGCCCAGTAGAAGAGTCATTGTGGTCTGCTTATTTCTGCAAATAGTTGTGCTTAAATTTAGTGGAACTGCACAAGAAGTTCAGATGGTCAATCCATTACAAGGTTCAGTTTAATATTCTAACTGAGAACACAATTATAATTTGTTATTCTGGAATGAGAGGACCTAACCCTGGATGGTGGCAACAAAAAAAACAAAGGTGAACCCCCAGAAATTAAAGAGTGCCTAGGGAGGCTCTTGGCTCAAAGAAGCCTCGCTTGATTTTTTTCCTGATTTGTAAACCATCTCACAACTTTGTCTTTTGTTGTGAACTTGTAAATGTTGGTTATGTTCTATGAATCATTGAGATGTATAAAAATGCTGAACTTATGCTTTTGAAGTATTTTATGAAGCCGAGTTTATTATGATTGTTTAACATGAATGCTGGACTATCATGTGAACATTTGGAATGTATATTGTGGCCTCAGTTAACCGCATGAAGCACTATAACAAGATACGTAGTTGCTTATATGTTAGACATCAGAGTATGAGTGTGAGTCGGTCGATAGCCGACTTTTCTAGTGTTGAAGCGAGCTATGCCAATGTGCCATGTTTGCACCAACTATTGTTACAAGTGGGGTAGCACCAACAGTGTTCACAACTACTTAACCAGCATTACCTACCTATGTATACGTCGGCGCACCAAGAGTTGTCAAACAAGTATTTCATCAAACACACACTGCTCGTATGATAAATAGTGGCAACTTATGCCTTACCATGCCATATTACATGAAGAAACTCATGAGGATGCATCTGTTTCAGCAACACTTAAGAGGGGCTCACATGATTCACGGACACACAAAAGTAGCAGTAGTTCCCATAGAGGGATTCAAATAGAGTACTACCCCAAGAGGGCTTGATAATACGCAAAGTTCGGGTAATTAAACACAATCCAAACTACTTTGAAACACTAGCTGGGCCAACTATTTCATGCCATCGATCTATTTGGGGATGGGCACAAGACGTACCTTGCCATGAACATCCTTGAGGACGTCCGGCAGCAGCTCAATCCTGTCAACCTTCTTGAAGATAACCTTGTGGCCTTTCCACTCATAAATTTGTTTGCCGAGGCATGCCACATCATCTTCATGCATAAGCTTGACAAGAACATTATGCCTCAACAACGAAGGAGTAGCTTTGAACTTGTTGTGCTTCAGTACACCCTAGACAACATGCCTGCCAACAGTGTGGCTGGAATACATTTCATCTTCAGTATAAGTGCAAATGGCTTCTAGGATTGAAAAACCTAAGAACTTTGTTTTCCCACTACGTATATTCAGGTCATCCACCTCATAGCGAGTGACATGTACAACCACACAATCCTTGTCTGCATCAGGCCTCTAATTGAAACAGAAACGAATTCCGAATTACTTCCCAATATAAAAAACACAAGTTATTTAAACCACTGTGTAGAATCAAGAGTATGAATGACAGGGAAGGTAGCATGGCATTGGAGCTAATAAATCTTGCATTATTTATCACCACATACTATGCGTAGAGTAAAAACCCACGAATATAGATCAAAAATGACAATCAAGATGCCCAAAGAAGACAATCACCTTGGGCATCTTAGCGGTGTGGGGGGGGGGGGGTACACATCCTCGAAGTGGTCCATCTTGCCGGGGGAAAACTTCTGCACGGCCACGGGGGCTGTAATCTCAAACGTGTGTAACATCCCAATTTTCAATTTGGATGTTTATAATAGATCATTCATATGCGTCCATGATTTATGCATTTTTGCCCCCATTTGTCTTATTTGAATTTTGATCCAAGGAACTTTGTGCAATTCAAGGACCAAAAGAGAGAATTGGAAGTTTTCCTAAATCCATTTTTGAAAATTCTTTGAATTCAAAATTTGGAATTTGGATCAAATTTGGTTTCACTAAATTAATTTCCTCTATTTCCAAAAATAAAATTTAGTGAGAAGATAAAAGGACTTCTTCAAAAACAGAAAGGAAATATTGGAAATTGAATTTTAAATCAAAATATATTTATTTGGATTTATTTGCAAATTATTTAATGCAAATTTTATTAGCATAGCAAAAATATTTATTTTAAAAGTATGGCATTTAGGCCAAAATAAAGTTCACATGGCTCTATATATTGCCAATTAATTGTGTGAATTTTCTGGAATTTTTTCTATTTAGTTTACTTTGTATTTTCTATGTTTTGGTATTTCTGAGAATAGAAAATAGAAAAAAATGGTTTTGTAAAAAAAAATCTAGCCGCGCCAGTCCGGCGCCAGACAGCCGGCCCACTGGCCGAAATGGCCCATGGCCTGCCCCGCGCACGAAGCCTCTTCGCGTTGGCCACCCGCCTGCGATCCCCTCACCCCGCGGTCACCGACAACCAGGCCCCACTCCTTTCTTCCTCCTCACGCCGCGCCTGGAGTCCGCCTCCACCACGAGCTCGCCGCCCGAGTTCAAATCCCGTTCGGGATTCTATCCTGAGGCTTTCCCCTCTCCCACGAAGATGTCCTATAAATACCCACAACTCCCCTCTCTCGATCCCCCTAAAACCCCAATGCCAAAACCCTCCATAGAGCCCGCACTCGCCATTCGGATCTCCACCGGAGCTGAGCTGTGCCGCCATTGATTCTTTCGCCAGTAAGCCATCTCCGGCCACCCAACTTCGCTAATCGATTTCTCGAGTCCTCGTGCATCTGTTTGACACGTTTTGGACGCCCAGACCGCGCCGGAGCCACCACCTCGGGCTCATCTGAGCCGCCGGAGTTCACGTAGAGCACCCGAGTTCTGCCACTCCGCCACACCTCGTCCGATCGCCACCAGGGATCTCCGACACCACCGCCGCCTTCCCCGAGCAGCGCCACATCCGCCCGTCCACTCCGCCGTCACCCTCGACCGCCGGAGCATCGCCGCCGTTGACGCCTGAGCCGCCCTCGCCGTCATTCCCCTCACGGTAAGCCGCCGCCACCTTCCACTGTCCGATCTCCGTTTAACGATCTGGATTAGATCTGAGCGAATAGTTAGGTTTTTATTTATTAAAACGGTTTTAGATCGGTTTTCTCGGTTTATATCGAACCGGTCCACGGTTTTCTTCTGTTAGCCACCTCAGCCACCGAAACCCTTATGCTTCGGCCGTCTGATGCTTCACTCTGAAGTGCACACCACCCAGCCAACCGCAGCTCGCCACATGGCCTCTGGCCGATATTTAAATTTTTCAGACTTTTTCTTTTTTCAGATTCTATTCTGTTTTTCCTTTTAGCATATCTTAAAATCTATAGATCCAATTTCAGTGATTATTTTTCCTACGGTTTCATAAAAATCCCATCTATCCAGAGAACCAATCTAAAAAATATTTTTTACAATTTAAAATTTGAATTTGAATAGATTCATATTCAAACTTGTTTTGGCTATAATTTGAAATCTATAACTCCGATTTAATTGATTCTTTTGGCAAATTAAAGCTTAGGTCGTGTACTTTTTGTAGAAACCAAAATCATATAATTTTGCTACTGTTAAAATTGCATTCTGTACAGAAACTTTATTTGGTTGTTTTTGGAGTTTTCCCAAGTCTTTTCTTCGTTTTCTTTTTGGATCTTTGTTTGATTTCTTATGTGTGTCAATGTTTGCTTCGTTAGATCATCCAGAGTGCGAAGCTTGCTACTACGAATCCTTAGAGTTCAACGATCATCAGCAAGGCAAGTTTACACCTTGATCATACTTTTCTATACCCAGTTTTTACTATGCATTAGTTACACCCTTAAAATTTGCATGAGTAGGATTGGGAAATTGTGGCATTGCTATGTAGTTCATGAGGTAGGAACCTATGACCTTTGATCACCCCGGGAATATTCGTTATGTCATATATTGCTTAGCCATGCTCGTAGACGGGGTTGGTATGTGTGAATTCATGAAAGTTGTGAGAGTAATAATAATTTGGGTTAACTTAAGGTGGCAACATCAACACACATCTGGGTGGATTGATTGGGGCACCTGGAGAAATCAGTGCTTGCCCAAGGGGATCCCGGAGTACCCGTGTGATCACCCTAGGATTGCCACCCAGGCTCAAAGGGATCAACGACACTTCATAACTAGAAACTTCCGTCTGCAGCCACAAGCCATTATGGGCTTTGGCATAGTTGAGTAAGTTGTGTGACCTCTTTCCGAGTAGGCTAGCAGATGTAGGGGAATGTAGGTGTACCGGTCTACCCAGAAGCTGTCCTGCGAGAGCCCCGAAAAGGCATTTTTCGGGGTTCAGCTTCATGCTGAAGTTGCGGAGGTTGTCGAAGGTCTGTTGAAGGTTGCCGAGGAGGCTGGAGCCCTATCTGGACTTGACCACAATGTCGTCGATGTAGACCTCCATGTTGACTCCGATCTGTTTGTTGAAGCATTTTTGCATTGTTCTCTAGTATGTTGCTCCCGTGTTTTTGAGTCCGAAAGGCATTCTGATGTAACAGAATGGCCCGTACGGTGTGATGAAGGAAGTCATTTCTTGGTCAGATTCCTTCATGTGTATCTGGTGATATCCAGAGTATGTGTCCAGGAAGCATAGGTGCTCGCATCCTGCCTTGGAGTCGATGATCTGATCTATCCTGGGTAGCGGGAATGGGTCTTTGGGGCATGCTTTGTTGAGGTCAGTGTAGTCCACGCACATGCACCATGTCTTGTTCTTTTTCTGCACCATTACTGGATTTGCCAGCCATTATGGGTGCATAACCTCCCTTATAAATTGGCCATGAGCAGCCATGCTATTTCTTCCCCTATTGCCATTCACTTTTCTGTAGAGAAATGGCGCAGGGCCTGTTTCACCGGCCTCACATCCTTGCGGACATTTAGGGAGTGTTCGGCTTTATCAGCTGGCACACCCGGCATGTCGGCGGGCTTCCAGGTGAATATATTCCAGTTTGCTCGAAGAAAAGCGACGAGCTCTGCTTCTTGGCTTTCTGTGAGGTCTTGACCAATTGTTACTGTTTTGTTGGGGTCCTCCGGGTGCACTTGAAATTTCTTCGTATGTTTGGTTGGTTGGAACACCGACCTTGGCCTTGGTTTCTTCGAGAGCTCAGCCTCCGATAGCCCTATCTGCTACTTTATTCTGGCGAGCTATGTTGAGGCCAGAGCGGCCTCGGCAAGCCCCATGTTGGCCACCTCTGCTTCGTAGGCCTTTTCCGAGCTCCCCCGTATGGTAATCGTGTCGTTTGGGCCTGGCATCTTTAGCTGTAGGTAGGCATAGGATGGGACAGCCATGAACTTTACATATGCGGGCCTGCCCAAGATCGCGTGGTAGCCGCTCTGGAAGGGGGTGACCTCAAATTGAATTGTCTCACTTCGGTTGTTGCGTTCATCTCCGAAGACGACCTCGAGCTCGATCCGCCCTAGGGGGCAGGCTGGGCGGCCCGGTACTACCCCGTGAAAACCTACGTCAAACCTCCGTAGGCTGGACAGCGAGATCTTCATCTTTTCCAGGGTGTTGGTGAAGATAATGTGGAGGCCGCTGCCTCCGTCCATCAAGACGCGTGAGAGGCAGCAGCCCCCCACGATTGGATCTAGTACCAGGGCATGTTTGCCTGGATGGATGGCGTCCTCCGGGTAATCCCCGACGTCGAAGGTCACCATTTCCTGGGACCATGTAAGCCGCTCGCTGGTCATGCTTTCTGCCATGTAGATCGCGTGTCGCGCGAGCTTCTGATTTTGGTGTGTGTCCGCCGTCGTGAATATCATATTCACAGAGGTCTCGCGAGTGGCCTGGCGGCCCGGTGAAGCCCTATTGTCACGCCCAATATGCGATCCTATTCTCGAGGAACTCGGAGGCCCCACCAAGAGTAGAAACGCATATTGGAGACGCTTGCAAGGTGGATACCATTACATTGTACCACATACATAATACATGGGGATACAGACAAATACATACAATCATCACCTGAATACATCAATACATAACAAGCATCATACAGAAGGGCAGCATCCGACTACGGATGAAATCAAACAAAAAGAAGAACGACATCAACCCTGCTAGCCCAGGCTGCCGACCAGGAACATGTCCCCAGATCGACGAAGAAGAAGAAGCAGAAGAAGAACTCCAAAAGCAAACAAGCATCGCTCTCACATCAAGGCATCGCATTACCTGTACCTGCAACTGTTGTTGTAGTAATCTGTGAGCCACGAGGACTCAGCAATCCCATAACCATGGGTAGCAAGACTATCAAAGCTTAAATGGGTATGGAAGGGTAAAGTGGCGAGGTTGCAGCAAGCACTAAGCATTATATGGTGGCTAACTTACGAGTACAAGAACAAGAAGAGCATCTACGCAAAACGGTCGCAAACTACAAATGATCACTAAGTGATCCTGAACACCTACTTACGAGTCAAACATAACCCCACCGTGTTCTCTTCTCGAACTTACTCGAAAAGAGACAGTCATGGTTACGCACACGGTTGGTGTATTTTAATTAGGATTTAGTGTCAAGTTCTCTACAACCGGAGGTTATAAATATCCAAGTGCCACATAACCGCGGGCACGGCTTCGCGTAAGATTTAACCCTGTAGGGGTGTTCCAACCTGGCCCATCATAAGCCTACACAAGCTGCGGTGGAAATACATCAACCTCGAGATAGCCCAAAGTATCCTCGGAATCCCGGTGCACAAGACATTTCGAAAATGGTAACACAATTCCAGCAAGACCTCCCGACGTGTCGACAATCCCGATAGGAGCTGCGTATCTCGTTCTCAGGACACGGCGGATAAGCGAAGCGTACAGGTGCCAAATACCCCAAGTTGCCAAGGGGCGGCCCCGCACGGTGCTCTAGTTTTGGACCAACACCATCGGCACTGGCCCACCTGTATTATGTTGAATTAATAATCCCCGGGGACGTGACCCCCTATGCAAAATTAATTAATTGATTCAGTATTATTATGTTGGAAAATGTTAAAACCAAAGTTGGGCCTTGCTGGAAGCGGTTATTCAAAGCGAACTGTCAAGAGGGTCCCATTCCCCTGAGCATGTTAGGAACGCTAAACATGGATCATAACACCAGCATTACGGAAACTAGGGCGGCTTGAGTGGAACAAAACACTAGGCAAAAGGCCGAGCCTTCCACCCAATACCAGGTATATAGATGCATTAATTGAATTAGAGATATTGTGATATCCCAACATATCCATGTCCCAACATGGAACAACCTGCAAGAGCACCTGCAACTAGCAACGCTATAAGAAAGGGCTGAGCAAAGCGGTAACATAGCCAAACAACGGTTTGCTGGGATGGTGGAAGGTTAGAGGCTGTATCATGGCATATGGGAGGCTGACATATATGTGGTAGGAAGCGCGACATAGCGATAGCAAAGAGACAACTAGCAAGCAAAGATAGTAGAGATATCCAAGGTCATGATCATCTTGCCTGAAATCCTGCTCGGAAGAAGAACGAGTCCATGAAGAAGACGAACCAACGTAGTCGAACGAATCCTCACAATCGCAACGAAACCGGAACTATCGAGAAGAAGCACAACCAGAAAGAAGTAAACAATATGGTAAACACACAAGCATAACCATGGCATGATGCACAAACAAATATGATGCATGACAAGATTAAGTGTTGTTAAACATGGCAAGAGATGAAGCATAAGCAAACCATACAACTAGGCAAGTTTAAATGAGGCCGGAAACAACACATAGCAATTCCGGAAAATCCCCATATGTGAATTTCGAAATTGGTACTGATCTGAGTTAAACACAATGTTAAAGTTGTTAAACATCAAGTTAACATGCACCATGATGATCTACATGATTTTCAAATCAAGTTACATATGTAGAACATTTAATTCGGAGCTACGGGCTAGAAGATATGAGCTAAATAAGTCTAACATGGCAAGGATGCAAAAATGCATGCAAACATCAACCACGAACACACAAATCAAGGATGCAACATGACAATGTGATTCTACACACAATTCTAAGCAAGTTTCATATAGATCATGATCACAACAGAGCAACGGTTATTTAGTTATGAAATAAACCATTTTAGCAAGTCATTAGGCAATTTTAATTCAAGCAACAATATTAAATGTTGTTAACATGCACGAGGATGACATATTCAAGTTGTATGCAATTTTATGAAAACATTGACATAATATATGATATGGAGGATTTGTCGCCATGGCGGAAAGAAATGGGTGCCACGGCGGCGAAACGAAAATGGTGCCACGGCAACATTCCGGTGATCCGACAACTCGATGAGATGCCGATGCAAAGGAACAAGTGTTAGATGTGCGGAACGAGCAAAAGTGACGGGGAGTGATCCCGGATACCGGGTGTCCCACGTGTCGGTGGCAAGGCAAACGAGGAACATAGGACACGGTGCAAATACGGGCATTTCATACAACAATGCATGCGTCCAATGGCGGTCATCTCGGCAGTTATACCTTCGAAGCATGCATTTCGGGGCAGAACGGTTCGATGCGGTCCAGTGAAAGTAGATATGCACGTGTCAAAGAAGAACTTGGCGCTTCCAAGATCTTCGGAAGTCGTCGTCGAACTTGACGAAACCCACGGCGACGGTAGTGGTACACGGGCTAGGCGTCGAGGTACTTGATGTCCGTGTAGTCGATCTTGACGGTCCGGACGCGTTGGTGGTTCCGGGGTACTTGGCGAATCCGCGTAGTCGTACATGGAGAGGAACTTGACGCATCTAGAATCTTCGGATTAGGTGGTAGTGCTACTCTTGGCGAGCGCTGGTCGTCGTGGTACTTGGTTCGGTCGTTGAACTGGACGAAATCCATCTGAAAGTAGCCGTCTATGGTCGTACTCATGTAGTCGTGCAACCCGATGGTCTTGATGGTCTTCACACCCAACGGCAGCGAGGCAACAAAGGTGCACGGAGGACGGTCAACGACGCGGGCGTGCACAGGATCCTGAGATCGTGGGGCCAAACAGAGGGCCTTGGCGGCCTTCGATCCCGAGCACCTGGTCGAAGGACTCGGCAGCGCTGGCGTTGACGACGACGAGGGGGTCGTGGAGGTTGGTCTCCTGCAGGAGAACGGCAAGAGGAAGGGCGGCGAACAGCAAGGGGGGGGCACGGTTCACCGGCCGGAGAAGCTCTGGCGGTGCTCGGCACTGGTGGCGGAGGAAGGCAGCGGTGGGGTGCTGGGGCCATGGTGTGGTGGCGGCTAGAAGAGAATGAGGCAATCGTGAGGCAGGGCTTGCGGAGCAGCAGTCACACGGGGCGGCAGGGGCTCGGGCAGGGAGCCCACGGAGACCGGCGGCGGGGCTGGAGGAGAACGGCGCGGGCGAGGCAGGGCAGCGAGGGAAGAAGCCGGCGGCTCAGGACGCCGGATCGAGAGGCGGTGGCGCGAGGTTGGACACGGGCGCATGGGCGCATCTTCCCTAGAGGGCGGCGGCGCTGGAGGGATCGAGCAGGGGAGTGGGATCGAGAGGAGGGGATCGGGAGAGATGGGGATCGAGCCGAGGCTCTCCCTGGCGGCGCGAGCGAGGGGGATCGAGGGAGAGGGTGAGATCGGGAGGAGGCTAGGTTAAGGGCGCCGGCTGGGCTTTGGGCCAAATGGGCTGGCTAGGTGGTAGTTGCGGCTGGGCTACTCTCTCTCACTCTCTTATTTCTCTCCATATTCTCCATTAGCAGAAACATAGGAAGAAAGAAAAGAGAGAAAAGAAAAAGGTTAGCAAAGGAATTTGGGCATAGGGTTAATTTTCCCGGACTCACAAAAATGAGCTTGTCTCAAGAAAATTAGAGGTGGAAGGATTGCAAGGTTCAAATTCAAATTCATTTGAATTTAATTCAAATGGTTTGAACTAGGACTAGGTTTTCGAAGTGCCCCAAAATGATGAGATTTTAGGTGGAGCTTGGGAAAATGATGAAAGAATTTATGGGCAAAGTTTGAGGACCAAACTCGAAGTAGAAAAGACATGAGAATTAAATTGCAAGTGTGTTTGGTTAATTCCAAATTAATGGAATATTTTATAATAGCTCCCTAAAATATTGGGAGGATATGTTATAAAGAGAAATCACCATGTGAACTCCCTCAATTTAAATAGATCAAAAGATCTATGCAATTGATTTATTTGAGTTGGAAAAAAAATTAATGACATGATGGCATGATGAAATGATGCAATGCAAAATAATAATAAGATAGAGCAACCAATATAATAATAATAATGGAAAGAATCGGTCTCGGGGTGTCACACCTATCCTGCGCGGCGATCCGCTTGCGTCTCCATGCGAGGTGGTTAGGACCGGGGTAGGTTCCCACGGCCTCTCTTTGTTCATCATGAACGGACTCAATCCTTCCGAAACGCATGTACTCGATGAAGGGTGGGGGCGAGACTTCAAAGAGTCCCCCCGAACCATCGACGGCCAGCTCGAAAGAGCCGAATGTGAAGTTTTGGCCTGGCAAGAACTTGCAGGCTTCTTTTGATTCTCCGCACCGGGTTAGGTCTCCGACCAACATCGCCTGTGCCTGGCGTGCCAACTGACAGAGTGAAATACCATCAGATCACTCGGTAGGGTTCATGACGAGGTCAGAAGTACCGGGATGGAGTCTGCACACACAGTTTACCCAGGTTCGGGCCTCCGAAGAGTAATACCATGTGTCCTGCTTATTCTTGTTATTCATGGTGAGGGGATACCTCATGCAGAGAATTACAATGGTGTATGGGATTGCTACCGAGAGTTTTTGGATCCGAGATTGGATGATGATGAGGACCCTAGACCTCCCTTTATATAGGCAGTAGAGCTCTAGGGTATACATGATGGTGGATACGATCTAGGGTATCGCCGCCCTCTAGTCTGGAGGGCATGAAGGGCGTCTTCGCCCCCTAGGGCTTCCTTCCTGTCTTGGGCCAAACGGGCCCCGTGTAGTTGACGAGTTCGGGCTTCCTTACGTAGGCCACCCCTGGTACAGGGCCCCATCAGTACCTAATGATATGTCTCCATCGTATCTATAATTTTTTATTGTTTCATGATAATATTTTACTACTTCCACATACTTTTGGCAACAATTTATATGATTTTCTTGGACTAACATATTGATCCAGTGCCCAGTGCCAGTTCCTGTTTCTAGCATGTTTTTTGTTTCGCAGAAAATCCATATCAAACAAAGTCCAAACACGATAAAATTTTATGGAGATTTTTTTGGAATATATGTGATTTTTGGGAAAAAGAATCAACGTGAGATAATGCTCGAGGGAGTCATGAGCTCACACGGTGCGCCCCCTACCTAGGGGCGCGCCAAGCAGGCTTGTGGCTCCCCCTTAAGTCGGTTGGGGCCCTTCTTTCGCCACAAGAAAGATAATTTCCGGATAAAATTCCCCTCAAAATTTCAGCCCAATCGGAGTTACGGATATCCGGGAATATAAGAAACGGTGAAAGGCCAGAAAATAGGAACGCGAAACAGAAGAGAAACAGAGAGAGAGAGAGAGAGAGAGAGAGAGAGAGAGAGAGAGAGAGAGAGAGATCCAATCTCGGAGGGCTCCTGCCCTCCGGGAGCCATGGCGGCCAAGTACCAGAGGGGAAACCCTCCTCCCATCTAGGGGGAGGCCAAGCAAGAAGAAGAAGGAGGGGGCTCTCTCCCCCTCTCTTCCGATGGCGCTGGAGCGCCGCCGGGGGAACCATCTTTTGACGGCGATCTACTCCAACAACTCCGTCATCTTCATCAACACCTCCATCAGGTTCCCTCATCTATTATCAGCATCCCACTCTCCCGCAACCCGCTATACCCCCTACTTGAACATGGTGCTTTATGATATATATTATTATCCAATGATGTGTATCCATCCTATGATGTTTGAGTAGACCCTTTTTGTCCTATGGGTTGATTGATGATCTTGATTGGTTTGAGTTGCGTGTTTTATTTTGGTGTTGTCCTATGGTGCCCTTCGTGCCGCGCACATGTGGGGGATACCCGCTGTAGGGTGTTGCAATATGTTCATGATTCGCTTATAATGGGTTGCGAGAGTGACAGAAGCTTAAACCCGAGTAAGAGAGTTGTTGCGTATGGGATTAGAGGGGACTTTAGACTTAAAACAATGGTTGGGTTTTACCTTAATGATCTTTAGTAGTTGCGGATGCTTGCTAGAGTTCCAATCATAAGTGGATATGATCCAAGTACGGAAAATATGTTAGCTCATGCCTCTCCCTCATATAAAATTGCAATAGTGATTACCGATCTTGTTATCAATTGCCTAGGAAAATCTCGCAAATCCTACCACCACTTTTCCACACTCGCTATACTAACCTAATTGTTATTTTATTAAAACAGCACCTAACTTTTATTTTCACGTTCTTTATTATCTTGCAAACTTATCTCACTACACCTACAAAGTACTTCTAGTTTTATTACTTGTTTCTAGGTAAAGCAAACGTTGGTGTGAGTAGAGTTGTATCGGTGGTCGATAGAACTTGAGAGAATATTAATTCTACCTTTAGCTCCTCGTTGGGTTCGACACTCTTACTTATCAAAAAAGGCTACAAGCGATCCCCTATACTTGTGGGTTATCACCTAACCACACATAGTGTCTCCATTTGAGGTAGTAGCCATGTCTCACATCCGGGAAGTGGAAGTTCGGTAAGGAGCGAATTAACCTCTTGTTCGATGGCGTGGGCATGAGCTCTTGTCATAGGTCCACTTGGTGCTTGGAGAGTTTGTGTACAATCCATGGGATGACCGTAGGATGCTCCACATCATGTTTCATCACTCATAGCTGCTGAGGAGGTTTCCATTGCCCGTGGTGAGCTGGAGGACGAGAGGCGAGCATGCAGCGAGTCTCAGGCCTTGCTGGAGGTGGCCGATGGCAAGCTGAAGTGCTATATGCGCAAGGTCTCTAACCTTGAGGGTGCCATCGCCTCAAAAGAGCAGGAGCTGAAGTCCCAGGACGACCTGCTGGAGAAAAAGGAGGCCGCAGTCTAGCGGATCTCTGAGGCCAAGTCTGCCGCTTCCCTACTTGCGAAGCGGATGGAGAAATGGTAGCGTGATTGACGTCGTAAAATACCGTCAGATCCCTCGGTAGGGTTCCTGACGAGGTTGAAAGTACCGGGGCGGAGTCTGCACACACAGGTTACCCAGGTTAGGTCCTCCGAAGAGTAATACCCTACATCCTGCTTCTTCTTGTTATTCATGTTGGAGGGATACCCCATGCATAGGATTACAATGGTGTATGAGATTGCTACCGAGAGTTTGGCTATCTGAGATTTGATCCCCAGAGGGGTCCTCGACCTTCCTTTATATAGGTAGGGATGTCTAGGGTTTACATAGCAGTAGATGCCATCCAGGCCGGTTCCTCCTGCTGCTTGGGCCCTGGTCGCCGGTCCATATCACACTTGGTCTGGCTTGGTTAGCCAGCCCCGGGTCATGACCCCGTTAGTATCCCCCGAGCCTGGCGGAGATCGCAGGCGTTAGCGTTGGGATCTTCGGCGGACTCCCTTTTTGTTGAGCATGGCCCTCCTTGCTTCCTAGGGCCTCCCATCCACAACGCATGCACCGTTGTCTTCTTCCTATCATCGACGTCGTCCCATTGCAAGGGTGAGGTCACTCTTGGGCTGGCTTGGGCCCAAGTTCCCTGTTGAGTGGTCTTGAACTAGCGTGAGCCGGCCCATTGTCGATGCTTCGAGTGTTGCTGCCGTCGTGGGTAAGATTTGAGCGCCCCTCCCGTTAAATATGGGAGCAAGGGGCATTGCCCCGGCCGTTCGTTCTTCTTCCCCTAAAAGATCCTATCCACCATTGCTTGATTCGAAGAATCAATCTTCGAGAGAGAGAAAGAGAGAGAGAGAGAGAGAGAGAGATGGGTGCTTTTTCTGCGTCTTTTGGGGAGGACCCCGGCCGGGAGATCCATTAGGTGCGCACTCGCAGCCCCCGCCGTGTCTTCCCAATCCACCCGAGTGGATCAAGGACTAGAAGCACTTCTCTGTTTCCCAGTCTCATCTGGAACAGCTGGTGAAGATGGGCTGGCTACCGAAGTTCACTCAGATGGGTTGGATGGCGCCCCGACAGAGGGATGCAGTCCCGCGACCGCTATGTTGGAACCAGGTAGTGCACGTGGCGTTTATCCACCATGGGTTGCGGCTTCCTTTGAGCCTTTTCGCCAGGGGCGTGTTGACCCTATACGGGCTCCAGCTGCACCACCTTACTCCAAGTGGCATGCTGCACATGTCCTGCTTTGCGACCCTTTGTGAATGATTCCTGGGGGTTCGCCCCCACTTCGATCTCTTTAGGTACTTCTTTGAAGCAATTTCTTGTCTTAAGGATGGCGAGATTCCTTCTTGTGGAGGAGCCATCATTCGTCCTCGCCCAGGCTCTAATTACTTCAAGCTGACGACCGCCCCGGAGCCTGAGTCATGGAAGTGGGGGTGGTTTTATGCCCCAGATAACTTCTTCGACCCCGACGATCCAGGCTGCCTGAGTTCGCAGACAAGCTGTGTTGGCCGAGGCCAGAGTGGAGATCGAAGACAGACTTCTGCCCAGAAACCGGCCTCCTCATAGAGGCGGTCTTCCGACTTCGGGAAAAGGGACTCTCCGGGCTGCAGATTTTGAAGACCTAGATGGAGCAGAATATTCAGCCCTTGGGACGAATGGAGCCCCCCATGTACGAGTATCGAGGGCAGTGTAATCCCAACCGCCTGCTTCAGCGGGAGTTTTCAAAAAGCGAGGTCGGAGATCGCTTACATCTACTGAATGGCCTCCCTCTTAGGGGTGCCCACATGGGGATCGCCATTGAACCCTACAGCCAGGCGAATCCACGGCCTTCGGTAAGTCATAAGCGCTCATTGTTTCACTGTCACTTTGGGGACGACCTCAGTGTGCTTTGTCTTGACCTCTTAACGTTGTTTTTCCTTCTCTGGTCAGTCTTTCGAGCACCTATAGAGCAGTGCTCGTCCCCTGCAGCCTCGTAGTTACGCCACGACCCTACACTACAGGGGTTTTGTGGCAATTACCGAAAGCAGTTATAATAATTCTGCGGTGAAAGCTGCTGCCAAGGCGAGGGAGTCCCTCAATAGGTGGGGGTCTCCAACAGAAGATGCTTCTGCAATAAAGGTCGCTCAGTTGCAGGTGGAATGTTCCGCACGATCATCGAAGGAGACGGGTTCGACCCGCGCGGATGATACGATGTCCGATTCCTTCGAGCCCCCGCTTGAGGCATCAAGATCTCCAGGCGGAGAGCTCATGATCCTGAAGAACCAACCGGAGGAGCCACCCAAAGCTCGGACCTCTGCGTCTCAGATCATTCTGCCCCAGAGGACGAAGGTGGCGGCCAAGAATAAGCTCGCAAGTCACCACCCGCCTCTGTCGCCTGCGATTCAACTTCCCCTGGGGGAGTGGCCTCGCAGTGACTCGGGGTCTAGGGATCCTGAGCATCCCAATCACCCTGGACCCTCCTCCAGAGCTGATGTAGTGGGTGGTGCTATGCCACCTTCAACCTCGTTGTTCGAGGGTGGTTTGGATGGCCCCCTTGCTTTACGTCACTTGAGGGCTACCATTTGCCAGAGCGGAGCTCTGGGCCAGACTTTGCAGGTTGCCCTGAGGGAGCTTGGAAAAGCAACGGAGGCCGGAACTGAGGTAAGCACGTTGCGCCCCCATAGTAGCCCCCGAGCCTGAAGTAGATTGTGTCGCAATGTGCTTGAGGCTTTGTTTGTTGCAGGCCTTTATTGCACACAAAGCGGAGCTGACTGCTCGGTCCCACGAGCTTGCAGCTGGTGGTGATGGAAAGGGAATGAGTTGATCAATTGGAGAGGTCTATCGCGGATGTCTTGTGTTAGTTCGCTTTGTCCGGCCTCCAGAAAACATGGTTTTGAATTTGTTCTGATGACCATTCACCTGGACACAGTGAATGATCGCGTGTTGGAGATGCAAGGGCGCCTTCACGCCAATCAGAAGGTGGCGAGTCGCGCTCATGATGTTGCAGACGCCAAGCTCGTGGAGGCGCGGTCCTTTAAAGACCTACTGCGGGTTGATGGTAATTTGCTGGACAGGAACCCCAAGAGCTTCTGGAGCTCTCTCACTATTTCTAGAGGCTTGAGGTCTACTATTGCTTGAATTTTTTCAGGGTATGCCTCGATCCCTTTTTGAGAGACAATGAACTCTAAGAGCTGTTCTGCGGGGACCCCAAAAACGCATTTTTTGGGGTTCAACTTCATGCTGAAGTTGTGAAGGCTGTCGAAGGTTTGCTGAAGGTCACTGAGGAGGCTGGAGCCCTGCCTGGATTTGACCACGGTGTCGTCGATGTAGACCTCTGTGTTAACTCCGATCTGTTTGTTAAAACATTTCCGCATCGTTCGCTGGTATGTTGCTCCTCTGTTCTTGAGTCCAAAGGGCATTGTGATGTAGCAAAATGGCCCATATGGTGTGATGAAGGAGGTCATTTCTTGGTCGGACTCCTTCATGCATATCTGGTGGTACCCGGAGTATGCGTCAAAGAAGCATAGGCGTTCACATCCCGCCGTGGAGTCTATGATCTGGTCAATCCTTGGGAGTGGGAATGGGTCTTTGGGACACGCTTTGTTGAGCTCGGTGTAGTCTATGCACATGCGCCATGAATTATTCTTTTTTTGCACCATGACTGGGTTTGCCAGCCATTCTAGGTGTGCGGCCTCTCGTATGAACTTGGCAGTGAGTAGCTGCGCTATTTCTTCCCCTATTACCATCCGCTTCTCTATAGCGAAACGACCTAGGGGTTGTTTCACCGGTCTCGAGTCTTTGCGGACGTTCAAGCAGTGCCCGGCCTTGTCGATAGGCACGCTTGTCATGTCAGCGGGCTTCCAGGCAAATATGTTCCAATTTGCCCGAAGTAAGGCTAGGAGCTCTGCTTCTTGCTCTTCCTTGAGGTCCCCTCCGATCGTCACTGTCTTGCTGGGGTCCTCTGGGTGTACTTGAATTTTTTTGTGTTTGGCTAGTTGGAACACAGGTCCCTGTCTTAGTTTCTTTGGGAGCTCGGCCTCTGATGATCCTATCTGCCATTTTATTCTATCGAGCAGCACGGAAGCTAGGGCGGCCTCGGCGAGCTCCATGTTGGCCACCTCTGCCTCATAGGCCTTCTCCGGGCTCCCCGGGACAGTGATCGTGCCGTTTGGACCCGGCATCTTTAGTTGTAGGTAGGCGTAAGACGGGACCGCCATGAATTTTACATACGTGGGCCTGCCCAAGATCGCATGGTAGCTGCTCTTGAAGAGAGCGACCTCGAACTGGATTGTTTCGCTCTGGTAGTTGCCTTCGTCCCCGAAGAGGACTTCGAGCTCGATCCGCCCCAAGGGATGGACCGGATGACCAGGTATAACCCCAGGGAAGCCTACGTCCGACCGTTGTAGGCCAGACAATGAGATCTTCATGTTTTCTAGGGAGTTAGTGAAGATAATATTGAGGCCACTGCCTTCATCCATAAGGACGCATGAGAGGCGGCAGCCCCTTATGATTGGATCTAAAACCAGGGCATGTTTGCTCAGGTGAACGACGTCTTCCGGATGATCAGTGGCGTTGAAGGTCACTGTTTCCTTGGACTGCCATGTAGATCGCGCAGCGTGTGAGCTTCTGATTGCAGTGTGTATCCGCCGTCGTGAATCCAGAAACAATCACAGCGGGATATCATATTCACGGAGGTCTCGTGGGAGGGCTGGCGGGCTGACGATGCCCTAGCCTTCTCCTGTTGCGCGGTGGTCCGCTCGTATTCCCATGCGATGTGGTTCAAGCCGGGGTAAGTTCCCACAGCTCTTCCCTGTTCATCGTAAATGAATTCGATCGCTCCGAAGCACATGTAGGCGATGAAGGGCAGGGCAGAGACATCGAAGAGTCATCCCGAATTGTCTATGGCCAGCTCGAAAGAGCCGAACGTGAAGGTCTAGCCCGGCAAAAATTTGCCGGCTTCTTCTGATTCTCTGCACCGGGTTAGGTCTCCGACCAATGTCGCACGTGCCTGGCGTGCCAACTGACGGCGTAAAATACCATCAGATCCCTTGGTAAGGTTCATGACGTGGTCGGAAGTACTGGGGCAGAGTCTGCACACACAGGTTACCCAGGTTCGGGCCTCTAAAGAGTAATACCCTACATCCTGCTTCTTCTTGTTATTCATGGTGGAGGGATACCTCATGTAAAGGATTACAATGGTGTATGAGATTGGTGCCGAGAGTTTGTCTATCTGAGATTCGATCCCCAGAGGGGTTCCCGACCATCCTTTATATAGGCACGGAGGTCTAGGGTTTACATAGCAGTAGATGCCATCCAGGCCACTGCTACTTGTGATCTGTGTTGGGATTTTCCCCGAAGAGGAAGGGTGAAGCAATATAGTAGTGGATAGTATTTCCCTCAGTAGAGAACCAAGGTTATCGAACCAATAGGAGATTCACGTAGACAAAGGTCGACAGTACCTGCACACACACAAACAAAATACTTGCACCCAACACGGGCAAGAGGGTTGTCGATCCCCTTATACTCGTGAATTGCAAGGATTGATTTTGATAATGGTAGATATATAAATTGCAAAAGAAAATAAATTTAAGCAAGCTTTTTAGGGTTTTAGTAAATATGGCGAATGGATCCAGGGGCCATAGCTTTCACTAGAGGCATCTCTCTCAAGAATATAGCAAATGATGGGTACACAAATTACTGATGGGCAATTGATAGAAAAACACAGTTTTAACTCCAAATAGAACAAGCATCGCTCTCACGTCAAAGCATCACTTTACATGTACCTGCACCCGCACCTGTTGTTGTAGTAATCTGTGAGCCTTTATGGGACTCAGCAATCTCATTTCTATGGGTATCAAAACTAGCAATACTTTAATGGGTATGGAATGGTTAAGTGGTGAGGTTGCAGCAAGCACTAAGAATTTGTATGTGGCTAACTTACGAGTACAAGAATAAGAAGAGTAAACTACGCATAATCGGGCGCAAACTAGTAATGATCCAGAAGTGATCCTAAACATCTACTTATGAGTCATTCATAACTCCACCGTGTTCTCTTCCCGAACTCCCTCGAAAAGAGACGATCATGGTTACGCACACGGTTGCTATATTTTAATTGAATTTAGTTTGGAAGTTCTCTACAACCGGATATTATAAATTTCCATGTCACCACATAACCGCGGGCATGGCTTTCTGAAAGATTTAACGTTGCAGGGGTGCTCCAACTCATCCATCACAAATTAACCAGAAGCTGCTTTGAAAGACCTCAACATCGGGATAGCCCGAAGTATCATCGGAATCCCGGTACACAAGACATTTGACTAAGGTAAGACAAGTCCAGCAAGACCTCCCGGTGAGTCAGACCCGCTTCGGAGCCGCGCACACTCGTCCCCGGACTCATATGTCTATGCTAAGTGGACGATAGCCAAAAGACATCGAGTTGCTGTGACACCCTGGTTTTCCCAACTCTGCTTTTCAAAAACTCATTTGAATTTTAAATGGAGTTTGGTTTGGATTCTAATTTGAATGGCTCCGTGGACTTAAAACTTGGGAATATTTTTCTTCCTTCCTTTCCCAAGGGATTCAAGCTTTCAAAAACTTTTCCCCAAGTCATGTCATTTCCACTCTTGCCCAATTTCAACTTTATTCTAATTTAATATTCCTTTTTCTATTAAAGGAATAGCCCTTTGAGCTCTAGGTTGTGAAGCAACCTATATTTCTGTCTTCGCTAAAATTCCAAGAAAATTCTCATAAATCCTTTGGACCATGTGAACCCTGGATATGTGAAAATATTCAAGAATTCACTCTCATGGTGAGCACACTATCCAATCTTTGCTTCTGGTCATAATTTCAGTTTGTGAGGCAACTATATTTTATGTTGCTCCAAAAATTCTGAAATTAATCCAGGACATTCTCCTATTCATATGATCACACTCCACCAAATTTTGGCCCATTTCATCAAGCCATTTTCCCTACAAATTTCCCCCAAATTCCTGTCCAGTGGGAAGCACTGTGAAGGAAGTACCATTTATACTTACCCAAATGCTATGAAATTTTTATGGCATCTTGGCACCACCAAATGACCCACAAATACCAAATTTCAGCTCAAGGAGCCCATCCATGTGAGTGCATCATCTTCGACAAGTTTCTGGACTAGAGAGGTAGTTGTGAGGCAACTATGCTCAAAACTTGTCCATTTGGTTTGAAATTCTTCCAGCATAGGCACCTTCCTACTACACTCCAGTGTGACAAATGTTTCCACTCAAAACCCTAGCCTTTTCTCCCCAGCTTCTTGCCCATGTTTCTGTCCAGAAACTTGTCTGGAAGCTAGCCAACTGTCCAAGACACCTCTTGTCAAACTAGATGTGTTGGTGGGCCACTGGATGGAAGGACTACCGTGTGGACATGATCGGACAGGCCAGAGCGCACCGCGTGCGCCAGTGCATGTGGTGACCATGCGTCTGCCAGGGCAGAATTCATGCTCTAGGCGCCGAACCCTCTCGGGTCTTGCCGGCTCTGTGCGTCCGCATCGTCCCGTCGTTTCCTCTGGTGCCAGCATCCTCCCCACCGCCCACCTGGCTCGTCTGGAAGCCTCCCGTCGCCGGCAGCACCCGCGCCGGACACGGCCAAGCCTTGCCGCTGTAGCCGCCGTACTGGCACTGTGGCCGCGCTGGCTGGCAGCTTCCTCGCCACTCCGCGCCATCGCCATTAAGTCCCTGCCCTCTCCCGTCACCTCCCCATGCAGCTCGGGTAGCAGCGCGACGGCCAGCGCAACGCGGACGCCGGCGTTTTCCCCACGGCGCGATCCAGTACTGGCATCACCGCACGGCTATAAAAGCCGCCCCCGAGCCTCCCTCTCCTCACCACTCGCCCTCCTCACCTCTCAATCGTCACCCCGCACCCAGGAGCAGAGCCGGGGAGCCCTCCTTCCCCATCTTCGGCGAGGTGCTCCGCCGCACTGCCCCTGCTTCTCCAGCTCGACTCCATCCACCCCAACCTCAACCAAGACCACCAGTGAGCTCGTGGCACCCCACTGATCCTCCCTAGACCCTCCTCTGCTCGAGAGCTCACCGGAATCGCCGGGACCGTTGGCACCCGAAGCTCGCCGCTGCCTGAGAAGAAGGGGTCGACGTCGTCCGGCCATCTCCTGGCGAGCTGCGGGTACGGGCGTGCTTGCCGACGAGCGCCCGTTCCAACCCTGCCTTCGCCCAGCTCCACCGTGGTCTCTACGCCGGTGAACTCCGCCGGTGAGCTCCGCCGTCCTTTGTTCCCTCCCTCCTTCTGTTCAAAACAGACAGCTGGGCCCCGCATGTTAGCGATCCATCCGCGCCCGAAGCGGTACGTAAGTGGTGGCGTAACCCCACTTTACGCCTTCGACGTGGCCGCTCCTGGGATTTTCTGGATTTCTGTTTAAATTCAAATAAAATTAGAAGTTTGACCCAACTTTGACCAACAATATCTTCTAAACCACAAGTACAAATGAGTCCATTGTTTTTGCATTATTTTTTTTATGAGTTCCTTTATTTGCTGGAAAATTTTGGTATTTTTCTCTGCTGTCTAGAATTTCTGGACAGGAGAAAATGCTTTATGTGATATTTACAAATGCTTCCAAAAATATTTTTCAGAGTGATTTAAGTAATTGGAGGAGGCTAGGAGTACTCCCACACTTCTTGGGTGCAAGGCAAGCCACAACTTTCATTTGCATGATTGCATTGCAATGCCATTATTTTAATTAAATATTTAGGGTAAACTTTGAATTATTCATAAATGGTTTACTCATGAAACACTTGGAAAAATTCCTTGGATATTCTACTGTCATGTTGATGATTAGAATTATATTTGACCAGTAGTCCACAAGCTAGATGATGCCATGATACTGTTGGAATGTGTGATTACCGTCTATGATTACTTTGTGACTTTTCGTCTGCCATATTAATTAGGTAGTCAGTAGCAATAGCTTAGTCATGTTGCTTCTTGTATTATTGTGATCATGGGGTATCAGTTACGATGAAGAGGTCACTCGGGGATAAATTCCTTCATTGTTGATCAAGTGCCACTGAACCAAGCTTTACAGTGCAGCCACATCTGCCGGGATGGGACGGCCTTGACTTGGTCTGACCGCGTGCTCTTTTATCGGTACCACCAAAGAGGGAAGGTTATGTGTACGGGCTACCCTGATCAGCTAGACGACGATAGCCTTGTGAGCCCGGTTTGATTATTGAGCTCAGGTCCCCGTTTGGGACAGTTTAGTTTAGCCACGATGGTGGCAGGTGTCAAGAGTGACACAGGGGCCACCTAGGGCAGGACCCGTAAGGAGAATGACTATCGGTGGTACGATAGGGGAGTCACGGGTTAGGCAGGTTTCGTTGGAGCAGCACCGGTCCACCCGGAAGGGAAGTGTACCGAGGTACGGGACAAGGAGCTCCATGATGTGGGTAAAGTGCGCAATCTCTGCAGAGTGTAAGAATCTATTCGAATAGCCGTGTCCACGGTATTGTACATAGTTCGTACTAAGTCACACTGACTGATCAACACCTATGAGGGAATGACTGAATAATGATGGAAGAACTTGTCTCGGTACAACGGGGAAATCACTAGGCAGAGAGCCGGTGATGATCTGAGTGTTGATTTTGATAAGAATTGCCAGATGAGTTTAAGATGATTCCGAGGTGATCACGAGAGTAGATGATAGCATGATTATTATTATTTCCACCCTTTTCATAGCAATTGATCCTGATATAATCATAACTTTTATGACGTTGTTTTGCCTTGATGCTTTTGTTTGTTGTGAGCTTGCGAGTACATTCAAAGTACTCACCTGGCGTGTCATGCCAGTTTGCAGGTATTGCCATGTTTGCATAGCGCAAGGATTCCGATTAGCAAGCTAGGTCGTGCTCCACCCAGAGTCCCTGCGGAGTGGAGTTCATCACCGTCATCGTTGTTCTGCTGCTGCGAATCGTCCCGCTGCTAGCATAGAGCTGCCGTAGTAGGTATAAATACGCCGGGTCAATGTAACCCTTTGTAATACGAACCTTGTACCCCAAGTATTTGTAATAAAGAGCTGATTTGTTCTATGCCAAGCAGTGCCGTATTCCAAAAGACTTGATCGCTGGGCTGGGATACGGGGTGTTCCGGTTCCTCTGAGCCGGGGTGCCACAAGGTTTGGTATCAGAGCAGGTCTGGCTGTAGGACACCCTAGCTAACCCGGACGTTAGGAAGCCACTAGTTTAGAGCCCAGCTTGTTTGTGTGGTGCATTTGAATGCTGCACTTGTTTGTTGTATAGCATGCATATAGATTTGGCTCGCTAACCAGTTGATTTTGTCGATGGCATCTGTTCCGACTAACTATGACTCAGCCCCTGCACCACTCAGTTTTGCATCCCTGCTTCGTGATGTCTGGCGTCTTCTCTATCCTAGTGGAGAGATGCCCAGGTACCAAGTGTTCCAGACCCCGCTTGTAGGCCCGGTGCTTGAGTATCATGCCAATGTCCTCCTGTCGGTTGACCTACCTTTGGGGAAGCGTACCTATTGTCTCCATGGTGGTTATGCCTCTACACCAGAGCGAGCTATCCAACTTGCAGCTCTGGCAGGCCTTACTATTCTCCGTCATCTGGAGAGCGCGATGCAGGAGAATCGTGCCTTCCACTACTATCCCACTCTGGCCACCACTCCCCGACGGGTTAGGTTTCCTCCTGTTTGCCCGGATGATGATGCGGCGGTAGCATACATGTCCCGCTACATGATCGCAGAGTACGCCCTCATCAACGAACTGGTCAGAGATGCAACCAGTGCCCGAAGAGCGCTTGGTATGGCGTTAGCTCCGTCAACCTCTCCGCCAGCTCCTTCGCTCTCCAGTAACCCGCCACCCGATCATAGTACCTAAGCGTCTGCTAGGTTCATGTTGCATAAGTTGTGGCAGTACCGAATATTGTAAGTTTGCCTTGAGTACCAATAAAGTGTGGTTTGCAGTGCATTTCATTGAGCAGTTTTTGTTTGCCTTTCTTATTTTGCTTCTTGGTGTCACATTACTTTTTGCTCCCCGGTGTCGCATTTCTTTTCCCTATGGAAGTTGCTCATTCACCGCCATCGGACCCAAAGAATCGCTGAGGATTTCAAAGACTGGGAAACTCCATGGAATATTATGGAATTATCAGATGACTACTTTGTACTGGGAATATTTGGTTCGAATGCAAAGGATATCCTGGATTGGTCATCAGTATTAAGTCTGCTCCAGTGTGTAATCATTACAACCGTAAGGAATCAACAGGAAGGTAATCAGGGTGCAAGCTTAACCAGGTTAAGGCAACCACACGATAGTAGTGTAAGGATTTATAGCGCAAAGAGAACCTTCGGGTGTAAGCAACCCAGTCTTCCTCTACACGCTACCAGCGAAGCTTACGCTGCAAGGCTCCTCGAATCTTCCTCAGTACGATATGGGGATAGCTTCTAGCATAAGATACCCCGCCTTCTTTGACAAGCTACCATGAAAAGCTTCCAGTATAAGGCATTGAATCTTCCCCGGT
This sequence comes from Elymus sibiricus, assembly GCA_039707655.1. NCBI lineage: Eukaryota > Viridiplantae > Streptophyta > Magnoliopsida > Poales > Poaceae > Elymus > Elymus sibiricus. The sequence continues at coordinate 181,238,272 of CM077670.1, forward strand.
AAGCAACCAAGAGGAGAAGCTTCTGAAGCATGGTACCTGGTCTTCTTCAGCATGCTATCCTAGCAAAAACTTTGAACATAAGCTACCCAGCCTTCTTCAGCACGATACCTCGATGGCGTCCAACACAAGCAATTCAATCGTGGTCAGTGCGACACTACCAACAGTTAGCAACAGTGGTACACACAATTATACAGTACGTTGGCAGTGCATTTCAAGAGTCAAGCCCGTAATTGTTTGGTCAGAACCGCGAACTAGCCAGGACACAAGTGTTTGCCATGGGAGCAAGGGGTTCAGCTATTCATACTTGCATATATATTGTGAGCATCTTGCCCAAGTCATGCAAGCCACCCGCACTAGGAGCAACCATGTTTAGTCAGGTCTACCAAAAGAAGGTGAAAGTTCAACACCCACATAAGTTATGTAAGAGGAAGAAGGCCAGTATACACCTCAGTGGGTTGCAAGGACTGACAAGCTATGAAGTAAGGCGAATTGGAACAACAACCTTGACGATGAATACCAAGGCCAGTTCTTCCTCCAACCAATAAAGTGGTATCATTAACCTACGTCACCATCTTGCATGCTGGACCACAACGGTGAGCTCTATATAAGTGACCGTAAACCGGGTGTAGGATCAGGATGAACCCTTGCTTATTTTTTGGTGACGGCACCACGCCTGTGTCTGAGCTTCTTCTGGCCGTCCGGGGTGGATGCCGATTTCCTATTTCTCTTTTCAGCAGCTGGCTCGTGTTTTGAGCCGCTTTTCGGCCGTCTCGGGCAGCTGTTGAGTTTCTTTCTGTGGCAGTGACCCTATGCTCTGAGCTGTTTTTCGGCCGTCTTAGGGGACTGCTACCTTCTTCTTATCAACCCTGCCTCATGCTCTGAGCTGCTTTTCAGCCGTCTTGAGCCATGGTTGAGCTATTTTAGTAATGCCCCAGATCTGAGTTGTAAAGACCATTCTAGTGGCTACTGATTTATCTGCCGATTTCATGCAAGGGGTTCAGATGATCATTGCCTTGCAGTTAACGCCTGTGAGAAGGTAAACTTGCTACCTAAACGTGGTTGCATAAGGGTAAGGTATGCCCGCCATAATGTTGCACCTGACAGCACCTATGGGTATGCTTGGACAAGCTCTCTTGGCAAAGGACTCAGGAAGAAGGGCAATAATGAAGGAACAAGACTGACGATACAAGAATCACAAATCAATGAAACTCTCTTGTTTAACTGCATATGCTCAAGGTTGTCAGTAGCACATAACCAAGTCTATCATGTCAGATCCAAGATTTCTTGGCCAGCTCAGTAGTGCAACTCCAACGACCGTGTTAAAGTATCGCACGGCTTACGGATATACCGGCAGAAAGAGTACTCAGACTGATAAAACAACCATTTCGGATTATGTGCTCTCACATATGGTACCCTGTCATGAGCAAGATCCTTCTGCTAGAACCACCGTCATTCAAGACTCGAGAAGTTGTTGCTACAAGTATTACCCTTTAAACTGGTCCTAATAGGTGGCAGGCAAATCGCTGATACGGATTTGGGACAAAGAAGTCAGCCCACAAGATTCTGACTCCCTACAAGTAATCAGATACGCTATGGTTCTCAGTGCTGTTCCAAACCCAGGAACATGCGTCTAGCAACCCAATGCAATGATTAAGTGTTTCGTGTCCGCGGAAGGCAGATGTTCACAACTTCATGGAATATTATCGGTGAAAGAATGACGTGTCGATCAGAAACCCCTCTCGGATCAATGGAAAGATGACATATTCCGGTCATTATAACATGCAGATATGACAAGATTGGAGTCAGCATAATGATGAACATATGAGGAAAGACCTGTCAGAATGTGGGTACGGTGAAGCAAACCACCCCAGGCACGATAGTCAGGTCATATGAAATTTAGTGGGGACATTATACACGGAAAAGGATACCTGAGTTGGAACATGTTTCCTTAATACTATACATATACTCGTTCCCTGGGCAACCAAATCTCGAGGACGAGATTTATCCTAAGGGGGGTAGGTTTGTGACACCCTGGTTTTCCCAACTCTGCTTTTCAAAAACTCATTTGAATTTTAATTAGAGTTTGGTTTGGATTCTAATTTGAATGGCTCCGTGGACTTCAAACTTGCGAATATTTTTCTACCTTCCTTTCCCAAGGGATTCAAGCTTTCAAAAACTTTTCCCCAAGTCATGTCATTTCCACTCTTGCCCAATTTCAACTTTATTCTAATTTAATATTCCTTTTTCTATTAAAGGAATAGCCCTTTGAGCTCTAGGTTGTGAAGCAACCTATATTTCTGTCTTCTCTAAAATTCCAAGAAAATTCTCATAAATCCTTTGGACCATGTGAACCCTGGATATGTGAAAATATTCAAGAATTCACTCTCATGGTGAGCACACTATCCAATCTTTGCTTCTGGTCATAATTTCAGTTTGTGAGGCAACTATATTTTATGTTGCTCCAAAAATTCTGAAATTAATCCAGGACATTTTCCTATTCATATGATCACACTCCACCAAATTTTGGCCTATTTCATCAAGCCATTTTCCCTACAAATTTCCCCCAAGTTCATGTCCAGTGGGAAGCACTGTGAAGGAAGTACCATTTATACTTACCCAAATGCTATGAAATTTTTATGGCATCTTGGCACCACCAAATGACCCACAAATACAAAATTTCAGCTCAAGGAGCCCATCCATGTGAGTGCATCATCTTCAACAAGTTTCTGGGCCAGAGAGGCAGTTGTGAGGCAAGTATGCTCAAAACTTGTCCATTTGGTCTGAAATTCTTCCAGCATGGGCACCTTCCTATTCACTCTAGTGTGACAAATTTTTCCACTCAAAACCCTAGCCTTTTCTCCCCAGCTTCTTGCACAAGTTTCTATCCAGAAACTTGTCTGGAAGCTAGCCAACTGTCCAGGACACCTCTTGTCAAACCAGATGTGTAGGTGGGCCACTGGATGGAAGGACTACCGTGTGGACATGATCGGACAGGCCAGAGCACACCGCGTGCGCCAGTGCACGCGGTGACCACGCGTCTGCCAGGGCAGAATTCGCGCTCTGGGCGCCGAACCCTCTTGGGTCTTGCTGGCTCTGCGCATCCGCGTCGTCCCGCCGCGTCCTCTGGCGCCAGCATCCTCCCCGCCGCCCACCTAGCTCGTCTGGAAGCCTCCCGTCGTCGGCAGCACCCTCACCGGACACGGCCAAGCCTCGCCGTTGTACCGCCGTACTGGCACTGTGGCCGCGCTGGCTGGCAGCTTCCTTGCCGCTCCGCGCCATCGCCATTAAGTCCCTGCCCTCTCCCGTCACCTCCCCACGCGGCTCGGGTGCCCGCGCGATGGCCAGCTCAACGCGGACGCTGGCGTTTTCCCCGCGGCGCGATCCAGTACTGGCATCGCCGCCCGGCTATAAAAGCCGCCCCCGAGCCTCCCTCTCCTCACCACTCGCCCTCCTCACCTCTCAATCGTCGCCCCGCACCCAGCAGTAGAGACGGGGAGCCCTCCTTCCCCATCTCCGGCGAGGTGCTCCGCCGCACTGCCCCTGCTTCTCCAGCTCGACTCCGTCCACCCCAACCTCAACCAAGACCACCAGTGAGCTCATGGCACCCCACTAATCCTCCCCAGCCCCTCCTCTGCTCGAGAGCTCGCCGGAATCGCTGGGACCATTGGCACCCGAAGCTCGCCGCCGCCTGAGAAGAAGGTGCCGACGCCTTCCGGCCATCTCCTGACGAGCTGCGGGTATGGGCGTGCTCGCCGACGAGCGCCCGTTCCATCCCCGCCTTCGCCCAGCTCCACCGTAGTCTTTACGCCGGTGAGCTCCGCCATCCTCTTTTCCCTCCCTCCTTCTGTTCAAAACAGATAGCTGGGCCCCGCATGTCAGCAACCTAGCCGCGCCCGAAGCGGTACGTAAGTGGTGGTGGAACCCCACTTTACGCCTTCGACGTGGCCGCTCCTGGGATTTTCTGGATTTTTGTTTAAATTCAAATAAAATCAGAAGTTTGACCCAACTTTGACCAGCAATATCTTCTAAACCACAAGGCCAAATGAGTCCATTCTTTTTGCATTATTTTTCTTATGAGTTCCTTTATTTGCTGGAAAATTTTGGTATTTTTCTCTGATGTCTAGAATTTCTGGACAGGAGAAAAATCTTTATGTGATATTTACAAATGCTTCCAAAAATATTTTTCAGAGTGATTTAAGTAATTGGTGGAGGCTAGGAGTACTCGCACACCTCTTGGGTGCAAGGCAAGCCACAACTTTCATTTGCATGATTGCATTGCAATGGCATTATTTTAATTAAATATTAAGGGTAAACTTTGAATTATTCATAAATGGTTTACTCATGAAACACTTGGAAAAATTCCTTGGATATGCTACTGTCATGTTGATGATTAGAATTATATTTGACCAGTAGTCCACAAGCTAGATGATTCCATGATACTGTTGGGATGTGAGATTACCATCTATGACTACTTTGTGACTTTTCGTCTGGCATATTAATTAGGTAGTCAGTTACAACAGCTTAGTCATGTTGCTTCTTGTATTATTGTGATCCTGGGGTATCAGTTATGATGAAGAGGTCACTCGGGGATAAATTCCTTCATTGTTGATTGATACGTCTCCAACGTATCTATAATTTTTGATTGTTCCATGCTATTATATTATCAATCTTGGATGTTTTTATATGCATTTATAGCAATTACATATCATTTTTTGGGACTAACCTATTAACTTAGTGCCCAGTGCCAGTTGCTGTTTTTTGCCTGTTTTTGGTTTTCCAGAATATCAGTACCAAACAAAGTCCAAATGCCATGAAACTTTTTGGAGATTTTTTCTGGACATAACAAGTACTGGAAGCTTCGGGAGAGGGCCAGAAGATGGAGCAGTGGCCCACGAGGCACCAGGGCGCGCCCCATGGGGGTGGCGCGCCTTGGTGGCTTGTGGGGCCCACACAACTCCGTTTGACCTAATTCCACCACTATAAATTCTCTAAAATCGGGAAACCAACAGAGGAGTCCATGAAATAATTTTTCCGCTGTCGCAAGCTTCTGTTCTCAAGAGATCCCATCTGGAGGCCTTTTCCGGTACTCCGCCGGAGGGGGAATCGATCACGGAGGGGCTCTACATCAACCTTGCTACCCTTCCGATGATGCGTGAGTAGTTTACCATAGACCTTCGGGTCCATAGTTAGTAGCTAGATGGCTTCTTCTCTCTTTTTGATCTTCAATACAATGCTCTCCTCGATGTTCTTGGAGTTCTATCCGATGTAATCACTTTTTGCGGTGTGTTTGTTGGGATCCGATGAATTGCGAGTTTATGATCAGATTATCCATGAATATTATCTGAGTCTTCTCTGAACTCTTTTATGCATGATTATTATAGCTTCGTATTTCTTCTCCGATCTATTGATTTGGTTTGGCCAACTAGATTGATTTATCTTGCCATGGGAAGAGGTGCTTTGTAATGGGTTCGATCTTGCGGTGCTCAATCCCAGTGACAGAAAGGGACATGACACGTATGTATCATTGCTATTAAGGGTAAAAATATGGGGTTTATTCATGCGTGAGTTTACTTTGTCTACATCATGTCATCTTGCTTAAGGCGTTACTCCGTTCTTTATGGACTTAATACACTAGATGCATGCTGGATAGCGGTCGATGTGTGGAGTAATAGTAGTAGATGCAGGCAGGAGTCGGTCTACTTGTCTCGGACGTGATGCCTATATACATGATCATAGCCTTGGATATCGTCATGATTATTTGCTTTTCTATCAATTGCCCAATAGTAATTTGTTTACCCACCGTATGCTAGTTTCTTGAGAGAAGCCTCTAGTGAAAACTATGGCCCCCGGGTCTATCTAAATCATATATTAAAAACCCTAAAAATACCTTGCTGCACTTTTACTTTATTTATTTTATTTTATATTTTAGTTCAATCTATCTATCTATCACATACAATTTAATCTTGCAATTAACCGCCGAGGGATTGACAACCCCTTGTTTGCGTTGGGTGCAAGGATTTGTTGTTTTGTGTGCAGGTGCTGCTAACGAGGTGTTGCGTGATTCTCCTAATGGATTGATAACCTTGGTTTCATAACTAAGGGAAATACTTATCTCTACTGTACTGCATCTCCCTTCCTCTTCAGGGAATTACCAACGCAGCTCACAAGTAGCATTGATCAAGTGCCACTGAACCGAGCTTTTCAGTGCAACCACATCTGCCGGGATGGGACGGCCTTGACTTGGTCTGACCGCGTGCTCTTTTATTGGTACCACCAAAGAGGGAAGGTTATGCGTACGGGCTACCCTGATCAGGTAGACGACGATAGCCTTGTGAGCCCGGTTTGATTATTGAGCTCAGGTCCTCGTTTGGGATAGTTTAGTTTAGCCACGACGGTGGCAGGTGTCAAGAGTGACACAGGGGCCACCCAGGGCAGGACCCGTAAGGGGAATGACTGTCGGTGGTACGATAGGGGAGTCACGGGTTAGGTAGGTTTCGTTGGAGCAGCACCGGTCCACCCAGAAGGGAAGTATACCGAGGTACGGGACAAGGAGCTCCATGATGTGGGTAAAGTGCGCAACCTCTGCAGAGTGTAAGAATCTATTCGAATAGCCGCATCCACGGTATTGGACATAGTTCGTACTAAGTCACACTGACTGATCAACACCTATGAGGGAATGACTGAATAATGATGGAAGAACTTGTCTCGGTACAACGGGGAAATCACTGGGCAGAGAGCCGGTGATGATCTGAGTGTTGATTTCGATAAGAATTGCCAGATGAGTTTAAGATGATTCCGAGGTGATCACGAGAGTAGATGATAGCATGATTATTATTATTTTCCCACCCTTTTCATAGCAATTGATCCCAATATAATCATAACTGTTATGACGTTGTTTTGCCTTGATGCTTTTGTTTGTTGTGAGCTTGCGAGTACATTTAAAGTACTCACCTGACGTGTCATGCCAGTTTGTAGGTATTGCCATGTTTGCATAGCGCAAGGATTCCGATTAGCAAGCTAGGTCGTGTTCCAGCCAAAGTCCCTGCGGAGTGGAGTTCATCACCGTCATCGTTGTTCTGCTGCTGCGAATCGTCCCGCTGCTAGCATAGAGCTGCCGTAGTAGGTGTAAATTTGCTGGGTCAATGTAACCCTTTGTAATACGAACCTTGTACCCCAAGTATTTGTAATAAAGAGCTGATTTGTTCTGTGCCAAGCAGTGCCGTATTCCAGAAGACTTGATCGCTGGGCTGGGATACGGGGTGTTCCGGTTCCTCTGAGCCGGGGTGCCACAGTTGCCCCGAGGCAGCACCGCCAACTGCTAGGTAGGTGGGCCAACACTAATGAGGAGCACTGTCCCGGGTTGTTGATTAATTATCCACGGGGGGCGGTAGGTCCCTATGCAAGTTTTATTAGGTTGGCGAATGGTAAAACCAATGTTGGGTCTTGGTGGAAGAGTTTTATTCTAAGATGAATTATCAAGGGGGCCCATAAACCCCAAACATGTTAGCAATGCTCATCAAGGAACATAACACCGGTATAATGGAAACTAGGGTGGCAAGAGTGGAACAAAACACCAAGCAAAAGGCCGAGCCTTCCACCCTTTACCAAGTATATAGATGCATTAATTAAATAAGCAAGATATTATGATATCCATGTCCCAAAATGGAACAACCTGCACAGCACCTGCAACTAGCAACGCTATAAGAGGAGCTAAACAAAGCGGTAACATAGCCAAACAATGGTTTGCTAGGATGGTGGAGGTTAGAGGCTTATCATGGCAATTAGGAGGCTAACAAACAAGTGGTAGGTAGCGAGACCAAACAATAGCATCGAGACATCTAGCAAGCAAAGATAGTAGTGATATCCAAGGTAATGATCATCTTGCCTGGAATCCCGCTTGGAAGAAGATCGAATCCGTGAAGTAGTCGAACCATCGTAGTCGAACGAATCCTCACAACTCGAACGTAGCCGGAACTATCGGGAAGAAGCACAACCAGAAAGAAGCAAACGACATGGTAAACAAACAAGCATAACATGGCATGATGCACAAACAAGTATGACGCACGTCCGGTTTAATGAGGCATGGCATGGCAAGTGTCGTGGGAAAACGATGATCTATGGGATCAAGAGGATCCCTTTGCGGTTCGGGAGTGGGATCAGAATACTACAAAGAGCACGGTTAGTAGATATGAGCACAAGCAACGAATTATCCAGGTTCGGGCCGCTATGAGTGTAAAACCCTACTCCTGTTCTGGTGGTTTGATTGTATGTGAGCTCAAGAGTTACAAAGAGCGCAGCTTGCCGACAAGGTGCAAGGGAAGTGTAGCTACAGCGTGTAGTTGAGCTAAGAGTCGACCGTTCTAAGTGTAGTCATGGGCCTCCTTTTATAGGCTAAGGGGTTACCACAGAGGCTAACATGGTCATTACAGAGTATGAATAGTAACTTGCACCATCACCACATCTATCTTCAGATGGGGTAAGACAAGCACATTAAATGCACCGTTAGGTGCTACGTCGGGGAGGCGAGGCCTTTGGTAAAAGATCTGTACCACCGGTCCTGGCGCCCTCTTGTCACCTTGACACGTCCCAGGGACGGGTGTCATTAAAGTTAATCCTGGCATGGCATGCTGACACGTGCCTTGGCCAGCTGCGTTGACTGCCTGGCTGCTCGACACCTATCATGTCGGCTTATCTAGCCGACGATGAGGTGGAGCGGTAACGGGACAAAACGAGCTTGTCAGCGCAGAGCTTGCCGGGCCATTGCTTGCCGGCAACCAGAGTCTTGGTCTTCACCTTGCCGGTACGAAGCTTGCCAGCAAGGGTAATCTTGATCTTCAGTACGAGAATAGTACTTCTCAATGACCTGCCTTGCGGTCTTCTTCACGGTCCTGTTTATTCTAAGTCTTGAGTCATAGTTATCCTCCGTCAAGCCCATGCCGTCAAGGAGGCTACAACTGCCTGTGCACAAGTCAGGGTACGAGGGCACCCATGCTTTAGTACACCAACAGGAGCCCCTGGGCCTAGGCCACACGCGCATGCGAGGCGTCATTGGGCCAGGCCCGAACAGTGCACAGGCACGCGTGGCAGATGATAATTGTCCTAATCTTCTCTGTTACCACGCCCCCCATGACGCGCATTAAATGCGGGCGTGGGAGAGGTGGAATGGAATGGGCACGGGGAGGTAGTGCGCCTGAAAAGCGCAACCACATAGGACGGTAAAGAGCCAGCCCCCACGCCTTCCCCATAAAAAGGAATCCGCGAGGGGCGCTGGTCATTTACCCCCTTCTCCCAATCTTGCCATCGCCGCCGCCTTTGTCTTCTTCCTTGGGCCAGAGCAGAAAACACGTCTTCTGCTTCCGCCGCCGCGCAGCGTAGCTCTCCCCCACAAATCTCGCCATGGCACCGAGGAAAGCCGGAAAGGCACCGAGTTCGGCGGCGGATGAGAAAAAAGCCGCCAAGGCTGCACAGCGGCGGGCTCACACCGTTTTCCCGCCGGTGCTCACAGAAGATAGCCTGACGAAGGATTATGCGCATGTGTACACGAGCATGACGTAGGATCGTGAGGCCACAGCAGTGCTCCCTGGATCCCTCCCTCCTGCCGATGATCGATTTCACTTCTTCGCTAGGTACTTCTATTGTGGTATGTGCCCGCCTTTCTCTGATTTCTTTGTTGAGGTGATGAATGCTTTCAGATTCAGACTACTGGATTTCACTCCCAACGCGGTCACCTGTCTGGCAACCTTCGTGCATCTGTGCGAGAACTTTGTGGGAATAGCCCCAAATGTTGCTATGTTCAGGCATTTCTTCATCCCCCGGGTCGAGGATGGTGCCCTTTCTGGTAGCGTCGCCTGGGTCCCAAGGGGAAACTCGAAGAGGCACTACATGGACGGAAAGCTGCACACCAAATGGGACGAGTGGCGGGCCGACTGGTGCTAGATCAAGCAACAGGATTTTCTAGCCTTTTGCCACCTTAGGACCAAGAGTATTGAGAAGCCCGAGAGCTAGAACAATGTCGACCCCAGCGACGCCAAGCTGGGAGTGGCACTACGCCGAATCCTCGCTCTCAAGGGAGCCGGCATGATGATTGAGATGGTGGGTGCGGACTACACTCGCCGCCGGATCGCCCCGCTGCAGCACAGAGGAGGCCAGCGAGCGTGGGACTACCAGGGCCCCACCGACCCAATGCATCTGCATCCAGGCTCTGACAACAACTTGACGGTATTGGGGCACTACCGGCTCATTTGCCAGCTCTTCAACAGGGGTTGCATCTTCGACCTGCCGGTGAAGGTAATCCCCTTGTGCAACAATACCGCCAAGGCTTCCATCTTGGCGATGATGCCAGACTGCGACGCCAGGATGCTTCCGAGCACATGGGAAGAACCCAGCAAGGAGAATGTGGACAGCTGGTTTGCCGGCCTGGTGGAGGAGGCCATTGGAGCCGAGGATAACATGATGAACCCGATGAAGGATGATCGGAAAGAGTTCCTGGCCTTGAGAGCTAAGGAGCTCAAAAGAGTGAAGGTAACTCGTTCTCGGGCGACCAAGGGCACCGGCAATGGAGGGGCCACTAGAAGCCAGGCTGAAGAGCAATCCATAGTTCCGGGAACCAGCGGAGGAAGCCGCCCCCAAGAGCATGCCGAAGAGCATGCTAGCGAGGAGGAGCAGACCAAAGAGTCTGAGGAGGGGGAAGACGAGGAGGAACAGCCCGAGGGGTCTTCAGACGAAGGGGAGGAGGAGGAAGAGGAGCCACCTCAGGCTCCTCCCACCAAGGTGAAGATGACCGTCGCCAAGAGGCCCACTCGGAAGAAGGCAGCGCATACCGAGCCAGCAAGCCAAGAGCTCGCCGTTGTCAAGGTATCAGCCGTGGCTCCTCAGGCACAGCCTTCCCGGTGACAGCCTTCCCGCGCTGTTGCCCCTCGCCGACCCATCCCACCAACCGTGGAGGAGGCAGATGTTTCGTAGCCCCTAGCTCCCCTGAAGCGTCCCAGGAGTCCACTGCCATCAGCTATGATTGCAGGGATGGGGGACACGGTTCTCTATGACCTGTCGGTCCTTAGTGATCCTAACGAGGACGAAGAGTAAGCACCTCCATATCCGTGCATTTTTCTTGTAATCGCTCAAACTCGGTTGTTGAACTGATCTTTTTGATCATTCTGATCTTGCAGGGACGAAGTGCCGCTGGCGAAGAAACCCAGGACCACTGAAGAGGGCGAGACGGCAACCGGCACCGATCAATGTGCGGGTTCATCTAAGGTTGCCGGCTCGAGCCCCCCGCGTGAGGTTCACATGCGGTTTCCGCTGGCGAGTACTACCGTCGAGTCTTCCGCGATGGAGACTGACAAGGGGTTGGAAAGCAACCAGCCGGGAGGAGAGTGCCAAGGGGTAGACCCCTTGACGGTGCCCTTGACTCCCAGGCCGTCGCCAAGATCTTCACCGGCAAGGAGCAGCCCTCCTCCATAGGAGCCCCAAGAAGGGCTCATCCGTGCGGGGGTCCCTCCGGCAACCAATGTTGTCGGGGACCAAGCATCGACAACCGAAGTTGCCGGAGGAAGAGCGGCATCCCCTCCACGTGTTCATCAAGGTAGCCCTCTTTCCAAATGCACTGGATCCATTGCCAATCCTTCTTTTTTGTTTTCTTGAACTTGATCTGAATCTTGAATTTCTCCTTTCTCCACTTCTTCTCCACTCCGCAGAACCAACCCCTCCGGAAGAGAGGGAAGTATCTGTGGAGGGAATCGCGAAGAGCGCCGCTGATGAGGCCGCCAGGTTTTCTGCCACGGAACCCGCTGCGTCCGCGGCTGAGGAGGCCAGGAAAACCCCCGGAGAGCCTGCCATCTGAGCTCGTCTTAAGAGACGCTGAGATGGGCGAGGCTGGCAATGAAAGGCCAAGCATCGACGTCCACCCCAGTGTAGCTGATATGTGGGCTCTGATGGGACCCTCAGGGCCAACCAGTTAGCAGCAAGGATCTGAAGCCCCTAGCACATCTAGTGTCGGGGAGCTCACTTTCGATGACGCCATTGCGGAGATCTTGGCATCCCTCTCCAGCAGTGTCGTGGTCCCAGATGACTCCAATGATGGTGCCGCGGACCTTGCCTTCTTGACGATGATGGCCAACGGCTTCAAGGAGGTGCAAGACCGCTACGGCAAGCGCTGGGACAAACTGCACGCACAGCAGCAAGCCGTAGAGCTGGCTGAACGGAAGCTGAAGGAGAAGGCAGAAGAGATCTACCAATGGTATAATAGCAAATTCCATATCCTCCAGAGGCAGGAAGAGAAGCTTGACGCTGCCAAGGAGGAGGCAGCGACCCTGGACGGCAAGTTGACGGAGCGCAAAGCGCAGCTCATCGTCAAGGAACAAGAGCTTGCCGCCCGAGAAGAAGCACTTGCTGCCAAGTTACGCGGCAAGGACGAGGAGATCTAGACTTTGCTTGCGCAGTAGACCCAAGAGCTAGAGGAGGGCCACAAACAGGCCATCGAGACTCAAGCTGAGGTCCACGCCGCCAAGCTCCTGGAAGCCGTCAAGGCCTCAAAGGTCGCTGAGGCCGCTAGGGTGGAGTTGGAATCCAGGGTACCAAAGCTTGAAGAAGACCTCGCCACCAAAGCTCGAGAACTCTCGAGCACCAACAATTCCATTGTTGACCTCCAATCAAAGCTCAGGACTATGGAGAAGGATCTGGAGGTTGGCAGGGAAAAGTAGAGGGAACTACTGTTAAACTGGGAGAAGGAGAAAGCTGCGCATGCCGATGCTGCAAATTCCTTCGACGGGCACCAGAAAGCCCTGGATCTGTGGACTGGTCGCCTTGTCGATGTCGCTGAGCACCTCGTGGCTCAGGTGACCATCATGGACAAGGAGAAACATAGCTTCATCATCGGTGAGCATGATTCCACCAGCGCCAGCCTCACCCTCTTCTTCGAAGGACTCCACGAGATACTGAAGAAGCATCATGAAGGGAGGTCCGCCCACTTTACCAGCGAGTCTCGCAAATTCTGTAGCGACATCGTCTCCAAGATGCTCGTCAAGATTATCTGCCAAAACCCTGGGATTGACGTCTCCAAGGCCTTCAGAACCTTGCCACCGGGGACAGACACCAAAGATGCCGAAGAAGCTGTCGCTCCCCTCATCATCAAGATTCATCTGGTCCCGAGGACTGAGGGTGATCACAAGGATTAGCCCCCTTTGCTATTTCTTGTTGCTAGTGTAGTTCATGTAAAAGACAGGCTATCTTAAGTTAGAACTGCACTTGGCTTTGATGTAATATGACTCATGTTTTGGATGAATGTATGCATGCTATCTCTCTTGTCCAAAATTGTTCAAGGAGAAGTTGCAACTACAACAAAGAATTTACTTTAAAGTTTTGCAACTTAGCTCTTTCCTTGCTGCGCTTCTTGCCGTAGGACGATATCTTGAACGTCATTCGGTATCCATACCATCACTCCCCCCGGAAACTTGTACGTGAGGAACCCTTCTGTCCTTTGAGAAAAAGAAAGAAGAGAAACGAGGAGGTTGGAACCTTGATGGTTCGTTAATCATCCTATGCAAGGGAAAATGTAGCACAAGGGTGCCTGCAACATATAAACAAATATGTACTTGGACAAAGAATTGTGAAACACTTATCTTTATTTATGTGCACGGGATCTGCGCCTGGCTCTGTACAAAGGTTTACATGCCTTTCCGGCAAACTTGTACAAAAGAGGTTTCCGGGCAGCCCGGCAACCGTGCCTTACGGGTAAAACTTGCGAAGATGCTCAATATTCCATGAGTTGAGCACCGGAGTGCCATCTTCGGTCTCTAGGCGGACTGCGCCGAGCCTACTGACTCGTACCACCCGGTAAGGGCCCTCCCACTTTGGCGTCAACTTGTTTCAACCCTTCGTGGACTGAATCCGATGAAGAACAAGGTCGCCTTCCTCAAGGTTCCTGGCATTCACTTTGCGGCTATGGTAGCGGCACAAAGCTTGCTGGTACCGTGCAGCACGGACAGCAGCCCAGAAACGATCTTCCTCAAGGAGCGTGGCATCATCTTGCCGCAGCTCATCTTGATCCTCCTCATCGAAGGCCAAGACTCGAGGTGACCCGTATTTGAGTTCTGTGGGGAGCACCGCTTCTGCACCATAAACAAGGGAGAAGGGTGTCTGGCCAGTGGCTCGACTTGGCGTCATCCTGATCGACCAAAGAAGCACCGGCAACTCTTCCACCCAGCGCCTTCCACACTTGTGCAGCCTGTCGAAAGTTCTGGTCTTGAGACCACGTAGCACTTCTGCATTTGCCCTCTCTACTTGTCCATTGCTCCTTGGGTGAGCAATAGACGCGTAACAAATCTCATTTCCAAGTTCTTTGCAATATGTTGTGAAGGCGCGGCTCGTGAATTGGGTGCCGTTGTCAGTGATGATCCTGTTAGGGACACCAAAACGGGCAACCAATCCTTTGAGGAACTTGATGGTTGACTGTGCCGTCACCTTCCTCACTGGCTCCACCTCAGGCCACTTTGTAAACTTGTCGATTGCAATGTACGAGAATTCAAAGCCCCTGGTAGCATGGGGGAAGGGGCCGACGATGTCGAGCCCCCAGACCGAGAAAGGCCAGGAGAGAGGGGTGGTTTGGAGGGCTTGAGCTGGTTGGTGAATGTCCTTGGAGTGGAACTGGCATGCTTCACATCTGATAACCACCGCCAAGGCATCTTGAAGGGCTGTCGGCCAGTAGAATCCTTGACGGAACACCTTGCCGACAAGAGCGCGTGACCCAATGTGAGAGCCACACATCCCTTCATGCATTTCTTCCAACAGCCTCTGTCCATCTTCCTGGCAGATGCACTTCAATTTCACCCCATTTGGTCTCTTTTTGTACAGAATGTTGTCAACAAACTTGTACATCCTTGATTGATGGGCTACTCTTTCTGCATCCTCTTGCTCATCGGGAAGATCTCCTGTCTGAAGGAACTGGACAATTGACTGTGCCCATGCCGGAGCTTGTGGCTCGACGACAAGGACTAAAGGCATTTCTTCCTCTGCGGGAGCGCTTGCTTCGACGACAAGGATCTGGCTTGCCGGGAACTACAGCTCACCGGCCAAGGGTATCTTTTTGGCGGTATCTGCTTTCTTGGCGGCTGCCGGCAGCTCTGCCGGAAAGTAACCACCAACATCTTGCTTTCTCTTCTTCGCCAACCTTGATGGTGTAACGGATGGCTGAGTCAGATGGAGCACAAAAGTTCCTGGTTCCACAGGCATCTTTTGGGCGGCAAGCTTTGACAGGTCATCGGCAATCCAATTCTAGGCACGTGGAACATGCTCTGCTTGTAGACTGTCAAAGTGCTCTTCCAACTTTCTCACCTCATCAATGTATGCCTCCATCAAAGGGCTCTGGTAATCCTTGTTGACTTGCCTCACCACTAACTGCGAGTCGCCTCTAATAATTAGCTTCCGAATACCAAGGTCGATTGCAATGCACAGACCGGCAAGCAATCCTTCGTACTCAACAGTGTTGTTGATGGCCTGCTCCCGGGGAAAGTGCATCTGAAGCACATACTTGAGGTGCTCTCCGGTGGGTGCTATAAGAAGCACGCCGGCACCGACACCTTTTAGCGTGAAAGCACCGTCAAAGTACATGATCCAATCGTCAACAGTTTCCTTGTCGGGGAGCGAGGTCTCTGGAACTTCCTCGTCTGGTGTTGGGGTCCATTCTGTAATGAATTTTGCCAAGGCTCTGCTCTGAATCATTGAGGTACTCTCAAACTTCAAATCAAAGCTCGACAGCTCCAATGCCCACTCCACAATCCTGCTGGTTGCCTCTGGATTTCTCAAGATGCATTGGAACGGAAAGCGAGTGACGACGGTGACTGGGTGTGCTTCAAAATAATGGCGTAGCTTCCTTGAGCCCATGAGAAGGCCGAAAAGCAACTTCTGCACACCAGAGTACCTTGACCTAGCCCCTTGCAGGAGGGAGCTCACAAAGTAGACCGGGCGCTGCACCATCTTCTTCTTCACAACTTGCTGATCTGGCTGGCTAGCTTGCACAATCTCTGGCTTGTCGGCACCTGACCTTGCCGGAGAAGATTCCGGCTCGTCAGGTCATGGCTCTATGGCCGCTACCTCTTCCTCATCGGCCTCTCTTTCAGCCACAAGTGCAGCACTAACCACTTCAATCGTTGCCACTAAGTATAGCAGCAACCTCTCTTGCAGCCTAGGCCAAACTAGGACTGGCGGAGAGGACAGGTACTCCTTTAAATCTAGGAGTGCGGCCTCCGCTTCCAGAGTCCAGTTTACTGGACCTGCCTTTTTCAATATCTTGAAAAACAACAAGGCACGCTCTGCTGATTTGGAGATGAACCTGCTGAGGGCGGCAACGCAGCCGGCAAGACGCCTGACATCGTTGATGCGTCTCGGTGCTTCCATCTGCTCAATTGCTTTGATCTTGTCGGGGTTGGCTTCAATCCCTCTCTGGGACACAAAGAAACCAAGAAGCTTGCCAGACGGAACACCAAACACACACTTCTTGGGGTTGAGCTTCAAGTTGAGCTTGCGCAAGTTCGCAAATGTCTCTTCCAAATCCTGGATCAGGGTTGACTTGTCTCTGGTCTTGACCACAATATCATCCATGTAGGCTTCCACATTTCTGTGCAGCTATGGCTCAAAACCAATCTGGACCGCTCTGGCAAAGGTTGCTCCGGCACTCTTCAATCTGAAAGGCATACGCAAAAAGCAGTATGTGCCACATGGAGTGATGAATGGGTTTTTTCCTCATCTTCCTTGCCCATATAGATCTGATGATAACCAGAATAGGCGTCAAGGAAAGAGAGTAAATCATAGCCGGCAGTGGAGTCTACAATCTGGTCGATGCGCAGCAAAGGGAAAGGGTCCTTTGGACAGGCTTTATTTATATCAGTGAAGTCTATACAAAGCCTCCACTTACCGTTCGCCTTGCGCACTACAACTGGATTAGCTAACCACGTAGGGTGTAGCACTCCTCTGACTAGACCTGCTACTTCCAACTTCTTGATCTCCTTCGCAATGAACTCCTGCCGCTCCAAAGCTTGCTTCCTGACCTTCTGCTTGACGGGTCTCGCATGAGGGCAGATAGCAAGGCGGTGCTCAATTACCTCCCTAGGAACACTGGGGATGTTAGATGCTTGCCAAGCAAACACATCGACATTCGCCCATAGGAAGGCAACGAGCTCGCTTTCCTATTTGTCACCGAGAGTGGCACTTACAAAAAAAGTGCCACTCGTCCCATCCTCTCTCGCAGAAACTTGCTTGGTCACCGGCGCGGAGGCCTTGGACTTCTTGCTCTTGTCGGTAGAGCTCTCTGGTATGTCCTCGACGGGCGTGTTGCACTCTAAAGTGCGCTTCCCGGAGTCCGTATCCGATGTCTTGCCGGACTTCTTCTTCTTCTTTCCTCCCCCGGGAGCTTTGCCGGCAGGAGCAGGTGCCTCATCGGCAGATGCTGCCACTGCCTCCCGGTAGAGCTTGTCAGCGCAGATGATTGCATCCTTGTGGTTCGACTTGATGGTGAGGACCCCCATCGGCCCTGGCATCTTGACGACATTGTAGGCGAAGTGCGACGTGGCCATGAACTTGGCCAGCGCCGGACGGCCCAGAATGCCATTGTAGGGCAGGGGCATCTTGACGACATCGAACACGATCTTCTCTGTCTTGTAGTTGAGGTCGCTGCCAAATGTGACCGGCAGCGTGATCTAGCCCTTCGGCTTGTTCCTCCCCGGACTGATCCCTTGGAACATGCCGGTCTCTTCAAGATCCTTGTCGGGGATCTGCAGCCTCTTGATCATGTCAGGAGAGATCAAGTTCAAGCCGGCCCCACCGTCAACCAACATCTTCGTCACCCTGAGGTTGCGGATTGTTGGCGAAACCAACAACGGCAAACACCAGACCGTAGTGGTGCGATCAGGGTGATCCTCGGCGTCAAAGACGATGGGCGTGTGCGACCACTTGATTGGCTTCTGCGCTTCCATCATGGGCTCCGCGGCATTCACCTCGCGGATCCATTGCTTCAGTTGCCGGTGCGAGGAGTGCAAAGATGCGCCTCCGTCAACACACATGGCATCCACTGCGTTCTGGAACTCCTTGTCGGACCCATCTTCGTCCTCATCATCATCATCTTGGCCTTGTGCAGCCTTCTCTTTTGGCTGCTTGGCCTTGCCGCGGCGGCCCCCTCGTCCACCACGGTTCTGCTTGCCGGACCCACCAGCACCATCCTGGCCCTTCTCCTTGTCACGCTTCTCGTACTCTTGATTCTGCTTCTCGGCAAGCTGCTCTACTTGCCGGCACTCCTGGAGGTCATGGCCCTTGGTACGGTGGATCTTGCAGTAGGTCCCACCGGTCTTGCCGCTCTTGTCGCCCGCCGCAGCCTCCCGGCAGCCAGCGCATCCGGCAACCTCCTTGCCGGGGCTTTCTGCCTTGGACTTTTTGGCGGTGTTGGCATCACCGGGGCTCTCCACTACCATCACTGTCTTACCTTTGCGCTTCCGATTGTGTTTCCGGCTCTTCTTCTGTGGGGTCGATGCATCATCTGCGTCATCGTCTTCGGAGTCGACTTCGGCTCCAGCATCTTCCCCCAGGAGTCGCCTCCCTTCCCCAGCATGTGCACACTTGTCCGCCAAGGTGTACAACTTGTTGATGGTCCTGACCTTCATGACATTCATCTCAGACCGCATTCTACGGTTGCGTACATTCGTGTGGAATGCGATGCAAACAGCTGCGGGATGAACATCAGGAATGTTGTGGTGCACGCGACTGAATCTCTGTATGTACTTGCAGAGGGTCTCGCCGTCTCTCTGGGGGATCACATGCAAGTCGCTCTCCTGACCAGGGAGCGTGTGGCCACCCTGGTAGGCACCAACGAATCGATGGCACAGATCTGCCCAAGAGGAAATGGAGCCCTCCGGCAAGTTCATCAACCACAATCTGACGTTGGGCTTAAGCGCCAATGGAAAGTAGTTGGCTAGAAGCTTGTCATCACGCCCCCCCGGCAGCCTACACCGTAATGGTGTAGATATCAAGGAACTCTGCTGGACTGAGCGTGCCATCGTACTTGTCGGGCAGCTCTGGCTTGTAAGGGACGGGTGGACGGCCAGCAAACCTGCCACAGCTCATGGGTGAATGCTGGGCAGCCTACCTCGTAAGGTAAGCACCCAGGGTACCCTGGCACTGGCATGTATGCTACCAGCCCGGCACGGTTGTCTGACCGATGACGTGCCTCCCGGCGCCGCTCAATCTTCGTGCGGGCATCCTCATCGCGCCGCTCGTGGAGCACTTGGCGCTGGTCTTGGCGGCCCCGCCGATCCAATGACGCCATGGACATGGTGTCCTGGTCATCCGATCGGCGAGCTTGCCGCCATGGTGGTTGCTGGCATGGAGGCGACTGCACCGTGGGTGCACCGTCTCCGGCACGGCATCCAGATGGTCCTGCCGGCACTGCTGGTGGTCGTCTGGAGGGACCCACATCCTGTGTCTTGCCGGGATCGGCAAAAATGATGAGACTCTGGATAGTTGCCCTCCATTCTTCCATTTTGTCTGGGGCTGGCGGGAAGTTCAAAAGCATTTGAACTCGCGCCATAGCCTCTGCCGCCGTGGTTGGCATGGCGGGAAACGCAGAACGGGACGGCGTTTGACTCCTGGCAGGGCCAGGAGGGAGCTCGTCGCGTACCTGCTGCCTCGGTGCATGTTCACCAACGGTTTGAGTGGTGATGGTGGAACCTGAGCATCGTGAGAACGATGCTCAGGGCCGGCTTGACGCCGTCCAGCACCGCCAGCACCGCGGGGAAGCGTGGCGCCCATCTTGCGATGGTCGCTACACACGTCCCGCCGCAGCGTTGTTGGACGTCGCCGCTCCGTCCCTGGACGTCGCGACAATGGGGTCCTTGTTCACACCGGTCCGAATTGTAATACTGGGATGAACAGGCTCACTAGCAGGTTGTTGGAGTTGGCCGTCTGCACCGTCTTCGGTGTGGTGGCTGGGTTCACCTGCGCCGTCTCCGGATGCCTGGGAAGGCAGCTTGGAGGTGGTGGGAGCCGTCGTGGCTCCGGTCCTCTTCTTCGGCACCATCGGTGAAGGTGATGGAGCCGGTACTCAAACTACGAACACTGATTCGTAATATGAGATCCCCTGCCTGGCGCGCCAAAGATGTCGTCGGAAAACGACGATCTATGGGATCGAGAGGATCCCTTTGCGGTTCGGGAGTGGGATCAAAATACTACAAAGAGCAAGGCTAGTAGATATGAGCACAAGCAACGATTTATCCAGGTTCGGGCCGCTATGAGCATAAAACCCTACTCATGTTCTGGTAGTTTGATTGTATGTGAGCTCAAGAGTTACAAAGAGCGCAACTTGCCGGCAAGGTGCACGGGAAGTGCAGCTACAGCGTGTAGTTGAGCTAAGAGTTGACCGTTCTAAGTGTAGCCGTGGGCCTCCTTTTATAGGCCAAGGGGTTACCACAGAGGCTAACATGGTCATTACAGAGTATGAATAGTAACTTGCACAATCACCACATCTATCTCCAGACGGGGTAAGACAAGCGCATTAAATGCACCGTTAGGCGCTATGTCCGGGAGGCGAGGCCTTTGGTAAAAGATATGTACCACCGGTCCTGGCGCCCTCTTGTCACCTTGACACGTCCCAGGGACGGGTGTAATTAAAGTTAATCCTGGCGTGGCATGCTGACACGTGCCTTAGCCAGCTGCATTGACTGCCTGCCTGCTCGACACCTATCATGCGTGCTTATCTAGCCAATGATGAGGTGGAGCGGTAATGGGACAGAACAAGCTTGCTGGCGCGGAGCTTGCCGGGCCGTTGCTTGCCGGCAAGGAGCTTGCCGGCAACCAGAGTCTTGGTCTTCACCTTGCCGGTACAAAGCTTGCCGGCAAGGGCAATCTTGATCTTCAGTACGAGAATAGTACTTCTCGATGACCTGCCTTGCGGTCTTCTTCACGGTCTTGTTTATCCTAAGTCTTGAATCATAGTTATCCTCCGTCAAGCCCTTGCCGTCAAGGAGGCTACAACTGCCTGTGCACAAGTCAGGGTACGAGGGCACCCATGCTTTAGTACACCGACAGCAAGATGCAACAAGCAATACGACACATTAAGTGAAGCTCAATATGTAACGAGTCGCATATTGACGAAACTCCACATTCAATTATTTAGTTCACTCCTGTTTATATACATGATAAGATTAAATATTGTTACTCATGGCAAGAGGTGAAGCAGAATAAAACTACCTATCTAGGCAATTTAAATGAGGTCGGAAACAACACATAACAATTCCGGAAATTCCCCACATGCAAATTTCTAATTTGGTACTGTTCTGCCTAAAACACAATTTTAATGTTGTTAAACATGCAATGTGAGTGCACCATATTATTCTACACATTTTTCTAGTCCATTTACATATATAATTTATTTAATTCAAAGCTATGATTATTTTGTTATGAAATAAACCATTTTAACATGTTCTTTACACAAATTAATGCAAACAGCAATTTTAAACATTTTAACATGGATGAAAGTTGGATATTATGAATATACACAAAATTCTAAGCATTTTACATATATGAATATTTTTAATCCGATGCACAGTTGGTGAGTTATTATATGCATGAACATGAGGGTTTTCTGTAAACTGGCAGTTCCCTGGATAATTGCTAAAATTGCAGAAGCAGGAAAAAACATAGCCGGGCTGCAATCTAGAACGAACTGGGCTGCACAAGCATGAGCGCAGGATAGCAAAATGCGCACAGGGTGAGGGTTTGCGGTGGTGCTCACATTGGGCCTAACAGGCCGGCTTGGCTCGGCGGCTGAGGAGAACCGGGCGTGGTCGAGGTCGGCCGGCCGGTTCACGTGAACCCATCGGATTCTGCTGGTTCTTGATGGTCCAGGGGGGTTCAGAGGCAGTTGGCGACAGGCAGGAGAGGAGGCCGGCTTCTGCGTGCGCTGGGCGTGGTGCAGAGGAGGCGCGGGGCGAGGACGAGGCCGACACGTCTCGTTCATCTGCTTGAAGCAGAGGCGAGACCGACGGCGCTGCTGATACTTGGGCGCGATGGAGAAGGGAGGATCCGGTGAGGTGGGGCCTGCAGGCGGCGGATATGGCGAAATGTGGTGGCGGCGTGACGAACTGAAGGAGGCGGCGGCCCTGCCTGGTGCTCTACAGAGAAGGTGATGTAGGGTGGAACCCTATAGTGATGATCTTTTCACACTTGGAGGGGGGAAAGGGCAAATTGAGAGAAGAACACAAGAACAAACACTCAATCAACAAGATCCAATCACACATGCACTAGATCCACATACACACAAGGGAGATACAAGATCCAAAGTCAACACAAGAAGATACAAAGGTAGCTAGTTCATCCCAATCCTTGGAGGAGTTGAGGTCTTGAATCCTAGGAGGATCTTCCCTACAAAGGGGTCTTGAATCCACAAGGGGATCTTCTCACATGGAGGTCTTGATCTCCACGGGAGAGGTAGTGGATGAGCAAAGCTCTATCTCAAATGATCTAAATCTTTGCTAACCCTAGAAGAGGGGAGGAGGAGGTCTATTTATAGTCTAGTACAAGTTGGGGACGAGTTGGATGGGTACATGGGCCGGTGGCCCGTTTACTGTGCGCAGACAGGGGTCGGACGTCCGGGCGTCGGGCCGGATGTCCACGGGTTTGCGGGGGTGCCGGATGTCCGGGGCACGGGGCCGAATGTCCGGCCTGGCCTCTGGCCAAGTTCTGTTGCATCAGGCTAGAAATCCGGGCGGGGGCCGGATGTCCGGGCTGGGGCCGGATGTCCGGGTCCTGGTACTTGTCGGCGGCTGTCCTGGTGCTGTTGGTGAAGTGTCCAGGGGCCGGATGTCCGGCTGCTGTAGGAAAATAGCAGTACCTCTTGCCAAGCTCCTTCTTCCGTGTACTTGGGGTCTTGTCCAATGTTCCTGGCTTCTCCGAGAGGGTCCTCTTGGTACCTAAGCACACATAGCATTCCGGATTGAGGTAGTAGCCATGTCTCACGTGGATCATACGGAATGTCATTTAGGAGAGATGTCACCTTGGTCTCGATAGCTCTTGCACGTGCTCGTGTCATTGGTCCTCTTGGCGCTTGGGGAGACGGAGGTGGGTCCATGGGGATGACCGTAGGATGCTCCGCATCATCATCCCCCCCCCCTTGGGAAAGATCCGTCCACGGATCGAAAACCACATCACCATGGAAGGGAGATAAGTCCTTGACATTGAAGGCGTCGATCACGTTGTACTTGTCGTGCAGGATGTCGATCTTGTAGGCGTTGTCGTTGTAGCGTGCTAGCACCTTGAACGGTCCGTCGGCTCGAGGGAGTAGTTTGGACTTGCGCTCATTGGGAAAGCGTTCTTTGCGTAGGTGTAGCCACACAAGATCTCCGGGGTTGAACACCATGGGGTGCTTGTTGTAGTTGATCTTGGTCGCGAGGCGTTGTACTTGGTGCTCGATCGTGTGCTTTGTATCTTCATGCATCTTCATGAGGTATGTCGCTCGTGCACTCGCGTCCATGTTGATGCGCTCTTGTAGAGGTAGCGGTAGAATGTCCAATGAGGACAACGGGTTGAAGCCGTAGATGACCTCGAAGGGGGACTCGCCGGTAGTCGAATGTCTTGCTCGATTGTAGGCGTACTCGGCGATGGGCAAACATTCCTCCCACTCCCTTATGTTCTTCTTGATCAACACGCGTAGGAGTGTGGATAGCATCCGGTTGGTGACCTCTGTTTGGCCATTGATACGTCTCCATCGTATCTATAATTTTTGATTGTTTCATGCCATTATCCTATAATTTCCACATACTTTTGGCAACATTTTATATGATTTCTTGGACTAACATATTGATCCAGTGCCCAGTGCCAGTTCCTGTTTGTTGCATGTTTTTTTGTTTCGCATAAAATCCATATCAAAGGAAGTCCAAACGTGATAAAAATTTACGAAGATTTATTTTGGAATATATGTGATTTTAGGGAAAAAGAATCAACGCGAGACGATGCCCGAGGGGGGCACAAGCTCAGAGGGCGAGCCCCCCTACCCTGGGCGCGCCCAGCAGGCTTGTGGCTACCCCGGTAAGGAGGTTGGGGCCCTTCTTATGCCGCAAGAAATATAAAATCCGGAAGAAAATCCCCTCAAAATTTCAGCCCAATCGGAGTTACAGATCTCCGGGAATATAAGAAACGGTTTTCGGCTAGAAAACAGGAACGCGAAACAGAATAGAACAGAGAGAGAGAGATCCAATCTCGGAGGGGATCCTCCCCTCCGAGAGCCATGATGGCCATGGACCAGAGGGGGAACTCTCCTCCCATCTAGGGGGGATACCAAGGAAGAAGAAGAAGGAGGGGGGCTCTCTCCCCCTCTCTCCCGGTGGCGCCGGAACGCCGCCGGGGCAATCACCGTGACGGCGATCTACACCAACAACTTCGCCGCCATCAACACCAACTCTCTCCCCCTCTATGCAGCGGTGTAACACCTCTTCTCCCCGCTGTAATCTCTACTTAAACATGGTGCTTAATGCTAGATATTATTATCCAATGATGTGTTGATGTTTGAGTAGATACGTTTTGTCCTATGGGTTGATTGATGATCGTGATTGGTTTGAGTTGTATGTTCAATTTTGGCGCTGTCCTATGGTGCCCTCTATGTCGCACAAGCATGAGGGATTCCTGCTGTAGGTTTTTGCAATACGTTCATGATTCGCTTATAGTGGGTTGCGTGAGTGACTGAAACACAAACCCGAGTAAGGGGGTTGTTGCATATGGGAGTAAAGAGGACTTGTTACTTAATGCTATGGTTGGGTTTAACCTTAATGATCTTTGGTAGTTGCGGATGCTTGCTTGAGTTCCAATCATAAGTGCATATGATCCAAGTACGGAAAGTATGTTAGCTCATGCCTCTCCCTCATATAAAATTGCAATAATGATTACCGGTCCAGTTATCGATTGCCTAGGGACAAATCATTCTCTTGTGTTACAAAAGCTTTCTACTAATCAACTAACTTTTATTATCTTGCAAATCACTCGTAGTTTTATTCACGCTAAGTACTCCTAGTTTTATTCTTGCGAAGTAGTTCTAGCATTACACCTACAAAGTACTTCTAGTTTCATACTTGTTCTAGGTAAAGCAAACGTTAAGTGTGCGTAGAGTTGTATCGGTGGTCGATAAAACTAGAAGGGAATATTAAATCTACCTTTAGCTCCTCGTTGGGTTCGACACTCTTATTTATCGAGAAAGGCTACAAATGATCCCCTATACTTGTGGGTTATCAAGACCTTTTTCTGGCGTCGTTGCCGGGGAGCAATAGCGTGGGGTTGATATTCTCATGTGTGCTTGTTTGCTTTATCACTAAGTAGATTTTATTTTCTGTTCCACTAAGTAGTTTTTATTTTGTGCTCTTGTTTTCTATCTTTAGTTATGGGTAGGAAACGTAAAATACCAAAAAATTAGTTGTACTTGCTAAACCAATGGTTGAAGAACCACCCAAAATCTTTCATACTACTGAAGCTTTCTACTTGGATCATCTTCGATCCCTTTGTGCTCATTCTGAAAACCCAACTAGCTTAGTTGAGGGAAAATTATTAGATGAGCTTGCTTATTTTATGCGACACCGCTTGTCTCAAAAAGGGGGAACTTTTATTGGATCAAATTAATCATTTGCAATGCTATGCTTGGAATTTATGCGAAATATATGATTTTAGTTGTTGTTCTGAAGACCCTAAAAAACACCTTCAATATCAATGTGAGTTTAAGGATAATGGAATCTTATCTTCTTATGCCAAAGGTGTTTATAGTTACTATGATATTGAACAAATAGAAGAATTTGTTGCTTTTAAGGGTGCATATGAAATTGATTCTTTGATTGAAAAGTGTGATGCTACTCTTTACAAATCTGAAAATTTTGCCATACTTAAATATTGCTATGAAAACTATGCTTCTAATACTTATGTTAAAGAATATATTGAGGACACCTCCGCTGTCCAAGAAGAGACTAATGTTTTGCAGGAATCTATGGAAGAAGAAATTGCTGAAACTGTGAGCTCATTAGATGAAAAAGATGAGGAGGAGAGCGAAGAACAAAGGGAGGAAGAGCGGATTGATCACTAGTGCCCACCTTCTAATGAGAGTAACTCTTCAACTCATACATTGTTTAATTTCCCTTCGTGCTTACCGAAGGATGAATGCTATGATGATTGCTATGATCCCTTGGATTCGTCTGAAATATCCCTTTTTGATGAAATTGATGCTTGCTATGCTTGTGGCCTTGATGCCAATATGAATGATGCTTGTGAAGATGAACTTGCTATAGTTCCTTATGTTAAGAATGAAATTTTTGCTATTGCACCTACACATGATAGTCCTATTATCTTTTTGAATTCTCCAAACTACACTATATCGAAGAAGTTTGTGCTTATTAAGGATTATATTGATGGGTTGCGTTTTAGCGTTGTACATGATGATTTTGATGGATATAATATGCATGTGCTTGCTGCTCCTACTTGCAATTATTATGAGAGAGGAACTACATCTCCACCTCTCTATGTTTCTAGTACGATAAAATTGCAAGAAACTGTTTATACTATGCATTGGCCTTTACTTGATGTGCATGAATTGTTCTTTTATGACATGCCGATGCATAGGAAGAGAGTTAGACTTCCTCATTGCATGATATATGTTGCTTTGTGCTCACTACTAAATTATAAATCATTGTTAATTAAAATTGGCTTTGATATACCTTGGGATCCGGGTCGATCAATTACTTGAGCACTTTATGCCTAGCTTAATGGCTTTAAAGAAAGCGCTGCCTGGGAGACAACCCGAAAGTTTTAGAGAGTCATTTTATTTGGTTGAGTGCTTTTAAAAAGTTTAAAAACAAAAAAATAGAGGGGAACCTAAAAATTTTCAAAAAGAAAAGTGAAAGTGAGAAAGACGAACACCGTTGAAGTGGGGGACGTCCTTGAACTTTGTTCATGCCCATGGAAACTTTGTGAATCTTGATTACAGAAACTTTTCAAAAAAACTAATTATCCCCTTGTACAAATCCATTGTATTATAAAAATAATGTGCCAAGATTTACCTTTAGGATGTTTAAATTTCTTGTTTGGTGTGTGTTGTGCAAAAACAGAAACTTTTGCTGTGGTGCTTGAATTTCTATATTTTACTGGACATGCAAAAATTCTGAAATTTTTACACAGTACTGCTATGCAAATTTTTTATGTATTCCTAATTTTTCAGAATTTTTTGAGTTACATAAGTATATGTTTCATTTGCGTCTTTACAGACTATCCTGTTTTCACAGATTGTTGTTATAGTTTCTTTATTTGCGTATGTTTGAAATCTTGTTGAGCCCCATTGACTTGGGAGCCATAGAATTGTGATAGCATACAGTGGGTAATGTTTGATTATAATTATACAATAATGTTGCAGCAGGACATGATGCGATTTGATGTTATATGCACTAACCCCTCTAATAAAAAGTTTGATTAAGTTTTGTGTGGATGAAATGTTTGAAGATGGAGGAAGTATCGATATGAGGAGAATAAGGAGAGGCAAGAGCTCAAGCTTGGGGATTCCCAAGGCACCCCAAGTAAATATTCAAGGAGATTCAAGCGTATAAGCTTGGGGATGCCCCGGAAGGCATCCCATCTTTCTTCGACAATTATCGGTATGTCTCGGTTTTTGTTTTGTTCACATGATATGCATAAATTCTTGGAGCATCATGTGCTTTTTATTTTTCTTTTAATAATGCACCATGCTAGTATGAGATAGTCCTTGGTTTATTTATAGAATTCTCTTTGCACTTCACTTATATCTTTTGAGTATGGCTTTATAGAATGCTGCATGTGCTTCACTTATATCATTTGAAGTTTGGATGCCTGTTTCTCTACATATAGAAAACCGTTATTTGTAGAATGCTCTTTGCTTCACTTATATTTATTAGAGTGTGGGCAAGTCTTTTGTAGAAAGAATTAAACTCTAATGCTTCACTTATATCTATTTAGAGAGTCAACAGGAATTGGTCATTCACATGGTTAGTCATAAAATCCTACATAAAACTTGCAGATCACTGAATATGATATGTTTGATTCCTTGCAATAGTTTTGCGATATTAATATGGTAATATGTGGGTGTACTAGTGAATGATTGTGGTTTAGTAAGAATATTGGTGTTAAGGTTTTTGATTCCCGAAGCATGCATCTATAGTTATGCGACGAAGTTATATCCTACTCATGTTAGTATCCAATGTTAATTATTCTCAATGCATGATTACGACCGTTGTCGCTCTCTGGTTGGTCGCTTCTCAATCTATTTGCTAGCCTTCACCTGTACTAAGCGGGAATACTGCTTGTGCGTCCAAATCCTTAAACCAAAGTTGTTCCAGATGAGTCCACCATATCTACCTATATGCGGTATTACTCTGCCGTTCCAAGTAAATTTGCATGTGCCACCTCTAATCATTCAAATAAGCATCTGTTTTGTGTGCCCGTACCACTCATGGAGCGGCAGTGGGTGGTCGGTATCTTCCATGTTAAGCAGGTTATTCTCACGATGGGTGTTTATTCACTTGTCATTGCACGAGAGAGGCTGGTAATTGGGATGCCCAGTCCTGTGGTCAAAATCGAATTATAAATGCAACAAACTCCCTCGGAAAGTTGATTGTATGGAGGGCACCCGAGGATTCGGCTAGGCATGGCTTGTGTTTGAATGGTCGAGGGGGAGTAAACTTTACCTTTCCGCTTGGGAACAACCTATAATGTGTTTAGCATGGAAGATATTGAGAACCCTCGGTCGTGACGTTGACAGGAAAAGTACACCTCTCAAAATGTATTCATCTCTGATTTAAGCTTTGAGCTCTGGCATCTCTGCAAATCCATGCTTCTCTCTGCGAAGGGCCTATCTATTTACTTTATGTTATTTTACTTTTATTGTTGAGTCATCACCTTCTCATTCAAGCACCAGTTGGAGAGCACTATTGTCATTTTTATGCATTGAGTATAGTTAATGTTATGTACATTGTGACTGGATCAATGATTGAGCATGACGGGCTAGGGATAGCATTCTTTAGCATTTTTATTTTGAAAGGCATGATTGTTTGTTGGTATGCCTGAGTATTGATGTCTTTATATCAAATTATAGACTATTGCTTTGAATCACTCGTGTCTTAATATTCATGCTATGATTAGATTACATGATCAAGATTATGCTAGGTAGCATCCCACATCAAAAATTATCTTTTTATCATTTACCTACTCGAGGACGAGCAGGAATTAAGCTTGGGGATGCTAATACGTCTCCGTCGTATCTATACTTTTTGATTGTTTCATGCCATTATCCTACAATTTCCACATACTTTTGGCAACATTTTATATGATTTCTTGGACTAACATATTGATCCAGTGCCCAGTGCCAGTTCCTGTTTGTTACATGTTTTTTGTTTCATAGAAAATCCATATCAAACGAAGTCCAAACGCGATAAAAATTTACGAATATTTATTTTGGAATATATTTCATTTTTGGGAAAAAGAATCAATGCGAGACGATGCCCGAGGGGGCCACAAGCTCAGAGGGGGCGCCCCCATACCCTGGGCACGCCCAGCAGGCTTGTGGCCACCCCGTAAGGCGGTTGGGGCCCTTCTTCTGCCGCAAGAAAGATAATATCCAGAAGAAAATCCCCTCAAAATTTCAGCCCAATCGGAGTTACGGATCTCCGGGAATATAAGAAACGGTTTTCGGCTAGAAAACAGGAACACGAAACAGAAGAGAACAGAGAGAGAGATCCAATCTCGGAGGGGATCCTCCCCTCTGGGAGCCATGGCGGCCATGGAACAGAGGGGGAACTCTCCTCCCATCTAGGGGGGAGGCCAAGGAATAAGAAGAAGGAGGGGGCTCTCTCCCCCTCTCTCCCGGTGGCGCCGGAACGCCGCCGGGGCAATCACTGTGACGGCGATCTACACAAACAACTTCGCCGCCGTCAACACCAACTCTCTCCCCCTCTATGCAGCGGTGTAACACCTCTTCTCCCTGCTGTAATATCTACTTAAACATGGTGCTTAATGCTACATATTATTATCCAATGATGTGTTGCCATCCGATGATGTTTGAGTAGATTCGTTTTGTCCTATGGGTTGATTGATGATCGTGATTGGTTTGAGTTGTATGTTTTATTTTGGTGCTGTCTTATGGTGCCCTCCATGTCGCGCAAGTGTGAGGGATTCCCGATGTAGGGTTTTGCAATACGTTCATGATTCGCTTATAGTGGGTTGCGTGAGTGACACAAACACAAACCCGAGTAGGGGGTTGTTGCGTATGGGAGTAAAGAGGACTTGTTACTTAATGCTATGGTTGGGTTTTACCTTAATGATCTTTGGTAGTTACGAATGCTTGCTAGAGTTCCAATCATAAGTGCATATGATCCAAGTACGGAAAGTATGCTAGCTCATGCCTCTCTCTCATATAAAATTGCAATAGTGATTACCGGTCTAGTTATCGATTGCCTAGGGACAAATCATTCTCTTGTGTTACAAAAGCTTTCTACTAATCAACTAACTTTTATTATCTTGCAAATCACTCGTAGTTTTATTCTCGCTAAGTACTCCTAGTTTTATTCTTGCGAAGTAGTTCTAGCATTACACCTGCAAAGTACTTCTAGTTTCATACTTGTTCTAGGTAAAGTAAACGTTAAGTGTGCGTACAGTTGTATCGGTGGTCGATAGAACTTGAAGGGAATATTAATTCTACCTTTAGCTCCTCGTTGGGTTCGACACTCTTATTTGTCGAGAAAGGCTACAAACAATCTCCTATACTTGTGGGTTCTCAGCCGTCGGTTTGTGGATGATATGCCGAAGAGAATGGAGCTTGATTCCGAGCTTTGTGCAAAGTGTCTTCCAAAAGTAGCTAAGGAACTTGACGTCGCGGTCCGACACAATCATCTTGGGCACTCCATGCAATCGCAAGATTTCCCTACAAAAGATATTTGCAACATGTGAAGCATCGTCGATCTTGTTACATGGAATAAAATGTGCCATCTTAGAGAATCAGTCCACAACAACAAATACCGAAACCTTGCCATTTTGGGTTCGAGGCAAACCAAGCACAAAATCCATACTAATATCTTCCCATGGGTGATATGGAATAGGAAGTGGCATATATATACCATGTGATTGACCTTTTGACTTAGCTTTGCGGCATGTAGAGCGCCGGTTGGTGTAGCGTGAAACGTCACGAAACATCTTTGGCCAAAAATAGTTCTTGGAGAGCGTGGCGAATGTTTTGTCGCGTCCAAAATGTCCCATGAGTCCTCCACCATGAGCTTCTTGCAAAAGTAGCAAACGAAGAGAAGACTCGGGGATACAAAGTTTGTTAGCTCGCATAAGATAATCATCTTTCAAATAGTATTGCTCCCAAGTGTTGTGCATTAGGCATTTGGCATAAGGAAGCGCAAAAGAAGCATCATGTGCATACAAGTCTTTAATTTGCTCAAATCCTATAACATTCAACTCAAGTTGAGTAACCAACATGCACTTGCGGGATAGAGCGTCCGACACAACATTTTCCTTACCTTTGATGTACTTGATAACATAAGGAAAAGACTCAATGAACTCACTCCATTTGGCATGATGCTTATTCAATTTTGTTTGACCCTTAAGGTATTTAAGAGTCTCATGATCCGTATGGATGACAAATTCACAAGGGCGAAGATAGTGTTCCCACACATGCAAGACTCTCACTAAAGCATATAACTCTTTGTCATAAATGGGATAGTTAAGTTGCGCGCCGGAGATTTTTTTGCTAAAATATGCAATGGGTCGCTTCTCTTGCATTAACACGCCACCTATGCCATTACCACTAGCGTCACAATGCACTTCAAATGTTTTCTCAAATTTGGGTAATGCAAGCAATGGAGCATGTGTAAGCAAGTTCTTAATCTCATGTAATGCGGCATATTGGGATGGACCCCAAACAAAAGGTGCATTCTTCTTACTCAACGCGTGCAATGGTGATGCAATAGTGCTAAAATCCTTCACAAAGCGTCGATAAAATCCGGCTAAGCCAAGGAAACTACGCACTTGAAGCAAATTGGTTGGTTGTGGCCAAGTTTTAATAGCATCAATTTTAGCTTCATCAACTTGAACACCATTAGAGGAGACTACAAAGCCCAATAAAACAAGCTTGTCAACACCAAAAGTGCATTTTTCCATGTTAGCATAAAGTCGCTCGTTTCTAAGAACTTGCAAGACATCCCTAAGATGTATGACATGATCTTCAAGCGATTAGCTAAACACAAGAATGTCATCAAAGTATACCACAACACAAATGCCAATGTATTTGTGAAGAACATAATGCATCACTCGCATAAAAGTGCTAGGTGCTTGAGATAAGCCCATAGACATGACCAACCATTCATATAAGCCAAATTTGGTTTTGAAAGCCGTTTTCCATTCACCACCCTCTTGCATGTGAATTTGATAGTAGACACTTTTAAGATCAATTTTGGAGAAAATAGTGGCTCCACTAAGTTCATCAAGCATGTCATCAAGGCGTGGAATGGGATGGCGGTATCTAACGGTTATAGCATTAATGGGACGGCAATCGGAACACATGCGATAGGTACCATCTTTCTTAGGCACAAGGATAACTGGAATGGCACATGGACTCAAGCTTTCATGTACATACCCATTCTCCATGAGATGTTGCACTTGCCTTTGGATCTCTTTGGTCTCGTTAGGGTTAACGCGATAAGGTGCCTTGTTTGGTAGAGGTGCGCCGGGGATGAGGTCGATGCGGTGTTCGATTCCGCGAAGTGGAGGAAGTCCGGGAGGTTGCTCATCGGGAAAAATGTCCGCGAATTCCTGCAATAGATGAGACAACACTAAAGGTAGATGTTGTGAAGTATTAGTCCGCACCGCTTCATCTTTGCACACAAGCACAAAGTGAAGAACGCTCGATGGGCTCTCACTCACATCCCTTATGTCTCTTTTGGTGGCTAAAAGCACTAAACCTTTCTTGTCGCTCATTGTGGAGTCGCTCATTTTTGGTTTGTGGCGCTCACTCTCTTTTTGGTGGTTCACTCGCTCACTAGTTTCTCCACGATGGGTTGAAGCTTGCTTGTCGGCGATGACTTGACTTGGCGTCATGGGTCGAAGCACGAATTCCTTGCCCTTCATCTTGAAGCTATAGTGATTGGTCCGTCCATTGTGAATGACGCCGCGGTCGAATTGCCAAGGTCTTCCAAGGAGGAGATGGCACACGGACATGGGAACCACATCACACTCCAAGGTGTCTTCATATGCGCCAATCTTGAAGGACACTTGAACGGTGTGCTCCACTTGAATGGTGCCGGAGTCGCTTAACCATTGGACCTTGTAGGGGCGAGGGTGCTTCTTCTTGAGCAATTGTAGCTTGGAACATAGATCTTCACTTGCCAAATTGTGGCAACTTCCGCCGTCGATGATGACCTTGACGGAACGTCCTTGAATACCCGCTTTTGTATGGAAGATGTGGCAACGTTGGTCTTCGTCATGTTGTTGGTTGAAGTGTCAAGATCTTGGAGACAACAAGAGCGGGGCTCTGATCATTGTCACAAAAGACTTGATCGTCTTCATCTTCATTCACTTGTCGATGCATGGCCACGTGCTCGAGGGCTTCCATTTCTTTTTCGCTCATGGAGTCATAGGTGTCGTCATCATTAGCGATCATGGTGCGCCGTGTGGGGCACTCAAATGACTTGTGTCCTCGGCCTTTGCAAGTAAAGAATTTGATGTCACTTGTCTTGGCGGTAGCATCCGTAGGAGTTGTTGATGACGAAGCTCTTGGCTTGGTTGTACTTGAAGTAGGATGACTCGATGATGTCATTGGTTGCTTGGAACTTGACTTGTCATTGGTGTTTGTTGTAGGTCGAGTCGTGGAAGGAGGCATTGTAGTCATTGAAGCTTGAGTGTATGAACCATAGGTCTTGGAAGAGTACTTTGAGTACTTGTAATCCTCTTGTACTTGTCGCTCCGCATTGGTTGCTTGGTGCACTAGCTCGAGGAGGTTGGAGTACGGTTGGAAATCTGCAATTTCCTTGATTGGATGGTTGAGACCATTCAAGAAACACGCCATAGTTTGTTCATCATCTTCCTTGACGTTGGCTCGTATCATGACAATCTCCATTTCTTGGTAGTATTCTTCAACCGACTTGGTGCCTTGCTTGAGGAGTTGTAGCTTCTTGAATAGATCGCGGCTACAGTGTGTAGGCACAAAACGAGCTCTCATGACATCCTTCATTTGAGTCCAAGTCGTGATAGGTGGTTCGCCTTTCTCTTGGCGTCGTTCGATCACTTGCTCCCACCAAATGAGAACATAGTCTTGGAACTCAAGTGACGCCATGGCTACCTTCTCTTCCTCGTCATATTGGTGGAGACAGAATATCTTGTCCATCTTTAAGGCCCATGAGAGGTAGTCTTCGGGATCGGTCCTTCCGGAGAACTTGGGCATGTTGAACTTGAGCTTGCCGTAGCGCTCCTCATTGCGTTGGCGATGGCGAGGACACTCTTGCCGTGAAGGTGGGTCTTGTAGCTCTTGCTCCGCATGCTCTTCTTGATTGTCTTGCCAGCGAGGTCGTGGCATACGTGCGCGGTTCCTCCTTTCTTGTCGCTCCCCAAGACGTGCGGCTTCATCTTGTCGCTCTCGTTGGAGGGCTTCTTCTTGTTCTCGCACTCGGCGGTTGCGCTCGTCGACGACGCGAGTGGCCTCGCGTAGGGCACATTGAGCTTCAAGTGCTTGTTCCTCACGACGTTGTCGTTCTCGTTGTAGAGCGTCGCCGTCTTGGTGTACTTGACGTTGGCGTTGTGGAACTTGCTCTTGGTCCATGGCGCCTTGTGCTTGACGATGTTGTCGTTCGCGCTCTCGAAGGCGGTCTTGCAAACCATTGCCACAGAATGGGTTTGGTGAAGCTTGATGGCCTTCATGGTCTTGGTGACGATGTGATCGTGCTCGTGGGAGACTTGCATCCGAAGACGTGTCCGAAGAGTGTCGGCTTGAGTGGCGTCTTCTTGATCTTGAAGTAGACGAAGTGGAAGAGGCATGGTTGACCATCATGGTACGGAACTCTTCCATTTGAGATGATAGCTTGTCATCGAGGGTTTGTCGAAAGAACGAGGCGAGTTGCTCAATGCGTTCACCTAAAGCTTCACTTTCTTGATGTAATGCTCGTTGGACGCCGAAGAGGTGATTCTTGGTCACGTAGTCGTTCGGTGCGTCGTCTTGCTCATCAAAGAGTGGATTGGTAGAAGTGCTTGGCCTATCCATGATTCTCAAACAAGTGTTAGTGGAAGAAAGAATTGAACTAGACCAATGTACCTTATCCAATGTTGAAGATGGATCAATGATCACCCAATATGGTATTATGGAAATAGTGCAATTGGTACCGGATCGTGTCAATCTCACACCTACACAAGTAAAGCTTTTGGAGTAGCTTGGTTAGGATGGTGGCATAAAATTTCTGCAATTGTTAGCAAGATATCAATAATGTTGAGAAAGATTCACAAATTCGCAAGTGAGACAAGTGGACCAATAGCAATGAATGGCACACGGAAACACACACACGGATAGATAAATGAGGTCGTGCAACCAAGGAATGAGCACAAAATGTGGAATCCATGGAAAACGCTCGTGTTGCACAACACTAGAGAGACGCTAGCATGATTTCTCAATAGGCGGATACGACACTTGTGCACAACCTATTGGAGACAAAACGTATCGACTTTCTATCTCAAGTATGCTATGTATGTATGATTCCCGGTAAACTTGTCACGATGATCCAAGATGATCAAGTATGATATGCAATGTGGTGATGCTATGGCTATTGCTTACAAGCTTGTTGTTGCTCTTTCTCTTTTTTCTTAAAAGCTTCTCTTTCTTTTGATATTTTTCTTCGGTCACTTATGCAAAATTCTCTTACCAAGATAGCAATGATGTATACGCGGGAACAATTGATGACACAAGAGATGATACGATGATATATGCATGCTATGATAGCTATGCGGAACGTGTATCACTAAAGTGCACAAGTAGCGCTGCCCGACAATACTCAAATGGCTAGTCTCGTAGGAAAGTGACGCAAAAGATGGTCTCGAGGTTAACAATGCAATGGCAAGGGAATGAACAAGTTGTCATCGATGTTACCGTCCTTGCTTACGTTGTTGGTGTCACAATGATGAAGTGGTCGTTGTCGATGTCGAGTCTGTGGCGAAGATGAGCGGCGGTGATGTTGATGACGAACCGTCCCTAAGTAGCCAAAACACGTTAGGAAACGGAAACCGCAAACTCAAATTCTCAAGTGGCAAACTCGTGGTGGTTGCGGAAGTAGGTAGTGGAGATGCACTATGGTTGTATTGGTTGGTGGAAGTATGTGGTGAAATCGAGGAAAAACGGTCAAAATCGCGAAGTGGTGGAGTGACGAAGGCTAACAGGGGCCGGATGTCCGGGCCTGCAGGCCGGATGTCTGGGGACACGGGCCGGATGTCCAGGGGTGGCGATCCGTTGATGAACTCGAAGAACAAGTGGTGGAAAAGAAAAATTGGGGCAAAATTTGGGGAATTTCGTGGATGGAATTGATGGAGATGGTGGGGAAAAGCTAGATCCACTTGAAACACAACAAATCCATGGATCAAAATCAACAAAACATCATCAAACCAACAAATCACAAAAAAAATTGGTATGACTATTTTTGTGGGGAATTTTCGAAATTGGGCAAAACAAACAAAATTGGGGCTAGAAAGTGGAGGGGAAGAACTCCAAAGTGTGAATCAACGTGGCTCTGATACCTAGATGATGTAGGGTTGAACCCTATAGTGATGATCTTTTCACACTTGGAGGGGGGAAAGGGCAAATTGAGAGAAGAACACAAGAACAAACACTCAATCAACAAGATCCAATCACACATGCACTGGATCCACATACACATAAGGGAGATACAAGATCCAAAGTCAACACAAGAGGGTACAAAGGTAGCTAGTTCATCTCAATCCTTGGAGGAGTTGAGGTGTTGAATCCTAGGAGGATCTTCCCTACAAAGGGGTCTTGAATCCACAAGGGGATCTTCTCACATGGAGGTCTTGATCTCCATGGGAGAGGTAGTGGATGAGCAAAGCTCTATCTCAAATGATCTAAATCTTTGCTAACCCTAGAAGAGGGGAGGAGGAGGTCTATTTATAGTCTGGTACAAGTTGGGGACGAGTTGGATGGGTACATGGGCTGGTGGCCCGTTTACTGTGCGCAGACAGGGGCCGGACGTCCTGGCATCGGGCCGGATGTCTGGGGGTTCGCGGGGGTGCCGGATGTCCGGGGCACGGGGCAGGATGTCCGGCCTGGCCTCTGGCCAGGTTCTGTTGCATCGGGCTAGAAATCCGGGGGGGGGCGGATGTCCGAGGAAGTCGGGCCGGATGTCCGGGTTGGGGCCGGATGTCCGGGCCCTGGTACTTGTCGGCGGCTGTCCTGGTGCTGTTGGTGAAGTGTCCAGGGGCCGGATGTCCGGGCCCTAGGCCGGATGTCTGGCTGCTGTAGGAAAACAGCAGTTCCTCTTACCGAGCTCCTTCTTCCGTGTACTTAAGCACACATAGCACACATAGGAGAGGGTCCTCTTCGTACCTAAGCACACATAGCATTCCAGATTGAGGTAGTAGCCATGTCTCACGTGGATCATACAGAATGTCATTTAGGAGAGATGTCACCTCGGTCTCGATAGCTCTTGCACGTGCTTGTGTTATCAGTCCTCTTGGCGCTTGGGGAGATGGAGGTGGGTCCATGGGGATGACCGTAGGATGCTCCGCATCAGAAGGCTTTCGTGGCAGCGGAGCTTAGTGTGCGAGGAATAAAAGGGGAAATGAGAGAGGTGGAGGAGGGTCAACCAGAAGAGGTGGTGAGGTCGTGGTAGGGAAGCCGCGGCCAGCTCCTGGCGGTGGTGGTCGACGCCAGCGGGGTGCGCTTGCTGGAAAGAGGCAGGGCTCAGAGCGGCGGCGTCGTGGGGTTTCCTGTAGAGCATAGAGAGATGTGGGAACTGGGAGAAGAGAGAAGCCATGGTAAAGGGGAGGAATGGAAGGAAAGGGACATGACCGGCAGAGTGAAGGACGAGCTCGCCGGCGGGCGAGGCGAGGTGGAGGAGCTCGGGACCCTCCTGGTCCAGATCGAGCGGGGGCGGCTCGGGCAAGGAGAGGTCACGGGGCACGGCGTGCTCTTGGTGGCGCTGGTGCTGTTGCACGGGAGCTCCTCTCCCTAGAGATCGAGCGAGGCAGGAGGAGGAGCGAAGCGCTCGGACACTGGTTGGTTCGGTGGATTTTGGATCGGGGAAGATCCCGAGGTGGGTGGCGACCAGGTGGAGTGCGGCGGTGGGGATGGGACATCTTCCCTGGAAATTAGGGTTGGCTCGATTTGGCTAGGGTGCTGCCTACTATATACAGTAGGTGGCTGATTTGGGGAGCTGGTTGGAGCCCTTCGATTTTGATCGGACGGCTCTGGGTCAATGAGATAGTCAAATGAAGAAACCAAAGATGTTTGGGGTTGAACCGGACCAATCGGTCAAGACCGGACGGTTCGGGTTTGGGGAAGTTTTCGGGATAGGTTGCAAGGGGTCTGTGGTTGTGCTGAGAGATTAGAAAGTTAGACAAGAGGGAAAGAAACGGCCCGGTTGGTCTAAGAAAGGTCAACGAGGACAAGGGGAGAAGTGGCAACTACGAATTAATGCAAGTTTTAGAAAATGACGGTAGTGGACTACCAATGCAATGCGAATGATGCGATGATGAATGCAACAAGAAAATAATAACGCGGCTATAACAAAATATAACGGATGGCATCTGGAGCGATGCTCTCGGGCTGTCACACATAATGTAGACAAAATAAGACCAATCAATATGATCGAACCCCGTCATTTTACCATAGTAGCAACAATAAAAATACGTGCCTCGCTACTCCTCCTTTCACAGAGTGAGGACACCGCATGATTGAACCTACTACTATGCACCACTTCCACTGAAGATCTAATCATCAACTTGACCAAAGAAAACTCATAGATCGGAAAGCATTACATAGCTACAACAATCACACATAATAAAGTTTAGAGTATAACTCAATTACTTTCAACGAACAATCTGATCATAAACTCACAATTCATCGGATCCCAACAAACACACCACAAAAGAAGATTACATCGAATAGAACTCCGAGGAGAACGTTGTATTGAAGATCAAAGAGAGAGAGAGAAATCCATCTAGCTAATCACTATGGACCCGTAGGTCCTGTGGGAACTACTCACACATCATCGGAGGTGTGGCAAGGTTCATGTAGAAGCCCTCCGTGATCGATTCCCCCTCCGGCAGAGTACCGGCGGAGTCCTCCAGATGGGATCGCGGAAGAACGCATACTTGCGGCGGCGGAATAATTGTTTCGGGTCTCGCTCTGGGGGTTTTGCAATATTTGGGAATTTATAGCGCTGGAATTAGGTCAGACAGAGCCACGAAGGGCCCACAAGACATCAGGGCGCGCCCTGTTGTCTTGCTATCTCGTCGTCTGGCTTCTGGTCCTCCCCCAAAGCTTCTAGGATCCCTCCTGGTCTAGAAAAAATTGTCAAAAAGTTTCGTCGTGTTTGGACTCTGTTTCATTGGGATTTTCTGTAAAACCAAAAACAAGCAAAAAAAACAGCAACTGCCACTAGGCACTGGATTAATAGGTTAGTTCCCAAAAATGATATAAAATGATGTATAAAGCATATAAGATTGGTAATATAATAGCATGAAACAATAAAAAAATATAGATACGTTGGAGACGTATCAGCCACCGTAGCCCTTTGCCTTGAGGAACAGGTCATAGCAAGGTCGGTTCCTCCTGCTGCTTGGGCCCTGGTCGTCGGCCCATGTCACACTTGGTCTGGCTTGGTTAGCCACCCCCGGGTCATGACTCCGTCAGCGATCTTGAGGTCGCTGCCAACCATAAGTCTTCCATTCACCACTTTATGTCGCGCGACATGTTTCCTTGATGTTTGTTGTTTGACCTTGTCTTTTGTGTCAGTGCTGCTCCCTGACGTTCAAAGATCCAGTGGCACGGCTTGCTACTTGTGATCTGCGTTGGGATTTTCCCCGAAGAGGAAGGGTGAAGAAATATAGTAGCGGATAGTATTTCCCTCAGTGAAAACCAAGGTTATTGAACCAATAGGAGAACCGCGCAAATTCCTAGTAAGCAACACCTACACACACAAGAGCAAATACTTGCACCCAACGCGAGCAAGAGGGTTATCAATCCCCTTGAACTCGTTACTTGCAAGGATTAAATCTGGTAGTGATAGATATATAAATTGAGAAGTACAATAAAAAGAGTAAAAATGTAGCAAGTTATTTTTGGTTTTAGCAATATGATAAAGGTAGACCCGGGGGCCATAGTTTTCACTAGAGGCTTCTCTCTTGAAACATAGCATACGGTGGGTAGACAAATTACTGTTGGGCAATTGATAGAAAAGCGCATAGTTATGATGTTACTCATGGCAATGATCATGTATATAGGCATCACGTCTGTGACAAGTAGACCGATACGATTCTGCTTCTACTACTATTACTCCACCAATCGACCGCTATCCAGCATGCATCTATGGTATTAAGTTCATGACAAACAGAGTAACGCTTTAAGCAAGATGACATGATGTAGACAGAATAAACTCAAGCAATATGATTGAACCCCATCATTTTACCCTTAATGGCAACAATACAAATACGTGCCTCGCTACCCCTTCTGTCACGAGGTGAGGACACTGCAAGATTGAACCCATTACAAAGCACCTCTCCCACTAAAGATAAATCAATCTAGTTGGCCAAACCAAACAGATAGATCGGAGAGAAATACAAAGCTATAATAATCATGCATAATAAAGTTCAGAAAAGACTCAATTGCTTTCAATGAATAATCATAAACCCACAATTCATCGGATCCCAACAAACACACCGCAAAAGAAGATTACATCGAATAGAACTCCATGGAGATCATGGAGAACTTTGTATTGAAGATCAAAGAGATAGAAGAAGCCATCTAGCTACTAGGTATGGACCTGTAGGTCTGTGGTGAACTACTCACACATCATTGGAAGGGCAGCAAGCTTGATGTAGAAGCCCTCCATGATCGATTCCCCCTCTGGCAGAGTACCGAAAAAGGCCTCCAGATGGGATCGCGGAAGAACAGAAGCTTGCGGTGGCAAAAAAGTTATTTCGGGTGGCTCTCAGTTGGTTTGGGGATTTATGGGAATTTATAGCGCTGAAATTAGGTCAAACGGAGCTGCGTGGGACCCACAAGATCAGGTGGTGCGCCCCCAGGGTGTGAGCTCGTGGCTCTCTCATAGATCTTCTGGCCTCCTCCTGAACGTTCTAGGGTCCCTTCTGGTCCAGAAAAATCACCGTAAAGTTCCATCGTGTTTGGACTTCGTTTGGTACTGATTTTCTGAAAAGCCAAAAACAAGCAAAAAAACAGCAACTGGCACTGGCATTGGCACTGAGTTAATAGGTTAGGTCCCCAAAATGATATAAATTTGCATATAAAGCATATAATGCATCCAAGATTGATAATATAATAGCATGAAACAATCAAAAATTATAGATACGTTGCAGACGTATCACGGCACCATCAGGTTGCCCATTTGATGGATCAAATGCGCATTCCTCTTGGCAAGGCTGTTGGGACGTTATGGAGAGGTGACGACGCCCTCTAGAGCGATCTTGACAGCACTACTACAGGAAGGTCCTAACGCGACACATGTATAGGAGACCAATCGACCAAACTGTGTGTGATGCATGAATCGCAAACGGTATGGTAATAAAACCGTCACCAATAAAACGAACTCTGTGCGATGGCTGATCCATCAAGCACGATTTAGATTAGAGTTGCGTGTGCGAATCGTGGCATAGAGTTGATCCATACGAACTGTTTGTGACAGGCCAAAACAACAGAAACGGTTAGCCAGATCAAGGTGTGTGCGATAGATGGCATACAGGTCACTCGGATGAACTGTTTGCGATGATCCAGAAGAACACAAATGATTCGGCTTAACAAGATGTGTGTGATACCCAGCAAACATGTCAATAATAAGAATTGTGTGGGAAGACCGATAATAACACAGACGATTCTTGGTAATAAGTTGTGTGTGTTGTGGGCAAACGCTTGGTGGTAAACAATTGTCAGCAATTGATGAAATCATCACCGACGGGTTCCGTAGTTTAATCC
Source organism: Elymus sibiricus (assembly GCA_039707655.1). Taxonomy (NCBI): domain Eukaryota; kingdom Viridiplantae; phylum Streptophyta; class Magnoliopsida; order Poales; family Poaceae; genus Elymus; species Elymus sibiricus. The sequence goes on from CM077670.1 coordinate 181,280,492, forward strand.
GTACGCGATGTGATTTGCTCTGTCTGCACAACATCTATGCGATGTCTATAGAACAACGACATATATACTTATAACAACATGATTACATAACCAAGATAAACATCCAATTACATAACTGACTACAGATAACATTTGCACACCTAAGTAATCAATTACATGCATAATAAACTAAGAGAAACGATCATCAAATCATCTACTTCTTGTTGTGACGCTTGCCATTGATCTGCTTCCGGCTAGATCCCTCGCCGTTTTGGGGAAGGAGGCACTTCCTCATGTCAACGATCCGCCTGTACATCTCGTAGCTCGTGTACGCCTCCTTGGCCACGTACACGACGTGATCTTCATACAGGTTCTTCATCTAGGCCGAGTGCCAGGCAAGCCTGTCCTCGTTGCAGGCATCCTTCATGTCTCTGTAGTATGGGTCGATGATGGCCTCCGCGAGGTGAACCAGTGAGTCCTTCTCATGCTTCTTGCTGCCCCAGATCCTATATTGGCCCTGGATGTCGACAAGATTCTGGCAGGCGATGCCCGAATCCTTGAGCACCTTTACATCGTTGGTGGTGTCCACCGTAGTGAACCTGTAGTCGGGGTTGTTGACAAACCTGGCAAAACGCTCGCAAGGCCTTGTGGCCAGGAAGTAGTGGTACACGAGGACATGATTGCGCATGCACATCTGGGCGACGGTGACCTTCTGATCATGCCCGACACGAGTGCGGGTGTACTCGAGGTCGAACCCGGCCACTTTGTACTTGTCTGCGGCAAGCAACAGCTCCATAGTGTGGACAGAGTTCTCCACCCAGATCGGGTGGTTGGTGTACACCACCGAGAGCTCTGTGAACCTTTTGTGCGTGTCCACTACGGCATGCATGGTGAACTGGCGCTCGTCGTCGGCAGTCGCTGGGAGCGCCATTGGAGCCGCGCAGGATACCCTCTCTATATTTGTGGTCGTCGGTGTGCTTCTTGCAGTATTGGGGCGCGATCGAAAGGTCGAAGAGAGGCAAGGGTTAAATGGCCGTTGTAATAAATGGGGGCCAGACGGCCTGTAATCGACATGTCTTGTCACATCATTTACGGTGGAGGATTCCAGTGCACGCCTAAGCACCCCACACGTGTTTCGTTTGGCCATGCGTGGGCTCGAAGAGGCGCCAATGTATCGTTTGTGAGCATGTTCCCGCGCAACCGTGCAGGTTACCACACGCAACCGTGCAAGCTTCTCGCCCGGCTCGTTTGGCCACACGTTGGCTCGTCGTGGGCGTTTATTGGCAAAAGCTTTGCAAAAAGGAAGTGTGTGGGATGACTTAAAGCAGCGCACATGTTCAACAATAAGTTTACCCATGAGTGATGAGGTCAAAGTTACACAGACGGGTAATGATGGACACTCGTGTGTGATAATTCTGCACTATACACGGCACACAGTTGAAGAAACCAACTGTGTGCAATAATGTCGAAGATCGATATCGAGTCTGCAATACAGATTGTTTGCGATGAGATCGACAGGGGAAACACATTCGAGAATGGTAAATAAAATCAAGTCCATTAAGGTCCAGATATTAATTGTCCATTGCATATTAAGGTCAAAATAGGACTACCAATATACGAGGCTCATACGATGCCATTTCACCGATTGTACCACAAATGCCAAAAATATTACAAGGTTCAAATACCAGAATTAGAAGGCTCAAATTTGAAGATTACAAGGTTCAAACTGATATTAGAAATGAAATTCAGCTCATGCAGCTATAGACGCCAGCGCTGATCAGCTGAACATGAACATATGAGAGGTTCAAACTAATATTACTACTAGTTTCGCCACCACAATATTTCTGCAAAGGGATCAGCCACTGACAAGTCATGTATGGGCTAATGACTTCCGATTACTCTGTCAACTGAACTTCCAAAATGAAATTCAGCTTCTCCAGAGCCTTTTCCACTATGCCGTAGCCGCCGGCGCTAATCAGCAAACCATTCAGTTTTGCGCGATAAATGTTGGGCAAACCTCATTACCTTTAGCACACTTGCTCTCACAACAAAGAACCTAGCGAATATAATCTCTGGTAAGGTCCCTCGATAGGAGTTCAAAGTAATTTCTGAGAGATGGAGATCAAGGCATTCGATGGGATTGTTATATTGTATCACATTATCCACTACCGGGCCTAATCATATCTGCAAAAGAAGAGAACGTATTAGTGCCTACATGCAGTTTTGAACACTACATGCCTCTTTGATTTGCAGGATTTCTAAAATACACGAATAGAGTGACATGCCATCTTTGATCCTACATGATTAACATGGGCATTTGATCCTTCACAAGAGGTTGGAGTGGATGGAAATTTTCCTATGAAAACTAGTACAGATGAATCCAAAGGAGAAATACTTATGGATTGTAACCATATGAATCAAGCAACCACTATAGGAAAAGACATCTATGTACTGAAAACCTCCAAAATTCCTTCAGAAATCATAGTACATTCATCATTGTAAACTTAGGAAAAGGTACCAAAAATTGAACTCCCTTGTGGTTAACATTTAACAGGAAAGGAGCATCACCTCGGTATATAGCATCTCCAAGCATGGAAAGCATCTCAGGAATCTGACAACTTGATCCAGGTTGGGGCCGATAAATTCTAGTGCCAAGACCTTCACTGTGCGCAGATACAGGGTCAAGCTTGCCAGAATCATTTTCTGGATGACAGACGAACATACATCTTCCAAATTAGAAAAAAATGCTAATTTCAACAAGAAGAAGAAGAAGGAGACTGTTGTACCTGAACGGGTATGGATCCAATAACAAGTTCGGAGAATTTGACAGACGAGTAGCCCACCACTATCAATTTTGGCACAAAAATGACACTGATTCTTGTTGGACCGTGTTGATCAACTACAAGTAATCTCTCAAGTAAAGGCGCATCCTCAATGACCATATCATGATACACCTTATGTGATCTCTTGCAGCACCAACAACACACATAAATTGTCCGGATAGTCATGGAGGTGATATGGAGGCTACTCAACCCATTGATCGCCTGGAGATGAAGATATTCGAGCGCAGTATAGCCACGGAGCAAGCGCTCCATGTCCTCCTTGGGGATGCAGACGGCGACGAGCTTGAGGTGCTTCAATCGAGGGAGAAAAAGAGCGGGCGCGTCATTAATCGGGGGGAAATGGCAGTTCATGAACCTGGTGAGGCGCAGCGTGGGTGTGAGGCGGAGCGCGGACGGTGGTAGCTAGCGCATATGTCCATCATTAAAACAGAGCTCCTCGAGTTGGTCTAGGGCAGGGGATAGGAACCACTCGTCAAGCTTGGCTCGGTCCTTGCCGTCGGAACGGAACTTGCCCGTGATAAGGCCTCTGATTGGGCCATGGTGCGTGCCGAGGATCTGGGACAATGCGTCCAAGGTTTTGCGATAGCCATGGCAGAGCTTGTGGACATCGATGAGGTCGAGAGGGGTGGAGTTCCATAGGAGGCGCAACCGCCGGGAGAGGACGGTTGTCCGCGCGCCATATTTGATTGGGAGGAGGGAGATTATGACTATCAACATATCGTCGGGGAGGCTGCTGATGAAGTCTAGGACCACCAGAGTCGCTTGCGATTCTGGCTCGACCCGCCTCCGCTTGTTGGCAACCTAGGAATTACTTATGTGACAAGTAGACCATTAATACAGCTGCATCTACTACTATTACTCCACCCCATGACCGCTATCCAGCATGCATCTCAAAGTATTAAGTTCATAATAAACAGAGTAACATAGTAAGCAAGATGACATAATGCAGACAGGAAGAGATCAATCAATATGAACAAACGCCATCGTTTTATCCTTAGTGGCAACAATACAATACGTGCCTTTGTCCCTTTTATCATTGGACAAGATCACCGCAAGATTGAAACCACTACTATGCACCACTCCCTCTGAAGATCTACTCATCTATCTTGGCCAAAGAAAACTCATAGATCGGAAAGCATACATAGCTATAAAATTACACAAAGGAGAGACTTCAGGAGAATCAATATAAATCAATGAACAATCTGATCATAAATCCATGATTCATCGGATCCCAACAAACATGCCACAAGAATTACATGGAATATATCTCAGAGGAGATCATTGTATTGAAGATCAAGAGAGAGAGAGAGAGAGAGAGAGAGAGAGCCATCTAGCTACTACTATGGACCCGTGGGTCCTGAAAGAACTACTCACACATCATCATGGAGGCAACAAGGTTGATGAAGATGGCCTCCCCAATGATTCCCCCCTCTGGCAGAGTGCCAGAACAGGGCTCCAGATGGGATCGTGTCGGAACAAAGGCTTGCGGTGGAGATAAAAAGAATTCGGGTCTCGCTCCGAGGGTTTCAGAATATATGGGTATTTATAGGCCAAGAATTAGGGAAAATGAAGCTACGAGGGGCCCACAAGCCAGGATGGCGCGCCCTACCCCCAGGGCGCCCCCTGCCTTGCGGGGCCTCGTGGGTATTCTGGTCCTTCCCTGAAGCGAATAACAAACTCTTTCCTGCTCCCTCGACATTAATTAACTCCTTCTAGGGTCTCTTATGTTCTAGAAAAAATCGTCAAAAAGTTTCGTCGTGTTTGGACTTACGTAGGTATTGATTTTCTTAAAAACCAAAAACATACAAAAAAACAGGAACTTGCACTGGACAAAAATTCAATAGGTTAGTCTAGAAAAATAATATAAAATGACATATAAAGTATACAAAAGTGATAATATAATAGCATGTAACAATCAAAAATTATAGATATGTTTGAGACGTATTACGCGGTCGTACCTTACGCCGTCTTTTCCTATGGGTACTTCTGTTGCTTCTGCCCAGGCATGGTACAAGCGCTCGTGCTCGTACCAGACACCGTCGTTCGCTCTAGACATGTTGGTGCAGCCTCTCCTCCTTGGTGTGATTGTCGGTACGAGCGTGGTTGCTCGTACCAGATGTCATCTCAGCCTCTGGATGCACATTTCTTCAGGCTTTTTCTCCTTTTTCCTGAGAGGTTAGTTCCAACACATGTACTAGGAAAATATTAAGATGGTCTAATAGAGCAATGGTACCACATATGAAATTTTGAGTAGATGAATTATTTCACCTAATGAAGACTTAAACCAAACCAACTTTAATAGCAATTTATGCATAGTCCCAATGCAAAACATATGAATGCAGACTAAACTCAATGACACAAATCTAAGAAAGACACCAACTTACTTCTGGGTTTCACCTAATGAAGAAAGACACCAACTCACCACATCGTCTCCCGACCAGTGGGTCGGGCCGACGACCCCCATGTCGGTTCACTAATGGGCCACTTCGGGCAGCCCATGACATATACGAGGAAGATTCCACAAGACTTGGTGATCAAGACAAGAACTCCTCTCCACCGGCGTAGCTGACTAGGACTCTTCTTATCCTAGGCCTCTGGTACATTATATAAGCCGAGGCTAGGCTAGTCGACAGATCATTATGACATTCATCATCACCCCTAGGATTTAGACCACAACTTACGATCTCGAGGTAGATCAAGCTTGTACTTGATACATCTCCATCAATATAAACAAGAGCAGGACGTAGGGTTTTACCTCCATCAAGAGGGCCCGAACCTGGGTAAACACCGTCTCCATTGTCTCTGTTACCACCGATCCGAGATCCACAGCTCTGGACCCCCTACCCCGAGATCCGCCGGATTTACCTCCGACACTGGTGCTTTCATTGAGAGTTCCGCTGTGTGATCACCGCGGTTCGATGGGAATTCATATCGGCTCCGACGCGATCTACACGTCGGGACCGAACGTCATCGTCGACGACGGCATCTTTGTTGCCGGCTCGACTAGCAACCTCGGCTGGACCGAGGACAACGCTACATGTCGGATCATCAAGATCGGACTGGTGCCCTCATCAACTTCAACTCCGATCTCTATCAATATCATGGGGGAATCGTCCATGGACCTCGGGGGCTCAAGATCAACATTGCCCTCGGGTGACCGTGCAGTTTTTCTGGACAGCGGGTTCGCGTTCACCGTCACCGCCTCCTCGAGCGTCGTTTTGACGAATCCTTTGGTGGAATTGTGCGGAATTGAGTCTATAATGACTCCGTAAAATTTCGTCGTATTCCGATGGAGGAAACTCCGGCAATCTACGATATACCGGAGCCTTGTCAAATCTGGACGTGAATCTGGACGAGTTCAGGGCAAGGAGTCCAGCATCCAGCTCGGACATCCTTTGGAAAATCCAACCGTTGATCGGCCGCGGAATTCCTATATCTACCATCCCTCAAAATTTCAGCTGGATCCGACCGTTCAAACTCCGGGAACAGCCCGAGGAGTGCGTCAATTTCCGGATCTGTTTTCTGCGCGAAAACGAATCCGACCCGAGTTCATCTTTTTCATGAACAGATTATCAGACATCCTTTTTGAAGGGAATTTCTTATAGGGTATTGTGTTTCAAGCACGTGCCTGCAAATTTTAAAAGCCTTTTTCGAGGTAATCTTCGCGGTCGCATTGGTGTCAAACCAGTCCGACAACGTTGCTCCACGGCTGTCGACCTGCGCTAGACAGTTCATTGCTTCATCGAGCCGAGGTCAACCTCATCAGATCATCACTCCGGTGAGCCAACCTAGAGTCCGGCATCGCGAAGGACAAATAATCGTCAAGACAAGATCATCGCCCCATGGATTGCACGGGTCGGGCGTACCAGCATCGCCGTGCGGTCACTTCTCAAACCGGCATTGACCGCGTCACAAGTTCCGACCTGTGTCGGCATCGCCGCGCCGTTGCTTCTTCAAGCCGATGTCCACCACGCCGACCTGTTTCGACACCTCGGTTAGCATGGGGGCCGCAACACCACACCTTACCGACCTACTCCGTCATCTCGGCTGGACCGGGGGCTTGACCATCTCTTCATCAACCTACTCCGGGGACTTCGGCGTCACCAGCCGACCAGCTTCGTCAGCTCGGCTGGATCGGGGGCTTCGCCTCAACATATCGGCAGTGTTGTGCTATCACTTCATCAAGCCAAGCTCTTTGCTCGGGCACCTCGGGACCGTCTTGGGGGCTGGGACCTCGACCCGCCTAAAGCTCGGCCAGCGTCATCAACACCGAGCACATTAACCAGCTAAGTCGCTTTCATGCTCAACTTTTTCAATTTTTAATTTCTGTTCGGTTCGACCAAGCATTATATTTGTGTAAAAAAAAGAGTTGTTTGTCAAAAACGATGTCTGTTAAAAACAACTTTCTTTGCCTAGGTTAACTGGAGGCTCTTAAATTTATATGAGCCGTTTTATAATAAATATGTTTTCTTCTTAGTCGTTGCAAGGTCTTTTTCTACCACTCCTTTCTCGACTCGAGTGTGTGGTCAATAACCGGATAGCCTGGTTTCTCTCTCAAGCCGCTTGAGTTTAGTTCGCTAAACAGGCCTAACGAGAAGCACTCCGCCTTCGGGGAAGGAGGTGGAAGCTGAAGGCTGACCCGCTTGAAGTCTTGAGATCGGATGTGTCATGTTAAAGCACGACGGAAGCACAAACTAATTTTAAGACCAATTTTTGGATAGGCACCAAAAACCTTGATTTACTTCGGACGTAAAGTTTTCTCATAAGTTTTTTGGCTTTTCGGGCTTATGGCACTTTTAAGCTATTTGTATGTTTTTCTTTCAGGAGGTGGGATATCCTCATGACCGAGGTGCCCTGCATAATAATTCAGCTCGGGAGATCTTTTCCGACCCGCAGCTCGGCATCTTTCCTGCCGACCTACACCTCGGCATTGGAAAACGCAGACAACTGGACTAGTTCCCGAGAAGATTCGATCCTCAGGTTGGTCGGACGCACCCAACCTGAGTCTCGGGGGATACTGTGTGTCTCCAGCATAACTCTCGCAGTACAACGTCGGATGCCTTTAAAGCATCGGCAATATCAACGGGGGGCTGCGACTAGAGCTGAACCCACCAAAAGCCAAGGTACTCCGAGGAGTCCTCGGCAAAACGTTCTCGGATATTGCTTTATATGCATCAGTTTAGAATTGTGTCTTCGGTCAATAGTTGGGTTGCCCGGCTCATGTGCTTGCCTCCTACGTTCCGCTTTGTTCGGCTAGGTGTGCAAAGGGAGAACCACTGTGATTGTACTTCCGGTTTAACTAATCAAGTACCTCAGTGGAAAAAGCCGAAAACTGACTGTCACAATAAGCGTAAACTAGTCAGCGATCCGATGATTGTGTCAAACTCTAGATCGGTAGAGGTTACCCCGTGGGCCCTTCATAAAGTTGGCCGAAGTGTTAATGGCTTGACCTCGGCTGACGCTGAACACTAACTGGGGGCTAGTAACTGGCCTCCCAACTTTAAGCTCCTATGACTAAGTGAAAGTTATAAAGCCTGCATATCTGATTGCCTCGTTTCCACTAACGCAACCGCCTTCGGGCACCGAGACGTCGGCTACGGGTTGTCTTGTTACTTCGGAAACACCCTGCGTAGCATCTACAAAGGGGTGGAAGCCGACGATGGGCCACTTTCAAATGATAAACGGTCGCAATGGAGTCAAAATAACATATAGCATAAAGCTGACCATCCTAACATGTGCCGAGGGCCCCTTGAGGCACCTTGGCGCAGTTACATCAGAACTCCTGGAGAGTGCAACATATCATTAGCGTTTGTATTCAATATACAAAAGCTGCCTTCCGTAATTATCATTATAAAGCCAGAAATATGCATCAATTTGACTTAAGATTTTGGTCAAGCTGGGTTGCCTTGCTCCTGTGCTTACCCCCTACATTCCCGATTGTTCGGCTAGGGGGTAAAGGGAGCACCTCTATGATTGTTACTACCGGGTCATCCGAGTTAGTACCTCAGACTGGGTGAAGCCGAAAGCTAGGCATCTTAAGAATACAATTGGTCGGCAACGACGGAAGTGAAAATTTAGGTTCATTAAAGACCACAGAGTTCGGGAAGTTTCCCCAAACTAAATCCTCAATATTTTTATCCCACATTGATCGGAGTTGAGGTTTCACGATCATGGTCAACATGATAGCCTGAGAAAAGGAACTTATAAAGGAACTATTTTTCTTGGAAGATGTTTCTTACGCTTAAACATAATATAACATAAGCTCTGTTCCACTTTGTTTGTAGAACCAAATAGCTGGATTGCCTTGTTATCCGAAGAGTCTGGTTCGCCTCGGCGGACCAGGAGTAGGAAACACTCCTCGGCCAATGGTCGAGGAGGGAGAAGCCGAAGGCTGGTTAACAAAGTTTGTAGAACAGAGGCATTTGTAATGATGTAAAGTACTTGGATACATAGAATCATTACACATAAATTGTGATTAAAGTCAATTTACTCTGGATATCGATCCTTAAGTCGGCCACCCGTGTCCAAATTAAGGCTCAGGGGCTACTGGGCTTCGCGCTTCTCAATTAAAAGCCATTAAAGGGGTACATCAATCCCCTGATCTGGTGTTGCCACCCGACCAGTGGCTCGGGGGCTATTGCATTGCTGATTCAATGCAGAAAATTCAAAGTGCAAAACAGTTTCCGAGGAGATTACGATCCTCGGGTTGGTCGGCTGCACCCAACCTGAGTCTCGAGGATTATGCACACCATGTTTCTGTTCCTAAGTATGCTGCCGAGCTAGGAGTTGATCCTCAAGCCGATTTCGCGAATCGACCTGAGTCTCAGGGGCTACTGGGTCATCGGTTTTATGACTTCCTTCAGGTGCATCTTGGATTTTTGGCCGACACACACCTTCAGGGCTACTGGCTATACATCTCGACAGAGAATAAATTGCACCAATTGGAAATAAATTCCACAAAAAATCAGCTCATGGCCGCCTCGGAAGCAGTCCGGCGTAAAGCTCGGATGCAAGTGGCTGCCTCCATAGAGGGCATTTTTGGCATTAAGCTCAGCTGAACTCCTTCAACTTTTTCAAATCCGAGGTAATCTATGACACCTCAGATGCCGATCGGTGTTAGATCTCGGCTACAAAAAGACACCTCGGATGTAGTCCGGCGTTCGAGCTCGGTTGCAAGAGGACACTGCTGCACGGGGAAAACTTTGAACCCGAGGTGCGGCGTAAAAATAACAAGGCATTGATAAAGGCCAAAAACTTAAAGGGCTCCTCGGATGCCCGACGTATGAACTCTTCGGATTCAACTCGGCGATCCTCAAGATCGAATATGGGAAGATTTGTTGAACCAGCTTTCAAGACTGATGGCCGAAGACAAAGAACAGCTCGGAAGAACCGAGGAGCGTCCCCAACTTGAAGACCGGTTCAGGGGGCTACTGACGGTGTCCTGGACTAGGGGGTACTCACCACGTCGTCTCCCGACCAGTGGGTCGGGCCGAGGACCCCCATGTCGGTTCACTAATGGGCCACTTCGGGCAGCCCATGACATATACGAGGAAGATTCCACAAGACTTGGTGATCAAGACAAGAACTCCTCTCCACCGGCGTAGCTGACTAGGACTCTTGTTATCCTAGGCCTCTGGTACATTATATAAGCCGAGGCTAGGCTAGTCGACAGATCATTATGACATTCATCATCACCCCTAGGATTTAAACCACAACTTACGATCTCGAGGTAGATCAAGCTTCTACTCGATACATCTCCATCAATATAAACAAGAGCAGGACGTAGGGTTTTACCTCCATCAAGAGGGCCCGAACCTGGGTAAACACCGTCTCCATTGTCTCTGTTACCACCGATCCGAGATCCACAGCTCGGGACCCCCTACCCCGAGATCCGCCGGATTTACCTCCGACACCAAGGGATATCGACTCGGTGTGTAGTTGGACTTGCCTTCGACCGCTATTTGGAGCACCTCATAGCAAAGTGCGGTCGGAGTCGTAGCCTCTTGCAGTACATCGGCATCATGTATGTAAAGAGGTCCTCACTCTCAAGCGAGAACTGATGCACCGGACTGGGAAGACATGTCTCCATGTACTTCTGCAATGCAAGTGTTAGAAACTTTTGAATAAATTTTAATACGTCACCTTGGCTACCATTGTAGGGGTACACTTCATAAAGTTCTTCCTTTGGAGTGGGTAATTCAAAACTCTTTAATTGTTTCCCCTACGTGTTGACGTATAAATGTATTGCCTAGTCTCTTCCATCATATCGGTCTTTTGGTTGCATTGGCTAGATCATGCACTTCTACATGGTATCAGAGCCAAGAGGTCTTGAGTTCAAGACGCGGTTGGCGCAATTAAATTGCAGCCCACTTTCGGTCCATGTTTAGGCCTGAGGGAGCCACACGTGAGGGGGAGTGTTGACATATAAATGTCTTGCCTAGTCTCTTCCATCAGATCGGTCTTTTGGTTGCATTGGCTAGAGCATGCACTTCTACACTACGTAAGAAAATTGTCCAAAGAAGCATAGTTGGACATTAGCGTAGATAATTCAAGAGTGTTTTCTTCCTCTAGTTTGTCATTATCGCTAACACTAACATGATAATTATCATCAGCTTGAGGTTTACATTCCTGCATGGAAGCTCGTTCGCATCAAGTTCATCCAAACTGGGATTAGCATACTCTGATTCTGGCATATCAAAGAGTTTGTATAAATAGGCTTGGGTGCAGAGCCATTCTTTTATCGTGAACTCCTTTTCTTCGTGCTCTTCTTCTTCTCCTTCTAGCTACACATCATAATGGCAATGGTAATTTGCACAATGATTTACTATGATGGTCACCACACGATACATCTCAATAAGTATGACACTCTCATTGTTGGCTTGAACCTGTTTAACTTCACACAAAAAACATCAAGGCACTTGTGCATAAAACATATTGTAATATTTCCTCGGTGTCATCACTCTCACAACCATTGTTGTAAGATGCAATGATCTCGTCACGAGCATCTGTGCACTGGAATTCAAAGCCTAAAACATTTCGATTCCAAGGTTTGTCTCCATAACTCTAACTTCCTATTGACCCCCGTCCGACTATCGTCAACTAGCACCACATCATCCGCAAAGAGCATACACCATGGGATATCTGCTTGTATATCCCTTGTGACCTCATCCATCAGAAAAGCAAAAAAGATAAGGGCTCAAAGCTGACCCCTGACGCAGTCCTATCTTAATCGGAAAGTCATCAGTGTCGACATCACTTGTTCGAACACTTGTCACAACATTATCGTACATGTCCTTGATGAGGGTAATGTACTTTGCTGGGACTTTGTGTTTATCCAAGGCCCACCACATAACATTCCGCGGTATATTATCATAGGCCTTCTCCAAGTCAATGAACTCCATATGCAGGTCCTTCTTTTGCTCCCTGTATCTTTCCATAAGTTGTCGTACCAAGAAAATGGCTTCCATGGTCGACCTCCCAAGCATGAAACCATACTAATTTTTTGTCACACTTGTCATTCTTCTTAAGCGGTGCTCAATGACTCTCTCCCATAGCTTCATTGTATGGCTCATCAGCTTAATTCCACGGTAATTAGTACATCTCTGAACATCCCCCTTGTTCTTGAAGATTGGTACTAATATACTCCGTCTCCATTCTTCTGGCATCTTGTTAAATTTTTACAAACTAGAGGGCATGTAGATTTGATCTACACGGGGTCATGCGTATGACAAAGTTTAGTGTTGGGGCTAGAGATTTTTAATTAAGTCTCTTCATTCATACACCTCGCAAAGTTAATCTAGCAACTTGAATAATCATACTTGATGATGAACATATGAAGCTAGAGTTTGTTCTAAAACCCTAGAAGCCGGGTAAAATAAATTTTTGCATAAACCAATTAGAGGCGTCTAACTTGTTTTTGCAGGTTGCATGTGATTTGGTATAGCCTTCATCATATTGATGAGATTTTGTATGAGATGTCTATATGTTGTAATATTTAACATGACCTGCTTGTCATGGTACGACATGATGGCTGGAGCCATATGATTGTCACTTTAATGACATGCGTATCAACTTTTATGTCATCTCTACTTGCTCTCTCACACCACACCTCTAGTTTGTGACCTTGTGCACCATTGTTGATCTTTATGGTCACTTACCAGCTTGTGCAATGTATTCTTTGCTATATGCTTCACTCATATCATTGCACTTGTCTATTGATATAGGGGGAGCTCCTTTGTTATGTGCAAAGTGCATATCAAGCATTAGTTGTTTATTTACGCATATCAAGGGGGAGCTTCCTATATTTCTAGTATGGCATGGCATCATTCATATATTATATCTTTCTTGCCATGCTCTAACCGTATTGTCATCAATTCACCAGATTGAAAGTGCATTCATTCCTCATTGATATTTTGGTGTCGATGACAATGGGGTTAGTAAGGACTAATGTCGGTTATCAAGTGTATCTCAGAACATTGGTTGCTCGGTGTTCTTTGGAGGATATGGATGGCCCCGTAATTCAAAAAGGAAAAAGGCGTTGGTTTTCCAAAGCCTCAAGGGTTTTTCGGTTTTATTTTTTTTTATTTTTTATTTTTTTTTTGAACGGGAAAGGCCCCGAAGGGTCTCGAAGCCTGTATTACTTCAGCGGTGAGATTACCATTACAGGAGGGATCCTAAGGATTAAAGAAATTACAAACTGGTCCTTGCACATTGCAAACAAGCCCTCAAAAAGATAAACAGAAAAGCAATCAAGGGCTTCGTCTTCACCGCTCCTCGCCGACGACCTCAAGGCCTGGGCGCCAGCAACACCTCCAGGGACGAAACCACTTGGAGTGAAGCCAGCGTTGATCCCCACACCGAGATCCAAGATCTTCCAGTTAAGGAAGAAGCAGCCCGGGCTGGACAAGCAGCCGAGCGCAGAGGGCCTCCCTTGGCCATGGATAGCATCGGCAAACAAGGGCCTCTGCTGATGCACTCCGCCACAGAATCCGGCTTCAGAAGCACAGGTGAGGACCTGTGCTCCAACTTCCCTCAGAGCATCAGCCTCGAGCTTCACCGAGACGAAGAATTCGTCCCCTTCCCTCCCGCCTCCATGACGACAGGGAGAAGAACGCATAGCCCCTCGATCCAGCCGAAGCCCTGCTCCATCGACTGAAACCTCCAGATCTGGAGGATTCACTTCGAGCTTATTTAAAGGGTAGGCAGCAAGACCCTCTTCCCCCATCTTCATCTCCGACCACCGGAGCAGCACGAAGAGGAGAACAATCCCCGCCAGCCACCAGATGCAGCTCGGGTGCATCGGCGACAAACTCCCCATCGGCATCACGCCATTCTCCACGTAGGAAAAACAACAACTACACCTACCTCTATCTACAGAGAGGGGCCGGCCTCCCCTCCCCCATCCACTCCGGCCGGCGAGGCCGCCGGAGGGAAGAGGGAGAGGAGCCGGGGCGGCGTGGGTGACTCTCAAAAGAACGAGGAGAGAGAGGAGGAGAAAGGGAAATGAGAGCCCCTTTCGGTTTTATTTGAGTCATAGGAAAGCGGCACCATTAAGAGGGGTCTTTCCTTGGAGATACAGTGGAACTCATCTTTGTACATTCCTATACACATAGTCAACCGTATTGAGGGTAAAAGGTATACGGGCGACATGGTCCAAACGTTTAGGAGCGTTTTGGTGCACTCTCGATACCCAGCTCACCAATGGGGCCCCTGGAATCGGGATGCATGCGCATGCAATCTGCCTACCCTTTTGCTTATTTGCCATAGTTTTTTGCACCCGTTCTCCTTTTGATACAGGGTTCGGCATTTTTGCGCTCATTTTGCAATGGATTGTGCACAGTGTGCGGCGCCGTTGCATAGCGCCGTCATTCATCAGTAAAGTAAGTTTTGTTGCTAAAGAAATGAAGAACATCGGAGCTCCTCGCCTGCATCAGACCAGCCATAAAACTAAACGAAATATGACTACAAGGAATACCACGAATAATCCCTAGCCACAAAATTACCACGAGTGGGCACCAGACATGACGATTTTCTCAAAATTGATAAGATGCGACTTCTCGTACGTCACACACATCGAACAAACATAATGTTGGTGTAGCTTTCAAACTACATGAACACACGATTCTGAGCCAACTGCCAAGATAACACGCCTGATATTATACATTAGGTTAAGGGACTACAACAATTGATTGCCTAGTGTATTTGTCTAATAAATATGCCCAGCCAATAATATAGTAGTAACCATATTAACGGCAGCATAAATAAGATGTCAGAAAGTAACTTCTGAACAACTGGCTTCATCCCGGCCCACAGCGAACCAGCCAAGGCCAGAAACTGCTTCCTTCTGTCTTGTAGTAACACCGCAAGAGTCAATCGCTCCCGTTTCCAGCATCTGAACATGCATAGAATTGTCACTATGGTAAGAAACAGATGTGGACATTTCAGAGAGTGCATGCAGCTTTACATTAGTAGATTTAGCATGAGAGAACGACAAAATAGTAAACCGCTAACAAAGAAAATGCTTAAGGGCCTCTTTGGTTCACAAGATTCTTAAAATGCAGGAATAGGAAAAATACAGGATTGCAATGTCATGTCCATCCGAATCCTACAAGAATTTGGTTTGTTTGACTGCTTCACAGGAAAAGCAAAGGATTCTTTTCCAACAGGTTTGAGTAGATGCTGAAATGTAGTAGTACAATGGAATCCTTAGGGAAAAAATCCTATGGATTCAGTCCTACGAATCAAAGAACCGGCATAGGAAAATTCCCCAAGGATTCCAACCCTCCAAAATTCCCATGAAAATACTTTGAATCAAAAAGCTATTTTTTCCCCATTAGATTGTGTGGCTCACACAGCTACACATATTTTAGGCAATTTGAATCATGGTCACTCCTTTACTAATCAGCGTAGGAATCTACAGAAAACAGATGTAAATGGATATGTATGCAGGAGTTTCCTGAAATTCTCAAACTGAAAAATGTCTGACTTCTATGGCACTACAAAGTTTCAGGATCAAACTTGATACTATTTGCAGGATACAAAAGAAGATAAATGTAGGCGCAAAAGTGATAAAAACATTTAAACACTACATCTAGTGCTGCCTGCCAGGTTCATATCTTTCAAAGTTCAATTTTTCCAAACTTTATCGCAAAAAAGTTAATGTGGAAATTGATATTTCTCCTCAATACAACACTAAAGAAAGTTGTAAATAGCAATGCTATTGACAGTAAATTCAAATGTTACAAACTATTGAATCATACCATCAGCAGATCCATCTCCAGCTTCTGCGTCGTCGTCGTCACCTTTATCTCCACCCTCCACATTCTCCTCTTCACCATCATCATCATCATCATCATCGCTGTCACTATCAGCTTCAATTTTAGGCACTCGCAGGGGTATAAAACTAGATGCATTTCTCCTACGAGAACTCGTAATAATATTGCTCATGTCTATGCCCTCAAGATCCTTTGCTCTTTCCTTTCTTTTTCTCACTGCTTTAATTTCTGTTTAAAAAATGCATAACAGTTAGGCAAGTTAACTGATTACATGTAACATAGACATGCTTCAAGTAATCTACACATTAACTCCAGACAGCAGTCACAACAGAAAAAAAAATTATAACCAGCTAAGAGAGTTCAGGAGCGAGGTTACCCCATCAAAATTCAGTCACATATATTATTATTGGGAAACACATTCTACAATGTTCATAGTTTTGAGAAACACGTGATAGTTTTTCCTTTTCTGTTTTAAGATGCAAGGGGCAAGACTCATTAATGCACTATTCCTAAATCTCTACTTACTATAAAGAGAGAGTTTTGTCTTCTGTCCTGTGATCCTTCCTACCCCCGCATGATAAAAAAATGGGAGAAAAAATATCATCGCAAAATCAGGAGAAAAACTCCATTCATTATCGGTTAGGGCGAAAAAGAAACAGAAAAAAAAACATACACGCCCGCGTCCTCGCGTCACCGAAGCACAACTGCCCTGCTCTTATGTAGAGCTCTCCTGTGCTCTCCTAATTGCCTCTCTGGTGCTACCGGAATTGGAGATCGGAGGCGGCCATAGGGGGGAAAGAAGGATCGCGGGGTGAGGCTAGGACGTGCTCTCGATTGGCTGCGCAACCAGACAGGGTCACAGGGCCAGACGCTCGTCATGTCCCACATCCACACGCAGCGCCGTTAGGGCACACCACCGAGGTGGCTTCGTCACCGGTGGCACTGGATGGTCGCAGATGGCCGGCCCAGCCTCTGATAGGCCGCGATGAAGTCGGACTGGTGGGCGGTGGACAGCGAGTTGGCATACCTCACCGCACGCGCTCCGCCATCTCACGGGATAACCTCCGAACTGCCGCCTCAAGAAGATGCACGAGCAGTTCATGCGCCTCGACCTCCCATGGCCGTCGTCCCCTCGGAATTTGGTGACCTTCACTGCCAAAGACGCCAATGAGGTCACCTTCCCAGCTTGCAGCTTCCTCGTCGCGAGCCCAGGAGATGGCATGACCTTTGTGCCTCCCTCCTCACGCTCAGTTGCCATGGCCCATGTTCACAGCCGCTGGAGCCTATCTCAGGTTCGATTTTTCAGAGCTCTTCCACCCCGGAGCCGGTGAGTCCCGCCGGAGAAGCCGCTCTCGCTTCTGTTCTACCTCAGCAGAAGCAGCCCTCAAAACCGCGACTCCCCTAGAGCCACGGGCAGCGAGGACAGGCACGAAGCTCTCCCATCTGTTGAAGCCGACTAGACTAACAGCCTTCTCAGATCCCAGGTCGCCTCGTTCCTTGCCCTTCCCTACTGTGTATTTTATCAGTGCATCAAGTTACCCATATCGAGAGTTTGCTAAAAATGCTTGGCAGAGATGTATAACTTATAATATGCTTGCCATGTGTTTGTTAGAATGATTTACAGAAATAAAATGGTTTAACATGAGATTGGTTCTGGTTTTATCAATTGTTGAAAAACGTTACCAAAGATGCATGATGATTTAGGCAAGACTTGATTGAAAGGAAAAGATGGTGGGAGCTCAGCTCAAACCTGCTTGGGCAAATCCAACTGGTGGTGTTTTGTGGAGATGGCCAACATGATTTGTGTCGGTGATCCGGAAAAGAATGTTCAGAAGAACAATGGAGCACCAACAACGGGTTAAAGGTATGTATAGGCACGGATGCAGAAGACCAATGGACCATCAGCCTAGCAAAGCATTCGTGCTCTGTTTTTTGGCCAGAATCTGTTTCTAGATCATCATTATTACTTGCTGCTTTTGACGCATCTCATATATTTCTTGCTCATCGAATGTACTCATCATTTACCTGGAGATGGTCCGCCATAGATGATGTACTATTCAAGAATACAAGGCATCTAACTGATGCAATATTTGAGTGATAAAAAGTATACTAAGTTGTTTCTCAGATTCATGAGCACGTAGTGGTTTATTTTTTATTCATTGCAACACATGAACGCTTTGCTAGTCAAGGCAGAAGTGAGACTCGGATCTGTGTGGGTGGGTTCACGACCTTGTGCACCCACCGCTTGATCCTGCACCCAAGGAGAGTTCTCCAAGGTAAAAGAGTTCGAACGAGATTATCCCATCACAATTCAGTCATGCAGTATATATTATTATTGGGAACAAACACCTTCCATAATGTTCATAGTTTTGACGAACACGCGATAATTTTTCCTTTTTCTGTTTTAAGATGCAAGGGACAAGACTCATTACCGCACTTTCTAAATCAAGGTAGAAGTGAGACTCGGATCGGGTGGGCAGATTCACAACCTTGTGCACCCACCGCTGGATCCTGCACCCAAGGAGAGTTCTCCACAAAGAACAATTCGATTACCTGACATCCTAATGCTACCCATATAAACTTTAGAAAATGAAACAACTAACAGAAGCTTCCGCACATAATAATTATAAGTAATTCAGCAACGAACTGGACCTTTGTCAGAAGGGTGTGAAGACAATCCTTCCTTTTCAAGTATATCCTCCAACTCCTTTATCAAACAAGCCTCGTGCTTGCTCTCCGGGGCCTGCTTTGCCCTCCGATACACAGAAGGTGGCACACTAGTTTAAGAAAACACATTAGTAAAATTCGTTATTTCAAAATGCATCAACTTGCATTCAGGTATCCAAAGTAAGGATTACCTCATTCCACAAGATTTTATTACTGACTTAAGACGTTCTACTCGTTTGCCATGGGCTGGAGCTGCCTGTTGTTTTTGTGCAAATCAAAATATAAAAACGGTAAAGCTAATATATTGAGAGAACAAGTATTCCAGAACCCAACATGAAAAACAAATAAAAACCTTCTTATCATCCACAGCAGATGAAAGGGGATTATCTTCTGCAGAATTTTGACCTTGATCTTTATCACTTTTATAGTCTCTTTTTGCAACATTTTCAACCTTGAGAGTTGACAATTTTTTCTGTTGTTTTATAGATTTGCCTTTTTCAGCCCCCCTCTTTTTTGGCCTTATATCCTCATCACTGTCTTCCTTCTCACTATGACTATTATTTAGTTCATAGGTATCAGAGTCTTGACGAGCTCTTTTAGAGCCTTTACTTATTTTCTGACCAGCATCCTTCCGAGCCTCCTGTTTACTATGATCCATTGTTCCATTTTCAGGTTCTTGCAAAACCTATCATACAGAAAAATAAGAGAAACACAGTCAAAAAAGTCTTTCTAAGCTAAAGCTAATTCAAGCATCACACCACATGAGCTAAGCAAATAGACACGTTTCTAATGCACATTTAAAACTTACTCTATCTAACTCTTTGGTAATAAAATCCTTAAAAGCATCCAAAGCTTTCTTCTCAAGTTTGAGGTCTTCTTCTAAAGTCCGTCGAACTCCGAGTAGAGTAAGAGTTCTGCATTGCTTCATTTTGTGAATACATGCTGAATAATCAAACACGCTACAAACAGGTAAAATGGATGTTGGAATGTTCTGTAAAAAATCACTTGTGCTCTCCTCGTTTAGATTTAATCCAGACTCCAGCATTCAAACCAAAATCAAGTAAAATACAAACCTACATACTTTTGGCAAGATAAAATAGACATGCCTAGAAAGTATGAAAAAATCTGAAGCATAATTAGAACAAGACATGTTGAAGTGTATAATTAAACTCGATATAAAATTTCTCGTACATTAATAGTCAGTACCTAATAATTCATTTTAAGATGAGTACTTTATAATGCAATCAATCTTTACAATTAAATGGGAGTTGGTATGTTCGCTTCCTTGCCTCCACAGTTTTCCTCCCTCCTATGATTCCCTCCCCCACCTTCTCCGTTCCGATTTTTTTTCTCCTGCCTTTTTTTACGCATGAAATAGGTTTCCCCTCCATTGGGTTTTTAATCCCTCATGAGTCGGACGGCTCCCTCTCACCTCTTCCCACTCGAGCGACCCAACCCTCCTGCCTATGGCGTACCCTAGATGGCCGCCGCCGACGACAGCTCCTCCCTCGCCCTCAATCCCGCTCAGAGCAAGTCAGACGAGGTGGTGACCTCCGCGGCTGCTCCTCCCCCAAACCCCTCCCCAGCCGTAAAGCCTAAGGCGGCTAGAAATCGAGGGGTACCCCGTGGAACGCATCTCCATCGGCTGACTGGAGACCTGCATCATCTTGCCGACACTGAGCCTCGCCTTCGACATAGGCTGGTGCTCGCAGCGTGCCATGTCGAGCAGCCTTTCATGTATGTTGCAACGTGCCGGGGTTCTACAGGCTGCACCCACCCGCCATCTTCGTCCCCAAGTACCTCAGGGAGCTCTCCTATGGTGAGCTGCTCGGATGTATTGCCAATGTGGTGAGCTGCTCGGATGTGTGCCATTATCTCTCCTGCTTGCATCGCATGCTTTGATCTTTTTTGGAGTTCTTTAGTTTGATCAGATTTCTTACTTAGATTTGTGTAGGCCATGTAGAAGGCCATCATCAGGAAGGCTGGAAGGGTAAGGATCTAGAGGCCATGCCGGGTTTCATATAGGTTAGTTTCGAGGAAACGTGGAAAAGCAAAACAAGGATACCACATTGATTTATAAATTAGATCACTGTGGAGCTCAATCGAAAGGGAAAACGGGATTTATAGCAACAAGGCAGAGTGGGGATTCGGTTTTTGATGATTAGTAGCGAGATCTATCAATGCAAGAGATGGATTTGGATGGGGCAGTGGGTTTGCTCAGGAGGAGGTGAGAGAAGCACGTAGGTAGAAGAACCTTCAGATGATGGTGAGACTGCTGATTCAACCCTTAATTTGGTTGGCCCTATTTTGTTTGGGCCTTTCATGTGCATGTATGCAACCATTTATTTGTGCAAAACTATGCTTGCCCTTGTTCACTAGATATGGTCAATCCGTAGGTTTAGTGATCCGATTATGGGGCTTTTATTATGGCACCAAATTGTGCCTGAAATTTTGCTGGCCTCCTATTCTCGCTCTGAATATGTGAATCACATGACATTTTATTCCACAGTATGTTCTCTAATTACATCAGAAATGGTGAATCATGAGAAATGTTACTCTAACCAGGGCAAAGAATTGATACATGTTAAAATTTGATCAATTTAGGATTCAATGCCGAAGTGAATATGGTGTGAATGCCAGGCATATGAATAGGCACAACTACTTAAATGTTGCTATCCTGCTGGTTGAGAACTTGAGATTGCTCATTTTGCTCCTTGGAAGAGTTAAGCTCCAACAATGGAGTGGCAGAGAGAACGTACCACTGGCATCACCTTGCTGAGTGCTTGCTTTCATGTCGCAATCTCACTTTTAGGCATTTCATAGCCATAGAATAAATTGGAGATGTTATGCTCAGTACACCAAATGGTGTTCCTAGGTAATGCACTGTATGAAACTAACTTTTGTCTTTAAGAGTATGCAACTATGCACTGAAATGCTATGGATGATTTTTATCTTTATGGTGCTCATAACAGACTTTCATTTTGGATTTGTATGCTTGACATATGGTAATTTTCCCTCTGTAGGTACAAGTGATACGTGTGATTGGCAATGGACCAGAACACTTGAGGGTTGAACAACCCTGATAGGCATTATTTTTCTGTATGGCTTTAGGCAAACAAAAGCAAGGTTGTTGATGGTGACGATGCTAAGAAGAGGTATACTGGGCAGCTAAAGGGAAAGGATGGCGCCTCTGAGCCTATAGTGGACACACAATATTTGTTTCATGATAAGTGTATATCCGTTGTTTTAATCCAGCTGGGCTGTTATTTATCGCCATCTTCCATAAAATTGACTGTAGGTGTTCCACTTGCTTTCTGACCATGTTTGCACCACAACAATGCCACACTTATCCACGCATTTAGGGCTTGGGCGCCCCCACAGTGTTATTAGTGTACCAGGAGGAGCCTAGCAGTTTAGGGCGGAGGAGTTCTCTGGTGTGAGCTATGAACAGGAGATATTTTTATACATGGATAAGCGAGTTAAGTGTGAGTGGCCATATTAATTTAGCTGATATTTATCTTCGAGGTAACTTGCAAGAGAGCTAATTTACATCTTGTGTTGTGGTGTTTGCCTATAAATCTTTTATGATGTACATGTTGCAAACTTGATAAACATCAGACTGATCGCTAATTAACATGAACATGATTCATTCTTTTTCTCCTTGATTCTTCACGTCATAGTTGTAGCTGCACAGATCATATTATTCTTATGTACGAACAAGCAGAAAAGTAGGTTATAATTCACCACCCAGTGCTAGGCGTTGATTGAGTTGCTTTTTTGTTTCAGATCTTAACAGCGGAGAGACAGTGCGATGGAAGTGGAGCTAGAGATTGAGCCTAGGATTAAGGCATTAAGCAGAAGCGTAATGAAGCCCATCATACATTAGGGCAGAGCTGGAGATAAGGCCATTTTTTGCTGCCTTGCCTTCGTCGCTGCGATGGAATATGGGCATGTTTTGGTATCCCAAGTCACTATCTTCACCTTATATTTAAGATATTTGACTACCGAGTCGCTGGCATTGGCAGTTAAAATACATTGTGTAGGTTACTTTGTCTGGTCTACTAGAATACAAGGAGACACCAAGGTTGAATCAGCCAGGGAGGAGCTAACAATATGCCCCGAATCAGAATGGTATTGGTCAAAAAGTTCGTCAGTCTTAGCCGCTTCTTATGAATACATTAGTTAAAGTTCGTATTAGTGTCATTTTGGAGTACTAAATTTGTAGGAATGATATAACAGTTTCAATTAGACTAATTTATTGTAGTTTTATTTTATCAATAGATGTAGGAGTTTCTTACCTCTATGTTTTTTTATCGAAGATTAAGATGTCCGGTATTATATCCATTGTCTACTTAGCAGGATATCTTTTGAACAAAAAATCTACGAAACTTGCACATGTATCGTGGTCAAAATCTGTGAAGTAGAATTAATGACCTTTTGACCAAATGTTCAATTTCCGTATGTTTGTCGCCCGTGGCAACGCACGGGTATTATGCTAGTTATTATCAGAAATGCTTGATAAAAGACCTGTCTTATAGCTTTCAATGGATCAATTATGCACTTAATAGTCTGTTATTATCACTGTTCCTAATAAATAATCAGATCACTGCAAACAACTAAATCTGGTTGACCTTTTCAAGTTCCCATGTTAAGTTTCCACCAGCTGTGACACTACACTGCCCACATGCCCTATAAATTATGCACTGCATATACAAGTTCCAACTGACAGTAATATTGCCTGTTTCGGAAATAAATCTTTGTAGCATGACAATGTGCAACATAACTGTTTACCACCCATGAAGCATTATCTTTTACTGGTCATGGGAAGAGAAAACTGTATCTCCAATATGAACCCCCCCCTAGATATTACATGATGCTATGGAATTACGAAATAATGTCTTCCAACTAAAATAATCATCAGGTCACAAATGGAATGGTTGACCCCTTTTTACTTTCTACAGGCTCCCAGAAGCAAATTTTACAATTTTAAATTATCACGTTCACGCCAATACTTCCGACGGCATATGTGCTTATGTCACGAGGTATATGCTTATACTCCAGCGAGATATTAGTAATTGTTGGCCATCGCAAGGCTTTCGAAACAGTAACAACATAGATTAACAATGACAGGTTAAGGACACATACTCTGAGTTCTCTCTAAAATAGGAAGCCCTTTTGCCGATAGCTTTCTTTATCATAGCTTCAGTGATATCACTACCAGAACTGTGATTTTTCACCCCCTCCGGGTCTTTATCGGTTTCACTAGATCTTGCCCCCTGCTCATCAGAATTGGAGGAGATTTTGTTTGAGCCCAACATTGGTTGGGCATCTTCTGATAAGTTATCCACTTTAGCTTCAGCCCTCTCTGATGCATTATCAGTATTCTCATTGTCACAACCAGAAAACACCTGGTATCGTGCACAACGGATAGTAAAAGTGAGCATTACAGAAAGCTGAGTAAATAATATGTGATGAATACAAACCTAGCAGGTTCTATCTGAAATTAAGAAATACTCCCTCCATTTTTATTTACTCCGCATATTAGGTTTGTCTAAAGTCAAACTTTATATACTTTCAACAAGTTTGTAGAAAAATATATTAACATATACACCACCAAATATATATCATTGGATTCATCATTGCATATATTTTCACATCATATAAATTTGTTACTGTAAATGTCTATGTTTATAAAGCGGTAAAGCGAAGCGAGGCGCTGGGGGGGCGCCTCACTGCTTAAGCGCTAAAGCGTAAAGCGAGGCGACGCCTTAGACAGTTGTGAACAAATACCATACATAAATACATAATATAACAATTAAATACGAAAAATAGAAAGAAGATGACCCATTAGTAATTGGGCCGGCCCAGCTAGTGCCATTTTCTCTCCCATTGTCAAGAGCCACTGGATGCTACAGATATTAATTTACACCGTCAAACTCAAGCCCCTATCTCTCTGCCCTAACTCACGAAGCTGTGACCAAGCCGCCGCCAATCAGATTCAGTCCTCACATCCACACGATGGATCTCTCACGGTCTCAACTCCCCCGCAGCAGCTCTCTTGCCACCGGCCCTCCTCCCAACGCTCTCCTCTTGCTGCTGCTGTTGCGCTGCAACGGGGGATGCAGCAGCGGCGGCGGCGGCGGCGGCGCAGCAGCAGCAGCGAGGCAGCACAGCAGCAGCAGCACGGTGGCTGGAGGGTCCTCCAAATCCAGCGCCGCTTCAAGTCTTTCTGTTCCCGCCGTTCTGTTCCCGCGCGTGGATTGAAACTAGTTCGATTCTCTCTCTCCCCTCCTCGTAACTGTTGGCGCGCGAGCCTTTCTGTTCCCGCGTGCGGGACTCTGTTTCTCGCCTGAAGCCCTCTGTTCCCCTGTCTTAGGCGTCTGGATTTGTCCAAGGCGGACAGAATGGTGCCTAGGCGGACGACTTAGACGCCCTAGGAACTAAGGCGGACGCCTCAGTCATGTGTCTAAGGCGAGCTGGACGCCTTGAGCCTGGAGGGCGCTCTGACGCTTAAGCGACGCTTTAGGGATGCTTTACAAACAGAGGTAAATGTTCATATTGTTTTCTATAAATTTGGTCAAACTTTATAAAGTTTGACTTCAGTCAAAGTTATTATGCAGAGTAAATAAAAACGGAGGGAGTAAAAATACTTCTGCCTCCATTCCAAATTAAATGAAGTTCTACCTATGTCCGAAGTCAAACTTCTTTTTACCAAGTCTACAGAAAAATACATCCACATATACAAAACAAAATTAATTTAGTAGATCCATCATAAAATATATTTCCGTACTATATATATTTGATGTTGTAAAATATCGGCACAATTTCCTGTAGACTTGGGATAAAACTAGTAATTTAATAATTTGGAATGGAGGGAGTATTATACTAATGGAACTAATTTTCTAAACTTCCAAACAAAACTTAAGGGAACTAACATCTGAACTATCACAATATTTTATATATGATTAAAGTTCCCCAGTTACAAAGTCTGAGCGCAGAAATTTTGAGTTCAACAACGAATTGATCAAAATCATGGACACAAAGGTTTAACAGTTGAAAGTAACAACATATTAGCTATACAACTGCAATTAAATTTATCTCGCAAGTACATACTGCACCTCATCATTCATTTCTCACTTATTAACTTCTCATATGAATTATAATGTCTAAATATCCTCCTGACTCCTGCTCATTGATATTCAATAGAAAAAGATGATCTCCATGCATTTAAGTTAAGCAGATTTCATTCTCAGTGACAAGTCATCTGATATGGCATAAAAACTACTGCTTATTACTGCATGGCCTAGAGTGCTTAGCCATGCGTGTATCAAAAAATTGGAATTAGTCCTGCAATCGAACCAATACTAGTCATAGGTACAGGTTAATGGACTCAAGTGCTTGTTCTACGGCGTGCGTGTTATATCAAGTAAATGTTATTATGTTGTCTTCACAAAATATTAAATACATTATGGGTACTCAGTTTTCACATTCATATGAATAGTCAAATTATTATCTTGAAGATAATCAGTCAACTTTGCATTACAAAAGAAGATAAATTAATCAACTACAATGCCTACTTTTTTTAAATAAACTTGATTAAATCGGAGACAATCGTTCATGCTTACTTTTGTAGCAAGACATAACAATTTTTGGAATAAGACAAAAAATTGCAGTGCTCTGAAGAGAGTAGGAGCTAGGCAGGCGGCAGGTTGGCACCTACAGCCTACTAAGGACTAGGCAGGAACAGTCTACAATTCCGAGATAAATAACTTCATTTTCTTAGTCAAAAGATAAGCCAATCTGCAGAATACACTATTTGCAAAATAATCAGTGCTAGCTTCTTAGCAAATAAACATACAATTAACCTTCCATGCAGTCAAAAACAATAAAGGCCATGCATACCTTTATATAATTCAGCCCAATAGCTTCTGTAAATATTAGAAGTAACGTTTAACAAAGCTAAGATAAAATATCGTTAAAATAAGGAACCGTTAATTGCACTTGTGGTATTTTCTCCATGTTAATTATTGCATCATCGGAAAGCCCATGTACATTATCATCCATCATACCTTGTCTACACATTGCTTAATGAACTTTTTATGAGGATCAAGTGAATTTATCTTCAAATCCTTGTCTTTCTCCAATGTTCTCCTCACACCTTCAAGAGTCAAGGAGCTGAAAAAGGGAAATATCGGTGTTATATTCTTCTTCGTTGACCAAGCTAAATAAGAGGGCACAAATCGTCCAAAATTCCTTAAGGAAGGAAGAAGAAAACACTGGCCTCTACTTCTAGACTAGAAAGCATAGATGGATGGTACTACCCGACGCATCCAGGTCTACAGAAACACCTTAAGTGTCATGATCCCTTCGAGTGCCGCCTGCTCACAAGAAACCTGCTTCCTAGCCCTTACTAACCTTTAATAGCTGCATCTGGTATAGCACATGGAACAGCTTTGTAGAACACCACGGAGAGGAAGAACCAACCATGCACATTGCATTACAGGACACCAAGGTCCACTCCCTCTGGCTAACACATGTGCCCATACACAGCAATGAAGTGCCCACAAAATCGACAAAGCCAGCAGTACACAGCAATTAACTACCCGCGAGGTTCCAGTTCCCTCTGTCTAAAGGATAAAACCCTAGAGTTTCCTTTCCATCCCCCTTAAGACCTAAATCTTAGGAGCTACAGGTACTGTGCCACATTCTGGACGGACCTGGAATCAACGCAGCCTGTTGCATCTACTTGCCTCGACCACCATCATCGCACAGACTAAATTGAATCCAGACGACCAAAACCCTCTCGGTTCCAGAACAATAGAACATACACAAACGAGCGACAGACTGAAATTCGAACTCCGAAGCTGCCCATCCCCGTCGCCGAAACCCTCGGACAGCAACTCGAGCCGCGCGCCGCGCGTCGCCCAGAGAAAAACCCTAGAAGGCATAGACCCCAACCAACTAGCCCGAGAAGGGGAAACGAGCAGAGGTGGAGAAGGCGCTCACTCAGCCTGCTTCTTGAAGAAGGGGACGCGGGCGCGGAGGGCCTCCATGATCTCCGCCTCCCTCCCTCTTGTAGCCGCGGCGGCGGCGGCGCCATCCGCCTCCATGCAACGGTGGTAGTGATGGTAGACTGGTAGCAGTGAGGACTTCTTTCGGTGGTAACCGCGACTATCCCGCTGCTTCGGTCGTCTGCCTTGATACACACAAAGTTATATTTTTGCAAGGCAACAACCAAGGCCTAGGGTGCGTTCGGAACTTCGGATGCAAAGTATTTTTGCAGTTTTATTTTATTTTATTTTTTAATACCATGGTTTGGTGGAAAAAAACTTCGTATTAAATACTTTCTGCTGTTTGGGCCAAAGGGTCTTTTGGTGACGAGTTCTCAATGGAATCTTGTCTGACGAATGTACTCTGAAAAGACGGCATATAAAGGAAGTTAATACATGCAATGTTTGCCTTACTATGTTGAAAGATATTATGCATGCACTTATCCAGTGTTTTCATACGAAAAGGTTCTGAGACCGGAGCTCCGACTTCGGTGCAATTCTTCATCTGGCTCGCCTCCTTGAACCGCTGCTGGTCCGTTGATCGTCTCACCCGACGTGGTCTGCCGCACGAACCGGCATGCGTGCTATGCTCCCAGGATCCCGAGACGCTCCACCACATCCTCGTGGGTTGCGTCTTTGCACGTATCACCTGGCACGAAATCCTAACCTGGTGCTCTCCGATGACCACTACTCCGGATGGCTCCATGAGCTTCTTCGACTCGCTCTCCTCGGCTATGCTGGCTACACCGGTATCTCGACGACGCGGCCTGGCTACCGTCGCCTCGCTCACGGCTTGGTCCCTTTGGCGGGATCGGAACGCCGTCATCTTCGACAAGATCGCGCCATCTTCTTCAGCACTCATCGCGGCGATCAAAGATGAAGCTCGATCCTGGGCCGCGGCAGGATCTAGAGGAATTAGCCCATGTATCCCTGTAACCTGATTTTCAGCTTTGGGGGCTGAGCAACCCCTTTGTCTTCTGCTCTAACTTGTGCCTTGGCCTCGCCATTCGTGCGTTCGAGGCTATGGCACCACCCTGTACTCTTCTTTCCTCCCCTATCAATGCAATGATACGCTGCTAAACGTATTCGAGAAAAAAACCCATGTTACACCTGGACACATGGGCTCGTGACATTCTATGTGACCCATGTTTCTCATATCAGAAAAGAGCAAAAAATGTTTCAATGATGTGAATGATTTGGATTTCGAATAATAGGTGGACACATGATCGAGAGGGCTTGGATCATGCAGCAGTGCATTGGTTTGAAGGATAAAGAAAACTTGGCTTTTCTTGATGTACCAAAGTAGTAGGTGTCTGTCCTCCCAGGGCATGGCTGGAGACGACATGACCCCCATTTATCTTTATCTTTATCTTTACTATTATAAAAGGGGAGGTTGTGGTCGTCGTAATGGTTACCACCTTTGTACGTCCTTCTATTTGCCTCCCGTGTCTGGTTTTTTCAATACCGAAGCCTATCCACTCTGGTTTATTTACTCGACTAGAATATATACAACTGTTTTTTTCCATGATCGATCCCCAAGACCCCCTCTCTCTACGTGCACCCATGATGTGGTGGTCTCCTCACAACGTGCGGCTCACGACGTGGGGGCCTAGAGGCGCTACTCCTTAGCGACGATCCCCATCGATGTCATCGCCCCATGAGCCATCAACCTGCTTGCCGCCGCCGGACCCGGCATTTCCAAAGCTAGCAACCGATGGCCCATGAGCATGTTGTCCCGATGGTCTCATAGGCTCCCTCCCTCACATCTCCTTCCTTGCCGGATTTCGTTTCTACGATGTTGAAGAGAAAGTAGGATACGGAAGATTGTACGTTGTTTCCCTTGGCGGAGTCCGTACAGCAAGGATGGCCAGGTCAGAGGGAAGGAGCATGACGTCGCTAGCCCTCATGGTTGCCCGTGGAGGCGGTCAACTCGGGCGTTGCAGATGTGGTGACAACAATGACCTCGAGAGTGATAAGCAGGTCAAGTGCGACCTCATCACCTCAAGGAGTAGCACAATGCCGGACTCGGCAAAGGTTGGTTGCAATTTTTTCATGTAACTCACTTTGAAGTATCTTATATATAGTATGTGAACATACTCAAAGTGATAAATTAGTATATATACTACCACATTGTAGTATATAAGACATGGGTGTAGTTACACCCAGTAGTAGGATGTATTTTCCCTATATATATATATATCCCTCTCTCTCTCTCTCTCTCTCTCTCTCTCTCTCTCTCTCTGCGCGCCTCGCATAATTGATGCTCTTGTCTGCTGGCCCTCTCCCACGATCGATGGCCAAGGTGAAGTGTTGCAAGCTGCGCGTGTAGGGATAACGGACACTGGTGGAGCCGTGGAGGAAGAGAATCTACAAGGACGACATGGTGCTCTAGGTTCTTGCTATTTGTGTACAACTTTCCTCTTTCTCTGCGGTTACTTGTCCATGTTCATACCCATAGATTTTACTATGTAATTTATTTTGTTTCCTTTTTGCATCGACATGCATGTCTTTGTGTTAAGCTACTTTAAACCCTTGCCTTTAGGTCGCCCCAATTATGATGCTCGAAATTATTTTTGCATGTGATTAGGATTATCTTGCCATATTTTCCTTTAGAGCAATACACAATAGCTTCAATTCATCAATGTAATGTAGGCATGTATTCCGTATATAGTCATACGTGCTTATAGTAAGAACTTGCATGACATCTTTTGTCCTACCCTCCAGTGGCAGTAGGGCCCATAAGGAAACTAAGGGATATTAAGGCCTCCTTTTAATAGAGAACCGGAACAAAGCATTAACACATGGTGAATACATGAACTCCTCGAATTACAGTCATCCCCGGAGAGTATCCCACACAATTGTCACTATGGGGTCTACGGATCCGAACAATAACAAGTGCATATGACAAGCGGATAGGATCAAGAACTCAAATATATTCATGAAAACATAAAGGTTCAGATCTGAAATCATGGCACTCGGGCCCTAGTGACAAACATTAAGCATAGCAAAGTCATAGAAACATCAATCTCAGAACATAGTGGATACTAGGGATCAAGCCCTAACAAATTGACTCGATTACATGATAAATCTCATCCAACCCATCACCGTCCAGCAAGCCTACGAAGAATTTACTCACTCCCAGTGGTGAGCATCATGAAATTGGTGATGGAGGATAGTTGATGATGACGACGGCGTCGAATCCCCCTCTCCGGAGCCCCGAACGGACTCCAGATCAGCCCTCCCGATGAAGAACAGGAGGTGGCGGCGGCTCCGTATCGTAAAATGCGATGATTCTTTCTCTCTGATTTTTTCTCCATGAATAGGTATATATAGCATTGGAATTAGGTCAATTGGAGTTTCCAGGGGCCCACAAGCCTGCTAGGCGCGCCCTGGGTGTGGGCGCGCCCCCTGGGCTTGTGGCGCCTGGGTGGCTCCCCTCCAGTGGATCTTTTCGCCAGTATTTTTTAGATATTATGAAATAATTCTCCATAAATTTTTAGGTCTATCTGAGAACTTTTATTTCTGTACAAAAATAACACCATGGCAATTCTGCTGAAAACAGCGTCAGTCCGGGTTAGTTCCATTCAAATCATGCAAATTAGAGTCCCAAACCAGAGCAAAATTTTATGTTTGAACGCCGTCGCCATTGCCGGTGCTCCAACCTCCGTGGCCTAGCTTGCTCCTACTGCTGTGGCTCCTGTCAAGGCCGAACGAGCACGCCAGCGTGCTCAGGGGCTCCCCCCTGATGCTCCCTATCGCTTTAGATCGCGCGCAAACGAGCCGAGGCGACGTTTTTGTCGAGCCCCGATTCCCGCTGCCGCCTGTTGCCGTCGCCACCGTCGTTCTAGGTCGTCTCCGGCCACGTTCTTGGCATGAATGAACTCATGACGGAACGGCCAATCGAACGGTACCCGCGGCACTCGTTTTGGTCCACCGTAGCCAAATCCCGCAGCCAGCCCGTGCCCTCCGCCACTAAAATTGGTCGCCGGTATCGTCTCCGGCGCCGCCCGCTGACCTGGCCGCCACTTGGACCCGCCTGGGTCACTGGCCGATGGGCCCCGCAGCCCAGTTGATTTCGTTGACTCGGGTCAACGCGCTGACTGGGCTGGTCTAGTCACTGGCCAGTGGGCCCCATTGACTGGTCAGCTGGTCAGTTGACCGCTGACGCAATGATGACGCCATGATGATGTCATATTCCTTTTCTGCTGATTTTGGTAATTAAAATAATAGCAGAAAATCCATTAAACTTTGAAAAATCATAGAAAATAAACCGTAGCTTGGATGAAAAAGTTTTCTACATGAAAGTTGATCAGAAAAATCCAACGAATCCGAATATGTCATCTGCATGCATGTTAGAATCCTCTAAATAGTAGAGCCTGTAACTTTAAGCCTGTTTCTGGTAGATGAATAGTGCCTAAATTCCGGATAATAATTCCAGTTTAATTCCTAGGTTAACTAAAATTGCTTAGAGATGCATTAGGTTACTCATGCATTGCATATTGCCATGACATGCTTTGTGATTGCATTTGTATGCTTTGTATTTATTTGTTTCCTCCCCCTCTTCTCTCCGATAGACTTCGAGACCGCTGATGATCCGGTGATCGTCTACTTCATTGAAGATCCATTTCTGTCTGCAGGGCAACCAGGCAAGCAAAACCCCCTTGATCATTCCTATATCGCCTATTCTCTCTCTCCCATGCTTGCATTAGAATTTGCTACTGTAAATGATTGCTCCTATTCTGATGCATAGCCTGTTTTTGTAAACTGTTGTTGATACCTTACCTGCTATCCTAAATGCTTAGTATAGATTGGTTAGTGATCCATCAGTGACCCTCACCCTTGTCCTTGTTGCCCCGCTTTATTACCGGTGCCCCGATCCATGTGATCGATGTTCAGAGACCGACACAGCACCGCGCACCCCTTAGTTGTCTGACCCTGTAGAGCTACTATCGAGTGCCGAGGGTGATACCTCCTACATCACTCCTGATGATATGTCTGTAGCATAGCTAGTCGGTTGTGGGTTACCGAGGGTGATTCCCCTTTCACCACCTCCTATGATGCCTCTGTCGTACAGCCCCTCAAGTGTGAACCCTTCGAGTGTGATTCCTCCAAGTTCACCTTGACGATTACATCGAGTAGGAATCCAACGAGGGTGATTCCTCAGATTCCTCCTTGATGTTATGGACACATGGTTACCTTGAGTTTACGTCTATCCCCTGTTGAAGTCTGTTCGACCCCGAGGGGTACCCGCAAGAGATGTGAAGTCGGGTTGACTGAGAGGGTACCCGCGAGATAATTACATGGCGCGGCCGGGCAGGCAGACCGTCCCAGGAGAAGGATGGGCCTGGCCCTTGCCGCAAGTCCACGAGACGGGGCGACGGGACCACAGATCGTGGATCACTGCTCGTCACCGCGAGCTCTCAATACACTAAGGGTTTCGATATGTGTTCTGAGTAGGCCTTTAGCCTTTTCGCACTAACCACCACGTGGGTTAGCACTCATCGTCGTATAATTCTTTCGAAAGCTCTGTCAGATGTCCAGTTCAGCATTGCGGCCGGGACGGACCGGCGCCATCCAAGACAGGGGTGGTGCCTGGCTTCACCCTGCACGCAACGACCCGGAGTGCAAAGGGTGATGGGCCCAAGACCCCTGAGCACTTAGGATGTAGACCGGCGGGGACCTCTCTGCGGAGCCTAGGTAGGACTATGGCGTGTCGATCAGCCGAGGCCGAGCATGACCAGAAAAAGTGTGTCCGGCCAGAGTTAATCGAGCGTGTTGGGTAAGTTGGTGCACCCCTGCAGGGAAATTATCTATTCAAATAGCCGTGTCCACGGTAATAGGACGCTCAGTGTTGTATCCCCATCTACTACAACTTGAACTGGATACTTGTGTTACTTAATAATTTGATAGCTCCGGGATTGCTTTCTCGCAGGGAGTCGAGGAAGGATCTCTGGGCATTGCTACTATTACTTACTATTATATGTTATGATACTAATCTGCACTCTTCTAATGCTGCAAGACGCCGAAGATGCTAGTCTTCGATAGGCTAGGCCTTCCCCACTATTCTGGCATTTCTGCAGTATAGTCCACAGATACAGCCCCTTCCCTTTGAAACCGATGCATACTTAGCATAGTTCTGATGTAAGTCTTGCGAGTACTTTGGATGAGTACTCATGGTTGCTTTGCTACCTCTTTTTCTCCATACCCGATTGCTCTGATCAGATAATGGAGCCCCGGAGCCAGCTGAACCCGTCGAAGACTACTACTACCCCTCTGACGGCGCCTACTGCTACGTGGAGACCGACGACCAGGAGTAGTTTAGGAGGCTCCCAGGCAGGAGGCCTGCGCCTTTTTGATCTAGATGTCGTAATTTTGCTCAGCCTTCTTAAGGCATATTTGTCTAACTATGTCTATACTCAGATACAAATGCTTCCACTGATGCTTGTGTAACTTGAGCTTATGTATTCGAGCCCTCGAGGCCCCTGGCTTGTAATATAAAGCTTGTATTATTTTATTTTGTGTCTAGAGTTGTGTTGTGATATCTTCCCGTGAGTCCCTGGGCTTGATCGTGCACATTTGCGTGTATGATTAGTGCACGGTCGAGTCGGGGGCGTCAGAAGTTGGTATTAGAGCCGACTGCATGTAGGAACCCCCTTTCCAACTCCTTGGCCGAAGTTGAGTCTAGTCTTCAAAACTGTTTTACTAACCCTGTTGTGTGGCTTACGGGCCCACAACGCCAATGGATGGGTTTATGATCTTTTATTCCTGTTCCTTACTCTGGGACTCTGATCTCTCTTCTATTCGGGTTAAAGATTTTACTAACGCTAACATTAGGTTCTCGTGATCACATCGACCCGGAGATTTGAATTAACCCTTCTTCGAGTTGAGGGCCAGGTTCTGCTTCACCATGTTCACGGCCTGAAGGATCCTTTTATCGATGGCAACCTGCGTCGTCACCTGCGGATTCCTCGCTCCAGTAGTTTTCTCCGGCGTTGATGTAGCCTTTGTTATGTCTCGTTGTTATATCTCTCCACCGCGTGCCTGCGTGTCACCTAGTTTTGTCTTGTTGCGAGTGTTTCCGAACTCGTGCTGTCCATTTGTATCCAACTCTGTGCATGGATTTGTATGTCTTTAATGACTACTGATATGTATCTAATGCACTTCTTGTTCATTACTCATGTTACATCATGAATGACCCCATTCATTTGTAGTTGTTCTTGCTAAACTGCCCCTGTTGTTTTTAGTAGGATGGCTGACGATCCTCCGCCTCCACCCTATATTGCCGCAATGATGCAGCAGTTTGAACTGAACCGTCAGCTCAATGAGAGTCTGGAAAATCAATTAGAACACAACAATGCTCGTCAGGAGCCGGGCCCGATCTCATTTTAAGATTTCGTGCGCCTCAACCCGTCTATTTTTCGCAACTCCACCAATCCTATGGATGCTGATGATTGGCTTCGTGACATCCTGTTTGAGATGGAGTGAGCTAATGTTACCCCTGACAGTTACGTCACCTTTGTGGCATTTCACCTGAAAGGTCCAGCTGCTCAATGGTGGGAAAGTCACAAGGGTATGCTGCCTACTGGAACAGTAACCACTTGGCAGGAATTTCAGTTAGCCTTTCATGCACGGCACATTCCTCAAGGTCTGATGGACCAGAAGAAGGAGTTCCGCAAACTCACACAGGGCAAAATGACTGTGGATGAATATCAGAGGAAATTTCTTGAATTAACCCGCTATGCTGAAGATGACGTCTGCACTGACGCACGCAAGCAAGAGCAATTCCGTGAAGGACTGTGTCCTGATATAAAGCTCGCACTTGTTGTCCATGATTGCACGGACTTTGTGGCGCTTGTCAGCCAAGATTTCCGACCTAAAACTGGTCTGACTGAGTACCAGGAGTCGCTCAAGCGTACTCGAGATGCTGGCCCATCCCCGGGTCAGCCTGCTCAGAAACGTCAAGTCTGGATTCCGCACCATGTTTGTCACCGACCTGCTCCAACACCAAGGCCGTCTTATGTTGCACCGCATCTGCCTGCGCCACCGAGACAGCTCAGAATTCAAGATGACAAACCAACTGTTATGGCTCCTTTACCCAATGATGGCTTATGCCGCAAGTGTGGACATCCAGGACACCTTACTCTCAACTGTCACTAGGACCAGCCTCAGAGTGCACCACGTCCTCCTGATGGTCGTGGGAAGGGCCATCGAACCCATCATTCCAGAAATCATAAGGCCAGGCCGCCTGCTATGGGTCGCGGCTAGGTCACTCATGTCAAAATGGAAGAAGTTCGTGAGGCCCCTAAAATCGTGGTGTGTACTCTTCCAGTTAATTCAGTTGTAGCTTCTGTTCTCTTTGATTCCGGGGCATCACATTCCTTTGTGTCTCAACAATTTGCTCAGCTGCATGAACTACCTCTAGAGTTGTTGCCCACCCCATTAGAGATTATCACTCCCCGTTCTAGATGGCAAACCAAGATGGTAAGTCACAACAATCAGATCAGAATTGAAGGGTTGATGTTCCCTGTTTCCCTCATTGCTCTCGGACCTTCCAACATAGACATCATTCTCGGTATGGACTGGTTGACAGCCCATAATGCTTTCATCGATTGTGCTGCTAAGAATGTCCAACTTACACATCCTTCTGGCCAGACAATCCAATACTCAGTCTGAACAGCTCAGAATGCCGAGAACCAGATATATGCTCTGAATGCATTGAATGCTTCACCTCTTGAGGGAATAGAGAATGTTCCAGGTGTTCGTGACTTTCAAGATGTCTTTCCAGAAGAACTTCCAGGAGTACCCCCTATTAGAGCTGTCGAGTTTGTTATCGGCTTGAAACCAGGCACTACCCCTATTGCGAAGCGTCCATACAAGATGCCGCCGCATGAATTCCTTGAACTTAAGGAGGAAATCTACAAATCACTTCGTAAGGGTTTCATTCATCCAAGTTCTTCTGCTTGGGGAGCACCTTCTCTCTTTGTTAAGAAGAAGGATGGAACAAATCGGTTGGTTCAAGATTACCGACCTATCAACCAGGCAACAATTTAGAACAAGTATCCGCTTCCCAGAATCAACGATCGGTATGATCAACTTGCTGGTTCATCAGTATTCTCTAAACTCGACTTGAGATTGGGTTATCACCAGATCCGAGTCCGCGAAGAGGATATTCCGAAGACTGCTTTCGTTACTCGATATGGCTCATATGAGTACATTATCATGTCTTTCGGCTTAACTAATGCTCTAGCAACGTTTTCCCGCTTGATGATTTATATCTTCATGGATTACCTCAACAAATTCGTCGTGGTTTATCTGGATGATATTCTGGTATATTCCAAGAATAAGGAGGAACATGCCGAACATCTTCGTCTTGTTCTGGAAAAGCTTTGAGAGCATCAACTGTATGCCAAATATTCCAAGTGCGAATTCTGGTTATCCGAAGTGACCTACCTTGGTCATGTGATTTCCAAGGATGGTATTGCTGTCAACCCAGAGCGAGTTCAGGCTATTCTTGACTGGACTCCCCCGAAGAATGTTAAGCAAGTCAGAAGTTTTCTCGGACTCGCAAGCTATTGCCGTAGTTTTGTCGAGAACTTCTCTAAGATTGCCAAGCCTCTGACTGATCTGCTTCACAAAGGCGTTAAGTTTGAGTGGACAGAAAAATGTCAGGAAAGTTTCCAAACACTCAAGTACAAGCTGACATCTGCACCAGTGCTTGCTCCTCCGGATTCTCGCAAGGACTTCGCGATTTATTGTGACGCCTCTCGTCAAGGTTTCGGCTGTGTCCTGATGCAAGAGCGCTAAGTGATTGCTTATGCCTCCCGACAGTTGCATCCTCATGAAGAGAACTACCCAGTTCATGATCTCGAACTTGCTGCAGTTATTTATGCACTGAAGTTATGGCGGCATTACCTTCTTGGTAATCGGTGCGAGATCTATACGGATCATCAAAGTCTGAAGTATCTATTTACCCAGCCAGACTTGAATCTTCGCCAGCAAAGATGGATGGAAACAATTACAGACTATGACTGCGGTATTACATATACCCCTGGAAAGGCTAATGTTATGGCAGATGCCTTGAGCCGCAAGTCTTATCGCAACAACCTCATGGTTCAGCGAGCTCAACCCATTCTTTATGAAGAACTTTGCAAGTTGAACATTCATATCGTTCCACAGGGTTTTCTCAATACTCTTGTTCTACAGCCAAATCTTGAAAAGGCTGTTAAGTCTACGCAAGCAAAAGACGCTAAAGTTGATCAGATGAAAAGAGATCTTGTCCTTGAAAAGGCTAGAGATTTCTCGCTTGCTGAAGATGGAACGTTATACTTCAGAGATCGCATTGTAGTACCCCGGTTCGAACTTATGACAGACAAAGTTATGAAGGAGGCACATGATACACCACTGTCTATTCATCCGGGTAGTACCAAGATGTATCGCGACCTCCGTCAAAGGTACTGGTGGTCTAAAATGAAACAAGACATTGCTCGATATGTTGCCGAATGTGACGTTTGCTGTCTCGTCAAGGCAGAACATCAGAAACCTGCTGGAATTCTGCAACCGCTGCCTATTCCTGAATGGAAATGGGATAAGGTTCAAATGGACCTCATTACTGGCCTTCCCAATTCATAGAAAGGTCACGATGCAATTCTTGTCGTCATCGATCAACTCTCCAAAGTTGCACATTTTCTGCCAGTCAAGGAGACGATCACTGTTAGTCAGTTAGCAGATTTGTATATCTCCAGAATTGTGACACTCCACGGTATTCCGAAGGAGATCAGTTTAGACCGTGGCAGCCTTTTCACCTCAAAGTTCTGGGAAAGTTTCCAACAAGCTATGGGAACTCATATAACCTGGAGCTTAGCTTATCACCCCCAGTCCCAAGGCCAAGTTGAGCGAGTT
Source organism: Elymus sibiricus (assembly GCA_039707655.1). Classification (NCBI taxonomy): domain Eukaryota; kingdom Viridiplantae; phylum Streptophyta; class Magnoliopsida; order Poales; family Poaceae; genus Elymus; species Elymus sibiricus. The sequence continues at coordinate 181,319,204 of CM077670.1, forward strand.
AATCAAGTGCTGGAAGATATGCTGCATGCTTGTGTCATTTCATTTGGCAAGAAGTGGGAGGAATCTCTCCCATATGCTGAATTCTCATACAACAATAGCTATCAAGCTAGCTTGAAGATGGCCCCCTTCGAGGTATTATATGGACGTAAGTGCTGAACCCCTCTGAATTGGTCAGAAACTGGGGAACGGCCGCTCATTGGTCCGGATATTATCCAACAAGCTGAAGAGCAAGTCCATATCATTTGGGAAAATCTCAAGGCGGCCCAGTCTCGCCAGAAGAGCAATTATGATCGTAAACACTGGGGATCGATCTATCAACCTGATGAGCAAGCTTATCTGCGTGTCAATCCTATGAAGGGCACTCACCGTTTCAGAATCAAGGGCAAGTTAGCTCCTCACTACATTGGTCCTTTCCGCATTCTCGCCAGGTGTGGGCTGGTGGCATATAAATTGGAATTTCCACCGCAGTTCTCTCACCTTCACGATGTCTTCCATGTGTCGCAACTTCGCCGTTGCTTCAAGGATCCGCACCGTGCAGTGGATCATGAGATGCTCGAATTGCATGAAGATCTCTCTTATAAGGAGCATCCGATCCGGATACTGGATCAAGCTGAACGTCGGACCCGTCAGAAGACAACCAAATTCCTTAAAGTGCAGTGGTCGAATCATACTAAAGATGAAGCCACTTTGGAACGCGAGGATCATCTTCGTGAAGAATATCCCGATCTTTTCCCTTCCACCTCCTGAATTCTCGGGACGAGAATTTCTTTTAGAGGAGGAGAATTGTAACACCCATGTGTAATGAGCTACAGTAATCCATCATGTTAATGCTAAGTCAAGTTGATTTGCAATGCTTGATCATATTGGATTCATATCTCATTTCAAATTCCACCACTGAATTCAATTCAAATTATGAGTGAAATTTGAAGTTGCACAAAAGTTGCTGAAAAATAGTTCATCTTTTAGCAAAAATTCCCTAACAAATGATTGTTAAGGAAAACAACATCACCCCAATGCTAAAATGGACTATACCAATTAAAACAGTGCCAAATCAGCATATTTAAATGCTATTCCATTTATGAAAAATTCAAATGGATTCAAACCTCTCCCAAACTTTTTGTGGCAGTGCTCAATATTACCTAGTATTTGTTTTGACTAGTTGCACATTTTTCAAAAGTCACTTAATGTGAAAAGAAAATGTAAAACAGCAACAAAAGGGGAAAAACAGAAAAGTAAAATAAGGAAATGGGAAAATACTACTGTGCCTGAGGCCCAAGTGCAACAGAGAGGAGGCCCAGCCCACCGAGGTGTCTTCTACCTGCTCCCGCCTCGCTGTCGTCACCGCCATGGCTGAGCTCGCGCGGCTCCGGCCGTTGGCCGCCATGGCGCCGGGGCAGGTGAGCGAGGCGATAAGGATCAGCCACCCACTCCCCTGGCTCACTCTCTCCCTGCCCCGTCACCTCTTTCTCGCCCTCTCCACCTCGCCTGAACGCATCCGTGGCCGCACCGCCGGAGTAGCCGCGGCCGTCGCCTTCGCCTCGCCTCGCCGAGCTGTTCAGGAGCTCTGCTGGCGTCTTCTACTTCCTCCTCGACCACACATTCGAGTCGGCGGCCACCGCATCGCCCGAATCAAGCCGTCTTCCACCTCAGATCACCGCAGCTCGCCGGCATCGATCCACTCCACTGTGGCTTCTAAACTGTCGCCGGCCTTTCATGAGGCACTAGGTGAGCACGCGCTTGCGTTTCCCCAGATCCCCGCTCGTTCTGCTGCCTCTGGACGCTGTCGCCATTGCCGGTGCTCCCACCAACGCGGCCTAGCTTTCTCCTGCTGCTGTGGCTCCTGTCAAGGCCGAACGAGCACGCCAGCGTGCTCAGGGGCTCCCCCCTGATGCTCCCTATCGCTTTAGATCACGCGCAAACGAGCCGGGGCGACGTTTTCGTCGACCCCGATTCCAGCCGCCGCCTGTTGCCGTCGCCACTGTCGTTCTAGGTCATCTCCGGCCACGTTCTTAGCATGAATGAACTCGCGACGCAACGGCCGATCGAACGGTACCCGCGGCACTCGTTTTGGTCCACCGTAGCCAAATCCCGCCACCAGCCCGTGCCCTCCGCCGCGAAAATTGGTCGCCGGCGTCGTCTCCGGCGCCGCCCGCTGACCTGGCCGCCACGTGGACCCGCCTGGGTCACTGGCCGATGGGCCCCGCAGCCCGGTTGACTCCATTGACTCGGGTTAACGCGTTGACTAGGCTAGTCCAGTCACTGGCCAGTGGGCCCCATTGACTGGTCTGCTGGTCAGTTGACTGCTGACGCAATGATGACGCCATGATGATGTCATATTCCTTTTCTGCCGATTTTGGTAATTAAAATAATAGCAGAAAATCCATTAAACTTTGAAAAATCATAGAAAACAAACCGTAGCTCGGATGAAAAAGTTTTCTACATGAAAGTTGATCAGAAAAATCTAACGAATCCGAATATGTCATCTGCATGCATGTTAGAATCTTCTAAATAGGAGAACCTGTAACTTTAAGCCTGTTTCTGGTAGATGAATGGATGTTCAGCAGGTCGGCCGGATGTCCGGGCTGGGTTGGCCGATTCCCTGATGCGTTCTGTAAGGAGGGGCCGGATTTCCGGGCACGGGCAGGATGTCCAGGGTCGGAGGGCCGGATGTCCGGGGCTGGGCCGGATGTTCGTGGTCCTGGGAACTTGTCAGCTGCGGTTCTGGTGGTGTATTTGAAATCTCCAGGGGCAGGATGTCCGGGCCGTAGGCCGGATGTATGGCTGATGATGGCCCAAAGATGATAGCAAGATGATTGCACGCTAAATGTAGCTATGCAGCGTAAGCGTATCACTACGGTGCACAATGAGCGTGTCCCGGCAATTCTCAAGTCGCTAGTCTCGATGGAAAAGTGACGCAATAGGCTCGGGACGATCAAAGCAATGGCAAGGAAATGTACAATGATGTCGTCGAAGTTACCGTCCTTGCTTACGGTTGTGGTGTCAAAGGGTGAAGAGGTCGTTGTCGATGTCGATTCCGTGGTGATGATGAGTGGCGGTGATGTCAATGTTGAACCGCTCGTAATTAGCCGAAACACCTTAGGCAACGAAAACCGCAACTCAAAATCTGAAACAAAATCGGTCAAAATGGGTTATGGTGGCGGAAGGGTATGGTGGGCAAGGTTATGCGGAAGTTAAGGTGGTGGTTGATGAAGAAGCAACCGTCCCTAAGTAGCCGAAACACCTTTGGAGACTCAAATCACAACTCAAACAATCACAAATGCAATGTGGATCAAAATGGATTAGGTTGCGGAAGTCGGTGGTGGTAATGCGGATGATATGGTAGAGGGCCTAGGCAAAGATGCCAAAATGCACAAAATTTGTGTAACGCCCCGGACACACCCGCCGGTGGTCGTTACTCCTGGCGGGATCTAGGTTGGCCTCACAGATCAATACTAGTCTTTCCTGCGCACTTTGTCCTCACTCATGCGCACCCGGGAGCAACTTCCCGGTCGGTCACCCATCCTGAAATTACTCCAAGCTGAGCACGCTTAACTTTGGAGTTCTGTCCGAATGGGCTCCCGGAAAAGAAGTAATTCCTTATTGATATGAGTAGTCTATCATCCCTATTAAGCCAGGCTATCACAATTTGATAGAGTCAAATGATGGTGGTAGTATTTTTGTGGGATGGTGGATGTCAATAGCTATCCAACGAGCTAAAGAACGTCAAAATCAAACTCCGAATGAATTAGTTATGGTCAAAACGGTGAAGCACTGTCGGCTGAAATCCCAGGGGTCGGACATGCGGGGGTGAGGCCAGATTTCCGGGGCCCAGTGTCCAGAATCGCGTCAGTTTTTGTGCTCCAGGTGCCGGATGGCCCGGATGTCTGGCCCAACGATTCCAGATCTGGATTTGAACTTCGAGACTCGATTTGGGGTGGAAATAGATGATTTTGGGGTCAAAATTGATGGGGGAAAAGAAATTTTTGGATGGATTTCGTGGTGGGGAATCTAGATCCACTTGTCGATGATGTAGGGTAGAACCCTAATGTTGTAGGGTAGAACCCTAAGTGAAGATCTGTTCACACTTGGAGGGGTGGAAAGCGATGAACTCACAAGAACACAAGAGGCAAATCACTCAAACAAACCCAAATCAAAAATCCACTAGAGTAGCATACATGAGATCCACATGAATACATGAACAATCAAGGAAAAGTAGCACAAAGGTAAGGTTCTTCCCATTCCAAAGGAGGTGAGGTCTTGATGATAGTCATCTCCAAGAGGAGGTCTTGATATCCCTTGGGATCTTCTCCTAGGAGGTCTTGATCTCCAAGAGGTGTGGTAGATGAGAAAAGCCCTCTAAAATATATCAAAACATACTTTGCTAAACCTAACAAATGGTCTATCCACAGAATATATAGGAGAAGGGAGGTAGGGGACAAAGTGGGGGCAAAAGAGGAACAAAGTCAACCACCTCGCTGGGAGGGCCGTGCGCACGGGGTAAGTGAGTCCCGTGCGCACGGGGTCCCATGGGCACGGTACACGTCCGTGCGCACGGGGTGCTACAGCGGTCTGGCCCGTGGGCACGGGGTCCCGGAGCCCGTGCGCACGGGGTGTGCGTATCCGGCTACAGAAGCTTTTTGGGTGGCCCGTGGGCACGGGGTCGGGGAAGCCCGTGCGCACGGGGTCGCCTGGGAGGTGCTGTCCAGTCGTGGTTCTTCTCCTCCGTCTTCCTCGTGGCCTTGGCGTGGTTCTCCTTGGACTTGGCGATGGTCCTTAGCTTCTTGGCGGTAGTCTCCTTCATACCTAATGACACACAACGTTTCTTTGTGAGGTAGCATCCAAGTTCCATCCATATCCATATGAAAGTCGTATAGGAGTGACTTCACCTCGTTCTCGATGGCATGTGTCCGAGCTCTTGTCATAGGTCCACTTGGTGCTTGGTGAGTTGGTGAGGTATCCATGGGAATGATCGAAGGATGCTCCGCATCATCTCCCCCCCCCCTTGGGAAAGATCCGCCCTCGGATCAATATCTTCATCACCATGGTAGGGGGATAGATCCTTGACGTTGAAGGTGTCACTCACGTTGTACTTGTCTCGCGGGATGTCGCTCTTGTATGCATTGTCGTTGATGCGTGCTAGAACCTTGAATGGCCCATCAGCGCGAGGTAGAAGCTTTGACATGCGTTTGTTGGGGAAGCGGTCCTTGCGAAGGTGTAACCACACGAGATCTCCGGGGTTGAACACCATGGGGTGCTTGTTTGCGTTGAGCTTGTTGGCGAGGCGTTGTACTTGGCGTTCTATCGTGAGCCTTGTGTCTTCATGCACCTTCTTGATGTATGTTGCTCTTGCGCTTGCGTCCAAGTTTTCTCGCTCTTGTAGTGGTAGCGGTAGGATGTCCAATGGCGACAAAGGGTTGAAGCCATAGACCACTTTGAAGGGACACTTGCCCATGGTAGAGTGTCTTGCTCAATTGTAGGCGTACTCGGCAATCAGTAGGCATTCCTCCCATTCCTTGATGTTCTTCTTGATCAACACGCGAAGTAGTGTAGAGAGCATCCGGTTGGTGACTTCCGTTTGGCCGTCGGTTTGTGGGTGATAGGCCAACGTGAATAGGAGCTTGATCCCGAGCTTGCCACATAGTGTCTTCCAAAAGTAGCTTAGGAACTTGATGTCGCGGTCTGATACAATCGTCTTGGGCATTCCATGAAGGCACAACATTTCCCTACAAAACAAATTTGCAACATGTGAAGCATCGTCGTTCTTGTGACATGGAATGAAATGTGCCATTTTAGAGAAATGGTCAACAAATAAAAATACCCACTCTTTTCCATTTTTTGTTCTAGGCAAGCCAGGCACAAAATCCATACTAATGTCTTCCCATGGATGATATGGTATAGGAAGTGGCATATGTAAACCATGAGATTGAGCTTGTGACTTAGCTTTGCGACATGTGAAGCATCGGTTGGTGTAGCGTGCGACATCGCGAAACATCTTGGGCCAATAGTACTTGTTGGAGAGCGTGGCAAAAGTCTTGTCGCGACCGAAATGTCCCATAAATCCACCGCTGTGAGCCTCGTGCAAAAGCAACAAACGAAGAGAAGTCTTGGGAACACAAAGTTTGTTAGCGCGCATAAGGTATCCATCCTTGATATAATATCGCTCCCAATAAGTGTTAGCAAGACATTTGGCATAAGAAGTTGCAAAAGAATCATCATGCTCATATAAATCTTTAATGTGCTCAAAGCCAATAACATTCAATTCAAGTTGAGTAACTATCATGCACTTGCGTGAAAGAGCGTCTGCTACAACATTTTCCTTTCCCTTGATATATTTGATAATGTAAGGGAAGGACTCAATAAATTCACTCCATTTAGCATGTTGTTTATTCAATTTTGTTTGACCATTAAGGTACTTAAGCGGTTCATGATCGGTATGGATGACAAATTCACGAGGTCGGAGATAATGCTCCCAAACATGCAAGACTCTCACCAAAGCATATTTGTCATAGATGGGATAGTTAAGTTGAGCACTGGAAAGCTTTTCACTAAAATATGCAATGGGTCGCTTTTCTTGCATTAAAACTCCACCTATGCCATTACCACTAGCATCCCAATGCACATCAAATGTTTTCTCAAAGTTTGGTAAGGCATGAATTGGAGCATGTGTAAGGAAATTCTTAAGCTCATGAAATGTGGTATCTGCTACTTGTAGCTTGCGTTGGTATTTTCCCCGAAGAGGAAGGGATGATGCAGCATAGTAGAGAAAAGTATTTCCCTCAGTTATGAAACCAAGGTTATCGAACAAGTAGGAGAATCACGCAACACCTCGTTAGCAGCACCTGCACACAAACAACAAATCCTTGCACCCAACGCAAACGAGGGGTTGTCAATCCCTCGGCGGTCAATTGCAAGACTAAATTGTATGTGATAGATAGATAGATTGACACAAAAATACAAAATAAAATAAATAAAAGAAAATGGCAGCAATATTTTTAGGGTTTTAGTAATATGATTTAGATAGACCCGGGGGCCATAGGTTTCACTAGAGGCTTCTCTCAAGAAAATAGCATACGGTGGGTAGACAAATTACTGTTGGGCAATTGAAAGAAAAGCAAATAATCATGATGATATCCAAGGCAATGATCATGTATATAGGCATCACGTCCGAGACAAGTAGACTGACTCCTGCCTGCATCTACTACTATTACTCCACACATCGACCGCTATCCTGCATGCATCTAGTGTATTAAGTCCATAAAGAACAGAGTAACGCCTTAAGAACGATGACATGATGTAGACAAGATAAACTCACGTGTGAATAAACCCCATCATTTTACACTTAATAGCAATGATACATATGTGACATGTCCCTTTCTGTCACTTGGATTGAGCAACGCAAGATCGAACCCATTACAAAGCACCTCTTCCCATGGCAAGATAAATCAATCTAGTTGGCCAAACCAAATCAATAGATCGGAGAAGAAATACAAGGCTATAATAATCATGCATAAAAGAGTGCAGCAAAAATCAAATAATATTCATGGATAATCTGATCATAAACTCACAATTCACCGGATCCCAACAAACACACCGCAAAAAGTGATTACATCGGATAGAACTCCAAGAACATCGAGGAGAACATTGTATTGAAGATCAAAAAGAGAGAAGAAGCCATCTAGCTACTGCCTATGGACCCGAAGGTCTGTGGTAAACTACTCACACATCATCGGAAGGGCAACAAGGTTGATGTAGAACCCCTCCGTGATCGATTCCCCCCTCCGGCGGAGTACCGGAGAAGGCCTCCAGATGGGATCTCTCTGGAACAGAAACTTGCGGCGGCAGAAAAAGTATTTCGTGGACTCTCCTGAGGGTTTCATATTTTTCCTAAATTAATAGTGGGGGAATTAGGTCAAACGGAGCAAAGGGGGGCCCACGAGGCACCAGTGCGCGCCTGCCCCCCCAGGCACGCCCTGGTGGCTTGTGGCCACCTCCTAGGTCTTCTGGCCCTCTCCCAAAGCTTCTAGTGTTTATCTTGTCCAGAAAAAAAATCTCCAAAAAGTTTCGTGGCATTTGGACTTCGTTTGGTATTGATTTTCTGTAAAACAAAAACAGGGCAGAAAACAGCAACTGGCATTGGGCACTAAGTTAATAGGTTAGTCTCCAAAAATGATATATAATTGCTGTAAATGATTATAAAAACATCCAAGATTGATAATATAACAGCATGGAACAATCAAAAATTATAGATACATTGGAGATGTATCAGCATCCCCAAGCTTAATTCTTGCTCGTCCTCGAGTAGGTAAATGATAAAAACAGAATTTTTGATGTGGAATGCTGCCTATCATATTCATCACATATTCTTTTCTTTTGTAGCATGGACATTGGACTTGAATGATTCAAAGCAATAGTCTATAATATGACATGAAAATATAAATACTCAAGCATGCTAACAAACAACCATGTTTTTCAAAATATCAACGCTAAAGAAAGTTATCCCTAGTCCATTACGCTCAATCATTGATCCATTCATGAAACACACTCAAATATTAGCTACAAACAGTGCACAAGTATGACAATAGTGCTCTCTAGTTGGTGCTTTTGTAAGAGAAGATGGAGACTCAAAGTAAAAATAAAAATTGCATAAAAGTAAATAGATAGGCCCTTCGCAGAGGGAAGGAGAGATTTGCTAATGTGCCAGAGCTCAAAGCTTAAATTAAAGAAATAAAAATATTTTGAGAGGCATGCTTTTCCTGTCAATGAAAACGACTGAGAATTCCTAATATTTTCCATGCTAGACACATCATAGGCGGTTCCCAAACAGAAAGTAAAGTTTATTTCCTTTCCACCATTTCTTCACAATCCATGGCTAGCCGTATCCACGGGTGCCCTTCAAACCAACACTTTCCAAGGAATTTTGTTGTTATTAATTTTTGATTTCATTTTGGGACTGGGCATCCCTATTACCAGCCACTCTCTCGTGCAATGACAAGTGAATAAACACTCATCGTGAGAATAACACACCTAGCATGGAAAATAATGGCCACCCCCTGCCGCTTCATGAGCGGTACGGGCACACAAAACGGAAAAATTATTTTGAAAATTAGAGTTGGCACACGCAAATTTACTTGGAACGGCATTGAAATACCGCATATAGGTAGATATAGTGGACTCATTTGGCACAACTTGGGTTTAAGGATTTTGGATGCACAAGCAGTATTTCCGCTTAGTACAAATGAAGGCTAGCAAAAGATTGAGAAGCAAACAACCAAAAAACGAAAATGGTCATAACCATGCATTGAACATAACTAACACCGAATAATGCACCATAAGTACGATATAATTTCTTTGCATAACTATTGACTTGATGTGCATGCATAGGGAATCACAAACCTTAACACTAATATTCTTACTAAATCACAATTACTCACTAACATGACTCAGATATTATCATTTCGATATCGCAAAACTATTGCAAGGAATCATACTTATCATATCGAATGATCTATATGAAAGTTTTTATTATATCCCTCTTGAATATTCATCACTTTGGGACCAAATTCATATCTTGTGCAAATTACCGTTACTATTATCAACTCTCAAAAGGATATAAGTGAAGCATGAGAGTGCAAGTATTTCTTCAAAATTTTAATCTTATCAATTCTCAAAATAATATAAGTGAAGCATGAGAATTCATTTCTCCAAAATTTAAATCAACTCTCAAAATAATATAAGTGAAGCATACGAGTTTATTTCTTCAAAATATAGCCACACCAAGTGAAGCACTAGAGCAACTGCCTAGCTCAAAAAATTTAAGTGAAGCACATAGAGTATTCTAACAAATTATGATGAACGTGTGGCTCTCTCAAATTGGTGTATCCAGGAAAGATGATTGTGACAACTAAAAAGAAAACAAAGCAAAGACTCATATAATACAAGACGCTCCAAGCAAAACACATATCATGTGACGAATAAAAATATAGCTCCAAGTAAAATTACCGATGGTTGGTAGAAGAAAGAGGGGATGCCTTCCGGGGCATCCCCAAGCTTAGACGCTTGAGTCTTCCTTGAATATTACCTTGGCGTGCCTCGGTGTCGGTTTAAAAACCGGCAGACCTCGGGGTAGGGGGTCTCGAGCTGCGGATCTGGGATCGATGGTAACAGAGACAATGGAGACGATGTTTTACCCAGGTTCGGGCCCTCTTAATGGAGGTAAAACCCTACGTCCTGCTTCTGTTATATTGATGAAGATGTATCGAGTGCATAGTTGATCTACCTCGAGATCGTAATATGAGTCTAACTTCTATGGCTAGGTAGGCAATTGTTGCGTATATATCCCCCCTACGGGCTAAACCCTATGGCTTATATACACTCCAGGGAGGGTACCCAGGGTTACAATGTCGGTATCTAGGAATAAGGCGGCTGGACAAATCTTGAAGTGTACTACAAGTCTTCGACAGAGACAGCATTGATCACGCCTCCCTCGTACAGCTTCCGGAGTCCATCTTGGTAACATACGGGGGTACATCGGCCCAACCGAGGAGACGGGTCGGCCCAGTTAGCACCCCCTAATCTAGGACACCGTCAGTAGCCCCCTAACTGGTCTTCTACGCCGAGGAAGATGGTCGACAGATATCACTTCGGATCCGGAGTCTTTGGCTTGACAGACGAGTTCCACTTTTCATTTCGGATTCTCTTTAACAGGACATCGATATCCGTGGTCCAACCGAGCTTGTACCCTGCCCGAGGGGTGTAAGTACCTTAGCCTCGAAGGCTGGTCGTACAGGTATGAACAATCCAATCCTGCCTGACAACTTTAACGGAGAGGCTCACTCCCTGATGGGTTGAGCAGTTACTGCCTCATCCTCAAATCGCGGTTCGAGGCAACTTGTTTACTGGCACATCCCTTCGAAATAGAGGTCGTGCCCGCTTTCTCAGGGATATCATCAAGATTTTGTTTCCCCCCATATGTTTCAACGGCATTTTTGATAGCGGCCGCGAATTTATCGGCGTAGCAGGGGACTCTTGGCCTTTTATAGGTCTATAAGAACCAAAGGGAGAACAGCGTAACGACGCACGCTCCCATTCCTTCCCTACTACAACGCCGTCTAGCTCCAATGCCCAGATCCAACCAGCACACCCGCCATTTTCGCGAGCTCAGTCTTGTCAACCAGCCATGGCCGACACCCTCAAGGGGCACTGGGGCGGTTCCATGGTGACAGCGGCGACTATCGCCGAGCTGCGTGACGCGGGGTACCTAGCCCCCACCATCGCTGCCCGCGCTCCATCGGCCGACCTACTGGTGCCCGCTCCCAACGCCAGGGAGCGGGTAGTGTTCGTCCCCCACCTCATCCGAGGCCTGGGGTTCCCGCTGCACCCTTTCGTGCGCGGGGTTATGTTCTACTACGGGTTAGACTTCCACCACATGGCCCCCAAATCTATTCTCCACCTCGCCGCTTTCATCACAGTTTGTGAGGCTTTCCTCCGCTGCGAGCCATACTTTGGCCTGTGGCTGAAGCTTTTCGAGATCAAACTGAAATCCAGCGGACAGGATCTCGCGGAGTGCGGGGGAGCCATGATCAGCAAGAATCAGGGGGCCATCTGGTTCAAGGGAACCTTCATCGAAACGGTGAAGGAATGGCAGAGGGAGTGGTTTTATATCACTGAACCTCTTGCCCCTGGTCCTCGGCCGGGCCACCCAAGAAACTCAAGTTCTGGAAGGAGAAGGGCGTTGCTTGGGGGAAGCCAGAAGAGGTGGAGACCCTGATCGACAGGGTCCTGTGGTGGTCCACGTCGGGGAGGGTTGAGCTGGCCGACGTCATCAATGTCATGCTCAATCGCCGTACACTTCCCCTCCAGTTTCAGGCCAAACCGATGTGGGCACAAAAGCCTGAAGACATGGAAAACATCAACACCTTCTGCTGCTCGACCTTGGCCACCATGTGGACAAAGCTCATGAAGCTGGCCAAGGATAAGATCCCCAGGCGGGAGAGGACCGCGGCCTCGAGCACGGCTATGAGGCCCCCCCGGTAAGTAATTTTGCCCTTCAATCTCTGTGCTTTGCTAATTCTGTCGAGGATGAAAGTTTTTACTCGAATCATTGTGTTTTGACATTTTGCAGAAGTGGTCGGCCTGGGTAAAAGGGGTACGATGCCCAGCCCCACTGCCGGAGCAGCCCCCAACTCCCCTACTCTCGGCGCTTCTGACCGAGGAGCCACATGTGGTGGCCTCCAAAGGGACGAAGCCCCAGACGGGAAGGTCCAGTGCTCGGACCAGGGGGACCTCGGTCACCAGGTCAGAAGAGACCCACACTTCCGCCGCTCAAGATGGCGGCGCCGAGGAGGGCGAGGAGGAGATTCCCTCCCCGAAGGGGAAGAGGTTGGCGATAGAAGACGCCGACGTGGTCATGCCACCGAAAGGCTCAAAGAGGCCGAGGCGAGCCTCATCCGAGGCCGCCAACAAGTCATCGGAGAGGGCCAAGCTCTCCGGTGACTCAGAGGAAGACCCCCTCGCAATGGGGAGGAAGAAACCGGCACCTCGAGGGTAAGCCATTGTCTCTACCGTCTTTCCTTAAGTCACTTTTTTCAGTAAGGGGGAATCTTACACAAGTAGTTTTTCATATGCAGTCCGCCGAGGGTAATCCCCAGCGGCTCTTCAGATGGGCTGCCATCAACCAGCGGGACTCCAGAGCCCACTGCTTCTCCCCCAAAGCCTGACGGTCTGGGGGAGGCGACGTCCACCCTGGTCCCCGAAGTCACCTTGACGGGGGCCGACGAGGTGGTGACCGCGGCCGAGGACGACACCTCGGCCTGACAAGATCCGAGGACGGAGCGCTCCGAGGTCATCAAAAATCTGCTGGGCCAGTCGTTGGCCCAGCCGGAGTCTACCTTGGCTCCACCACAATGGGCGGAAGCCACTCGGATGGAGACACCCGAGGTCATTCCGTCACCCCAGCCTACTGCCCAGGGACGGGTTGGCATGGGGTGGACCGAGGAGGTGGAGGAGGCCCTGAAGGGTGCTTCCATCAAGGAGGAGCACCGTGCCTTGATGGGCACGGCGCTGGAGAGCTACCGGTTCGCAGGGGCAGTCCTGCACGAGGTTTTTAAGAACCTCGCAGCAGGTTTCGAGGTATGATTTTTGCGCATTAAGCTTTTTGTTTTTGTGAGTTTTGTCCGAGGACATAAGAGTATAGCCTTCTAAATGGCATAGTGAGTGAGTAGCCCCCGAGCCCGAAGTCGGTTTCCAGAAACCGGCATCGGGGTCGCTTGACGTAGTAGGAGCCGATAAGTGATCATAATTATCCCTTGACAATAAGGATCCGTTATGTTCCAGGTTGTGACCTCAACCCCAGACTCCGTCTCCGAAGAGATGGCAGAGATGAACCGGAAACTTGAGCAGTCTCAAGGTAAGCAAGTTGAAACTTGCCGTGCATATTTGCTATATACGTGTAATGTGTGTGAAGGAAAACAACTAAGGCCGAACCGTGTTGTCAGCGGAGCTGGAGCTGCTCAAGGCCGAGCTTGACAGAGCTCGAAAAGAGGTGCGGCAGCAGGAGAATGCTGCCGCCATGGCCGAGAAGGCCCGGGCTGCCGAGAAGGCAGCCGAAGAGAAGCACCAGGCACGGGTGCTGGAAGTAGAGGAGACCCTGAAGGGCGTGTTCGAAGCACGCGACAAACTTCAGGAGGAGGGGCAGCGGACGAAGGAGGAGCTTGAGAAGCTGCAGCGCGCCCACGCCGAGCTCAAGACCTCGGCCCGAGCGGATCGCGAGGTGCTTCAGCAAGTGGAGGAAATCGCCTCGGGTAAGAAATTCTTGCTGCAGTGTGCATTTGGCAGCAAAGGGTGTGTCAAGCTCACCCAATTATGGCGTTCCGCTGAGGTCTTCGAGGATCTCCCGCAGAGCGCAGAGGATGCGGTGGCATATTTCGGCCAGCTGGCAGGCCATGAGGCGGAGGAGGCCTTCTAGGGTCAATTCCTGGGGTCGCCGTCTGGGCAGCTGCTGAATCATCGAGTGAAGCAGCTGGTCGAGCTATGCCGCATGACAAGGCCGGCACTCCAAGACCTCTGCGTTGCTTTGTGGCCTACCGAAGTCATGCCGAAGAGTTTCTTTGGCCTGACGGCCCGTCTCCGAAGTGCCGTGCCCTGCGTTGAGCGCTGGAAGAGGTCCGCATGCTTCGAAGGGGTGCGGAGGGCATACGCTTGCGTGAAGACGCACTTCCGCAAGGTTGACGCGGAGACGTGTGCCGCTGGCCCTCCTGCCGACAAGTCGCGGACCGCCGAGCAGTTCTTCGCCGAGGTTGAAGCGGGAGCTCGGGCGACTGTGGCCATGTGCCCCAAGGACACTCTGTATTTTTAGGTGATGCTTCGGAATGCCGGAGTGTAGAATGTAAAGACCTTATCCCGTGTTTGAATGAAGATGGCTTGAGATTCCATACGTTTTTATTTTATAATTCAATTATGCCTCCAATATGACTGTTCAAAATGAGAGTGGCCAGTCGTCGGCTTCAACCCTAGTGTAGGTTATACAGAGGGTGCTCCTTAAGGCATATCTGACCCTTGGCCGGCGTCTCGGTACCCGGAGGCGGTCAATGACTTAAAGGAACTAGGCAATCGGACTATAGTGGCTTGACATCTTTCATTTAGTCGTAGGAGTTTGACTGTGGGGGCTGAGGACCAGCCCCCGGCGTAGGGAGTGTGCGGCAACGCGGCCGAGGTCTAGGCCATGGCACACTTCGGCTAGAAATAAAATCCCTTCATTTGACACGGGTGATCTCTATCGTCACATCGCTTGACGCGGTCGCCGGATGGCAGACCAGTTTTGCGCTTACCCAGATAGTCAGTTTTCGGCTTTCTCCACTGAGGCGCCATGCCAATTAACCTGGCGGCGCAATCGCAGTGGTTCTCCCATTACACCTTTAGCCGAATACATCAGGAACGTAAGGGGTACACATAGGAGCCGGGCAACCCAACTATTGACCGAAATCTAGGTTCGAAACTGGTGCATATAAGGCCAAAAAATCTGGGACGCCGAATACATCAGACTTTCATATACAATTGCATCTTTTTTTTAAATACTTTATCGTCCTGGAGCTATGCTGATAAAGAAATACAATAAAGACCTTGAAAGGGCACGATTTCTGTATATCATAATGTTAATTATGTACAAGCCCGGTTGTGACGAGAGTAGTCGAAAGACTGCAACGTGAATAGTAAGGAAGAAAAAGGAAAAAACAGGTCAGATAATTACTGACGGATTTTAAAGTATCCGGACCGAAGCTTGTCGCACGTCTGCATTTCCAAACTATTGAACAGATCGCTCTTAATTGGCGATGGCTGATTTGCGAAGGCTGATGCCTGACCGGCCCTTTATACACTCGAAGTGTTTAATAACCGAGTTCCCCAAAGGGAGGTGTTTGCCGGCATCGTTCTGTGGTTAAGGACACAGAGACATAGTGATGCTCGGCTAATTCTTTTACAGATGCCTGTCTATGTAGGGGCGCTAAGCCTTGTCCTCGCGTGGTTGATCCGCGCGTGACGCGTGAGTAGTTGTACTGGCTCCTCGGTGTCCCAGGGAATTTTGAGTGTGAAGTTGTGCACCCTGGGGACGTAGTGCCCGCAGCTAGGGCACGCGAGGAGCCCGCATCCCTATTTCGGGTGCGGGGGTAGCTGGCCGAGGTCGACTTGTGCAGCCCGGGCTCGCTTCAAAGAGCGAGCGGCGCGTTTATCGCTGCGGGCTGCCTCCTCGGACATTTGGACCTCGACTGCAAAAGCCGCGGTCTATTCCTCTGTCTGGAGTGAACGCTCGGTGTTACCATTGACTGTGATGACACCATTGGGTCCCGGCATTTTCAGCTTGAGGTAGGCGTAATGGGGGACTGCGTTGAAGCGTGCAAAGGCCGTGCGTCCTAAGAGCGCATGGTATCCACTCCGGAAGGGTACGATGTCGAAGATTAACTCCTCGCTTCTGAAGTTATCGGGCGAACCGAAGACTACCTCGAGGGTGACTGTCCCGGTACAACGGGCTTCGATGCCCGGAATGACACCTTTAAAGGTGGTAGAGCTCGGCTTTATCCGGGATGAGTCAATGCCCATCTTCCGAATCGTGTCCTCGTAGATGAGGTTAAGACTGCTTCCCCCGTCCATCAGGACGCGTGTTAGGTGATAACCATCAACAATAGGGTCCAGAACGAGCGCCGCAGATCCACCATGCCTGATGCTGGTCGGATGATCGTGCTTGTTGAAGGTGATCGGGTAGGCCGACCATGGGTTATACTTCGGGGCGACTGGCTCCAACGCATATATGTCCCGAAGCACACGCTTTCTCTCCCGTTTAGGGATGTGGGTGACATAGATCATATTGACCTCTGTTACCTCATTTGGAAATTTCTTTTGCCCTCCATTATTGGGCTGTCGAGGTTCATCCTCGTTGTCGCTGCGGTGTTGGGTTTTATTCTGACCCTCCGCCGCTATCTTGCCAGCTTGTTTGAAGACCCAACAATTCCTATTAGTGTGTGTTGCTGGTTTTTCCTGAGTACCGTGGATCCCACATGGGCGGTCCAGGAGCCTGTCAAGCTGGCTAGGTCTGTCTTTGTTCACATCTACGGGATCATTATTTTGCTCAATCAAAGTGGACAAAGGCACATCATTAGGATCAATATGAGCATTTTTACTAGCAACCAATTTCATAAGCGCATCAACTTTATCACTCAAAGTACTAATTTCTTCAATAGAATTCACTTTTTACTAGTAGGAGTTCTTTCAGTATGCCATTGTGAATAATTTGCCATAATATTATCAAGCAATTTAGTCGCTTCCCCCAAAGTAATTTCCATAAAAGTACCACCCGCGGCGGAATCTAAAAGATTTCTAGAAACAAAATTCAATCCCGCATAAATTTTTTGTATGATCATCCATAAACTTAAACCATGAGTAGGGCAATTTCTTATCATTAATTTCATCCTCTCCCAAGATTGGGCAACATGTTCATGATCAAGTTGCTTAAAATTCATAATTTGATTTCTAAGAGAAATAATTTTCGCGGGAGGAAAATACTTAGTAATAAAAGCATCTTTACACCTATCCCAAGAATCGATACTATTTCGTGGTAAAGATGAGAACCAAATTTTTGCACGATCCCGCAATGAGAACGGGAATAATTTTAATTTCACAATATCATTATCCACATCTTTTATCTTTTGCATGTCACATAATTCTACGAAAGTGTTAAGATGGGATGGAGCATCTTCATTAGGACTACCAGAAAATTGTTCTTTCATAACAAGATTTAGCAAAGCGGCATTAATATCACAAGTCTCCGCACTAGCGGCGGGAGAAGCAATTGGAGTACTAATAAAATCATTATTATTAGTATTGGAAAAAATCACACAACTTTGTATTTTCTTGAGACATCATGACTACGCAAACAAGATAACAAGCAAGCAAACAAGCAAACAAGAAAAAGGCAAACGAAAAATATTTTTGTATTTTTGTAAAAACGTTTTAGAAGTGGGGGAGATGAAAACGAGAGGCAAATGGAAAATAAAGTAAATGCAAGGAGATGAGAATTTATGCAAAGGTACTTGATAGATGTTGATGATGTCTCCCCGGCAACGGCGCCAGAAATTCTTCCTGCTACTTGTAGCTTGCGTCGGTATTTTCCCCGAAGAGGAAGGGATGATGCAGCACAGTAGAGATAAGTATTTCCCTCAGTTATGAAACCAAGGTTATCGAACCAGTAGGAGAATCACGCAACACCTCGTTAGCAGCACCTGCACACAAACAACAAATCCTTGCACCCAACGCAAACGAGGGGTTGTCAATCCCTCGGCGGTCAATTGCAAGACTAAATTGTATGTGATAGATAGATAGATTGAAACAAAAATACAAAATCAAATAAATAAAAGAAAATGGCAGCAATATTTTAAGGGTTTTAGTAATATGATTTAGATAGATCCGGGGGCCATAGGTTTCACTAGAGGCTTCTCTCAAGAAAATAGCATACGGTGGGTAGACAAATTACTGTTGGGCAATTGACAGAAAAACAAATAAACATGACGATATCCAAGGCAATGATCATGTATATAGGCATCACATCCAAGACAAGTAGACTGACTCCTGCCTGCATCTACTACTATTACTCCACACATCGACCGCTATCCAGCATGCATCTAGTGTATTAAGTCCATAAAGAACGGAGTAACGCCTTAAGAACGATGACATGATGTCGACAAGATAAACTCACGTGTGAATAAACCCCATCTTTTTACCCTTAATAGCAACGATACATACGTGTCATGTCCCTTTCTGTCACTGGGATTGAGCAACGCAAGATCGAACCCATTACAAAGCACCTCTTCCGATGGCAAGATAAATCAATCTAGTTGGCCAAACCAAATCAATAGATCGGAGAAGAAATACGAGGCTATAATAATCATGCATAAAAGAGTGCAGCAAAGACTCAAATAATATTCATGGATAATCTGATCATAAACTCACAATTCATCGGATCCCAACAAACACACCGCAAAAAGTGATTACATCGGATAGAACTCCAAGAACATCGAGGAGAACATTGTATTGAAGATCAAAAAGAGAGAAGAAGCCATCTAGCTACTGCCTATGGACCCGAAGGTCTGTGGTAAACTAATCACACATCATCCGAAGGGCAGCAAGGTTGATGTAGAACCACTCCGTGATCGATTCCCGCTCCGGCGGAGTACCGAGGAAGGCCTCCAGATGGGATCTCTCTGGAACAGAAACTTGCGGCGGCGGAAAAAGTATTTCGTGGACTCTCCTGAGGGTTTCTGATTTTTCCTGAATTTATAGTGGTGGAATTAGGTCAAACGGAGCAAAGGGGGGCCCACGAGGCACCAGGGCGCGCCTGCCCCCCCAGGCGCGCCCTAGTGGCTCGTGGCCATCTCCTGGGTCTTCTGGCCCTCTCCCAAAGCTTCTAGTGTTTATCTTGTCCAGAAAAAAATCTTCAAAAAGTTTCGTGGCATTTGGACTTCGTTTGGTATTGATTTTCTATAAAACAAAAATAGGGCAGAAAACAGCAACTGGCACTGGGCATTAAGTTAATAGGTTAGTCTGCAAAAATGATATATAATTGTTGTAAATGATTATAAAAACATCCAAGATTGATAATATAACAACATGGAACAATCAAAAATTATAGATACGTTGGAGACGTATCAGTATCTCGGGAAGGTCCCCAAACAAAAGGTGTGTTCTTCTTACTCAAAGCATGTAACGGTGAAGCAATAGTGCTAAAGTCCTTAACAAAGCGACGATAAAATCCTGGCTAGACCAAGGAAGCTACGCACTTGTTACAAGTTGGTTGGTTGTGGCCAAGTTTTAATAGCGTCAAATTTAGACTCATCAACTTCAACACCCTTAGAAGAGACAACAAAGCCCAAGAGAATAAGCTTACCAACACCAAAGGTGCATTTTTCCATGTTCGCATAAAGACGCTCATTTCTAAGTACTTGCAAGACTTCTCGAAGGTGTTTCACATGCTCATCAAGAGATTGGCTAAACACAAGAATGTCATCAAAATAGACCACGACACAAATGCCAATGTATTTGCGAAGAACATAATGTATCACACGCATAAAAGTGCTAGGTGCTTGCGATAAACCCACTTTATCATCCAAGAATAATGCATCTGCTGGTGAAAAAGTGAGAGTGGTAGCGGGATGGGTGATAGAACATGTGAAGTATGAATTCTTGTGTTTCGATGCAACAAAGAGCCTCCTCCTTTTGTCCAAACTGAACCTGTAGTCTATCTGGTTCGTGAATGGAAGGATGGTGTATTGTTCCATACGTTATTGCCCATATATCTGTCTGTGGGTGAGCTCAAGGAACGGTGGTAGGGGTGGCAGAGTACACGCCAAAGATAAAATCATCGAAACTCAATTTTACAAGCCGGATCTGGCTTCCGAAATGTTATCAAAGAGGACAAGTGGGATATGGACGCATACAACTTTTCATTGTGATCGATTTGGCAGGTCATGGAGCTCCAACAGAGTTTGTATGGCCGAATTGTGGCCATTTTATGGATACAACATCGGGGGAAAGAGCGTGAATACAAGTTTCAGGGTAACTTGATCGCATCGACGAGCCATCTTGCACCATTCGGAATGACCTAAATTTTTTCGTGTGCATAAACATAATGAGGATGAGCTGTTACGAACTTTATCATAAAAGAATAATGCATCTGCTGGTGAAAAAGTGAGGGTGGTAGCAGGATGGGTGATAGAACATGTGAAGCATGAATTCTTCGGTTTCGATGCAACAAAGAGCCTCCTGCTTCTGTCCAGACTGAACCTGTAGTCTTTCTGGTTCATGAATGGAAGGATTGTGTATTGTTCCATATGTTATTGCCCATATACCTATCCATGGGTGAGCTCACGGAAGAGTGGTAGAGGGTGGTAGAGTACACGCCAAAGATAAAATCATCCGAAACTCAATTTTACAAGCCAGATCTGGCCTCCGAAATGTTGTCGAAGCGGACGAGTGGGATATGGACGCATCCAACTTTTCATTGTGATTGATTTGGCGGGTCATGGAGCTCCAATGGAATTTGTATGGCCAAATTGTGGCCGTTTTATGGATACAATATCGGGGGACAGACCATGAATACAACTTTCAGGGTAACTTGATCGCGTCGACGAGCCATCTTGCACCATTCGGAATGAACTATAATTTTCGTGTGCATAAACATAATGAGGATGAGCTGTTACGTACTTTATCATCCAGGAATAATGCATCTGTTGGTGGAAACATGAGGGTGGTAGCGGGATGGGTGATAGAAAATGTGAAGCATGAATTCTTCGGTTTCGATGCAACAAAGGGCCTCCTCCTTCTATCCAGACTGAACCTTTAGTCTTTCTGGTTCGTGAATGGAAGGATGGAGTATTGTTCAATATGTTATTGCCCATATATCTGTCCGTGGGTGAGCTCATGGAAGGGTGGTAGAGAGTGGCAGAGTACACGCCAAAGATAAAATCATCCGAACCTCAATTTTACAAGCCGGATCTGGCCTCCAAAATGTTGTCGAAGTGGACGAGTGGGATATGGACGCATGCAACTGTTCATTGTGATTTATTTGAAGGGTCATGGAGCTCCAACGGAGTTTGTATGGCCAAATTGTGGCCGTTTTATGGATACAACATCGGGGGACAGACAGTGAATAAAACTTTGAGGGTAACTTGATCGCATCGACGAGCCATCTTGCTCCATTCGGAATGACCTATAATTTTTCGTGTGCATAAACATAATGAGGATGAGCTATTACGTACTTTATCATCCAAGAATAATGCATCTGCTGGTGAAAAAGGGAGGGTGGTAGCGCGATGGTTGATAGAACATGTGAAGCATGAATTCTGCGGTTTCGATGCAACAAAGAGCCTCCTCCTTTTGTCCAGACTGAACCTGTAGTCTTTCTTGTTCGTGTATGGAAGGATGGTGTATTGTTCCATATGTTATTGCCCATATATCTGTCTGTGGGTTAGCTCACGGAAGGGTGGTAGAGGCTGGCAGAGTACACGCCAAAGATAAAATCATCCGAAAGTCAATTTTATAAACCAGATCTGGCCTCCGAAATGTTGTCGAAGCAGACGAGTGGGATATGGATGCATACAACTTTTCGTTGTGATCGATTTGGTGGGTCTTGGAGCTCCAACGGAGTTTGTATGGCCAAATTGTGTCCGTTTTATGGATACAACATCGAGGGACAGACCATGAATACAACTTTCAGGGTAACTTGATCGCATGGACGAGCCATCTTCCACCATTCGGAATGACCTATAATTTTTCGTGTGCATAAACATAAAGAGGATGAGCTGTTACATACTTTATCATCCAACAATAAGGCATCTGCTGGTGAAAAAGTGAGGGTGGTAGCAGGATGGGTGGTAGAACATGTGAAGCATGAATTCTTCGTTTTCGATGCAACACAGAGCCTGCTCCTTCTGTCGAGACAGAACATGTAGTCTTTCTTGTTCGTGAATGAAAGGATGGTGTATTGTTCCATATTTTATTGCCCATATATCTGTCCATGGGTGAGCTAACGGAAGGGTGGTAGAGGGTTGCAGTGTACACGCCAAGGATAAAATCATCCGAACCTCAATTTTACAAGCCGGATCTGGCCTTCAAAATGTTGTCGAAGTGGACTTGTGGGATATGTACGCATACAACTTTTCGTTGTGATTGATTTGAAGGGTCCTGGAGCTCCAACTGAGTTTCTATGGCCAAATTGTGGCCGTTTTATGGATACAACATCGGGGGACTGACCGTGAATACAACTTTGACGGAACTTGATCGCATCGACGAGCCATCTTACACTATTCAGAATGACCTATAATTTTTCGTGTGCATAAACGTAATGAGGATGAGCTATTACGTACTTTATCATCCAAGAATAATGCATCTGCTGGTGAAAATGTGAGGGTGATAGCGGGATGGGTGATAGAACATGTGAAGAATGAATTCTTCGGTTTCGATGCAACAAAGAGCCTCCTTCTTCAGTCCAGACTAAACTTGTGGTCTTTCTGGTTCGTGAATGGAAGGATGGTGTATTGTTCCATACGTTATTGCCCATATATCTGTCCGTGGGTGAGATCACGGAATGTGGTAGAGGGTGGCAGATTACACGCCAAAGATAAAATCTTCTGAAACTCAATTTGATAAGCCAGATCAGGCCTCCGAAATGTTGTCGAAGCGGACGAGTGGGATATGGATGCATACAATTCTTCGTTGTGATCGATTTGGTGGGTCATGGAGCTCGAACGGAGTTTGTATGGCCAAATTGTGGCCATTTTATGGATACAACATCGGGGCACAGACCATGAATACAACTTTCAGGGTAACTTGATCGCATCAACGAGCCGTCTTGCACCATTCGGAATGACCTATAATTTTTCGCGCACATAAACATAATGAGGATGAGCTATTACGTACTTTATCATCCAAGAATAAGGCATCTGCTGGTGTAAAATTGAGGGTGGTAGCAGGATGGGTGGTAGAACATGTGAAGCATGAATTCTTCGGTTTCGATGCAACAAAGAGCCTGCTCCTTCTGTCCAGACTGAACCTGTTGTCTTTCTGGTTCGTGAATGAAAGGATGGTGTATTGTTCCATACGTTATTGCCCATATATCTGTCCGTGGTTGAGCTGACGGAAGGGTGGTAGAGGGTGGCAGAGTACACGCCAAAGATAAAATCATCAGAAACTCAATTTTATAAGCCGGATCAGGCCTCCGAAATGTTGTCGAAGCAAACGAGTGGGGTATGGACGCATACAACTTTTCGCTGTGATCGATTTGGCGGGTCATGGAGCTCCAACGGAGTTTGTATGCCCAAATTGTGGCCGTTTTATGGATACAACATCGGCGGACAAACCGTGAATACAACTTTCGGGGTAACTTGATCGCACCGACGAGCCATCTTGCACCATTCGGAAGGACCTATAATTTTTCATGTGCATAAACATAATGAGGATGAGCTGTTACGTACTTTATCATCAAATAGTAATGCATCTGCTGGTGAAAAAGCGAGGGTGGTAGTGGGATGGGTGATAGAACATGTGAAGCATGAATTCTTGTGTTTCGATGCAACAAAGAGCCTCCTTCTTCTGTCCAGACTGAACCTATAGTATTTCTAGTTTGTGAATGGAAGGATGGTGTTTGTTCCATACGTTATTGCCCATATATCTGTCCGTGGGTGAGCTCAAAGAAGGGTGGTAGAGGGTGGCAGAGTACACGCCAAAGATAAAATCATCCGAAACTCAATTTTACAAGCCGGATCTGGTCTCCGAAATGATGTCGAAGCGGACGAGTGGGATATGGACGCATATAACTTTTTGTTGTGATCGATTTGGCGGGTCATGAAGCTCCAACAGAGTTTGTATGGCCAAATTGTGACCGTTTTATGGATACAACATCGGGGGACAGACCACGAATACAACTTTCAGGGTAACTTGATCGCATCGACGAGCCATCTTACACCATTCCGAATGACCTATAATTTTTGGTGTGCATAAACATAATGAGGATGAGCTGTTACATACTTTATCATTTAAGAATAATGCATCTACTGGTGAAAATGTGTGGGTAGTAGCGGGATGGGTGATAGAACATGTATAGCATGAATTGTTCGGTTTCGATGCAACAAAGAGCCTCCTCCTTCTATCTAGACTAAACCTGTAGACTTTCTGGTTCGTGAAAGGAAGGATGGTGTATTGTTCCATACGTTATTACCCATATATCTGTCCGTGGGTGAGCTCACGAAAGGGTAGTAGAGGGTGGCCTAGTACACGCCAAAGATAAAATCATCCGAACCTCAATTTTAGAAGCCGGATCTAGCCTCCGAAATGTGGTAGAAGCGGACGAGTGGGATATGGACGCATACAACTTTTCATTGTGATCGACTTGGCGGGTCATGGAGCTCCAACGGAGTTTGAATGGCCAAATTGTGGTCGTTTTATGGATACAACATCGGGGGACAGACCGTGAATACAATTTTCAGGGTAGCTTGATCGCATCGACGAGCCATCTTGCACCATTCGGATTGACCTATAATTTTTTGTGTAAATAAACATAATGAGGATGAGCTGTTACGTACTTTATCATCCAAGAATAATGCATCTGATGGTGAAAAAGTGAGGGTGGTAGCGGGATGGGTGATAGAACATGTGAAGCATGAATTCTTCTGTTTTGATGCAACAAAGAGCCTCCTCCTTCTGTCCAGAGTGAACCTGTAGACTTTCTGGTTTGTGAATGGAAGTATGGTGTATTTTTCCATATGTTATTGCCCATATATCTGTCCGTGGGTGAGCTCACGGAAGGGTGGTAGAGCGTGGCTGAGTACACGCCGCAGATAAAATCATCCGAAGCTCAATTTTACAAGCCGGATCTGGCCTCCGAAATGTCGTCAAAGTGGACGAGTGGGATATGGACACATACAACTTTTCATTGTGATCGATTTGAAGGTTCATGGAGCTCCAACGGAGTTTGTATGGCCAAATTGTGGTCGTTTTATGTATACAACATTGGGGGACATACCGTGAATACAACTTTGAGGTAACTTGATCGCATCGACGAGCCATCTTGCACCATTCGGAATGACCTATAATTTTTCATGTGCATAAACATAATGAGGATGAGCTGTTACGTACTTTATCTTCCAAGAATAATGCATATTCATATTGAAAAAGTGAGGGTGGTAGCGGGATGGGTGATAGAACATGTGAAGCATGAATTCTTCGGTTTCGACGCAACAAAGAGCCTCCTCCTTTTGTCCAGACTGAACATGTAGTCTTTCTGGTTCGTGAATGGAAGGATGGTGTATTGTTCCATACGTTATTGCCCATGTATCTATCCGTGGGTGAGCTCACGGAAGGGTGGTAGAGGGTGGCAGAGTACGCGCCAAAGATAAAATCATCCGAAACTCAATTTTATATGCCAGATCTGGCCTCCGAAATGTCGTCGAAGCGGACGAGTGGGATATGGACGCATACAAATTTTCGTTGTGATCGATTTTGTGGGTCATGTAGCTCCAACCGAGTTAGTATGCCGAAATTGTGGCCGTTTTACGGATACAACATCGAGGGACAGACCATGAATACAACTTTTAGGGTAACTTGATCGCATCGAGGAGCCATCTTGAACCATTCAGAATGACCTATAATTTTTCGTGTGCATAAACATAATGAGGATGAGCTGTTAAGTACTTTACCATCCAAGAATAAGGCATCTGCTGGTGAAAAAGTGAGGGTGTGATGTAGGGTGGAACCCTAATTGACGATCTTTCACGAATTGGAGGAGGTTCCTATGAAGAACACGAAGAACATGATGAACATGATGAACACGAGGGTAAAACGGGGAGAAATCACGAAAGGAAACACTCAAGAACAAGTCCAATCACACATCCACTAGACTAACAAACACATGGATCCACAAGGTACAAGAACAACAAAGGGAAATCAGTACAAGATAGAGTTCATCCCAAATCCAAGAGGAGATGAGGTCTTGATGATTCACTTGGGGAATCCTTCTCCCTTAGGAGGTCTTGTACTCCAATGGAGTCTTCTCTCTCTCAAGAGGAATCCCACAAGTGGAGGTACATGAGCTAAGCTCCAATGTGTAGTTCTAATCTTAGCTAACCCTAGAATGAGGAGGGGAATGGGTATTTATAGTCTAGCCACGAAGTGGGAGGGGGAAAGAGAGATACATGGGCCTCGGTTCCTGTCCACGCGCGCAGGCGGCGCCGGATGTCTGGGCTGGGGCCCGGATGTCCGGCCTCTCGGGAGGCGCCGGATGTCCGGGGCACTGGCCAGATGTCCGGCCTGGAGATGGCCAACCTTCTATTGCCAGTCGCCGGATTTTCGGGAGGGAGGCCGGATGTCCGGCCCGACATGTAGCGCCGGATGTCCGGGGGAACGGCCGGATGTCCGGCCGCTGGGCTTCGACAGGTGCTGGACATGGCTCCTGGCTTGGATCTGGAGACGCCGGATGTCCGGCCGCTGTAGCTTCCCGCAGCTCCGTCTTCTTTCGTCTCCGCTTCCATGCTTCCTTCGCGGACGGTGTAGTTGTTCCTTGGTGCTTGCACTCCTCCTTGACGTCCGTGAAGCTCCGACAATACTTATGCATGCACACGAGTGGAGTGTCAAGTAGTATACCATTCTCGAAGGGGTCAAGTGAACACGTGTAAAGTAGAGGATTCACCTTTGTGTATGTGAAGTAGATGTCGCACGTGTCACTTGCCAAATGGACTCTTGACATGGTGATGTCCGTAGGATGCTCCGCATCAGCCCCTCCCCCTTGGAAAAGATCCGTCCTCGGATCGAAAACCAAATCACCATGGGAAAGAGATGTCGTTGCCGTGTAGAAGTGGACGATCACCAAGTACTCTTAATCTTGAAGCTCGAAATGGGCACACTCCAATGTCGCACCATCTTGTGATTCCTTCAAAAGGAACAAGGACAACAAGCACTTGGTAAAACAAATGTGGTTAGCGTTAGTGCAAAACCTAGCATTCAAGAGGTGATTCACCCAACAAGTGTTGTCATCATGCATATCATATGGTGTGACAAAGGATAGTGGCATGTCATGTAGGCATATCAATTGAGCACAATCAAATTCATCATGCGCAAAGGCAAGAAGCAATAGCAATCTATAGGACCAAGCATGTAAATGTGAGGTAGAGATGCAAATATGTGTGACAAGTGAACAAGCATCTACATCAAGGTCATAGCAAGCATGCACAAAGCGCTCAATAAACGGTCGATGGTAGGCATATGAATCATTCACAACACCAAAGAAGATGAGATGCAAGACAATCCAAGCATAATGTGCATATGGTGTAGTGAAGATAGTGTGGCACTCAACACAATAGAAAGAGCAAATGTTCATCATGTGTGAGGCAATCAAGTCAAGCATGTAGCAATCAATGTGACATGGCATATGTGAAGAAATGACATTGTTGCGACCAAGCATATGATAGGTGCAAGTAATGCACAAGTCGGATGCAACACACAAGGGATATATGTCATGAGGAATGTCAATGTGGCAATCATGAGTGAAAGTAATAGCTCTAACATGTGTGCAAAGTGTCATGGTGCAAGCAACACATGAAGTATGCTCCACAATATTCATGCTCATGGTGTTGGGATTCTCAAAAGAGAAGGATATCACCTCAAAAGCATGTCCTTGTGCGTCCTTCACAATGCCAAAATGGTAGCAAATGCGTTGTAGAAGCGCGTCGGTCGAAAGTGGTTGAAAATGTCTCTCAAGAGCTCGAATGGTCAACTCACGTGAAGTTGAAGTTGACACGGGGTCGAACGATCCTACACATGCACACAAAAAAGCAAAGAACGCATGTGCATGGTAGATAAACACATCATCCATCATGATGGTTCTCTTCTCTTTCACATAACCATTAGTAACAAAAATGCATGAATAATATGATGCAACAATGGCAATATTCATGGCATGAGGCATATGGTGCAAAGAAGGAAGACACGCATGCTTCACATGAAAGATGTCAAAAGCTCCAATAGTATGGGAGAAAGCTATGGGGGTGATCTCATTAGCAAGACTAAAAGCATTGTTGCACTCAAGACATGGCAAATCATCTAGCATGAGAGATGCAACATATGGAGATATATGACAAGAAGCAATATCAATCATGTGCAAAGCATGTGAATGGATGCCATCAACTGCATGAAACGAGCAAGTATGAATCATTGGTGATGCAACAAGGCAAGCAATCATAGTAATTGTGTCGTGCAAACTAGTGTAGCAAAGATGCAACACACTAGAGGAAATCATGGCAATCATGTCATGTGAGCAAATAATAGATATAGGCAATGTACATGACATATCGTAAGCACGAACACAAAGCAATATCAAAGTATCATCATAGGCATGGGGTACAAAGCAAACATGGCAATAACAAGTGATATCTCCACCAATCATGCAAATACACAGACAAGTACTAGAATCATGAATCATGTGTAATGCAAAGCATGGGTCACCAAAGCATGTCATCCAAATGGAAATGAGCATATCATGCAAAGTGAACATGGCAAGATGGGCATAGAATATGTAATGGACAATAGCCCATAACCATGTGAGGGCCATGTAGAAGAAATGCGCGAAGGCTCGTTGCGTAGAGGGCGGGTGGAGGGTAAGCACTCCATGTTGGCGCACATCGTCATTGCTCTCTAGAGCTCGTTTCGTCAACTCGTGCGCTTGCGAGGTTGACGAGTAAGTGTGATGACCTACATAAGAAAGACACAAGCGAAAGAAAGTGTGTGCGTGGTAAATGTACACATCATCCATCATGATGTGTATGTGCACGTGAGAGTTAGCACAAAACAAGCAATGCTCAAAGAAATTTGAGGCACGATATAAGAACATGTCATCCATCATGAAAGAATAGTTGTTATGTATGACACGATGGGGACACAAATTGAGCATGCAAGTATATGGCACATCGATATCATTTTTATTCATGGGATGCATATGGTGCACACAATCATTGGGATCATGCAATGTATAGGAGTGATCAAAATCTCCTAATATAGATGAGGAAACTATGGGGGTCTCCTCATGAGCAATAGCGGAAGCATAATATGGAGAAAACGAACAACATCGAAAACAATGCATGGTCGAAGCTAGGTGGTCATGGCATGGCATATATGAACAATGATGCAAAGGAAGCATATCAATATCATCACAACAAAAACAAATGCCAATAACCATGGGATTGTTATCTATGCCATATGTGCAAATTGGGTTTATTTTAATAGCATATGCATAGTCACTACGATGAGATTCCAAATTGGACATATTGTTGATCTCATGCATAGCATATGACAAGTCAAGCGGATTGTCAAACATGATGTGACCAAAAGAATTCACACAAGAAATCCTATGCAACATGGCATCACAACTAATAGACTCCTCATGGCAATCATCAAACTCATCATAAATGGGTATATCATCGCATGGGAAAATCATATTAGCATGAAGCATGACAATAGGAGGATCATCATCATGCAAGCAATCAATGTCCACTAGTGGGACTAGCTCATCACCTTCACCTATGTTACGTTTGTCATTCCACTCATGTGGTGTAGGTGAGGTGGCAAAGACCAAATCGTGGTCATCTTCATCGTGATGGAACCATGTGGGGGGTGCATCATATTCCACCATGGCCATCGTCTTGTCCATAGGAGGGACGAAGTCGTCGAGGGTCGGCGTGTCATCATATATGGGACCTAGCACCAAATGAGAAGACACGATAGAGGTAGAGGTTAAGTTGTTAGAAATCGAAATGGCCTCACATGCCCTATCAACTACCTCACTCTCTCTATGTGGTGGCTCACTCACTCCCTCAAAATAGGTGCACTCGAAGTCACATATGGTGGGGTCACTCATCTTACTCAAGTGGTGGGGGTTGTGGCTCTCCTGACATGCAAATTGGGGCATCTCGTCATATATGGGGCTAGTGGTGAACTCGTTCTCACTCTCAATATGGGTGCTCATGTCACTCAAGTCATCGTCGCCGTGGATGAAGGCCGAAGATGGCACATCATCACTCTCGCCTCCAAAGATGGAAGCATCATCCTTGCTCGCCACCTTGTCGCTCGCCTCCAAATCTTGTTCCTTGAGAGGCTCCGTAGTTGTAGTCGTCGCCGCACCGTCTTCAAAAAGAGTCGTGGTAGACTCGGCATCATCAATGCCACAAAGAGGGATGGCGGTGAAGTCGAACTTGGGAGCATTGTCTTGAAGCTCGTTGGGCTTGGACATTGTGGTGGTACTATCCTCATGCTCGCTGTCTTGGAGCTTGGTCATCACGAAGTGTGCTTGGGGTGGAGAAGCCTTGGCCTTCATGTGTTCTTGTTCCGCCTTGAGAGCACCAAAGTAGATGTCATCGAGGGACTCGTAGTTGTCGAGGAAGATAGTCTTGGAGATGTCGTTGTTCAATCCCATCATGAAGTAGAACTTCATCCAAATGGGGTCGTCCACACCGGCTTGTCGCAAGGCTTTCTTCATCTCCTTGAAGTACTCGTCAAGGTACTTCGATCCTTGTATGGTGTTCTCCAATTGGCATTGAAGATGTTCCATGTAGGTGAAAGGCACAAATTCTCACCGCATCGCTTTCTTCGTCTTGGGCCAACTCATGTTGAAGCTCTTCGAAGGTGTGTGAAGCCACCATGTCGGCGTGTAGTCGTGGAAGTTACTTGTGGCGCACTTCACTTGATCTTCGTAGGGGACTTGATGTAGTCGTCCATCTTACGCTCCCACTCGAGATACTCCTCGGGGTCTTGAGTCCCATAGAAAGGAATCTCATGGTCGATGTCGAAGTCGTAGTAGCTCGTGGAAGTCGTGGACTTGAGCTTGGGGAGCTTCTCTTTAGCACAATCTTGAGGTGCTTGTCGGCGAAGATGCCGCATGTCCAAAGGCGAAGATGCCTTGAAGTCGCTTGGTGAAGATGCCAAGGTAGATGGTGAAGTCGTAGAGCGGTGGTTGGTGTTGAGCTCTTGACCTTCACGTTCCTGTCGTTGATGTTGTCAATGCCGATGTGATCTTGCCGGAGATGGTAGCTCGGAAGCATGTGCACTTGAGCGTCTTCTCGAAGATGAGGAAGACCTCTTGCCGGTCTTGATGAGGGCTTTTAGCTCCTCCATTTGAGCATCCATCTTGGCGTCCAAGTGGTTCTTCATAGCATCAAACTCGTCGTTGTTGTTGTAGACCGAAGGAGATGTGCTTTGCCTATACATCACAAGACTCGAGCAAAGGTGAGTAGGAAATGAGATAAACAATACCAAACTACCTTTTCCCAAAGTTGATGATGTATCCCGCGACACTCAATGTGAATTGAGAGAATAGTGGAATTGGTACCAGACTTGTTCACTCACACCTACAAGGTAAAGCTTATCGAGTGGTTTGGTTAGGACAAGTGGCACAAAATTCAAGCAAGTGTTAGTCAATGATATCAAAAATGTTGAGGAAGATCCACAAAATTGCAATGTAAAGCAAATAGATCAATAGCTATAGTGGCACAAGGAAACACACACACGGATAGATAAGTGGGATCCGTGCAACCAAGGAATGAGCACAAAATGTGTTACCACACAAAAAGCTCGTGTTGCACGGATACTAGAGAGACAATAGCTCGATTGCTCAAATGGGCTAGATAGGCTTGTGCACCAACCTAAGCGAGTAACCGTGCCGTCTTCAATCCCACGTATGCTATGTATGTATGATTCAATATGATATACTATGCAAGATGGCTCAATGCTATTGCTATTGCTTATAAGCTCTTTTGTATCTCCTCTTTTTCTTAAAAGCTTTTGCTCTTTTTTTTGTATGCTTTGCCACAATGCTTGATGCTCGAACCAAGTATGATATGAGACAAGTATGTATGATATGCATGGGAGAGACTTATGGCACAAAGATGATAGCAAGATGATTGCACGCTAAATGTAGTATGCGGCAAGCGTATCACTAAGGTGCACAATGAGCGTGGCCCGGCAATTCTCAACTCGCTAGTCTCGATGGGTAAGTGACGCAATAGGCTCAAGGCGATCAAAGCAATGGCAAGGAAAAGTACAATGATGTCGTCGAAGTTACCGTCGGTGGGTACTCGTTGTAAGCAAGGACGGATGATGATGAAATGGATAATGTCGATGTCGAGTCCGTGGCGATGATGAGTGGCGATGTAGAACCGTTCCTAATTAGCCGAAACACCTTAGGAAACGGAAAACCACAACTCAAAATCTGAAATGGCAAATGTCAAATGGTGGTAGCGGAAAGCGGTGGTGGTTTCGGAGTCGTCAAAGCGGAAGTGGAGTTGGTGGTTGATGAAGAAGCAACCGTCCCTAAGTAGCCGAAACACCTTAGGAGACGTGAATCACAACTCAAGCAACCACAAATGCAAAGGGGATCAAAATGGGTTAGGTTGCTGAAGTCGGTGGTGGTACTGCGGAAGTTATGGTGGAGGACCTTGGCAAACTTGCCAAATTTTCAAAAATTTGATGGAGTCAAATGGTGGTGGAATTAATTTTGGGTGATGGGGATGTCAATAGGTACAAAACGAGCTAAAGAACGTCAAAATCGGACTCCGGATGTGAAAGTTACGGCCGAAAAGGTGAAACACTGTTGGCTGAAATTCCCAGGGGTCGGACCTCCGGGGGTGAGGCCAGATATCCGGGGCTGTATGTCCAGAAACTTGCGCGATTTTGCGCTCCAGGAGCCAGATGTCCGGACCGATGGCCCGGATGTCCGGCCCGACGATTCCAGATCGGGATTTGGACTTCGAAACTCGATTTGGGGCGGAAATTGATGATTTGGGGGTCAAAATTAATGGGGGAAAAGAAATTTTTGGATGGATTTCATGGTGGGGAAGCTAGATCCACTTGCCAAACAAAAAAATCGCGGATCAAACACAACAAAATCTCACAAGAACCAACAAAATGCAAAAATTTTGGTGAGGCTATTTTTGGTGGGGATTTTTGAAATTGGGCAAGAACAAACAAAATTAGGCTAGAAAGTGGGGGGTAGGACTCCAAATTCGTGATCAACGTGGCTCATGATACCAAGATGATGTAGGATGGAACCCTAATTGACGATCTTTCAAGAATTGGAGGAGGTTCCTATGAAGAACACGACGAACACGAGGGGAAAACAAGGAGAAATCACGAGATGAAACACTCAAGAACAAGTCCAATCACACATCCACTAGACTAACAAACACATGGATCCACAAGGTACAAGAACAACAGAGGGAAATCGGTACAAGATAGAGTTCATCCCAAATCCAAGAGGAGATGAGGTCTTGATGATTCACTTGGGGAATCCTTCTCCCTTAGGAGGTCTTGTACTCCAATGGAGTCTTCTCTCTCTCAAGAGGAATCCCACAAGGGGAGTTACATGAGCTAAGCTCTAATGTGTAGTTCTAATCTTAGCTAACCCTAGAATGAGGAGGGGAAGGGGTATTTATAGTCTAGCCACGAAGTGGGAGGGGGAAAGAGAGATACATGGGCCTCGTGCCCTGTCCACGCGCGCAGGCGGCGCCGGATGTCCGGGCTGGGGCCCGGATGTCCGGCCTCTCAGGAGGCGCCGGATGTCCGGTGCACTGGCCAGATGTCCGGCCAGGAGATGGCCAACCTTCTGTTGCCAGTCGTTGGATTTCTGGGAGGGAGGCCGGATGTCCGGCCTGACGTGTAGCGCCGGATGTCCGGGGGCACGGCCGGATGTCCGGCCGCTGGGCTTCGGCAGGTGCTGGATGTGGCTCCTGGCTTGGATCGGGAGACTCTGGATGTCCGGCCGCTGTAGCTTCCCGCAGCTCCATCTTCTTTCGTCTCCGCTTCCATGCTTCCTTCGCGGATGGTGTAGTTGTTCCTTGGAGCTTGCACTCCTCCTCGACGTCCGTGAAGCTCCGACAATACCTATGCATGCACACGAGTGGAGTGTCAAGTAGTATACCATCCTCGAAGGGGTCAAGTGGACACGTGTAAAGGAGAGGATTCACCTTGGTGTATGTGAAGTAGATGTCGCACGTGACATGGTGATGTCCGTATGATGCTCCGCATCAGGGTGGTAGCAAGATGGATGGTAGAACATGTGACGCATGAATTCTTCGGTTTCGATGCAACAAAGAGCCTGCTCCTTCTGTCCAGACTGAACTTGTAGTCTTTCTGGTTCGTGAATGAAAGGATGGTGTATTGTTCCACACATTATTGCCCATATATCTGTCCGTGGGTGAGCTCACGGAAGGGTGGTAGAGGGTGGCAGAGTACACGCCAAAGATAAAATCATCTGAAACTCAGTTTTATTAGCCGGATCTAGCCTCCGAAATGTTGTCGAAGCGGACGAGTGGGATATGGACGCATAAAACTTTTCGCTGTGATCGACTTGGCGGGTCATGGAGCACCAACGGAGTTTGTATGGCCAAATTGTGGCCGTTTTATGGATACAACATCGGGGGACAGACCATGAATACAACTTTAGGGTAACTTGATCGCATCGACGAGCCATCTTGCACCATTCGGAATGACCTATAATTTTTCGCATGCATAAACATAATGAGGATGAGCTATTACATACTTTGTCATCAAAGAATAATGTATCTGCTGGTGAAAAAGTGAGGGTGGTAGCGGGATGGGTGATAGAACATGTGAAGCATGAATTCTTGTGTTTCGATGCAACAAAGAGCCTCTTCCTTCTGTCCAGACTGAACCTATAGTCTTTCTGGTATGTGAATGGAAGGATTGTGTATTGTTCCATACGTTATTGACCATATATCTGTCCGTGGGTGAGCTCAAGGAAGGGTGGTAGAGGGTGGCAGAGTACACACCAAAGATAAAGTCATCCAAAACTCAATTTTACAAGCCGTATCTGGCCTCCGAAATGTTGTGGAAGCAGATGAGTGGGATATGGACCCATACAACTTTTCGTTGTGATCGATTTGGCGGGTCATGGAGCTCCAACGGAGTTTGTATGGCCAAATTGTGGCCGTTTTATGGATACAACTTTCTGGGTAACTTGATGATGAGGATATATTCACGAAATATGATGATTCTGCTTGCTTAAGCTGGAAATAAATATTGAGCCTCGTTGACAAATATCACAGCGTGAATTTATTCCTAGTTGAACATGTTACTTTGATTTTGAAGAATTTTATACTGCCTAAGTCTTTGCATGTTTGTATGATCAGATTTGAAGAGAAGACAAGCTTGGCACATGGAGATGAAGAATTGCAATAATAAGAACGCCTACCGATGCCTAATATCAGCAAGTGCACGAGGGAGGAGAGGGAGGCAGGTGCATAGCATAAAAAGAAGGAAAATCAGAACCAGACTCGGATTGACTACCAGGAGGCCCGAAATTGATATACGTGCAGAATCTATGTCCGTGCTCCAAATAAGGCGTGCAAATACAATTTTGAAAGCTTGAGTCGTGTGCTTTCCAAACTGTATACCCGCAGCCCGCGATTCGCGGTGACCGAGTCGCAGTCATCAAAACAATACGACCGATAGGCTCGTTTAAGTTAGGAAAGTTAGAGATATGGTTGATTTCGATCCCAACACTAGGTTGGACATCCAGGGGTCTTTATATACCCTTGTAAGTCGTGGCTTTTAGGGTTAGACCACAATTTGATTAAACTCATACCAGACTGAATTGCTTTAAGCATTCCTCTGTATTCATATTCCTCTTTGCATTGATCAGGAATATTTACCTACACCAAATTCATTTCGATAGGGTGTATTTGCTACTGAAAGTCAAGTGCTTTCTGTCGTTCCATTGGGAATTGGGAGATTGCAGAACCGCTTCGTGGTCGGCGGCTATGTGCGCAAGTGTGTGGTGTTGCGAATATCCATAGGGTTAAAGATTCGTCACATTGGCAACGGGGGAACAGCCAGAGAGTTCGTGAGCGTCTCACAAGTTATCCAATAAGTTCATCATCGACACAATTAGCTCACTGAGAAGGTCGGGCCACCCCCTTATCATCTTGGTATCAGATTTCCAGTGTTTACTCGGTGAGCATCCATCAATTCCTTAGATTCGTTTTGTTTTAGTCCTACACAAAAAAAATCCATACAAAAATATTAGGTTTAGAGTTTGCTGCCATAGCCTAGATAGCATCGGTTCCAAGTTTTAGTTGCTGATCGTAGTCTTTTATTTGCGTAACTTATTTTCTGATGTGAGTCATACTAGATTGTCCAGAATTTTTCTTTCACAAGTCGGAGTCGTTTGGTTGTTGTCAAGTCTGTTCCTTCTTGTCAATTTAGTTAGCTTAGATTAACAATCCGAATTAGATTGTGTTTCCATTTGATAACCATAGACAGCCTTTCTTCTTTTGCGTAGCACTTTCTTATTGAGACTAGCATATCCTTTGTTCTACGGGCCGCTCAGATAGGAATTTGGAGAGTGCATCATTTGTTTTGGCAAATTCAGATTGGTTACTAATTGCTCAGGTTTCTGTTGATAAAAAAAAGAGAAAAAAAGAGAAAGAATGAAAAAAAAGAGAAAGAAAGAAAAAAAGGAGAAAAAGAAAGCTCTACGTGGAAGTTCGATACTGTTTTGGAGACGTGTTTCAGTAATTCTGCCACATTCATTGCACTAGTAGATTGAGCAATCTTGTGCCCGTATACTTTGAGCGTTTTGCTAGCGTCTCTCCTGTGCATTTGCAACACGAGCATCTTCGACGTACCATAATTTTGAGCTCAGTTTCAAAGTTGCATTTGCCCCATTTATCTCCACCGTGTGTGTTTTCGTGAGTCTTTTTATCATACGATCAGCACTAGGATTTGTGAATTGGTGTTGTTAGGTATCCCAACCAAGCTCCACCATATACCCTATTTTATTCTGTGATAGTTTTCACCCTCGGTATTCGCTACATCACATCCGCACACGTTCTGCCTCTACAAGTTGGTAAGCTATTCTAATTCACTTTGGAACGGTAAGGTACCTTGTTTCTTTCAGTTTTGAGTGATTTCAGTGTTTTCTACCGATACATACTTGTTGTTCACTAATCATGGCAGAAGGTGCTGAGGATAATTTGGAGTCTCGAAGATATGACTTCCTCCGCAACAAATATTGTAGTGCCACCTTTTGGGAGGAAGAACGTGGTAACTTTGATGGAGATGGGCTATTTCACCATGATGTGGTGATTGGAGAGCGACGTGCTGCAGCCACCATTGACGGATCCTCAACTCTTAATTTGATCAGCATTGAGGTTGTAGAGAAGTTGCAGCTACCTACATGTGCTCATACAGTGCCATTCCTCCTGCACTCATCGTATGGCACATTGCTGATTTCACACACCGCTGATATTCCTATTACTATCGGAGTGCATACCGAGGTTGTGCGATGTGATGTATCTCCTATGCCACTTGATTCTTGTCACGTTTTGTTGGGAGATCGTTGGTGCAGAAAGTTTCAAGTTCAACCTTGCCATCAAGTCAACAAAATTTCTTTCAAGTGGAACATGAAGCGGCATGCTTTGCTGCATGCTCCAGCCGACAAATTTCATGAGTATCATCTTCTTCGCAAGGAGAGGACAAAAGAATTTTGTTTGTCTGCTAAGTACAAGGTTATCATGGATGGTGACATTTCAGTTATATGTCATTTTAACCATGATGTGTATCACAACCCATGTGAGAATGAGAGCCACATAGCCAAATTGAGTGTGAGTGTTATCAAAAGTGAGTTGTGTGATTCCACTACACGTGAGGATGAGAGCATCCATTCTGAGAGTATGAGAGAGACACACAACATGAGTGTAGTAGATGATAGGACATGTGAGGAAATTTCTACTAATGTAATCATCTCTATTTCTACTGTTGTTTCTTCTGATTTGCAGGTTGCTTTTGAAGAAAGGGAGCTAGATGCGCAACAACCTGCATCATTTGAAGAGGTGTCGATGGTACCTCCTTCTACATTGGAGGACGTTCCTGAACATAGTGTTGTTTTGAACCTACAAGCAGTCACAACGAAATATTGTGAGTCTAATCCTTTGCTGGTTAATTCTTGTTATTTGATTTGCACTCATGTTACCACACCATGAGATAAATTGCAAATTTTGGATTTTGATCATGTGGTACTACTTACACATAAAGAAGTTCTCGCAAGAATACCACCTGCTGATATTCTGTATTCCATCATGCTAAATGAACCTATTAGTTTGAGTTGTGCTATAAATAAATTTCTGAAATTTTACATCTGAATTATAGCACATATGCCTATAGTTTCACATTTAATTTAATTGGTGAATATAGCATGACTGATAATTTTCTGGTGGATCACATATGCATTACCTGTGATAGGATTGCTGATTTGAAACTTGCTATTTTGAGTCCTATATGCTATGTGACAAAGTCGTTTTGCTTTGGGACAGTAGCTAATTTTCATGAGAATATGAAATATCATTTTGGTCTAGTTGATTTATTGCGGCCAAAAAAAATTCCAGCTATGTCCAATTGTGCTGATCTTGCTGTAATAGAATTTGATCCATTGTGTTTGTCCCAACACATGTTGCATTTATATGCTATTGCTATAGACTTCACTTATATTTGCAAACTGAGTTGCATCTTACACGCTGCGAGTAATGATGATGATCATACATATGTTTGTTCTACATATCAGAGTGGCGCAGTTGAAGCATGGTATCCAATATATATACATTTGAACATTTTCGATTGGTTTTACCTTGCTTATAGCAAATTTGGTCATCAATCTTCTGTGAGGACATTAGACTTAATACTGAACAATAAGACTTTATACATGTTTGTTCCTCATTCTGATCATGACTATATGAACTTCACTTATACTTGCAATTATGATTGCCAATTCTTGAGATATTATGTGTTCCCATATGGACATTTTGTCTTGTATACTTGCAATTTAAGTTGCATATTGCATACTGGGAATCTTTTTTATCACCACAAAAATGATACAACATGTTATATATACATATACTACGCGTACACGTTGTTCTTTTTGTTTCTGCCATTTTCAGCTTACCTAAAGCCGCAGACGGATTTTCTTGAAGAAAGGGAGGATGATGAGGATATATTCACGAAATATGATGATTCTTCTTGCTTAAGCTGGAAAGAAATATTGAAGGTGAATTTATTCCTAGTTGAACATGTTACTTTGATTTGGAAGAATTTTATACTGCCTATGTCTTTGCATGTTTGTATGATCAGATTTGAAGAGAAGACAAGCTTGGCACGTGGAGATGAAGAATTGCAGCAATAAGAATGCCTACCGATGCCTAATATCAGCAAGTGCACGAGGGAGGAGAGGGAGTGTTGTAGGGTAGAACCCTAAGTGAGGACTTTTCCACACTTGGAGGGGAGAAAGGGCATGAACTCTCAAAACACAAGAGGCAAATCACTCAAACAAACCCAAATCACACATCCACTAGAGTAGCATACATAGATCCACAAGCATACATAGACAATCAAAGGAAAGTAGCACAAAGGTAAGGTTCTTCCCACTCCAAAGGAGGTGAGGTCTTGATGATAGTCTTCTCCAGGAGGAGGTCTTAATATCCCTTGGGATCTTCTCTCTAGGAGGTCTTGATCTCCAAGAGGAGTGGTAGATGAGCAAAGCCCTCTATGATATCTCAATACACTTTGTTGACCCTAACAAATGGTTTATCCTCGGAATATATAGTAGGTGGGAGGTAAGGGACGAAGTGGGGGCAAAACAGCCAACACACAGCCAGCTCGCTGGGAGGGGCCGTGCGCACGGGCTAAGTAGGCCTCGTGCGCACGGGGGTCCCGTGTGCACGGTACACGCCCGTGCGCACGGGGTCCGAGGGGCCCGTGGGCACGGGGTGTCTAGTAGGTTTGCCGTAGCCTGTGCGCACGGGGTCCAAAGAACCCGTGGGCACGGGGTCACCTGGGTCATTCCTTCTTCTTCCCGTTGCTTGACTCCGTCTTCCTGGCGGTGCTCCCATCCTTCTTCCTGGACTTGACGATGCTCCCTAGCTTCTTGGTGGTCGACTCCATCATGCCTAATGATACATAGAGTTCCTTTGTGAGGTAGCATCCAAGTTCCATCCATATCCATATGAAAGTTGTAAAGGAGTGAGTTCACCTCGTTCTCGATGGCACGTGCGTGAGCTCTTGTCATAGGTCCACTTGGTGCTTGGTGAGTTGGTGAGGTATCCATGGGGATGATCGAAGGATGCTCCGCATCATCTCCCCCCCCCCCTTGGGAAAGATCCGCCCTCGGATCAATATCTTCATCACCATGGTAGGGGGATAGATCCTTGACGTTGAAGGTGTCACTCACGTTGTACTTGTCTCGCGGGAGGTCGATCTTGTATGCATTGTCGTTGATGCATGCTAGCACCTTGAATGGCCCATCGGCGCGAGGTAGAAGCTTTGA
This sequence comes from Elymus sibiricus, assembly GCA_039707655.1. Taxonomy (NCBI): domain Eukaryota; kingdom Viridiplantae; phylum Streptophyta; class Magnoliopsida; order Poales; family Poaceae; genus Elymus; species Elymus sibiricus. The sequence goes on from CM077670.1 coordinate 181,359,612, forward strand.
CTTGCGTTCATTGGGGAAGCGGTCTTTGCGAAGATGTAGCCACACGAGATCACCGGGGTTGAATATCATGGGATGCTTGTTTGCGTTGAGCTTGTTGGCGAGTCGTTGTACTTGGCGTTCTATCGTGAGCCTTGTGTCTTCATGCACCTTCTTGATATATGATGCTCTTGCGCTTGCGTCCAAGTTCGCGCGCTCTTGTAGTGGTAGCGGTAGGATGTCCAATGGCGACAAAGGGTTGAAGCCATAGACCACTTCCAAGGGACACTTGCCTGTGGTAGAGTGTCTTGCTCGATTGTAGGCGTACTCGGCGATCGGTAGGCATTCTTCCCATTCCGTGAGGTTCTTCTTGATCAACACGCGAAGTAGTGTAGAGAGCGTGTGGTTGGTGACTTCTGTTTGACCGTTAGTTTGTGGGTGATAGGCCAACGTGAATAGGAGCTTGATCCCGAGCTTGCCGCATAGAGCCTTCCAAAAGTAGCTAAGGAACTTGACATCGCAGTCCGATACAATCGTCTTGGGCATTCCATGAAGTCGCAAGATTTCCCTACAAAACAAATTTGCAACATGTGAAGCATCGTCGTTCTTGTGACATGGAATGAAATGTGCCATTTTAGAGAAACGGTCAACAACTACAAATACCGAGTCTTTTCCATTTTTTTTTCTAGGCAAGCCAAGTACAAAATCCATACTAATGTCTTCCCATGGATGATATGGTATAGGAAGTGGCATATGTAACCCATGAGATTGAGCTTGTGACTTAGCTTTGCGACATGTGGAGCAACGATTGGTGTAGCGTGCAACATCGCGAAACATCTTGGTCCAAAAGTACTTGTTGGAGAGCGTGGCAAAAGTCTTGTCGCGACCGAAATGTCCCATAAGTCCACCGCCGTGAGCCTCTTGCAAAAGCAACAAACGAAGAGAAGACTTGGGAACACAAAGTTTGTTAGCGCGCATAAGGTATCCATCCTTGAGATAATATCGCTCCCAATAAGTGTTAGCAAGACATTTGGCATAAGGAGTTGCAAAAGAATCATCATGCTCATATAACTCTTTAATGTGCTCAAAGCCAATAACATTCAATTCAAGTTGAGTAACTATCATGCACGTGCGTGAAAGAGCGTCCGCTACAACATTCTCCTTTCCCTTGATATATTTGATGATGTAAGGGGAGGACTCAATAAATTCACTCCATTTAGCATGCCTTTTATTCAATTTCGTTTGACCCTTGAGGTACTTGAGCGTTTCATGATCGGTATGGATGACAAATTCACGAGGTCGGAGATAATGCTCCCAAACATGCAAGACTCTCACCAAAGCATACAACTCTTTGTCATAGATGGGATAATTAAGTGGAGCACCGAAATGCTTTTCACTAAAATATGCAATGGGTCGCTTTTCTTGCATTAAAACTCCACCTATGCCATTACCACTAGCATCACAATGCACTTCAAATGTTTTATCAAAGTTTGACATGGCAAGAATTAGAGCATGTGTAAGCAAATTCTTAAGCTCATTAAATGCGGTATCTTGGGAAGGTCCCCAAACAAAAGGAGCGTTCTTCTTACTCAAAGCATGTAATGGTGAAGCAATACTGCTAAAGTCCTTAACAAAGCGATGGTAAAATTCGGCTAGACCAAGGAAGCTATGCACTTGATTCAAGTTGGTTGATTGTGGCCAAGTTTTAATAGCATCAATTTTAGACTCGTCAACTTCAACACCCTTAGAAGAGACAACAAAGCCCAAGAAAACAAGCTTATCAACACCAAAAGTGCATTTTGCCATATTAGCATAAAGTCTCTCGTCTCTAAGAACTTGCAATACGTCTTGAAGGTGCTTGACATGATCCTCAAGAGTTTCACTAAACACAAGAATGTCATCAAAATAGACCACAACACAAATGCCAATGTATTTGCGAAGAACATAATGCATCACACGCATAAAAGTATTAGGAGCTTGCAATAAACCCATAGGCATGACTAACCATTCATACAAGCCAAATTTGGTTCTGAAAGCTGTTTTCCATTCATCACCATCTTGCATGCCTATTTGATAGTAACCACTTTTAAGATCAATTTTTGAGAAAATGGTGGCTCCACTAAGTTCATCAAGCATGTCATCAAGGCGTGGAATGGGATGACGATATCTAACGGTGATAGCATTTATGGGACGGCAATCGGAACACATGCGATAGGTACCGTCTTTCTTAGGCACAAGAATTACCGGAACGGCACATGGACTCAAGCTCTCGCGTACAAACCCATTCTCCATGAGATGTTGGACTTGCCGTTGGATTTCTTTGGTCTCGTCAGGGTTGACGCGGTATGGTGCCTTGTTCGGTAGAGGTGCGCCGGGGATGAGGTCGATGCGGTGTTCGATTCCGCGTAGAGGAGGTAGTCCAGGAGGTAGCTCATCGGGAAAGATGTCTTGTATTCTTGCAAGAGATGAGACAACACTAAAGGAAGATGTTGTGAAGTATTAGTCTGCTCAGCTTCACCTTTGCATAAAAGCACAAAGTGAACAACACTTGATCGGCACTCACTCACATCCCTCAAATCTCTTTTGGTGGCGAGTAGAACTAAGTTTTTCTTGTCGCTCATCGTGGAGTCACTCAATTTTGGCTTGTGGCGCTCACTCTCTTTGTGGTGGTTCACTCTCTCACTAGTCTCTCCACGATGGCCCGATGCTTGATTATCGCCGACGACTTGACTTGGAGACATTGGTCGAAGAACGAATTCCTTGCCCTTCATGTTGAAACTATAGTGGTTGGTTCGTCTGTTGTGGATGACGTCGCGATCGAATTGCCAAGGTCGCCCAAGTAGGAGGTGGCATACAGACATGGGAACCACATCACACTCCAAGGTATCTTCGTAGGCACCGATCTTGAAGGATACTTGGACGGTGTGCTCCACTTGAATTGTGCCGGAGTCGCTAAGCCATTGGACCTTGTAGGGCTGAGGGTACTTCTTCTTGACCAATTGTAGCTTGGAGCATAATTCTTCACTTGCCAAATTGTGGCAACTTCCTCCGTCGATGATGACCTTGACGGAACGTCCTTGGATACCCGCTTTGGTATGTAAGATGTGGCAACACGGGTCTTCTTCTTGATGTTGTTGAAGTGTCAAGACCTTGGAGACAACAAGAGAGGGGCTCGCATCATTGTCGCAATAGATTTGTGCATCTTCGGCTTCATTCACTTGTCGGTGCATAGCCACATGCTCGAGGGCTTCCATTTCATCTTCGCTCATTGAGTCGTAGGTACCATCGTCGTTGAGGATCATTGTGCGTCGAGTTGGACACTCGAAAGACTTGTGGCCTCGGCCCTTGGAAGTGAAGCACTTGATGTCACTTGTCTTGTTGGCATCCGTAGGAGGTGTCGAGGATGAAGGCTTTTGCTTGGAGTTGCTTGTAGTGGTAGGAAGACGACTCGAAGATGTCGAAGGTTGCTTGGAGCTTGACTTGTCGCCGGTACTTGGTGTAGCTCGAGTCGTGGAAGGAGTTGTCGTAGTCGTTGAAGCTTGAGTGTATGAACCGTAGGTCTTGGAAGAGTACTTGGCGTACTGTAGTCCTCTTGCACTTATCGCTCCGCCTTGGTTTCTTGGTGCACTAGCTCGAGGAGGTTGGAGTACGGTTGGAAGTCCACTATTTTCTTAATGGGATGGTTGAGGCCATTCAAGAAACGCGCCATAGTTTGTTTGTCATCTTCCTTGACATTGGCTCGTATCATGGAAACTTCCATTTCTTGATAGTATTCTTCAACCGACTTGGTTCCTTGCTTGAGGAGTTGGAGTTTCTTGAAGAGGTCGCGGTTGTAATGTGTAGGCACAAAACGAGATCTCATGACATCTTTCATTTGATTCCAAGTCGTGATGGGTGGTTCGCCCTTCTTGCGATCACTTGCTCCCACCACATGAGAACATAGTCTTGGAACTCTAGAGATGCCATGGCGATCTTCTTTTCTTCTTCAAAGTTGTGAAGGCGAAAAATCTTGTCGACCTTCAATGCCCATGAGATATATTCTTCGGGATTGTTGCCGCCGTGGAACTTGGGCAAGGTGAACTTGAGCTTGGCGAAACGTTGTTCCTCATCATGTCGTCGTTGGTGAGGTCGATCTTGCCGTGGTGGTGGATCGTCATCCTCATGCTCCGCTCGATTTGCTTGGCGCGGTGGTCTTGGAGGTGAATTGTCATCCTCATGCTCCGCTCGATTTGCTTGGCGCGGTGGTCTTGGAGGTGGAATCCTAGCTCGATTTCTTCTTTCTTGGCGCTCCTCAAGGTGAGCTTCTTCGTCTCGTTGTGCATGTCGTAGCGCTTCTTCTTGTTCATGCACACAACGGTTGCGCTCGTTCATGGCATGAGTTGCTTCTCGGAGAGCACGTCTTGGTCATTTTGTCTTGGATGTGGTGGTACTTGGCCTTGGCGCACTTGACGTTCTCGTGCTCGAAGTCGGTCTTGTAACCCATTGCCCTGGAATGGATTTTGTGGAGCTTGATGATCGTCATGATTGTTGCGCTGATGAGAACATGCTCGAGATGGACTTGAGCGTGAAGAAGAATCCAAAGAGTGTCGACTTGAGTGACGCCGTCTTGAGGATGAAGTCGTGGAAGTGGTGCGGCTGGCCATCATGTCTCGCAATTCCTCCATTTGAGATGAAAGCTTGGTGTCAAAGTAGTCCCTTGTTCGTGTTTCGGAGTGGCGCAAGTCGGTGGGGAGTTGCTCGATGCGATCTCCCAAAGCTTCACTTTCTTGGTGTACCGCTCGTTGGACGCCGAAGAGATGACCCTTGGTGACGTAGTCGCGCGTCTCATCTTGCTCTTCAAAGAGCGGGTTCTCCGATGTACTTGGCCTATCCATCATAGTCAAGTGGTGGTGAGTAGGAAATGAGAGAACAATACCAAAGTTACCTTTTCCGATGATTGAGGATGTATCAAGTATCACTCAATGTAATGCAACAATAGTAGAATTGGTACCGGGTTTGTTTCTCACACCTACAAAGTAAGGCTTATGGAGGAGCTTGGTTAGGATGAGTGGCACAAAATTCAAGCAAGTGTTAGTCAAGATATCAAAAATGTTGAGAAGATTCACAAATTGCAAGTAAGACAAATATATCAACACCCTAGTAGAACACTTGGAAACACACACACGAAGATGAATGGGATCCGCACAACCAAGGAATGAGCTCAAAATGTGGAATCACGGAAAATGCTCTTGTTGCATGGATACTAGAGAGACACTAGCTCGATTGCTCAAAAGGGCTAGATACGCTTGTGCACCAACCTAAGAGAGTAGCATGCTTGCCTTCAATCCCAAGTATGATGTGTAAGTATGGTCCAATATGATGTACTATGCAAAAAAGGCTCAATGCTATTGCTTACAAGCTCTTTGTTTCTTCGCTTTTGTTTAAAAGCTTTTTCTGTTTTTTTTTACTATGCCAAAATGCTTGATGCTAGAGCCGATATCTAAGACAAGTAAGATATGCACGGGAGAGACTTATGGCACGATGATGATAGCAAGATAAATGCATGCTAAATGTAGCTATGCGGAGTAAGCGTATCACTAAGGTGCACAATGAGCGTGGCCCGGCAATTCTCAACTCGCTAGTCTCGATGGGTAAGTGACGCAATAGGCTCAAGGTGATCAATGCAATGGCAAGGAAAAGTACAATGATGTCGTCGAGGTTACCGTCGGTGGGTTCTCGTTTGTAAGCAAGGACGGATGATGATGAAGTGGACAATGTCGATCTCGAGTCGGGGCGATGATGAATGGCGGCGATGATGATGTAGAACCGTCCCTAAGTAGCCGAAACACCTTAGGACACAGCAACCGCAACTCAAAATCTCAAAGAAACACGTGTGTTAGTGCGGAAGATGAAAGTGGTGCAAAAGTGTGATAAAACTGGACTAAACAGGAAGTGGAACAGCTCTCTGGTGAGGCCGTGCGCACGGGGTAACTTGTGCCCGTGTGCACGAGGTATCGGGGCCCGTGCGCACGGGGTCTGCGGCTGCGGAAGAACATCACGAGATCCATGGCAAAAATCAAAAAATTCGTGGAAAAGGCGTGGTGGGATGTATGGGGAAGGGTGGGAAGGGGTAGATCCAGTTGCCAAACACGAAATTTGTGGACCAAAACAACAAAATCTCACAAGATCCAACAAATGCAAAAAAAATTGGTATGGCTATTTTTGTGGGGATTTTTGAAATTGGGACAAAACAAAGCAAAATCAGGCTAGAAAGTGGGGGGTAGGGACTCCAAGATGTGAATCAACGTGGCTGATGATACCAAGATGTTGTAGGGTAGAACCCAAAGTGAGGACTTTTTCACACTTGGAGGGGGGAAAGGGGATGAACTCTCAAAACACAAGAGGCAAATCACTCAAACAAACCCAAATCACACATCCACTAGAGTAGCAAACATAGATCCACAAGCATACATAGACAATCAAAGGAAAGTAGCACAAAGGTAAGGTTCTTCCCACTCCAAAGTAGGTGAGGTCTTGATGATAGTCTTCTCCAAGAGGAGGTCTTGATATCCCTTGGGATCTTCTCTCTAGGAGGTCTTGATCTCCAAGAGGAGTGGTAAATGAGCAAAGCCCTCAATGATATCTCAATACACTTTGCTGACCCTAACAAATGGTCTATCCTCGGAATATATAGTAGGTGGGAGGTATGGGACGAAGTGGGGGCCCGTGGGCATGGGGTGTCCAGTAGGTTTGCCGTAGCCCATGCGCACGGGGTCCAAAGAGCCCGTGGGCACGGGGTCGCCTGGGTCATTCCTTCTTCTTCCCATTGCTTGACTCCGTCTTCCTGGCGGTGCTCCCATCCTTCTTCTTGGACTTGACGAGGCTCCCTAGCTTCTTGGTGGTCGACTCCATCATGCCTAATGATACATAGAGTTCCTTTGTGAGGTAGCATCCAAATTCCATCCATATCCATATGAAAGATGTAAAGGAGTGAGTTCACCTCGTTCTCGATGGCACGTGCGCAAGCTCTTGTCATAGGTCCACTTGGTGCTTGGTGAGTTGGTGAGGTATCCATGGGGATGATCGAAGGATGCTCCGCATCAGGGAGGCAGGTGCACAACATAAAAAGAAGGAAAATCAGAACCAGACTCGGATTGACTGCCAGGAGGCCCGAAATTGATATACGTGCAGAATCCGTGTCCGTACTCCAAATAAGGCGTGCAAATACAATTTCGAAAGCTTGAGTCATGTGCTTTCCAAACTGTATACCCGCAGCCCGCGATTCGCGGTGACCGAGTCGCAGTCATCAAAACAATACGGCGGTTGTTTCTGCCAGTTTTTCAGATAGACTCGTTTAAGTTTGGAAAGTTAGAGATATGGTTGATTTCGACCCCAACACTAGGTTGGACGTCCAGGGGTCTTTATATACCCTTGTAAGTCATGGCTTTTATGGTTAGACTACGTTTTGATTAAACTCATACCAGACTGAATTGCTTTAAGCATTCCTCTGTATTCATATTCCTCTTTGCATCGATCAGGAATATTTACCTACACCAAATTTGTTTCGATAGGGTGTATTTACTACTGAAAGTCAAGTGCTATATGTCGTTCCATTGGGAATTGGGGGATTGCAGAACCGCTTTGTGGTCGGCGGCTACGTGCGCAAGTGTGTGGTGTTGCGAATATCCATAGGGTTGAAGATCCGTCGGATTGGCAACGGGGGAACAGCCGGAGAGTTCGTGAGCATCTCACAAGTTATCCAACAAGTTCATCATCGACACCATCAGCTCACTGAGAAGATCGGGCCACCCCTTATCACTTGATCGCATCGACGAGCCATCTTTCACCATTCGGAATGACCTATAATTTTTCGTGTACATAAACATAATGAGGATGAGCTGTTACGTACTTTATCATCAAAGAATAATGCATCTGCTGGTGAAAAAGTGAGGGTGGTAGCGGGAAGGGTGATAGAACATGTGAAGCATGAATTCTTGTGTTTCGATGCAACAAAGAGCCTCCTCCTTCTGTCCAGACTGAACCTGTAGTCTTTCTGGTTTGTGAATGGAAGGACGTTGTATTGTTCCATACGTTATTGCCCATATATCTGTCCGTGGGTGAGCTCAAGGAAGGGTGGTAGAGGGTTTGTATGGCCAAATTATTGCCGTTTTATGGATACAACATCGGGGGACAGACCATGAATACAACTTTCAGGGTAACTTGATCGCATCGACGAGCCATCTTGCACCATTCGGAATGACCTATATTTTTTCGTGCGCATAAACATAGGAGGATGAGCTATTACGTACTTTATCATCCAAGAATAAGGCATCTGCTGGTGAAAAAGTGCGGGTGGTAGCGGGATGGGTGGTAGAATATGTGAAGCATGAATTCTTCGGTTTTGGGCAACAAAGAGCCTGCTCCTTCTGTCAAGACTGAACCTGTAGTCTTTTTGGTTCGTGAATGAAAGGATGGTGTATTGTTCCATACGTTATTGCCCATATATCTGTCCGTGGGAGAGCTTACGGAAGGGTGGTAGAGGGTGGCAGAGTACATGCCAAAGATAAAATCATCCGAAATCATTTTTATAAGCCGGATCTGGCCTCCGAAATGTTGTCGAAGAGGACGCGTGGGATATGGACGCGTACAACTTTTCGCTGTTATCGATTTGGCGGGACATGGAGCTCCAACGGAGTTTGTATGGCCAAATTGTGGCCATTTTATGGATACAACATCGGGGGACAGACCGTGAATACAACTTTCAGGGTAACTTGATCGCATCAACGAGCCATATTGCACCATTCGGAATGACCTATAGTTTTTCGTGTGCATAAACATAATGAGGATGAGCTGTTACGTACTTTATCATCAAAGAATAATGCATCTGCTGGTGAAAAAGTGAGGGTGGTAGCGGGATGGGTGATAGAATATGTGAAGCATGAATCCTTGTGTTTCGATGCAAGAAAGAGCCTCCTCCTTCTGTCCAGACTGAACCTATAGTTTTTCTGGTTTGTGAATGGAAGGACGGTGTATTGTTCCATGCGTTATTGCCCATATATCTGTCCGTGGGTGAGCTCAAGGAAGGGTGGTAGAGGGTGGCAGAGTACACGCCAAAGATAAAATCATCTGAAACTCAATTTTACAAGCCGGATCTGGCATCCGAAATATTGTCGAAGCGGACGAGTGGGATGTGGACCCATACAACTTTTCGTTGTGATCGATTTGGCGGGTCATAGAGCTCCAACGAAGTTTGTATGGCCAAATTGTGGCCGTTTTATGGATACAACATCGGGGGACAAACCATGAATACAACTTTCAGGGTAACTTGATCGCATCGACGAGCCAACTTGCACCATTCGGAATGACCTATAATTTTTCATGTGCATAAACATAATGAGGATGAACTGTTACATACTTTATCATCAAAGAATAATGCATCTGCTGGTGAAAAAGTGAGGGTGGTAGCGGGAAGGGTGATAGAACATGTGAAGCATGAATTCTTGTGTTTCGATGCAACAAAGAGCCTCCTCCTTCTGTCCAGACTGAACCTGTTGTCTTTCCGGTTTGTGAATGGAAGGATGGTGTATTGTTCCATACGTTATTGCCCATATATCTGTCCGTGGGTGAGCTCACGGAAGGGTGGTAGAGGGTGGCAGAGTACACGCCAAAGATAAAATCATCCGAAACTGAATTTTGCAAGCCGGATCTGGCCTCCGAAATGTTGTCAAAGCGGACGCGTGGGATATGGACACATACAACTTTTTGTTGTGATCGATTTGGCGGGTCTTGGAGCTCCAACAGAGTTTGTATGGCCCAATTGTGGCCGTTTTATGCATACAACATCGGGGGACAGACCATGAATACAACTTTTAGGGTAATTTGATCGCATCGACGAGCCATCTTGCACCATTCGAAATGACCTATAATTTTTCGTGTGCATAAACATAGGAGGATGAGCTTTTACGTACTTTATCATCCAAGAATAAGGCATCTGCTGGTTTAAAAGTGAGGGTGGTAGCGGGATGGGTGGTAGAATATGTGAAGCATGAATTCTTTGGTTTCGGTGCAACAAAGAGCCTGCTCCTTCTGTCCAGACTGAACCTATAGTCTTTCTGGTTCGTGAATGAAAGGATGGTGTATTGTTCCATACATTATTGCCCATATAGCTGTCCGTGGGTGAGCTCACGGAGGGGTGGTACAGGGTGGCAGAGTACACGCCAAAGATAAAATCATCCGAAAATCAATTTTATAAGCTGGATCTGGACTCCGAAATGTTGTCGAAGCGGACGAGTGGGATATGGACGCATACAACTTTTCACTGTGATCGATTTGGCGGGACATGGAGCTCCAATGGAGTTTGTATGGCCAAATTGTGGCCGTTTTATGGATACAACATCGGGGGACAGACCGTGAATACAACTTTCAGGGTAACTTGATCGCATCGACGAGCAATATTGCACCATTCCGAATGACCTATAATTTTTCGTGTGCATAAACATAATGATGATGAGCTGTTACGTACTTTATCATCAAAGAATAATGCATCTGCTGGTGAAAAAGTGATGTAGGGTGGAACCCTAATTTCACGATCTTTCCACACTTGGTGGGGGAAAAGAGAGGAACGACAAAATCAACCATGGGAAATCACTCAAACAAACCCAAATCACACATCCACTAGGATAGCATACATGAGATCCACAAGTATACAAGGACAATCCAAGGAAACAAGCACAAGGTAAAGTTCTTCCCACTCCAAAGGAGGTGAGGTCTTGATGATCTAGGTGAGATCCTTCTCCCTTAGGAGGTCTTGATGATCCTATGATGGGGATCCTTCTCCCTAGAGAGGTCTTGATTCACCAAGAGGAGATACAAGGAGCAAAGCTCTACTCTATGTCTCAAAATACTTTGCTAACCCTAGAAAGGATGAGGAGGAGGTCTATTTATAATCTAGGACGAAGTGGGGATGAGTGGACGAGATTACACGGCCGAATGGCCTAAAGCTGCTGTCAGGGGGGCGGATGTCCGGGCGTCGGCCCGGATGTCCGGCCGTTCGCGGGGGTGCCGGATGTCCGGATGAAAGGGGATCAGCTAGTGTGATGGGGCGCCGGATTTCCGGGCAGGGGCCGGATGTCTGGCCTGGCCGGGCCGGATGTCCGGGCCCTGTAGCATCTTCATGGCTGGGTTGCGGCTGCTGTGCATTTCCTTCAGGGGCCGGATGTCCGGGCCAGGGGCCGGATGTCCGGCGGCTGTAGGCTTCCAGCGGTCTTCCTCTTCGCGCACGTCCGTCCGTGTACTTGTCTACTTGGCCTTCGTTCCGAGCATTCCCGAGGCGGTCTTCTTCATACCTGATCACACATAGCACTTCAGCTTGAGGTAGTAACCAGGCTTCACTCGAGTCAAATGGAAGTTCACTTAGGAGAGATGTCACCTTGGTTTCGAGAGCTCTTGCACGTGCTCGTGTCATAGGTCCACTTGGCACTTGAGGAGATGTAGGTTGGTCCATGGGGATGACCGTGGGATGCTCCGCATCATCTCCCCCTCCTTGAAAAAGATCCATCCTCGGATCGGAATCCACATCACCATGGAAGGGAGATAAGTCCTTGACGTTGAATGTGTCACTCACGTTGTACTTGTCGCGAGGGATGTCGATCTTGTAGGCATTGTTGTTGAAGCGTCCGAGCACCTTGAAAGGTCCGTCGGCTCGAGGTAGTAGTTTGGACTTGCGCTCGTTGGGGAAGCGTTCTTTGCGAAGGTGTAGCCACACAAGGTCGCCGGGGTGGAACACCATGGGCTGCTTGTTGATGTTGACCTTGGTCGCGAGTCGTTGTACTTGGCGCTTGATCGCGTGCCTTGTATCTTCATGCATCTTCTTGAGGTAGCTTGCCCGTGCACTCACGTGCATGTCGATTCGTTCTTGTAGAGGTAGCGGTAGAATGTCCAATGGAGACATTGGATTGAATCCATAGACGACCTCGAAGGGGGACTTGCCAGTAGTAGAGTGTCGTGCTCGATTGTAGGCGTACTCGGCGAAGGGTAAACATTCCTCCCACTCCCTTATGTTCTTCTTGATCAACACACGGAGTAGTGTGGAAAGAGTCCGGTTCGTGACCTCCGTTTGGCCGTCGGTTTGAGGGTGATATGCCAATGAGAATAGGAGCTTGATTCCGATCATGGCGCATAGTGTCTTCCAAAAGTAGCTTAGGAACTTGATGTCTCGGTCCGATACGATCGTCTTTGGCACTCCATGCAATCGCAAGATTTCCCTACAAAAGAGATTTGCAACATGTGAAGCATCGTCTATCTTGTTACATGGAATAAAATGTGCCATCTTAGAGAAACGGTCCACAACAACAAATACCGAGTCTTTGCCGTTTTGAGTTCGAGGCAAACCAAGGACGAAATCCATACTAATATCTTCCCATGGATGATATGGAATAGGCAATGGCATATATAGACCATGAGATTGAGCTTTGGACTTAGCTTTGCGGCATGTAGAGCACCGGTTTGTGTAGCGTGACACATCACGAAACATCTTAGGCCAAAAGTAGTTCTTGGAGAGCATAGCAAATGTCTTGTCACGTCTGAAATGTCCCATGAGTCCTCTACCATGAGCCTCTTGCAAAAGTAACAAACGAAGAGAAGACTCGGGGATAAAAAGTTTGTTAGCTTTCATAAGGTAACCATCCTTCAAGTAATATTGCTCCCAAGTTTTATGTGGTAAACATTTGGCATAAGGAATCGAAAATGATGCATCATGCGCATATAAGTCTTTAATGTGCTCAAATCCTATAATATTCAACTCAAGTTGGGTAACCAACATGCACTTGCGGGAAAAAGCGTCCGCCACAACATTGTCCTTACCTTTGATATACTTGATAACATAAGGAAATGACTTAATGAACTCACTCCATTTAGGATGATGCTTATTCAATTTTGTTTGGCCCTTAAGGTACTAAAGCGTTTCATGATCCGTATGGATGACAAACTCACGTGGACGGAGATAATGTTCCCACACATACAAGACTCTCACTAAAGCATATAATTCTTTATCATAGATGGGGTAGTTAAGTTGTGCGCCGGAGAGCTTCTCACTAAAATATGCAATAGGTCGCTTCTCTTGCATCAACACACCACCAATACCATTACCACAAGCGTCACAATGCACTTCAAAAGTTATCTCAAAGTTGGGTAATGCAAGTAATGGAGCATGTGTAAGCAAGGTTTTGAGCTCATGAAATGCGGCATCTTGAGATGGAGCCCAAACAAATGGTGCATTTTTCTTACTCAAGGCATGCAATGGTGATGCAATGGTGCTAAAATCCTTCACAAAGCGACGATAAAAGCCTGCTAAGCCAAGGAAACTACGCACTTGAAGCAAATTTGTTGGTTGTGGCCTATTCTTAATAGCATCAATTTTAGTTTCATCCACTTGAACACCCTTAGAGGAGACAACAAAGCCCAAGAAAACAAGCTTATCAACACCGAATGTGCATTTTTCCATGTTAGCATAAAGTCGCTCGTCTCTAAGAACTTGCAATACATCTCTAAGGTGTTTGACATGATCTTCAAGAGTTTCACTAAACACAAGGATGTCGTCAAAGTAAACCACAACACAAATGCCAATATATTTGCGAAGAACATAATGCATCACGCGCATAAAAGTGCTAGGACCTTGCGACAAACCCATAGGCATGACTAACCATTCATACAAGCCAAATTTGGTTTTGAAAGCGGTTTTCCATTCATCACCTTCTTGCATGCGTATTTGATAGTAGCCACTTTTAAGATCAATTTTAGAGAAAATTGTGGCTCCACTAAGTTCATCAAGCATATCATCTAGGCGTGGAATGGGATGGCGATATCTAACGGTGATAGCATTAATGGGACGGCAATCGGAACACATGCGATAAGTACCATCTTTCTTAGGCACAAGAATGACCGGAACTTCACAAGGGCTCAAGCTTTCGCGTACATACCCATTCTCCATGTGATGTTGTACTTGCCTTTGGATCTCTTTGGTCTCTTCGGGGTTGACGCGGTAAGGTGCCTTGTTCGGTAGGGGTGCGCCGGGGATGAGGTCGATGCGGTGTTTGATTCCGCGAAGTGGAGGAAGTCCGGGAGGTAGCTCATCGGGAAACATGTCCGCGAATTCCTGCAATAAATGAGATAATACCAAAGGAAAATGTTGTGAAGTATTAGTCCGCACCACTTCATCTTTGCACACAAGTACAAAGTGAAGAACACTTGATGGGCTCTCACTCACATCCCTCAAATCTCTTTTGGTGACTAAAAGAACTAATTCTCTCTTGTCGCTCATCGTGGAGTCGCTCATTTTTGGCTTGTGGCACTCACTCTCTTTTTGGTGGTTCACTCGCTCATTTGTCTCTCCACGATGGGTAGATGCTTGCTTGTCCGCGATGACTTGACTTGGTGTCATAGGTCGAAGAACGATTTCCTTGCCCTTCATCTTGAAGCTATAGTGATTGGTCCGTCCGTTGTGGATGACGCCGCAGTCGAATTGCCAAGGTCTTCCAAGGAGGAGATGGCATACGGACATAGGAACCACATCAAATTCCAAGGTATCTTCGTAAGCGCCGATCTTGAAGGATACTTGGACGGTGTACTCCACGTGAATGGTGCCGGAGTCGCTAAGCCATTGGACCTTGTATGGGCGAGGGTGCTTCTTCTTGACCAATTGGAGCTTGGTACATAACTCTTCACTTGCCAAGTTGTGGCAACTTCTGCTGTCGATGATGACCTTGACGGAACGTCCTTGGATACCCGCTTTGGTATGGAAGATGTGGCAACGTTGGTCTTCATCTTGATGTTGTTGAAGTGTCAAGACCTTGGAGACAACAAGAGCGGGGCTCGAATCATTGTCGGAAAACACTTGATCATCTTCCTCTTCATTCACTTGTCGGTGCATTGCCACGTGCTCAAGTTCTTCCATTTCGTCTTCACTCATAGAGTCGTAGGTGTCGTCGGCATTGAGGATCATAGTGCGTCGTGTGGGGCACTCGAAAGACTTGTGGCCTCGGCCCTTGCAAGTAAAGCACTTGATGTCACTTGTCTTGTCGTTGGTATCCGTAGGAGTTTTTGATGACGAAGCTCTTGGCTTGGAGTTGCCTGTAGTAGTAGGGGGACGACTTGAAGATGTCGAAGGGTTCTTGTGGCTTGACTTGTCACCCGTACTTGGTGTAGCATGAGTCGTTGGAAGAGGTGTCGTAGTTGTTGATGCTTGATTGTACGAACCGTAGGTCTTGGAAGAGTACTTGGAGTACTTGTAATCATCTTGCACTTGACGCTCCGCTTTGGTGGCTTGGTGCACTAGCTCGAGGAGATTTGAGTATGGTTGAAAGTCCGCAATTTTCTTGATTGGATGGTTGAGACCATTAAAGAAACGCTCCATCGTTTGTTCATCATCTTTGTTGACGTTGGCTCGTATCATTGCAATCTCCATTTCTTTGTAGTATTCTTCAACCGACTTGGTGCCTTGCTTGAGGAGTTGAAGTTTCTTGAAGAGGTCGCGGCTATAGTGGGTAGGCACAAAGCGAGCTCTCATGACATCCTTCATTTGTGTCCACGTTGTGATAGGTGGTTCGCCTTTCTCTTGGCGTCTCTCGACCACTTGCTCCCACCAAATGAGAACATAGTCTTGGAACTCAAGCGATGCCATGGCTACCTTCTCTTCTTCATCGTAGTTGTGTAGACAGAATATCTTGTCAACCTTTAAGGCCCATGAGAGGTAGTCTTCGGGGTCGTTGCTGCCGAAAACTTGGGCATATTGAACTTGAGCTTGTCGTAGCGTTGTTCATCATTATGTCGATGTTGTCGTCATTCTTGTCTTGGAGGTGGGTCGTCATCCCCGTTTTCTTCTTGCTCCACGTGATTGGCTTGACGGTGGGGACGAGGTACTCTTGCTCGGTTCCTCCTTTCTTGATTCTCTTCTTGGTGTGCGGCTTCTTCTTGGAGACATGCCTCTTCTTCTTCACGCATGTGACGGTTGTGTTCTTCTAGAGCACGAGTGGCTTCGCGAAGGGCATGTTGTGTTTCGAGGGCTTGTTGTTGCTCTTGCCGAAGTGGATCACCGTCTTGGGCATCTTGTTGTTGACGTCGTGGAACTTGCTCTTGGTGCGAGGCGCCTTGAACTTGATGGCGTTGACGTTCGCGCTCTCGAAGTCGTTGTTGCAAACCATTGCCATGTAATGGATTTTGGCGAGCTTGATGTTCTTGCCGAGGATGTAGCCGAGCTCGAGGAAGACTTGCATCGGATGATGAATCCGAAGAATGGCGTCTTGACCGTGTTCTTCTTGTCGAGGACGAAGTTGTAGAAGCGCGGTCAATCATCATGGCACGAAATTCTTCCATTTGTGTAGTAAGCTTGGTGTCGAGGTAGTCTCTTGTTCATGATTTGGAGTGATGCAAGTCGGTGGCGAGTTGCTCGATGCGATCGCCCAAAGCTTCATTTTCTTGATGCAAGGCTCATTGTACCCCAAAGAGATGGCTCTTGGAGACGTAGTCGTTCGGTGCTTCGTGCTCATCGAAGAGAGGATTCGAAGATGTACCCGGCCTATCCATCATGATCAAGTAGAGGTGAGTAGGAAATGAGAGAACAAAACCAAAGTTACCTTTTCCGAAGATTGAAGATGTATCAAGTATCACTCAATGTATTGCTATGATAGTAGAATTGGTATTGGGTTTGTTTCTCACACCTACACAAAAGGCTTATGGTGTAGCTTGGTTGGGATGGTGGCACAAAATAGTTGCAATTTGTAAGCAAGATATCAATAATGTTGAAGAAGATTCACAAGTTCGCAAGTGTAACAAGTAGACCAATAGCAATAAGTAGTACACGAAAACACACGCACGGATAGATAAATGAGGTCGTGCAACCAAGGAATGCGCTCAAAATGTGGAGTCCACGGAAAATGCTCTTGTTGCACAACACTAGAGAGACACTAGCACGCTTGCTCAAAAGGCGGATATGAACTTGTGCACAACCTATAAGAGACAAAATGTATGCATTTCTATCTCACTTATGCTATGTATGTATGATTCCCGGTGAACTTGTCATGATGATCCAAGAGGATCAAAGATGCTATGGCTATTGCTTACAAGCTTGTTGCTCTTTTTCTTTTGCTTAAAAGCTTCTCTTTCTTTTGATGTTTTCCTTTGGCCACTTATGTGAAATGCTCGTGCGAAGATAGCAATGATGTATATGCGGGAACAAAATTTTGGCACAAGAGTTGATATGTGTATGTATGCACGCTATGATAGCTATGCGGATCGGTATCACTAAAGTGCACAAGTAGCGTTGCCCAGCAATACTCAAATGGCTAGTCTCGTAGGAAAGCTACGCAAAAGATGGTCTCGGGGTTTCACAAGGCAATGGCAAGGATATGAACAAGTTGTCGTTGATGTTACCGTCCTTGCTTACGGTTAGGGTGTCACAATGGTGGAGTTGGTGTTGTCGATGACGAGTTCCGTGGCGATGATGAGTGGCGGTGATGTCGATGTCGAACCGTTCCTAAGTAGCCGAAACATGTTAGGAAACGGAAAACCCGTGCCTCAAAATCTCAAAAGCACAAAGTGGTGGTGCAGAAGTCAGTGGTGGAGTGGCTCAGGTGATTGCGGAAGAAACGGTGGGAAAAGGCGAAAAAATTGAAGAAATTGGAAGTGTTGGCGTGCTGATTCCCCAGGGGCCGGATGTCCGGGGCGCCGGATGTCCAGGCTGCTGGATCCGTGGATGAACTTGAAGAACAAGTGGGTAGAGAAAATTTTGGGTTAAAATTCAGACGAATTTGTGGATGAAATTGATGGAGAATATGGGGGAAAGCTAGATCCACTTGAAACACAACAAATCCATGCATCCAAATCAACAAAACATCATCAAACCAACAAATCACAATTTTTTTTGGTATGGCTATTTTTGTGGGGAATTTTCGAAATTGGGTAAAAAGGAAACAAAATCGGGCTAGAAAAACGAGGGGAAAGACTCCATAGTGTGAATCAACGTGGCTCTGATCCAAGATGATGTAGGGTGGAACCCTAATTTGATGATCTTTCCACACTTGGAGGGGGAAAAGAGAGGAACAACAAAATCAACCAAGGGAAATCACTCAAACAAACCCAAATCACACATCCACTAGGATAGCATACATGAGATCCACAAGTATACAAGGACAATCCTAGGAAACAAGCACAAGGTAAAGTTCTTCCCACTCCAAAGGAGGTGAGGTCTTGATGATCTAGGTGAGATCCTTCTCCCTTAGGAGGTCTTGATGATCCTATGATGGGGATCCTTCTCCCTAGAGAGGTCTTGATTCCCCAAGAGGAGATACAAGGAGCAAAGCTCTACTCTATGTCTCAAAATACTTTGCTAACCCTAGAAAGGATGAGGAGGAGGTCTATTTATAGTCTAGGATGAAGTGGGGATGAATGGACGAGATTACACGGCTCGGCCTAAAGCTGCTGTCAGGGGACCGGATGTCCGGGCGTCGGGCCGGATGTCCGGCGGTTCGCGGGGGTGTCAGATGTCCGGCCCTGGCGCCGGATGTTTGGCTGAAAGGGGCTCAGCTACTGTGATGGGGCGCCGGATTTCCGGGCAGGGGCCAGATGTCCGGCCTGGCCAGGCCGGATGTCCGGGCCCTGTAGCATCTTCACGGCTGGGCTGCGGCTGCTGTGCATTGTCGGATTTCCGGGCAGGAGGCCGGATGTCCGGGCCTCCGGCCGCTGTAGGCTTCCAGCGGTCTTCCTCTTCGCGCACATCCGTCCGTGTACTTGTCGACTTGGCCTTCGTTCCGAGCATTCTCGAGGCGGTCTTCTTCATACCTGATCATACATAGCACTTCGGCTTGAGGTAGTAGCCAGGCCTCACCCGAGTCAAATGGAAGTTCACTTAGGAGAGATGTCACCTCGGTTTCAAGAGCTCTTGCACGTGCTCGTGTCATAGGTCCACTTGGCACTTGA
This sequence comes from Elymus sibiricus, assembly GCA_039707655.1. Taxonomy (NCBI): domain Eukaryota; kingdom Viridiplantae; phylum Streptophyta; class Magnoliopsida; order Poales; family Poaceae; genus Elymus; species Elymus sibiricus. The sequence goes on from CM077670.1 coordinate 181,378,536, forward strand.
GGAGATGTAGGTAGGTCCACGGGGATGACCGTGGGATGCTCCGCATCAAAAAGTGAGGGTCGTAGCGGGATGGGTGATAGAACATGTGAAGCATGAATTCTTATGTTTCGATGCAACAAAGAGCCTCCTCCTTCTGTCCAGACTAAACGTATAGTCTTTCTGGTTTGTGAATGGAAGGATGGTGTATTGTTCCATACGTTATTGCCCATATATCTGTATGTGGGTGAGCTCAAGGAAGGGTGGTAGAGGGTGGCAGAGTACACGCCAAAGATAAAATCATCCGAAACTCAATTTTACATGCTGGATCTGGCCTCCGAAATGTTGTCGAAGCGGACGAGTGGGATGTGGACCCATACAACTTTCCGTTGTGATCAATTTCGCGGGTCATGGAGCTCCAACGGAGTTTGTATGGCCAAATTGTGGCCGTTTTATGGATACAACATCGGGGGATAGACCATGAATACAACTTTCAGGGTAACTTGATCGCATCGATGAGCCATCTTGCACCATTCGGAATGACCTATAATTTTTCGTGTGCATAAAAATAATGCGGATGAACTGTTACGTACTTTATCATCAAAGAATAATGCATCTACTGGTGAAAAAGTGAGGGTGGTAGCAGGATGGGTGATAGAACATGTGAAGCATGAATTCTTGTGTTTCGATGCAACAAAGAGCCTCCTCCTTCTGTCCAGACTAAACCTATAGTCTTTCTGGTTTGTGAATGGAAGGATGGTGTATTGTTCCATACGTTATTGCCCATATATCTGTCAGTGGGTGAGCTCAAGGAAGGGTCGTAGAGGGTGGCAGAGTACACGCCAAAGATAAAATCATCCGAAACTCAATTTTACAAGCCGAATCTGGCCTCCGAAATATTGTCGAAGCGAACTAGTGGGATGTGGACCCAAACAACTTTCTGTTGTGATCGATTTGGCGTGTCATGGAGCTCCAACGGAGTTTGTATGGCCAAATTGTGGCCGTTTTATGGATAAAACATCAGGGGACAGACCATGGATACAACTTTCAGGGAAACTTGATCGCATCGACGAGCCATCTTGCACCATTCGGAATGACCTATAATTTTTCGTGTGCATAAACATAATGAGGATGAGCTGCTACATACTTTATCATCAAAGAATAATGCATCTGCTGGTGAAAAAGTGAGGGTGGTAGCGGGAAGGGTGATAGAACATGTGAAGCATGAATTCTTGTGTTTCGATGCAACAAAGAGCCTCCTCCTTCTGTCCAGATAGAACCTGTAGTCTTTTTGGTTTGTGAATGGAAGGATCGTGTATTGTTCCATACGTTATTGCCCATATATCTGTCCGTGGGTGAGCTCACGGAAGGGTGGTAGAGGGTGGCAGAGTACACGCCAAAGATAAAATCATCTGAATCTCAATTTTACAAGCCGGATCTGGCCTCTGAAATGTTGTCGAAGCGGACGCGTGGGATATGGACACATACAACTTTTCATTGTGATCGATTTGGCGGGTCATGGAGCTCAAATAGAGTTTGTATGCCAAATTGTATTTGGCGGGTCATGGAGCTCCAACAGAGTTTGTATGGCCAAATTGTGGCCGTTTTATGGATACAACATCAGGGGACAAAGCATGAATACAACTTTCAGGGTAACTTGATCGCATCGACGAGCCATCTTGCACCATTCGGAATGACCTATAATTTTTCGTGTGCATAAACATAATGAGGATGAGCTGTTACGTAGTTTATCATCCAAGAATAGTGCATCTGCTGGTGAAAAAGTGAGGGTGGTAGCGGGATGGGTGACAGAACATGTGAAGCATGAATTCTTCGGTTTTGATGCAACAAAGAGCCTCCTCCTTTTGTCCAGACTGAACCTGTAGTCTTTCTAGTTCTTGAATAGAAGGATGGTGTATTGTTCCATACGTTATTGCCCATATATCTGTCCGTGGGTGAGCTCACGGAAGGGTGGTAGAGGGTGGCAGAGTACACGCCAAAGATAAAATCATCTGAAACTCAATTTTATAAGCCAGATCTGGCCTCCAAAATGTTATCGAAGCGGACGAGTGGGATATGGACACATACAACTTTTCATTGTGATTGATTTGGCGGGTCATGGAGCTCCAACGGAGTTTGTATGGCCAAATTATGGCCGTTTTATGGATACAACATCGGGGGACATACCATGAATACAACTTTTAGGGTAACTTGATCGCATGGACGAGCCATCTTGCACCATTCGGAATGACCAATAATTTTTCGTGTGCATAAACATAGGAGGATGAGTTATGAAGTACTTTATCATCCAAGAATAAGTCATCTGCTGGTGAAAAAGTGAGGGTGGTAGCGGGATGGGTGGTAGAATATGTGAAGCATGAATTCTTCGGTTTCGGTGCAACAAAGAACTCGCTCCTTCTGTCCAGACTAAACCTGTAGTCTTTCTGGTTCGTGAATGAAAGGATGGTGTATTGTTCCATACATTATTGCCCATATATCTGTCCGTGGGTGAGCTCATGGAAGGGTGGCAGAGGGTGGTAGAGTACACGCCAAAGATAAAATCATCCGAAAATCAATTTTATAAGCCGGATCTGGCCTCCGAAATGTTGTCGAAGCGGACGACTGGGATATGGACGCATACAACTTTTCGCTGTGATAGATTTGGCGGGACATGGAGCTCCAACGGAGTTTGTATGGCCAAATTGTGGCTGTTTTATGGATACAACATCGGGGGACAGACCGTGAAAACAACTTTCACGGTAACTTGATCGCATCGACGAGCCATAATTTTTCGTGTGCATAAACATAATGAGGATGAGCTGTTACGTTTATCATCAACGAATAATGCATCTGCTGGTGAAAAAGTGAGGGTGGTAGCGGGATGGGTGATAGAACATGTGAAGCATGAATTCTTGTGTTTCGATGCAACAAAGAGCCTCCTACTTTTGTCCAGACTGAACCTATAGTCTTTCTGGTTTGTGAATGGAAGGATGGTGTATTTTTCCATACGGTATTGCCCATATATCTGTCCATGGGTGAGCTCAAGGAAGGGTGTTAGATGGTGGCAGAGGACACACCAAAGATAAAATCATCGGAAACTCAATTTTACAAGCCGGATCTGGCCTCCGAAATGTTGTCGAAGCGAACGAGTGGGATGTGGACCCATACAACTTTTTGTTGTGATCGATTTGGCGGGTAATGGAGCTCCAACGGAGTTTGTATGGCCAAATTGTGGCCGTTTTATGGATACAACATCGGGAGACAGACCATGAATACAACTTTCAGGGTAACTTGATCGCATCGACGAGCCATCTTGCACCGTTCGGAATGACCTATAATTTTTCGTGTGCATAAACATAATAAGGATGAGCTGTTACATACTTTATCATCAAAGAATAATGCATCTACTGGTGAAAATGTGAGGGTGGTAGCGGTATGGGTGATAGAACATGTGAAGCATGAATTCTTGTGTTTCGATGTAACAAAGAGCCTCCTCCTTCTGTCCAGATTGAACCTATAGTCTTTCTTGATGAGGACATCCCAGGTTCACCTCGTTTATCATCTTCTCCTCATCATCAATCTCTGCTATCAAATGAAGCTTCTACAAAGGTGAACGCATTCCTAGCTGATCATACTTCAACTATCCACGAGAACTTTGTACTGCCTAAATCTTGTGTGCTGATTTTACTCAGGTACAATGTTGAGGACAACCAACAACTTTGAGCACATGAAGAAATAAGTTCTGAAGCCCATATAAGAAGTTTGAAGAGAACAAGTTTCAACTCTGATGTAAACCATGTTTTGGTAACAAGGCCAACTAGTTACATCTCAGAGAAGAATAGCAAGCCATTCCAACACTCTATTGTTGCATGCGCAGTTCCAGAATTCGTCCCAGAACTTGCTGCTTCATGCCACACAAATATATGAGTGCCCAGCACGTGTGGGAGTACAAAATGGAGAGCATATGAATTCTACTTTCTGGAAAATCAAACGGTTCATCATTTGGAGTCCTAAGTCAAAGGATATGAGAGTTCCAATGCAAGCTGTCCAGAGCATTAATTGCTGCGCGAGGCTCTATATGTTTGCTCCCTTGACCAGCTGGTTACCACGAATTTGAGCCCCTCTTTTGGACTGGTCTCACACCTAAACTAGGAGGGTTGTTCCTAGTATAAATATCCCTTCTCCAACTTCAGCCACAACTCTTTGGCAATTTGATTTCAGCATAGGTTAGCTAAGTGCAACCAGAATCTTGTTTGAGAGTTCACTTCCTCCTTAGCTCTTGTAATCTTGCCTTGTGAGAAGGTAAACTCACTTTGTGATTTTACAACAGTAGCCATTGAGGCGGCGACCAGTTCGTGCTTCCAACTTTGTGCGTGGTTGCGTGGATTGGAATCCTAAGAGTGTGGTTGGGCGAATACTTGTTGCTGGTTGTTGCATATGCAGTAGCTAGCTTCGGTCTCGTCAGGTTGCAATAGTTATCCATTACCCGACAACGTTGTTGGCTCAGATCGAGGGTTTCCTTCGTACCCTTCAGGTGGCGTTGATTCGTTCGTCAAGCAGATCCTCCGTGAAGATATGGCAATCCCGCATCATCTTGGCATCAGAGCTTCGGTTCACACGGTAGGATCTTGTATCCCTAGTTTAGTTCGTGTTCTTGTTCATCCTAAAGTCCAGAAAATAGCCCCACAAAAAAATACCTTTACCTAGCCTTTTGCAGCCCTTAATCTGTTATTTTTTGAGTTTTATCAAGTTCTTGTCCACTAGATCTTTGTTTTTAGTTGCTGAGTTTTCCCCCCATCCATTCTTGTGTCTTTGTATTCATTTTTGTGCACAGATTTCAGATCTGCAACCTCCACCAAATCGTGCATATTTTTGTCATCCGGAGTCCGTTTTGGGTGTTTTTGTGCATTTTGGAAAGCCCACGCCGTGTACTTTCCATCCATCTTTGTTAGATGTGATTCTCACCGTGTGTTCCACCCCCAAAAATCAGATCTGTTCGTGTGTGTTTTCTACCAAAGTTTTAGCTGCATGTTCTTGTTGTTTGAGTTCATCCATTTGTAATTTTCGTGATTCCCCCAAAGTGTGTGTTCAGATCCAAGTCCCTTATTGAAAGTTTGTCAAAAAAAAAAGAAAAAAAAGGAGGCAAAAAAAAAGATCTGCCCAAAGAAAGAAAGTGTGTGCAAGAAGCAAAAGAGAGAGATTTGGGACTAGTCTTCACTTATATCTTGAGAAATCCCTGTTTGTGTTGTGAGCTGAAACTTGTCAAGTGTGCAAAATCTTCAATCCTTGCTTTCTAGCAAATCTGATTCCTTGGTGTGAGTTGCATGTACCTCATTTATATCTCATTCAGCAACTAAGGGCATTAGAATCTTGTGTGGATGATTACTTGGTTCAACAATATCTAGATTACTGATTAGTGCATCTTTTGCTATATATATACCCCACCCAAGCCGCACCAAACAGCCCCGCATGTGCAACCCTAGACTTGTATTCACTTGATTCATCACTCTTTGTATACCAACCACCGGCACCACGGTTGAGCACGATTCTGCTCTCACTTGGAAGTTACATGAGCTTCGGTTGGTAAGTGAGATGAGCTTGAGTTGTTACCCACATATATGCTTCTAGTACTATAGGGCTTTTGCAAAACTAACCATGGCAGGTCGTGAGTACGTGGAACTTCCTTTCTACGGAAGTGCTGATCTAGAGGAGTACCTTGAATGGGTATAATTCATGGAGTTGGAGTTAAAGAAATTTTCAGAAACAAAACAAGTGCTTCGAGCAACCATGGAGTTTGAAGAGTATGCTTGTAAGTGGTGGAAGCACAACCGCAAAAGAAGATTTGTAAGAACATGTCTCGAGTTGAAGGAGATCATGAGGAAGGAGTTTGTACCAACAAGATATGAAGACTATTTGTTTCGTCACATGAAGAGCATTAAGCAAGGTCTCAGATCTGTCCAAGCCTATTATGATGAGCTGAAGGTAGCAATGTATCGTGCCAATGTTGTGGATAAATCTGCAGCAAGGGCATATTTTAAAAGTGGTCTGAATCATGATGTGGCTGCTACTGTTCGTTTGAAATATGATGGTAGTATGCAGGACCTTGTGACTTTTGCCATAGATGAAGAAAGGAGAATTCACAAAGAACGTGCACATCCATTCAACATGAGTATTCAATCTCCTTCAGGAATCAGTCATGTGAAGAGGCTAAGCTATGTGGAGAACAAGATGGACAATTGGTCGTTCACTGCAAGTAAGAAGACTTGTGATGACAAAAAGGTGCTTGCAACACGAGAAAAGAGCCTCACAATTGGTCAAAATTCTGTAGCAACAAATACACATCAAATCCCAAGTGAGAATGAGAGCCACATAGCCAAAATGAGTGAGAGTGATATTACAAAAAGTGAGCTGTGTGATTCCACGCAAAGTGAGATTGAGAGTCCCACAAATGAGAGTTCGAGAGATATACCAAAGGAAATGAGAGTATTAGCTGAAACAAAATGTGAGGATTTTGAAACTAACATAACCCTTTCTATTCCTTGCATTATTCCTTGCAATGTACAGGTTTGCTTTTAGGAAGAGGAATCCGGTGCTGCTACACTTTCCCACAACATGGAGGAACAAGAAGAGAGGCAAATCAGAGTTGACGATTCATCATGTGCTAATGAGGAACGATGGCTTGATCAAGAGGAAGATTGTATTGAAGTAAGCTTACAGCAAGAACAAGAGAATGATTGTAAGTACAATCGTACTAAAACAATGCCTTCTATGATTGTTTCTTCTACTATGCCTGAACCATTGGATCAGATGATTGCCCATCATTTTGATAATGTGAAACTAGTAAGGCATGACAAAATGCTTGATGGAATATCTCATGTTCATGCTTTATATTATGCCATGCTTGCTAAATCTATTGCATTGACTTATCCTATCATGAACATTTCGGAAATCACACATTCATACTCTCTCTATGAAACCTACACCTACTGTTTTAAGTTTAATTTGATTGGAGATTATGGTGTTGGCGTGAAGTTTGTTGTGGACAAAATATGCATTACTTCCTATGGACTTGCAGAACTGAAAGATAACCATTTGGGCAACCATTCTTATGTGAAAAAGCTTATGCCATGTGAAATGAAACTGTATGTTTGTGGTGAATGTGTCACTTATTTGTTGGTACCCATATGTTCACGTTTTGCATGCACTAAAATTCTCAAATCCCGAGTTGATGAATGGTCAATACTAAAAATTTGTTCACCACATTTGCACGTGTTTACTACGCGAAAATCTGAACTATCATATGAGACATTCTTGTTGGCCAACTATGTTGTGTTTCACATAAATACTTCTGATTTTGGCTTTGAAATGATCATAACATGCTTTTCTAGGAGTAGGAATGATGTGAATGATTTTGCTATGTCCCTAACTTATATTTGCAAAACAAGCAACAATTTTTACAAACCCGAAACTTATGTTAACCCATTGAGAAATATGGTTTGCTGCTATGAAGATTACTTTTCTAAAATTTGGAATGCGCAAAATCATTGTAACAACAAAATGTGTGACGTCTTCATATACCATGCATACACGTTGTTTGTTTCCTTTAGTGCTACTACAGGTTATCAAAAACTGAGGACGGTTTTTCTTGAAGGAAGGGAGGATGATGAGGACCATCCTAGGCAAGTAAGATTATATAGTTGCAGCAAAACACTAAGCTTCATTCATAAACATCACAACAAAGTGAGAAGCGTGTTCCGTATTGAGATGGAACAACACCAGCTAGAGAAATCCATCAAGATGAGCATTCATGGAACACACATACTATTGTGCCATGTTGACGATCAGGTGAACGCATATACTATGGGTTCCATATTATTTGTTTTAAGGTTGGCAGAGCTACTACTATCATTTCTACTATGCAGGCATGTAGATGATGATCTACACAAGCCAAAGGTGAAGATGAGAAGGAACTTAGGAACCAAGCTATTGTTCACATTCAATGTTGTTGGTCTATCTCCATGCTTCGATCAAGAGGGTCAAGAGTCGAGGACGACTCCTTTTAAAGAGGGGGGGGGGATGATGAGGACATCCCAGGTTCACCTCTTCTACAAAGAAGACCTATTTGGGTCCCATGACAAGGAGCCATGCCAAACAAATAGAACAAGAGGTGAACGCACTCATAGCTGATCATACTTCAACTATCCATGAGAACTTTGTACTGCCTAAATCTTGTGTGCTGATTTTACTCAGGTACAATCTTGAGGACAACCAACAACTTTCAGCACATGAAGAAACAAGTTCTGAAGCCCATATAACAAGTTTGAAGAGAACAAGTTTCAACTCTGATGTAAACCATGTTTTGGTAACAAGGCCAACTAGTTACATCTCAGAGAAGAATAGCAAGCCATTCCAACACTCTATTGTTGCATGCGCAGTTCCAGAATTCGTCCCAGAACTTGCTGCTCCATGCCACTCAAATATATGAGTGCCCAGCACGTGTGGGAGTACAAAATGGACAGCATATGAATTCTACTTTCAGGGAAATCAAACGGTGCATCATTTGGAGTCCTAAGTCAAAGGATATGAGAGTTCCAATGCAAGCTGTCCAGAGCATTAATTGCTGAGTGAGGCTCTATATGTTTGCTCCCTTGACCAGCTAGTTACCACGAATTTGAGCCCCTCTTTTGGACTGGTTTCACACCGAAGCTAGGAGGGTTGTTCCTAGTATAAATACCCCTTCCCCAACTTCAGCCACAACTCTTTGGCAATTTGATTTCAGCATAGGTTAGCTAAGTGCAACCAGAATCTTGTTTGAGAGTTCACTTCCTCCTTAGCTCTTGTAATCTTGCCTTGTGAGAGGGTAAACTCACTTTGTGATTTTACAACAGTAGCCGTTGAGACGGCGATCAGTTCGTGCTTCCAACTTCGTGCGTGGTTGCGTGGATTGGAATCCTAAGAGTGTGGTTGGGCGAATACTTGATGCTGGTTGTTGCATATGCAGTAGCTAGCTTCGGTCTCGTCAGGTTGCACTAGTTATCCATTACCCGACAACGTTGTTGGCTGGGATCGAGGGTTTCCTTCGTACCCTTCAGGTGGCGTTGATTCGTTCGTGAAGCAGATCCTCCGTGAAGATCGGGCAACCCCGCATCATTTCTGGTTTGTGAATGGAAGGATGGTGTATTGTTCCATACATTATTGCCCATATATCTGTCCGTGGGTGAGCTCACGGAAGGGTGGTAGAGGGTGGCAGAGTACACGCCAAAGATAAAATCATCTGAATCTCAATTTTACAAGCCGGATCTGGCCTCTGAAATGTTGTCGAAGCGGACGCGTGGGATATGGACACATACAACTTTTCATTGTGATCGATTTGGCGGGTCATGGAGCTCAAATAGAGTTTGTATGCCAAATTGTATTTGGCGGGTCATGGAGCTCCAACAGAGTTTGTATGGCCAAATTGTGGCCGTTTTATGGATACAACATCGGGGGACAGACCATGAATACAACTTTCAGGGTAACTTGATCGCATCGACGAGCCATCTTGCACCATTTGGAATGACCTATAATTTTTCGTGTGCATAAACAAAATGAGGATGAGCTGTTACGTACTTTATCACCAAAGAATAATGCATCTGCTGGTGAAAAAGTGAGGGTGGTAGCGGGATGGGTGATAGAACATGTGAAACATGAATTCTTCGGTTTCGATGCAACAAAGAGCCTCCTCCTTTTGTCCAGACTGAACCTGTAGTCTTTCTGGTTCGTGAATGGAAGGATGGTGTATTGTTCCATACATTATTACCCATATATCTGTCCGTGGGTGAGCTCACGGAAGGGTGGTAGTGGGTGGCAGAGTACACGCCAAAGATAAAATCATCTGAAAATCAATTTTATAAGCCAGATCTGGCCTCCGAAATGTTATCAAAGTGAATGAGTGGGATATGGACGCATACAACTTTTCATTATGATCGATTTGGCGGGTCATGGAGCTCCAACGGAGTTTGTATGGCCAAATTGTGGCCATTTTATGGATACTACATCGGGGGACATACCCTGAATACAACTTTCAGGGTAACTTGATCGCATCGACGAGCCATCTTGCACCATTCGGAATGACCTATAATTTTTTGTGTGCATAAACATAACGAGGATGAGCGTTACATACTTTATCATCAAAGAATAATGCATCTGCTGGTAAAAGGTGAGGGTGGTAGCGGGATGGGTGATAGAACATGTGAAGCATGAATTCTTGTGTTTCGATGCAACAAAGAGCCTCCTCCTTCTGTCCAGACCAAACCTATAGTCTTTCTGGTTTGTGAATGGAAGGATGGTGTATTGTTCCATACTTTATTGCCCATATATCTGTCCGTGGGTGAGCTCAAGGAAGGGTGGTAGAGGGTGGCAGAGTACACGCCAAAGATAAAATCATCCGAAACTCAATTTTACAAGCCAGATCTGGCCTCCAAAATGTTGTCGAAACGGACAAGTGGGATCTGGACCCATACAACTTTTTGTTGTGATCGATTTGGCAGGTCATGGAGCTCTAACGGAGTTTGTATGGCCAAATTGTGGCTGTTTTATGGATATAAGATCGGGTGACAAACCACGAATACAACTTTTAGGGTTACTTGATCGCATCGACGAGCCATCTTGCACCATTCGAAATGACCTACAATTTTTCATGTGCATAAACATAACGAGGATGGGCTTTTACGTATTTATCATCAAAGAATAATGCATCTGCTGGTGAAAAAGTGTGGGTGGTAGTGGGATGGGTGATAGAATATGTGAAGCATGAATTCTTGTGTTTCGATGCAACAAAGAGCCTCCTCCTTCTGTCCAGACTGAACCTATAGTCTTTCTAGTTTGTGAATAGAAGGATGGTGTATTGTTCCATACGTTATTGCCCATATATCTAACCGTGGGTGAGCTCACGGAAGGGTGGTAGAGGGTGGCAGAGTACACGCCAAAGATAAAATCATCGGAAACTCAATTTTATAACCTGATCTGGCCTCCGAAATGTTATCGAAGCATACGAGTGGGATATGGACGCATACAACTTTTCATTGTGATCAATTTGGCAGGTCATGGAGCTCCAACGGAGTTTGTATGGCCAAATTGTGGCCGTTTTATGGATACAACATCGGGGGACAGACCATGAATACAACTTTCAAGGTAACTTGATTGCATCGACGAGCCATGTTGCACCATTCGGAATGACCTATAATTTTTCGTGTGCATAAACATAGGAGGATGAGCTATTACGTACTTTATCATCCAAGAGTAAGGCATCTGCTGGTGAAAAAGTGAGGGTGGTAGCGGGATGGTTGGTAGAATATGTGAAGAATGAATTCTTCGGTTTTGATGCAACAAAGAGCCTGCTCCTTCTGTCCAGACTGAACCTGTAGTCTTTCTGGTTTGTGAATGAAATGATGGTGTATTGTTCCATACGTTATTGCCCACATATCTGTCTGTCGGTGAGCTCATGGAAGGGTGGTAGAGGGTGGCAGAGTACACGCCAAAGATATAATCATCCGAATATCAAGTTTATAAGCCGGATCTGGCCTCCGAAATGTTGTCGAAACGGACGTGTGGGATATGGACGCATACAACTTTTCGTAGTGATCGATTTGGCTGGTCATGGAGCTCCAAAGGAGTTTGTATGGCCAAATTGTGGCCGTTTTATGGATACAACATCGGGGGACAAACCGTGAATACAACTTTCAGGGTAACTTGATCGCATCGACGAGCCATATTGCACCATTCGGAATGACCTATAATTTTTTGTGTGGATAGACATAAGGAGGATGAGCTGTTACGTACTTTATCATCAAAGAATAACGCATCTGCTGGTGAAAAAGTGAGGGTGGTAGCGGGATGGGTGATAGAACATGTGAAGCATGAATTCTTGTGTTTCGATGCAACAAAGAGCCTCCTCCTTCTGTCCAGACCAAACCTATAGTCTTTCTGGTTTGTGAATGGAAGATGGTGTATTTTTCCGTACGTTATTGCCCATATATCTATCCGTGGGTGAGCTCAAGGAAGGGTGGTAGAGGGTGGCAGAGTACACGCCAAAGATAAAATCATCCGAAACTCAATTTTACAAGCCGGATCTGGCCTCCAAAATGTTGTCAAAACGGAAAAGTGGGATGTGGACCCATACAACTTTTCGTTGTGATTGGTTTGGCGGGTCATGGAGCTCTAACGGAGTTTGTATGGCCAAATTGTGGCCGTTTTATGGATACAACATCGGGTGACAGACCATGAATACAACTTTTAGGGTAACTTGATCGCATCGACGAGCCATCTTGCACCATTCGAAATGACCTACAATTTTTCGTGTGCATAAACATAATGAGGATGAGCTGTTACGTACTTTATCATCAAAGAATAATGCATCTGTTGGTGAAAAAGTGAGGGTGGTAGTGGGATGGGTGATAGAACATGTGAAGCATGAATTCTTGTGTTTCGATGCAACAAAGAGCCTCCTCCTTCTGTCCAGACTGAACAAATAGTCTTTCTGGTTTGTGAATGGAAGGATGGTGTATTGTTCCATATGTTATTGCCCATATATCTGTCCGTGGGTGTCGGTGTACTAAAGTTTGGGTCTTTTAGTACCCCATACTTGTGCACGGACGGTTGTAGCCATACCAGCGGCAAGGCCTGCCGGAGGACAGCTGGAAACAAGTACAAGATTATCAATAAGGCGTTCAAGCCAAAGATCAGAAGACAGAAGACCGAAGGCCCGACAAGGACTCGCACCAGGCAAGATCCCACCGCTCTGCCACCGCTCCAGCGCAGCGAACAACCTGTCGTTTAGGGTTTGCCCTCCTGGATGCGTGTCACGGCATTAGCGGCGGGTGGGATTAAGCGGTGCTGATGGGACGGGCTCTTTTTCCGTCCCCAAGAAAGTAGGGGACACCTAAGTGGAGCATTTAATGCGTTTTGTCCTAAGTCATCAGTGATAAGCATGTAAACACTGTAGCAACTTTGCACCTCTTGTACTTGCTGTTCGCCACTGTTGGTGACCCCTTGGTCATATAAAAGGAGGCCCAAGGCGAAGCTATAGGGGGGGAGGAAGCTTTCTGGCCCAGCTGCATGCGTAGCCGCCCTTCTTGTGTACTATTCACCAAGAAGCGCTCCGTGTATCTGAGCTCAAACACCCACAATAAACCAAAGCAAGAGTAGGGTTTTACGCTACTCAGCGGCCCGAACCTGGGTAAAAATCCCCGTGTTGATCGTTGGATCCGCTCTTTGTGTACATGTTCTCCCTAGCCGAACCGTAAAAGGGATCCACGCGATCCCATAGGTGTCGTACGCCGACATCTTTGGCGCGCCAGGTAGGGGGAGAAGATTGCGCGAACCCAATCTAGCGGTCAGCGCGCCAGTTCTTGATCACTTTCGTCACCATGGCTCCCAAGAAGAAGGGCGCTACAGCGGTTGATCCATCCGCATCCGGTATGCCCGTACCCATACAGACGGGCGACGGCGTAGGCGCTGGTGGAGGAGGTGGAGGTCTCGAACCTCCACGACGTTCCGGCAATCAGAGCCAGGCGAGCGGCGTCATTCGCGACGGCGACAACAACCCGCACGCTGCCAGGTCTAAGGACGGAGCCGTGCTACCTACGGGTGGCGCAGCGAACTCCAAGGACGGGACAGCGCCTTCCAAGACACCCACGCCGGTGCATGTGCCGCGGCCTTCCCAGGTCGTGCGCGACGGGCAGCGCCGCGACGTTGGTGGTTCCAGGCGCCACCATGGAAAGACCCCTGTGCATCACTCCCAAGATGCACGGGGCCAGCATGCACGCCAACACGCCGGTGGAAGCAGGGCGCGACCGCAAGACCGTGATGGAGCTCCTTCTAACACAGTTAGGAGTCAGAGCACCTCACGTACTTCGCACCTCTCACCGCCGCCTACGCCGGCGGAAGCGTTGGCACGAGTGCAGCTGCTCCTAGACTTCCCTCCCGCTGCGGAGAAACTAGAAGAATGGAGATCTGCTATCCAGAGCCTCATCGGCTTGGCTAATGATGACAGGCCGCAGCAGGCAGGGCCTTCGCAGCGGCAGTCCACCGAGCCAGTACGTGCAGATGACGAAAAGACCGGAGGCGGTACGACTACGGTGCGCTCCCCTCCGCGACGACAACAGCGGTCGCTAACTCGACGGGTTGACGCCCATGATGACGATTCCACGGCGTCGTCCGATCCGCGAGCTCGCCGCGATCAACGTCAAGTTCTTCGGGAATGGAACAAAGAAGACGCTTGAACTACCATCGAGCGGCGGCGGGAAGCGCGCCGTCAATTTGACAGGCGCGCGGGACCCACTGTCGACGAGCCTGCGCCGGGGTATTCTGGTAGCTTGCCTTACGAGGTGGGCTGTCCAGCGTTTACTCGTGAGCTGCGGCGAGTCCAGTGGCCCAATTCCCGAACTTTCAAGCCGGAGGTGCCGGAGAAATACGACGGCAAGACTCACCCGTCAGAGTTCCTAAGCATCGACACCATTGCGGTGCAGGCTGCCGGGGCTCGAGACGACAAGATACTCGCCAACTACTTCCCGTTGGTGCTTAAGCCCAACGTCAGGTGGTGGTTGATGCATTTGCCAGAGAATTCCATTTCCTCCTGGGCAGATTTGTGTCATGAGTTTGTTGGCGCCTTTACTGGAGGCCACCAGGCTCCTGGCCAGGAAAGCGATTTACATCTCATCCCCCAGAAAGAGGGCGAAACCTTGCGCAAGTACATACAGAGATGCAGCCGTATACAACACAACATCCCAAACGTTCATCCTGCCGCAGTTATCAGTGCGTTTCATCAGAATGTGCGCAACCGCAAGATGCGGGAAGAGCTAGCGATGAACAAGGTCAGGGATGTTGCCGAGCTCTATGCTCTGGCTGATAAATGTGCTCGGGCTGAAGAAGGAACGAGATTCCCCGGTGAGGATGCTGCCGCAGAAATCGACTCTGAAGGCGAAGACGCCACCACCTCGACGAAGAAAGGCTGACGGCGTAACAGGAAGCGCAAGGGCAAGGCCGTGCTTGCCGTCGAGGGATTCGGCAACACCAGCACCGCCAAGAAGATCAAGGCTGATGGCCCCGGCAAGGAGGTTGCCGGGTGTGCCTCATGTCAGGCCTTGGCGGCTGCTGACAAGCCGGAGGGCTCCGACAAGCAGTACTGCAAGATCCATCGCACCAAGGGTCACAATCTCCAAAACTGCCGGCAAGTTGAGCTGCTTGTCGAGAAGCAAAAAGCTGAGTACGAGAGGCGAGACAAGGAGAAGGCCCAGGATGATGCTGAGGGGTCTGGCAAGAAATGCGGTGGTCGAGGTGGTCGCCGCGGCAAGGCCAAGCAACAAAAGGAGAGGCCCGCTTGAGGCCGTGACAAGGAAAAGGGGGGTGACGATGATGACGAAGAGGACAACGAGTCCAGCGACCACGAGTTCTAGAAAGCTACAGAAGCCATGTGCATTGACGGAGGCGGCTCGTTGCATTCCTCTCACCGCCGACTCAAACAGTGGGCGCGTGATATTAACGCGACAGAGCCGTCGGTCGATGCCCGGAAACCATTGAAATGGTCCAACACGCCTACCATTTTTTACGCCGAGGATCACCCTGATCGCACAACTGCGGTCGGGTGTTTGCCATTGTTGGTTTCACCAACGATCCGCAACCTCAAGGTGACAAAGATGTTAGTTGACGGTGGGGCCGGTTTGAACTTGATCTCGCCTGATGTGATCAAGAAGTTGCAAATCCCTGACAAAGATCTCGAGGAAACGGGCACGTTCCAAGGGATCAATCCAGGAAGGAGCCAGCCGAAGGGCAAGATCACACTACCAGTAACATTTGGTAGTGAGCTGAACTACAGAACAGAAAAGATCGTCTTCGACGTCGCCAAGATTCCATTGCCATATAATGGGATTCTTGGTCGTCCGGCGCTGGCTAAGTTCATGGCGGCATCACACTACGCCTATAATACACTGAAGATTCCCGGGCCGATGAGCGTCATTACTATCAACTCCGACAAGAAGGATGCACTTATCTGCACCGACCAACTCTACTGGGAGGCAGTCGCAGCACCTGCCACCAAGGCACTTGCTCCTGCCGCCGAAGCTCCCGAGGGGAAGAAGACCAGCAAGACCTCTAGCACACACTCCGGCAAGCGCACCTCCTCGGAGTGCTGCGCTCCCGTTGAGGATGTGCCGGAGAGCTCCGCCGGCAAGAGCAAGAAATCCAAGGCAGCTCCACCAGCAACTAAGAAGGTGCCCGTCAAGGAGGATGGTATGGGAGGAACTTTCACCATAAGTTCCACCCTCGATGACAAATAGGAAAGCGCGCTCATTGCCTTCCTGCGGGGGAATGTCGATGTGTTTGCATGGCAACCGTCTGATATCCCCGGTGTTCCTAGGGAGATAATTGAGCACCACCTTGCTGTCTGTCCTCATGCACGGCCCGTCAAGCAGAAAGTTAGGAAGCAAGCTTTGGAGCGGCAAGAATTTATTGCCGAAGAAATCAGGAAGCTGGAAGCGGCAGGTTTGGGTAGAGGAGTGCTCCATCCAACATGGTTGGCCAATCCAGTTGTAGTGCGCAAGGCGAATGGAAAATGGCAGCTGTGTATCGACTATACATATATCAATAAAGCCTGTCCAAACGATCCTTTTCCCTTGCCACGCATTGACCAGATTGTGGACTCCACTGCCGGCTGCGATTTGCTGTCATTTCTTGACGCTTATTCAGGGTATCATCAGATTTTCATGTCAAAGGAAGACGAAGAGAAAACCGCATTTATCACCCCATGTGGTACGTATTGCTTCATACGCATGCCTTTTGGGTTGAAAAGTGCTGGTTCAACGTTTGCAAGAGCGGTCCAGATCGGTTTTGAGCCCCAGCTACATAGAAATATGGAAGCTTATATGGATGACATAGTGGTAAAAACCAAGGACAAGGCAACGCTCATACAAGATTTAGAAGAGACATTTGCAAATCTGCGCAGGATCAATCTGAAGCTCAATCCTGAGAAGTGTGTGTTTGGCATTCCATCTGGCAAGCTTCTCGGGTTCTTTGTGTCTTAACGTGGAATCAAAGCAAATCCCGACAAGATCAAGGCAATTGAGCAGATTGAAGCACCAAGACGTGTCAAAGATGTACGTCGACTTGCCGGCTGCGTTGCTGCTCTGAGAAGGTTCATCTCCAAATCTGTTGAGCGCGCCCTGCCTTTTTTCAAAATCTTGAAGAAGGCGGGTCCAATGACATGGACTCCGGAAGCGGAGGCAGCACTTCAGGACTTGAAGAGGTACCTCTCCTCTCCGCCAACACTGGTCGCGCCTAAACCGCAAGAGCCGTTGCTGCTATATTTAGCAGCAACGAATCAAGTGGTTAGTGCTGCATTAGTGGTGCAGAGAGAAGCCGACGAAGAAGCAGCGGCAGCGACAAGCCCGTCAAGCGACAAGACGGGATTCTCCCCGGCAGAGTCTGGTGCCGACAAGGCAGGATCTGCGCAATCAAATGAAGCAACGCAGAAGAAGAAGATGGTGCAGCGCCCAGTCTATTTTGTCAGCTCCCTGTTGTAGGGGGCTAGGTCAAGATATTCTGGAGTGCAGAAGTTGCTCTTCGGCCTCCTTATGGCCTCGAGGAAGCTGTGCCATTATTTCCAGGCACATGAAATCACCGTCGTCACTCGCTTCCCGTTGCAGCGGATTTTGCGGAATCCAGATGCGACCGGCAGAATTGTGGAGTGGGCGTTGGAACTGTCAAGCTTTGGTCTCAAATTTGAAAGCACTTCAACTATTCAGAGCAGAGCCTTGGCAGAGTTCATTGCAGAATGGACACCGACGCCGGACGGAGAAATTCAAGAGACAACTATCTCCGGTAAGGAAACAGATCGAGAATGGATTATGTACTTTGACGGGGCTTTCTCACTGCAAGGCGCCGGTGCTGGCGTGCTGCTTGTCGCACCCACCGGAGAGCACCTCAAGTACGTAATTCAGATGCACTTTCCCCGGGAGAGATCAACAAACAACACTGTAGAATATGAAGGGCTGCTTGCCGGTCTCAGGATCGCGGCGGACCTTGGAATTAAAAAGCTCATCGTCAGAGGTGATTCACAGCTTGTCGTCAGGCAAGTTAACAAGGACTATCAGAGCCCGTTGATGGAAGGATATGTAGATGAAGTGAGAAAGTTGGAGGAGCATTTTGACGGTTTGCAAACAGAGCATGTTCCTCATGCGGAGAACAATATTGCCGACGACCTGTGAAAACGCGCTGCCCTCAAGTTACCTGTGGAACCAGGAAATTTTGTGCTCCGCTTAACTCAGCCATCCATAACACCATCGACGAGGCAAGAAAAGAGGAGGAAGTTGAGTTCCGGCCAGTACTTTCCGGCAGAACTTCTAGAAGTCGCCGGCAAGGAAGTTGCCGGGAACAACGCCAAGCTTGCCGGGGAGCAACAGGCTCCGGCAGGGCCTCAAGCCCTTGCCGTAAAGACAAACGCTTCCACGGCCGAAGATATGCCTTTGGTCCTTGTTGTCGAGCCACAGGCTCCAACATGGTCACAGCACATCGTCCGATTCCTTCAAACAGGAGAACTTCCTGAAGAACAGGAAGAAGCGGAGAAAGTAGCCCGTCGGTCTAGTATGTACCAATTCGTGGACGATGTCCTGTACAGAAAGAGACCGAACGGTGTGAAATTGAAGTGTATTCCTCGGGAGGATGGACTGGAGCTGTTGGTAGAGATACATGGAGGCATATGTGGCTCCCACATAGGTTCAAGAGCTCTTGTCGGCAAGGCATTCCGGCAAGGTTTCTTTTGGCCCACTGCTCTCCAGGATGCAACTGCACTAGTAACCAAGTGTGAAGCGTGCCAGTTCCATTCAAAGAAATTGCATCAGCCAGCTCAAGCTCTTCAGACAATCCCTCTTTCCTGGCCATTTTCGGTCTGGGGGCTCGACATATTGGGGCCTTTTCCCCGCGCTGTCGGGGGCTTTGAGTACTTGTACGTTGCGATCGACAAGTTCACGAAGTGGCCGGAAGTGGAAGCAGTGAGAAAGGTGATAGCACAATCAACCGTCAAGTTCTTCAAGGGACTAGTGTGCCATTTTGGTGTGCCAAACATGATCATCACCGACAATGGCACGCAGTTCACGAGCCGCACCTTCATGCAGTACATCCAAGACCTTGGCGGCAAAATCTGTTTTGCTTCTATTGCTCACCCGAGGAGCAATGGCCAAGCGGAAAGGGCAAATGCTGAAGTGTTGCGAGGTCTCAGGACAAGGACTTTCGACAAGCTGCGCAAGTGCGGAAGACGCTGGATTGATGAGCTGCCGGCGGTTCTTTGGTCAATCAGAACAACACCAAATCGAGCTACTGGCCAGACACCCTTCTCCCTAGTCTATGGGCCAGAAGCAGTTCTCCCCACATAACTCATATACGGGTCACCTCGAGTGCTCGCTTATGATGAGCTCGAGCAAGAGTAGCTGTGCCAAGATGACACCATGCTCCTTGAGGAAGATCGTCTTCGGGCTGCTGTGCGAGCTGCACGCTACCAGCAAACCTTGCGCCGCTATCATAGCCGCAAGATTCATGCCCGAAGCCTTGAGGAAGGCGACCTTGTTCTTCGGCGCCTTCAGTCGGCCAAGAATTATAACAAGTTGACGCCGAAGTGGGAAGGCCCTTATCGGGTAGTACAAGTCACCAGGCCCGGCGCAGTCCGCCTGGAGACCGAAGATGGCGTTCCAGTGAGCAATTCCTGGAATATCGAACATCTTCGTAAGTTCTACCCATAAGGCGCGGTTGCCGGGTCTTCCGGCAACCACCTTTTGTACGAGTTTTGCCGGCAAGGCATATGATCCTTTGTACAAAGCCAGGCACAGACCCTGTGCATAGTTGAATAAACTTAAGTGTTTTACAATTCTTGTCGATTTTCATGTCAATCTATATGCATGTTTGTCTGAGATGCTGTATTACACCTGTTTCTGGTAATCATTAATGAACTGCCAAGGTTCCATATCTCTATTTTCTCTTCTTTCTTTTTCTCAAAGGACAGAAGGTTTCCTCGCGTGCAAGTTTGCCGGGGGAGAATGATGGTACGGACACCAACATGCGACGTTCAAGTCGACATATTGCAATAAGGAGCACAGCAACGAAAAGCTAAGTTGCAAAACTCTTAAGCAAATTTGTATTTTAGACTTATTTTCCTTGAACGATTTCGGCTTTTGTATGGAAAACCTGCACGTGAAGGAACCTTGTCGTGATCGGTTGCGCCCTTACTTTGTTTTGAGTCCGCTCAACAGCTTAAGTGGCTGCACTAAAAACGTCAAGGTATCTTGTCGGCAGCAACACCTCCAGCAGGCTGCTAAGGATCCGTTCCTCAAAGTGCTCGCGGCAAGGGTGCGCGCACCGGCAAGTTTCCGATAAGCGTAGGGCATGTACCGTACAAAAAGAGAAATCGGACAAGAGAAATAGCATACATTCATCCAAAACATAGCAAGTTATGTTACGTTGATGGTCGCCGCGATTCTAACTTAAGATAAAATTGTCTTTGGCATGGAATGGTGGCAACAAAATGGAGTGGAGCGGCTAGTCCCTGTGCTGCCCTTCGACCCTCTTGACTTGGTTCACTCTGTCGACGATGGGCGCGACAAGCTCTTCAAGGGCCTTGAGGTCTGCATCCTCCGGCAAGCTAGCAAGAACGTTGGTGAGGTTGATGCCAGGGTTCTTGTGCACCACCTTGACGAGCAACTTGAGGAGGATGTCCCGGCAGAGTTTGCAGGATTCGTTGGCCAGATGGGTTGCTCGGTCAGACTAGAGCAACTTGAGGGCGTCAACGATGCTCTCAAAGAACATGGTCAGCCTGGCACTCGAAGACACCCTACCATCAGAAGAGTAGTTGAAGTTTTTCAAGCCCATGCTGGACAGTTCTGCGGCAAGCCTTTCTGCGACGTCGACAAGGCACTCAGTCCAGATCTTCACACCTTTCTCAAAGTCATTATAAGTGGCGGCGGCGGTGTTGAGCAGGCTCTTCTCACTCTGGAGATCTTTGATCAAAGCCCTCTCGCAAGCTTTGCCGTTCTCAAGGGATTCCTCCAGCGTCGCCAGCTTTAGTGACAGATCAGCGATGGATTCATTGGCTGAGACGAGCTCCCTGGTCTTGCCGGACATGGTGGTTTGCATCTCCGCCATGCTGTAGAGAGTTTTCTCTCTGTCGGCTTTGAGCGTTGAGATTTCCTTGCCATAGTCCTCGAGATCTGCTTCCAGCCTCTTCACTTTATCGCCCAGCTCGTTCTTGGCGGCCTCTGCAGCTTCGGCGGCATCGATGGCTCCCTTTAACTCGCCGGCATGGTCTATTGCCAGAGCTTCGAGTGTTTCCTTGTGTCTCTGCTCCAGCTCCTGGGTTCGCCGCGCGACAAGCTTCTCGATCTCTTCGTCCTTGCTGCGGAGCTTGGCGGCAAGCGCCTCCTCGCGAGCGGCAAGGTCTTCTTCATAAGCATCAAGCCCGACGCGGCGTTACGTTAAGCGAGCCTCCTCTGCGGCAGCCTGCTGCGCGGCCTCCTCCTGTGCCTTCTCAGCATCGGCCTGCTTTAATAGAAACTCGCTCCAACTTTGATTCAGTTGCTCCCGGCCAGCCGTCAGTTCCTGGAAAGCCTCGGCGTACCAGACTTGCATCTCCTCGACGCGCTTCTGGAAATTTGCCTCCGCTGCTTCAGCAACTGCCGCCCTGGAGTCCAACTTCTCCTTTCGGGTGCGGTGGAGCACCTGGAGCTTTTGAAAGTTGTCGCTCATGGCTTGGAGGAGCTGTTCTTCTCTGGACCTGCTACTGCTGGCGCGTGGCTCGTCGACGGTCTTAAGTCCAGCGGCGGCGATGACGTCTTGATCAAAAACTTCTCCTTCGGTTGGCACCCCAGTGCTTGCCGTCCTTGGTATGCTGACGAACAGATTGTCGCCAACCTTAAGGTATCTGCTTGACGGCGGGGCGTCGGATGTTGACGGTTGATCCTCGACAACCGCCTCACCAGCAGCTAGGGGCTCCGCGACTGGTGTAGCGCCAGGCGCTCCTGTGGCGGGAATGCCATCAATATGGTTGCCGGTCTCCTTGCCGGCCCCCTCGGCAGATCCCTTGGTGGTTTCTTCCCGTGCGTCCTTGGCGGCCTCGTCAGCTGCGACTCTGTCGGCCTCGACGGCGTCCTTGGCGGTCTCTTCGATGACAGTATTGACATCCATTTGTCCCATCGAAGGAAGATCTGAAGACCAAGAAGGGAAACAAGATGAGACCGAGGTTGAAGTTCAAGAAGACAAAAATAAAGAAAGAATGATAAGTGCACCAAGGCGAACGGTTTACCTGTGTCGAGTTGTCGAGAGGTGGTTTCTCCTTTCCCGGCAACATTGGTTACCGATGTGGGATTGCCAATGCCCGTGCTTGCCGGCTCCTCTTCAACGCGGATGGGCTCACCAGTGGAAGCCCTTGCCGAAGGTTCATCTCTGGGCGGTGTGGTTGACGGAGGTGGCACGTCAGGTACGGCCTCCAATGGCTCTCCTTGTTGCCGTTCTTCTCCTACAAGCCCGGTGATGTCAATAGCGAAGATATTCACCCCAACGCTCGCCAGCGGAAAATGGGTAATGGGCTCACGCTGAGGGCTGAGCTGGGGGCTGCATCGAGGGCTGGGCTCTGGGCTGATGACGATGGGCTCCGGCGCACCTACGGTGCTTGCCGGAGGCTCATCACCCATTAAAGTCTTCGCCTTCTTCGCCATCCTTTGCGCCAATGTTTCCGTATCTCTGTGGGGACAGGCCAAAGCAAAACAAATGAGTTAAGCAAAACCAGGAATTCAGAAGTTGAAAGATGCGGCAAGGACCCTTACTCTTCTTGTTCCAGACTAAAGCGGAGATGTCGAAGTCAACCTCCGCTGCAATGTCCGTGCGAGGGGGTGGAGAAGGGGTCGTAGGATGCTTGGCTGCGGCAGAAGCAGTAGGTTGATATGATCCTGCTGCTCTAGTTTTTGGTGCCGTCGTATGAGACGCCCCCGCCGCTCCAGTTGTTGCCGCGGTCTTGCGTCTCGTACGTCGCGTGGGCTTCTGTTGGGCTCCTTGCCGCTGCGCAGCCTTGCCGGCCGGCCCCTTGCCGGGAACCTCACCACTCGAGGAAGGCTGATGTGTTGGGATGCCGGAGACGGCTTTCCGAAGAACACATTTCTTCTTCTCTGGAGCTGGGGGCTCCTCGTGCGGCTGCTCCTCGGCTGTGTCTTCGACAGAAGAGCTCCCGGCAACCATTCCACTCCGCTCCCCGGCAATTTCACCTTGCTCGGCAAGGGTCTCCTCTGACATTATTTCTTCTCCACTGGCTTCCACTTCCGTGAAGCCAAAGCTGCCGGCCTCTGCGGCTAGATTTACTTCTTCCGCCCTGCTGGCGATGTAAGCCACTTCGTCATCAGTGGTGGGGCGAATAAGGTTTGGCTCTTCCCGGATGGCCTTCTCCGACAAGTTATCAAAAAACTCCTGTGCGTGCTCTGAGGATGGCTCTTCCCAATTTTCGTCAAGGCCGTGAGCATTACACACCGGCATCATGGCGATGATTGAGCTCAAAGCAGAGTTGTTGCACAGGGGAATTATGCCAGCCGGCAACTTATATTTCCCGTCAGGCCTGAACAGTTTGTGGCAGAGAGCTGTGTGCTGCAAGACTGTCAAGTTGTTGTTCAGACCAGGACGCAGCCTCATGATATCTGCTGCATTCTTGAACTCCCAGGCTGGTCTCCCTTTGTTCTGCAGAGGGGCGATGCGGCGACGGAGGAAATCAGCGCCAATCATTTCTATTGTGAGCCCGGCAACCCTGAAACGGTGGATCCTGGTAATTGCTATTGCGAGCTTCTCATCCTGAGGATCGAGACTGCTCCAGTCCTTGCCGCGAACCACTTTCGTTTGTCGGAGCGAACAGAACGGCTCAGGATCTTTCTCCTTAATCCAGCACCACTCGCCCCGCCATTCATCCCACTTCTTACGGTAGAGACCGTCTGGGTATATCTCTTTATTCAAGGCCCTTGGAATCCAGGTGATAGAACCAGAAAGGGCGTCTCCTGTTTCGATATGGGGAATGAAATAGTGGCGGAAGAGGGCTGTGCTGGGAAGTACTCCGGCGAAATTTTCACAGAGATGGGCAAAGACTGACATGCATGTCACAACATTCGGCGTAAAATCCAAGAGACGGAAGTCGTATGTGTACATGATGTCGATGAAGAAATCAGAAAACGGAGGGCAGAGCCAACAATAAAAGTAAGCGACAAAGAAGGGGAATTTATCTGGACCACCCTTGACGGAAGCTGGGAGCACGCGAGTAGCAGGGTGAGCCCGCGTCTCCTTCCCCCACATACACATGTACCGCTCATCCAGGGCGCGCATGTCAAGCGTCGGGGCGAAGAAGACGTGTTCCTTCCGCATCTTCACCAGATCAATCTGCTCCGTCTCTGCATCCGAGTCGACGGCTTTCGCCGCTTTGCCCTTGCTTGCTTTAGGCGGCATGACGACTGTGGAAGCGGAGGCCGAGGATGATGAGGGCGTGGAGGTGGCGAATGGATGGGGGAGGCTCTGTTTCAAGATCGAGGAAGAAGGCGACGGCGGATTCCAGATTGGAAATGACGAGAGGTAAATGAGCAGTGCCTCTGTGGATTCCCTTTTATGGGGAAGGCGCGGGGCTGCCTCTTTACTAAATCAATGTGAATGTGCTTTTACGAGCGCACTGCTACTGCGGCCATTCCGCGCACGCATCCCACGTCCCGCATTTAATGCGCGTCGTGGGGGAGCACGGTAAATAAGAGGATTACGACAGTTAACTCCTGCAACGCGTGCCCGTGCACTGTTTTGGCCTAGCCCAACAATGCCTCGCACCCGTGTATGGCCTAGGCCCGGGGGCTCCTGTCGGTGTACTAAAGTTTGGGTCTTTTAGTACCCCATACTTGTGCATGGACGGTTGTAGCCATACCAGCGGCAAGGCCTGCCGGAGGACAGCTGGAAACAAGTACAAGATTATCAAGAAGGCGTTCAAGCCAAAGATCAGAAGACAGAAGACCGAAGGCTGGGTTCCCGGCAAGATCTTGCCGGGAAAGCTCACGAAGACCCGGCAAGGACTCGCACCCGGCAAGATCCCACCGCTCTGCCACCACTCCAGCGCAGCGAACAACCTGTCATTTCGGGTTTGTCCTCCTGGATGCGTGTCACAACATTAGCGGCGGGTGGGATTAAGCGGTGCTGATGGGATGGGCTCTTTTTCCGTCCCCAAGAAAGTAGGGGACACCTAAGTGGAGCATTTAATGCGTTTTGTCCTAAGTCATCAGTGATAAGCATGTAAACACTGTAGCAACTTTACACCTCTTGTACTTGTTGTTCGCCACTGTTGCTGACCCCTTGGTCATATAAAAGGAGGCCCAAGGCGAAGCTACAGGGGGGGAGGAAGCTTTCTGGCCCAGCTGCATGCGTAGCCGCCCTTCTTGTGTACTGTTCACCAAGAAGCGCTCCGTGTATCTGAGCTCAAACACCCACAATAAACCAAAGTAGGAGTAGGGTTTTACGCTACTCAGCGGCCCGAACCTAGGTAAAAATCCCCGTGTTGATCATTGGATCCGCTCTTTGTGTACATCTTCTCCCTAGCCGAACCGTAAAAGGGATCCACGCGATCCCATAGGTGTCGTACGCCGACAGTGGGTGAGCTCACGGAAGGGTGGTAGAGGGTGGCAGAGTACACGCCAAAGATTAAATCATCCGAAACTCAATTTTACAAGCCGGATCTGGCCTCCGAAATGTTGTCGAAGCGGACGAGTGGGATATGGACGCATACAACTTTTCATTGTGATCGATTTGGAGGGTCATGGAGCTCCAATAGAGTTTGTATGGCCAAATTGTGTTTGTTTTATGGATACAACAACGGGGGACAGACCATGAATACAACTTTCAGGGTAACTTGATCGCATCGACGAGCCATCTTGCACTGATAAGGGGTGGCCCGATCTTCTCAGTGAGCTGATGGTGTCGGTGATGAACTTGTTGGATAAATTGTGAGACGCTCACGAACACTCCGGCTGTGCCCCCATTGCCAAGGCGACGGATATTCAACCCTATGGATATTCGCAACACCACATACTTGCGCACGTAGGCGCCGACCAGGAAGCGGTTCTGCAATCTCCCAATTCCCAATGGAACGACAGAAAGCAATTGACTTTCAGTAGCAAATACACCCTATCGATACAAATTTGGTGTAGGTAAATATTCCTGATCGATGCAAAGAGGAATATGAATACACAGGAATGCTTAAAGCAATTCAGTCTGGTATGAGTTTAATCAAAACGTGGTCCAACCCTAAAAGCCACGACTTACAAGGGTATATAAAGACCCCTGGACGTCCAACCAAGTGTTGGGGTCGAAATCAACTATATCTCTAACTTTCCTAACTTAAACGACTCTATCTGTAGAACTGGCAGAAACAACCGCGGTATTGTTTTGACGACTGCGACTCGGTCACCGCGAATCGCGGGCTGCGAATATATAGTTTGGAAAGCACACGACTCAAGGTTTCCAAATTGTATTTACACGCATTATGTGGACCACGGACACGGATTCTGCACGTATATCAATTCCGGGCTTCCTGGCTGTCAATCCGAGTCTGACATGAAATATATTGTTTCCAACTTTTGTTCTCTTCATGTGATGATGGCGCCACTTCCACCCACACCTCCCTCGTGCTTGCCATCATTCCTTGCGCATAGCTTCTTGCCCATGCACCCGGCTCGCTATTAATTCAATCCTAGTGATAAGAAAAGTCCATGATTTACGTAGTATAAAATTCTTCTGAATCAAAGTAACATGTTCAACTAGGAATGAATTCACCTTGTGATATTTGTCAACGAGGCTCAATATTTGTTTCCAGCTTTAGCAAGCAGAATCATCATATTTCGTGAATATATCCTCATCATCCTCCCTTTCTTCAAGAAAAGCCGTCTGCGGCTTTGGGTAAGCTGAAAATGGCAGAAACAAAAAGAACAACGTGTACGCGTAGTATATGTATATATAACATGTTGTATCATTTTTGTGGTCATGAAAAAGATTCCCAGTATGCAATATGCAACTTAAATTGCAAGTATACAAGACAAAATGTCCATACGGGTACAAATAATATCTGAGGAATTGGCAATCATAATTGCAAGTATAAGTGAAGTTCATATAGTCATGACCAGAATGAGGAACACACATGTACACTGTCTTATTGTTCAGTATTAAGTCCAAAGTCCTCACAGAAGATCGATGATCAAATGTGCTATATGCAAGGTCAAACCAATCCAAAATATTCAAAGGTACACATATTGGATACCATGCTTCAACTATGCCACTCTGATATATAGAACAAACGTATGTTTGTTCATGAGCATTACTCGTAGCGTGTAAGATGCAACTCAGTTTGCAAATATAAGTGAAGTCTATAGAAGTAGCATATAAATGCAACAGGTGTTGGGACAAACACAATGGATCAGATTCGGTTATAGCAAGATCAGAACAATCCAACATAGCTGAAATTTTTGTTGGCCGCAATAAATCAACTAGAACATAATGATATTTCATATTCTCATGAAAATTAGGTACTGTCCCAGAGCAAAACGACTTTGTCACATAGCATATAGGACACAAAACAACAAGTTTCAAATCAGCAATCCTATCACAGGTAATGCATATGTGATCCACCAAAAAATTATCAGTCATGCTATATTCACCAATTAAATTAAATATGAAACTATAGGCATATGTGCTATAATTCAGATGTAAAATTTCAGAAATCTTATATATAGCACAACTCAAACTAATAGGTTCATTTAGCATGATGGAATACAGAATATCAGCAGTTGGTATTCTTGCGAGAACTTCTTTATGTGTAAGTAGTACCACATGATCAAAATCCAAAATTAGCAATTTATCGCATGCTGTGGTAACATGAGTGCAAATCAAATCACTAGAATTAACCAGCAAAGGATTAGACTCACAATATTTCGCTGTGACTGCTTGTAGGTTGAAAACAACACTATGTTCAGGAACATCCACCAATGTAGAAGGAGGTACCATCAACACCTCTTCAAATGATGCTGGTTGTTGCGCATCTAGCTCCCTTTCTTCAAAAGGAACCTGCAAATCAGAAGAAACAACAGTAGAAATAGAGATGATTACATTAGTAGAAATGTCCTCACATGTCCTATTATCTACTACACTCATGTTGCCTGTCTCTCTCATACTCTTAGAATGGATGCTCTCATCCTCACGTTTAGTCGAATCACACAACTCACTTTTGATAACACTCACACTCAAGTTGGCTATGTGGCTCTCATTCTCACATGGGTTGTGATACAGATCGTGGTTAAAATGACATATAACTGAAATGTCACCATCCATGATAACCTTGTACTTAGCAGACAAAGAAATTCTTTTGTCCTCTCCTTGCGAAGAAGATGATACTCATGAAATTTGTCGGCTGGAGCACGCAGCAAAGCACGCTGCTTCATGTTTCGCTTGAAAGAAATTTTGTTGACTTCATGGCAAGGTTGAACTTGAAACTTTCTGCACCAACGATCTCCCAACAAAACGTGACAAGAATCAAGTGGCATAGGAGATACATCACATCGCACAACCTCGCTATGCACTCCGATAGTAATAGGAATATCAGCGGTGTGTGAAATCAGCAATGTGCCATACGATGAGTGCAGGAGGTATGGCACTGTACGAGCACATGTAGGTAGCTGCAACTTCTCTACAACCTCAATGCTGATCAAATTAAGAGTTGAGGATCCGTCAATGGTGGCTGCAGCACGTCGCTCTCCAATCACCACAACATGGTGAAATAGCCCATCTCCATCAAAGTTACCACGTTCTTCCTCCCAAAAGGTGGCACTACAATATTTGTTGCGGAGGAAGTCATATCTTCGAGACTCCAAATTATCCTCAGCACCTTCTGCCATGATTAATGAACAACAAGTATGTATAGGTGGAAAACACTCAAATCACTCAAAACTGAAAGAAACAAGGTATCTTACCATTCCAAAGTGAATTAGAATAGCTTACCAACTTGTAGAGGCAGAACGTGTGCGGATGTGATGTAGCGAATACCGAGGGTGAAAACAAACCAGGGTATATGGTGGAGCTTGGTTGCGATACCTAACAACACCAATTCACAAATCCTAGTGCTGATCGTATGATAAAAAGACTCACGGAAACACACACGGTGGAGATAAATGGGGCATATGCAACTCTGAACCTGAGCTCAAAATTCTGGTACGTCGAAGATGCTCGTGTTGCAAATGCACAGGAGAGACGCTAGCAAATCGCTCAAAGTATACGGGCACAAGATTGGTCAATCTACTAGCACAATGAATGTGGTAGAATTACTGAAACACGTCTCCAAAACAGTATCAAACTTTCTCGTAGAGCTTTCTTTTTCTCCTTTTTTTTTCTTTCTTTCTCTTTTTTTTCTTTTTTTTTGTCAACAGAAACCTGAGCAATCAGTAACCAATCTGAATTTGCCAAAACAAATGATGCACTCTCCAAATTCCTATCTGAGCAGCCAGTAGAGCAAAGGATATGCTAGTCTCAATAGGAAAGTGCTACGCAAAAGAAGAAAGGCCGACTATGGTTATCAAATGGAAACACAATCTGATTCGGATTGTTAATATAAGCTAACTAAACAGACTCGAAGGAACAGACTTGACAGAAACCGAACGACTCCGACTTGCGAAAGAAAAATTCTGGACAATCTAGTATGACTCATATCAGAAAATAAGTTATGGAAATAAAAGACTACGATCAGCAACTAAAACTTGGAACCGATGCTATCTAGGATATGGCAGCAAACTCTAAACCTAATCTTTTTGTATATATTTTTCTGTATAGGACACAAACAAAACAAATATAAGGGATTGATGGATGCTCACCGAGTAAACACTGGAAATCTGATACCAAGATGATAAGGGGAGGCCCGATCTTCTCAGTGAGCTGATGGTGTCGATGATGAACTTGTTGGTTAACTTGTGAGACGCTCACGAACTCTCCGGCTATTCCCCCATTGCCAATGCGACGGATCTTCAACCCTATGGACATTCACAACACCACACACTTGCGCACGTAGCCGCCGACCATGAAGCGGTTCTGCAATCTCCCAATTCCCAATGGAACGACAGAAAGCACTTGACTTTCAGTAGCAAATACACCCTATCGAAACGAATTTGGTGTAGATAAATATTCTTGATCGATGCAAAGAGGAATGTGAATACAGAGGAATGCTTAAAGCAATTCAGTCTGGTATGAGTTTAATCAAAACGTGGTCTAACCCTAAAAGCCACGACTTACAAGGGTATATAAAGACCCCTAGGCGTCCAACCAAGTGTTGGACGTCGAAATCAACTATATCTCTAACTTTCCTAACTTAAACGACTCTATCTGGAAAACTGGCAGAAACAACCGCAGTATTGTTTTGACGACTGCGACTCGGTCATCGCTAATCGCGGGCTGAGAGTATACAGTTTGGAAAGCACACGACTCAAACTTTCCAAATTGTATTTACATGCCTTATTTGGATCACAGACACGGATTCTGCACGTATATCAATTCCGGGCTTCCTGGCTGTCAATCCGAGTCTGACATGAAATATATTGATTCCAACTTTTGTTCTTTTCATGTGACGATGGCGCCACTTCCTCCCACACCTCCCTCGTGCTTGCCATCATTCCTTGCGCATAGCTTCTTGCCCATGCAGCCGGCTCGCCATTAATTCAATCCTAGTGATAAGAAAAGTCCATGATTTAGGTAGTATAAAATTCTTCTGAATGAAAGTAATATGTTCAATTAGGAATGAATTCACCTTGTGATATTTGTCAATGAGGCGCAATATTTCTTTCCAGCTTAAGCAACGAGAATCATCATATTTCGTGAATATATCCTCATCATGCACCATTCGGAACGACCTATAATTTTTCGTGTGCATAAACATAATGAGGATGAGCTGTTACGTACTTTACCATCCAAGAATAAGGCATCTGCTGGTGAAAAAGTGAGGGTGGTAGCAGGATGGGTGGTAGAACATGTGAAGCATGAATTCTTCGGTTTCGATGCAACAAACAGCCTGCTCCTTCTGTCCAGACTGAACCTGTAGTCTTTCTGGTTCATGAATGAAATGATGGTGTATTGTTCCATACGTTATTTCCCACATATCTGTCCATGGGTGAGCTCACGAAAGGGTGGTAGAGGGTGGCAGAGCACACGCCAAAGATATAATCATCCGAAAATCAATTTTATAAGCCGGATCTGGCCTCCGAAATGTTGTCGAAGCGGCCGAGAGGGATATGGACGCAAACAACCTTTCGCGGTGATCGATTTGGCGGGTCATGGAGCTGCAACGGAGTTTGTATGGCCAAATTGTGACCGTTTTATGGATACAACATCGGGGGACAAACCGTGAATACAACTTTCGTGGTAACTTGATCGCATCGACGAGCCATATTGCACCATTCGGAATGACCTATAATTTTTCGTGTGCATAGACCTAATGAGGATGAGCTATTACGTACTTTATCATCAAAGGATAATGCATCTGCTCGTGAAAAATTGAGGGTGGTAGCGGGATGGGTGATAGAACATGTGAAGCATGAATTCGTGTGTTTCGATGCAACAAAGAGCCTCCTCCTTCTGTCCAGACCGAGCGTATAGTCTTTCTGGTTTGTGAATGGAAGGATGGTGTATTGTTCCATATGTTATTGCACATATATCTGTCCATGGGTGAGCTCAAGGAAGGGTGGTAAAGGGTGGTAGAGTACACGCCAAAGATAAAATCATTCGAAACTCAATTTTACAAGCTGGATCTGGCCTCCAAAATGTTATCGAAGCGGAAGAATGGGATGTGGACCCATACAACTTTTCGTTGTGATCGATTTGGCGGGTCATGGAGCTCCAACAGAGTTTGTATGGCCAAATTGTGGCCGTTTTATGGATACAACATCGGGTGACAGACCATGAATACAACTTTTAGGGTAACTTGATCGCATCGACAAGCCATCTTGCACCATTGGGAATGACCTATAATTTTTTGTGTCAATAAACATAATGAGGATGAGCTGTTACATACTTTATCATCAAAGAATAATGCATCTGCTGGTGAAAAAGTGAGGGTGGTAGAGGGATGGGTGATAGAACATGTGAAAACGAATTCTTGTGTTTCGATGCAACAAAGAGCTTCCTCCTTCTGTCCAGACTGAACCTATAGTCTTTCTGGTTTGTGAATGGAAGGAAGGTGTATTGTTCCATATGTTATTGCCCATATATCTGTCCGTGGGTGAGCTCACGGAAGGGTGGTAGAGGGTGGCAGAGTACACGCCAAAGATAAAATCATCCGAAACTCAATTTTACAAGCCGGATCCAGCCTCTGAAATGTTGTCGAAGCGGACGAGTGGGATATAGACGCATACAACTTTTCGTTGTGATCGATTTGGCGGGTCATGGAGCTCCAACAGAGTTTGTATGGCCAAATTGTGGTCGTTTTATGGATACAACAACGGGGGACAGACCATGAATACAACTTTCAGGGTAACTTGATCGCATCGACGATCCATTTTGCACTGATAAGGGGTGGCCCGATCTTCTCAGTGAGCAGATGGTGTCGATGATGAACTTGTTGGATAACTTGTGAGACGCTCACGAACTCTCCGGCTGTTCCCCCGTTGCCAATGCGACGAATCTTCAATCCTATGGATATTCGCAACACCATACACTTGCGCACATAGCCGCCGACCACGAGGCGGTTCTCCAATCTCCCAATTCCCAATGGAACGAGAGAAAGCACTTGACTTTCAGTAGCAAATACACACTATCAAAACGAATTTGGTGTAGGTAAATATTCCTGATCGATGCAAAGAGGAATATGAATACAGAGGAATGCTTAAAGCAATTCAGTCTGGTATGAGTTTAATCAAAACGTGGTCTAACCCAAAAATCCATGCCTTGCAAGGGTATATAAAGACCCCTGGACGTCCAACCAAGTGTTGGGGTCGAAATCAACTATATCTCTAACTTTCCTAATTTAAACGACTCTATCTGGAAAACTGGCAGAAACAACCGCGGTATTGTTTTGACGACTGCGACTCGGTCACCGCGAATCGCGGGCTACGAGTATATAGTTTGGAAATCACACGACTCAAGCTTTCCAAATTGTATTTACACGCCTTATTTGGACCACGGACACGGGTTCTGCACGTATATCAATTCCGGGCTTCCTGGTTCTCAATCCGAGTCTGACATGAAATATATTGTTTCCAACTTTTGTGCTCTTCATGTGACGATGGCGCCACTTCGTCCCACACCTCCCTCGTGCTTGCCATCATTCCTTGCGCATAGCTTCTTGCCCATGCACCCGGCTCATCATTAATTCAATCCTAGTGATAAGAAAAGTCCATGACTTAGGTAGTATAAAATTCTTCTGAATCAAAGTAACATGTTCAACTAGGAATGAATTCACCTTGTGATATTTGTCAATGAGGCGCAATATTTCTTTCCAGCTTAAGCAAGCAGAATCATCATATTTCGTGAATATATCCTCATCATGCACCATTTGGAATGACCTATAATTTTCCGTGTGCATAAACATAATGAGGATGAGATGTTACGTACTTTACCATCCAAGAATAAGGCATCTGCTGGTGAAAAAGTGAGGGTGGTAGCAGGATGGGTGGTAGAACATGTGAAGCATGAATTCTTCGGTTTCGATGCAACAAAGAGCCTGCTCCTTCTGTCCAGACTGAACCTGTAGTCTTTCTGGTTCGTGAATGAAATGATGGTGTATAGTTCCATACGTTATTGCCCACATATCTGTCTATGGGTGAGCTCATGGAAGGGTGGTAGAGGGTGGCAGAGTACACGCCAAAGATATAATCATCCGAAACTCAATTTTATAAGCCGGATCTGGCCTCCGAAATGTTGTCGAAGCGGATGAGTGGGATATGGACGCATACAACTTTTCGCAGTGATCGATTTGGTGGGTCATGGAGCTCCAACGGAGTTTGTATGGCCAAATTGTGGCCGTTTTATGGATACAACATCGGGGGACAAACCGTGAATACAACTTTCAGGGTAAGTTGATCGCATCGACGAGCCATATTGCACCATTCGGAATGACCAATATATTTTCGTGTGCATAGACATAATGAGGAGGAGCTGTTACGTACTTTATCATCAAAGAATAATGCATCTGCTAGTGAAAAAGTGAGGGTGGTAGCAGGATGGGTGATCGAACATGTGAAGCATGAATTCTTCTGTTTCGATGCAACAAAGAGCCTCCTCCTTCTGTCCATACCGAACCTACAGTCTTTCTGGTTTGTGAATGGAAGGATGTAATATTGTTCCATACGTTATTGCCCATATATCTGTCCATGTGTGAGCTCAAGGAAGGGTGGTAGAGGGTGGCAGAGTACACGCCAAAGATAAAATCATCCGGAACTCAATTTTACAAGCCAGATCTGGCCTCCGAAATGTTGTCGAAGCGGGCGAGTGGGATGTGGACCCATACAACTTTTCATTGTGATTGATTTGGCCGGTCATGGAGCTCCAACGGAGTTTGTATGGCCAAATTGTGGCCGTTTTATGGATACAACATCAGGTGACAGACCATGAATACAACTTTTAGGGTAACTTGATCGCATCGACGAGCCATCTTGCACCATTCGGAATGACCTATAATTTTTCGTGTGCGTAAACATAATGAGGATGAGCTGCTACGCACTTTATCATCAAAGAATAATGCATCTGCTGGTGAAAAAGTGAGGGTGGTAGTGGGATGGGTGATAGAACATGTGAAGCATGAATTCTTGTGTTTTGATGCAACAAAGAGCCTCCTCCTTCTGTCCGGACTGAACCTATAGTCTTTATGGTTTGTGAATGGAAGGATGGTGTATTGTTCCATCCATTATTGCCCATATATCTGTCCGTGGGCGAGCTCACGGAAGGGTGGTAGAGGGTGGCAGAGTACACGCCAAGGATAAAATCATCCGAAACTCAAGTTTACTAGCTGGATCTGGCCTCTGAAATGTTGTCGAAGCGGACGAGTGGGATATGGACGCATACAACTTTTCGCTGTGATCAATTTGGTGGGTCATGGAGCTCCAACAGAGTTTGTATGGCCAAATTTTGGTCATTTTATGTATACAGCAACGGGGGACAGAACATGAATACAACTTTCAGGGTAACTTGATCGCATCGACGAGCCATCTTGCACTGATAAGGGGTGGCCCGATCTTCTCAGTGAGCTGATGGTGTCGATGATGAACTTGTTGGATAACTTGTGAGACGCTCATGAACTATCCGGCTATTCCCCCGTTGCCAATGCGACGGATCTTCAACCCTATGGATATTCGCAACACCACACACTTGCGCACGTAGCCGCCGACCACGAAGCGGTTCTCCAATCTCCCAATTTCCAATGGAACGACAGATAACACTTGACTTTCAGTAGCAAATACACCCTATCGAAACGAATTTGGTGTAGGTAAATATTCCAGATCAATGCAAAGAGGAATATGAATACAGATGAATGCTTAAAGCAATTCAGTCTGGTATGAGTTTAATCAAAACATGGTCCAACCCTAAAATCCACGACTTACAAAGGTATATAAAGACCCCTGGACGTCCAACCAAGTGTTGGGGTCAAAATCAACTATATCTCTAACTTTCCTAACTTAAACGACACTATCTGGAAACTAGCAGAAACAACCGCGGTATTGTTTTGACGACTGTGACTGGGTCACCGCGAATCGCGGGTGCGGGTGTACAATTTGGAAAGCACACGACTCAAGCTTTCCAAATTGTATTTACACGCCTTATTTGGACCAATGACACGGATTCTACACGTATATCAATTTCGGGCTTCCTGGGTGTCAATCCGAGTCTGACATGGAATATATTGTTTCCATCTTTTGTTCTTTTCATGTGATGATGGCGCCACTTCCTCCCACATCTCCCTCGTGCTTGCCATCATTCCTTGCGCATAGCTTCTTGCCCATGCACCCGGCTCGCCATTAATTCAGTCCTAGTGATACGAAAAGTCCATGATTTAGGTTGTATAAAATTCTTCCGAATGAAACTAACATGTTCAATTAGGAATGAATTCACCTTGTGATATTTGTCAACGAGGCTCAATATTTCTTTCCAACTTAAGCAAGCAGAATCATCATATTTCGTGAATATATCCTCATCATCCTCCCTTTCTTCAAGAAAAGCCGTCCGTGGCTTTGGGTAAGCTGAAAATGGCAGAAACAAAAAGAACAACATTTACGCGTAAGATATGTATATATAACATGCTGTATCATTTTTAGAGATAATGAATTAGAATAGCTTACCAACTTGTAGAGGCAGAACGTGTGCGAATGTGATGTAGCGAATACCGAGGGTGAAAACTATCACACAACAAACCAGGGTATATGGTGGAGCATGGTTGAGATACCTAACAACACCAATTCACAAATCCTAGTGCTGATCGTATGATAAAAAGGCTCACGGAACACACCCACGGTGGAGATAAATGGAGCAAATGCAACTTTGAAACTGAGCTCAAAATTCTGGTACGTCGAAGATGCTCGTGTTGCAAATGCATAGGAGAGATGCTAGCAAAACGCTCAAAGTATATGGGCACAAGATTGCTCACTCTACTAGTGCAATGAACGTGGCAGAATTACTGAATTTCTATCTTTCTCTTTTTTTTTCTTTCTTTCTCTTTTTTTCTTTCTTTCTCTTTTTTTTCTTTTCTTTCTTTTTTTATCAACAGAAACTTCAGCAATTAGTAACCAATCTGAATTTACCAAAACAAATGATGCACTCTCCAAATTCCTATTCGAGCAGCCCGTAGAGCAAAGGATATGCTAGTCTCAATAGGAAAGTGCTACACACAAAAAAGGCTGACTATGGTTATCAAACGGAAACACAACCTGATTCGGATTGTTAATCTAAGCTAACTAAACTGACTCGATGAAACAGACTTGACAGCAACCAAACAACTCCGACTTGTGAAAGAAAAATTCTGGACAATCTAGTATGACTCGGATCAGAAAAATAAGTTACGCAAATAAAAGACTACAATCAGCAACTAAAACTTGAAACCGATGCTATCTAGGCTATGGCAGCAAACTCTAAACCTAATATTTTTGTATGCCTTTTTCTGTATAGGACTAAAACAAAACGAATATACAGAATTGATGGATGCTCACCGAGTAAACACTGGAAATCTAATACCAAGATGATAAGGGGTGGCCCGATCTTCTTAGTGAGTTGATGGTGTCGATGATGAACTTGTTGGATAACTTGTGAGACGCTCACGAACTCTACGGTTGTTCCCCCGTTACCAATGCGATGGATCTTCAACCCTATGAATATTCGCAACACCACACACTTGTGCACGTAGCCGCCGACCACGAAGCGGTTCTGCAATCTCCCAATTCCCAATGGAACAACAGATAGCACTTGACTTTCAGTAGCAAATACACCCTATCGAAATGATTGGTAAATATTCCTGATCGATGCAAAGAGGAATATGAATACAGAGGAATGCTTAAAGCAATTCAGTCTGGTATGAGTTTAATCAAAACGTGGTCCAACCCTAAAATCCACGACTTACAAAGGTATATAAAGACCCCTGGACGTCCAACCAAGTGTTGGGGTCGAAATCAACTATATCTCTAACTTTCCTAACTTAAACGACTCTATCTGGAAAACTGGCAGAAACAACCGCGGTATTGTTTTGACGACTGCGACTGGGTCACTGTGAATCGCGGGCTGCGGGTGTACAATTTGGAAAGCACACGAATCAAGCTTTCCAAATTGTATTTACACGCCTTATTTGGACCAATGACACAGATTCTACACGTATATCAATTTCGGGCTTCCTGGCTGTTAATCCGAGTCTGACATGGACTATATTATTTCCAACTTTTGTTCTCTTCATGTGATGATGGCGCCACTTCCTCCCACACCTCCCTCATGCTTGCCATCATTCCTTGCACATAGCTTCTTGCCCATGCACCCGGCTCTCCATTAATTCAGTCCTAGAGATACGAAAAGTCCATGATTTAGGTTGTATAAAATTCTTCGGAATCAAATTAACATGTTCAATTAGGAATGAATTCACCTTGTGATATTTGTCAACGAGGCTCAATATTTCTTTCCAGCTTAAGCAAGCAGAATCATCATATTTCATGAATATATCCTCTTCATCAAGCCCATACATGATTTGTCAGTGGCTGATCCCTTTGCAGAAATGTTGAGGTTTCGAAAAGGGTGTTACAAGTTGTAATATCAGTTTGAACCTCTCATATGTCCATGTTTAGCTGATCAGCGTGGGCGTCTGCAGCTGCATGAGCTGAATTTCATTTCTAATATCAGTTTGAACCTTGTAATCTTCGAATTTGAGCCTTCTAACTCTGGAATTTGAACCTTGTAATATTTCGGGCTTTTGTGGTACAATTGTTGAAATGGCATCCTATGAGACTCGTATATTGGTAGTACTATTTTGACCTTCATGTGCAATGGACGATTAATATCTGGACCTCAATGGCCTTGATTTTATTTACCATTCTCTAATGTGTTTCCCCTGTCAATCTCATCACAAACGATCTATATTGCGGACTCGATAGCGATCTTCGACATTATTGTACACTGTTGGTTTCTTCAACTGTGTGCCCAAAATTATCGCACTCGAGTTTCCATCATTACCCGTCTGTGTAACTTTGACCTCGTCACCCACGGGTAAACTTGGTGCCTCTTCGAGCCCATGCGTGGTCAAACGAAACGCCTGTGGGGTGCTCAAGCGTGCACTAGAATCCTCCGCTAGGAACGTGGTGACAAGATGTGACGATTACAGGCCGTCCGGCCCCCATTTATTACAGCGGCCATTTAACCCTTGTGTCTCTTCAACCTTTCGATCACGCCCCAGTATTGCAAGAAGCACACCCACGATGACAAATACAGAGAGGGTATCCTGCGCGGCTCCAATGGAGCTCCTAGCGGCTGCCGACGACGAGCGGCAGTTCACCATGCATGCTGAAGTGGACACCCACAGAAGGTTCACGGAGCTCTCAGTGGTGTACACTAACAACCCGATCTGGGTGGAGAACATGTTATAGGGTGGAGACCCTAAGGGAAGATCTTTTCACACTTGACGGGGGAAAAGGGCAAATTGAGCGAAGAACACAAGAACAAACACTCAATCAACAAGATCCAATCACACATGTGCTAGATCCACATACACATAAAGGGATACAAGGGTCCAAATCCAACACAAGAAGGTAAAGAGGGTAAGTAGTTCATCCCAATCCTTGAAGGAGTTGAGGTCTTGATGATCCTATGATGGGGATCCTTCCCTAGAAGCGGCCTTGAATCCACTAGGGGATCTTCTCCTTAGGCGGTCTTGATCTCCATGGGAGAGGGTAGATGAAAAAAGTACTCTCTAGATCATATCATATCCTTTGCTAACCCTAACAAATGGTCTAGGTACGAAATATACAGGAGGTGGGAGGTAAGGTACGAAGTGGGGGCGAAACAGGGCAAAGACAGCCACCACGCAGGGTGGCCCGTGCGCTTGGGGTAAGTTGGGCTCGTGCGCACGGGGGTCCCGTGTGCACGGTACATGCCCGTGCGCACGGGGTGCTACAACGGCGAGGCCCGTGCGCACGAGGTCCGGGGGCCCGTGGGAACGGGGATTCCAGAAGGTTTGCCACATCCCGTGCGCACGGGGTCTTGGGGGCCCGTGCGCACGGGGTCGCCTGGGAGGTGCTGTCCTCTTCGGGTTTTCTTCCTCCGTCGTCCTCGTGGCCTTGGCGTGGTTCCTCTTGGGTCTTGGGGAGATGTTGAGGTGTACATGGAGATGACCGTCCTCGTGGCCTTGGTGTGGTTCCTCTTGGGTCTTGGGGAGATGTTGAGGTGTACATGGAGATGACCGTAGGATGCTCCGCATCATCCCCTCCCCCTTGGGAGAGATCCGTCCTCGGATCGGAAACCGCATCACCATGTAACCGGTAGGCATGGTTGGACTTGCAGTTCTCCATGTTCTGGCATGAGTTGGGGTCCTGTGTTGAGGTCGTAGGAGCTTGTGGAAGTCGCGGACTTGAGCTTGTGGTGTAGGCGAAGATGCCGTACATCCGAGGGCGAAAATGCCTATGTAGTGGATGAAGCTGTAGCCTTGGAGTCGATGTCGAGGTACTTGAAGGCCCATCTTCAATGTCGGTCCTCCATCCCAATAGATGTATCATGTAGAATGAAAGTTTGGCCCGTTCGATATGTGTATGTGAGGGTGGCTCAAAGGGAAGGAGTTCACCTTTACGAGTTCCTCGAAAATGTTGGTGTCGTGCATCGTGTATGCCTTCTCATGACAAATATGTCTCATGACGGCACCGCCTTGTGAATCCTTCAAAACGAAAGAATATGACAAACACTCGTAAAAACAAATGAGGTTAGCGTGAATGCAAAACCAATCATTCGTGTGGTGAGCTACCCAACAAGTGTCATCATCATTCTTATCATGAGAAGGAACAAGATAATGTGGCATGGTATGGAAGCATATGATGCGAGTACAACCAAAGACATTAAGCTCAATCAAACAAGCATGCATCACAAGTGAGATGTCCAAATCTCCAAGATCAATAAGCATAGCATGGTTGCACTCACTACAAGTGGATATGAGAGATGCAACTAAAGGAGACAATGGACAATGATCATGATAAATCATGTGCGAGGCATGAAAATATATGCCATCAACCCAATGAAACGAGCAAGTATGAATCATGGGTGATGCAACAAAGCAAGCAATCATAGTGATCAAGTCATGCAAGCTAGTAGTGTGAAGATGCAACATACTAGAGGTCATCATAGAAATCATGTCATGTGTGCAAATATTGGCATACATAATGCACATGACATATCACGAGCATGAGAAAATGATATGAGCAAAGTAGTATCATTGTATTGGCAATAGCAACAAGGATCTCCAC
The DNA here is from genome assembly GCA_039707655.1 of Elymus sibiricus. Lineage (NCBI taxonomy): Eukaryota > Viridiplantae > Streptophyta > Magnoliopsida > Poales > Poaceae > Elymus > Elymus sibiricus. Next base: position 181,419,521 of record CM077670.1, read on the forward strand.
CAAGCATGCAAGTACATATAGAAATAGTAGAAGGGTGAATCATGAGTAAATGCAAGCAAGGGTCACAATTGCATGGCAAAGGCATAGAAGGAGGCATATCATGCAAAGTGAACACGGTAAAATGAGCATAAGGTGACAAGTGGTAAATAGCCCATAGCCGTGTGAGAGCCAAGTAGAAGTAATGCGCGTAGTCCGTGCGCGAGGGAAATGGTTGGGTAAGCATTCCAAGCAATCCCAAAGCATCGTTGCTCTCAAGAGCTCTCTTCGTCAACTCATGGGATTGAGAAGTTGACGAGTAGTCGTGAGTACCTACACAAAACAAAGGCAAAGGGAAAATTGTGTGTGCGTGGTATATGTACACATCATCCATTATGATGCGCACATGCATGTGTTGGTTAGCACAAAGTATCCAGTGCTCAAATAAATGAAATGCATGATATAGAAACATGTCATCCATCATGATTGGTTTGTTGTTATGTATTGCATAATGGAGACTCAAGGTGTATAATGCATCACGTGAAACATCTAGAGCATTGTCATGAATGGTATGCATATGGTGCACACAAAGGATGGAATCATGCAATCTACAATTATTTTCATGGCATGGCATAGTGGATGAATTGCACAAATTGCTCAAGGGAAGCATAGCAATATCATCGCAAGAGAAACAAATTCCAATGACCATGATCTTGTCATCTATGCCATTAGTGCAAATGGGATTGATTTTAATTGGATATGCATAGTTACTACGGTGAGCTTGTAATGATGCAATATGGGAAATCTCACTCATAGCATATGACAAGTTTAATGGATTGTCAAACATGACGTGACCAATAGAATTTTCACAAGATATCCTATGGAGCATAGCATCACAACTCGGTAATTCGACATGCTCATCATCATATTCATCATAAATGGGTGGCATATCTAAGCATGTAGAAGACATAGCATGTGGTGAATCCATAGGGTGATCAACATCATGCAAGTAATCGATGTCAAGATGGTCCACTAGTGGGACAAGCGAAGCACCTTCACCTATGTTACCTTTGGAGCTCCACTCATGTGGCGTAGGCGAGGTGGCAAAAATTGATGCTTGGTCAATATGGCCATCTTGATGGAACCATGTGGGGGGTGCATCATCGTCCACCATGGCCACCATATTGCCCATTGGAGGTATGTACTCATTGAGGATTGGCACTTCGTCTTGTAGGAGATTTAGTACCAAAGAAAACACACTTGGAGTAGAGGGTAAGTCGTTAGAAATCATATTGGCCTCACATGCCCTATCAACTACCTCACTCACTAAGTGTTATGGCTCACTCACTCCCGCTAAGATGCTCTAACTCATATGGTTGGTCGAGTCACTCATATGTGGTGATGGCTCTCAACCTCACATAGGATATGTGGCATGTATTCATGTGAGGGGCTAGTGGTGGTCACTCTCATCCTCTCATAGGAAATGCACTCATTGTCACATATGGTGGAGTCACTCATCTCACTCATGTGGTGGTGGCTCTCCTCACATGGCAATTGGGTCATCTCCTCATATGTGGGTGTCGGAGAGATGTAGGTGCAAGCGTCTCCATAATCAACTTCTTTCGCGGCCTCGGTTGTGGGAGTAGTCCCAAAGCATCGTTGCTCTCAAGAGCTCTCTTCGTCAACTCATGGGATTGAGAAGTTGACAAGTATTCGTGAGTACCTACACAAAACAAAGACAAAGGGAAAATTGTGTGTGCGTGGTATATGTACACATCATCCATTATGATGCGCACGTGCATGTGTTGGTTAGCACAAAATATCCAATGCTCAAATAAATGAGATGCATGATATAGAAACATATCATCCATCATGATTGGTTTGTTGTTATGTATAGCATAATGGAGACTCAAGGTTTGTAATGCATCACGTGAAACATCTAGAGCATTGTCATGAATGGGATGCATATGGTGCACACAAAGGATGGAATCATGCGATCTACAATTATTTTCATGGCATGGCATAGTAGGTGAATTGCACAAATCATGCAAAGGAAGCATAGCAATATCATCGCAAGAGAAACACATACCAATAACCATGATCTTGTCATCTATGCCATTAGTGCAAATGGGATTGATTTTAATTGGATATGCATAGTCACTACGGTGAGTGTGTAATGATGCAATATGTGAAATCTCACTCATAGCATATGACAAGTTTAATGGATTCTCAAACATGACGTGACCAATAGATTTTTCACAAGATATCCTATGGAGCATAGCATCACAACTAGGTAATTCGACATGCTCATCATCATATTCATCATAAATGGGTGGCATATCTATGCATGTAGAAGACATAGTATGTGGTGAATCCATAGGGTGATCAACATCATGCAAGCAATTGATGTCAAGATGGTCCACTAGTGGGACAAGCGAAGCACCATCACCTATGGTACCATCAGAGCTCCACTCATGTGGTGTAGGTGAGGTGGCAAAAATTGAAGCATGATCAACATTGTCGTCTTGATGGAACCATGTGGGGGGTGCATCATCGTCCACAATGGCCATCGTATTGCCCATTGGAGGTATGTACTCATTGAGGGTTGGCACTTCGTCTTGTAGGAGATCTAGCACCAAAGAAAACACACTTGGAGTAGAGGGTAAGTCGTTAGAAATCATAGTGGCCTCACATGCCCTATCAACTACCTCACTCACTAAGTGTTGTGGCACACTCACTCCCGGTAAGATGCTCTCACTCATATGGTTGGTCGAGTCACTCAAAGGGTGGTGATGGCTCTCAACCTCACATAGGATATGCGGCATGTACTCATGTGTGGGGCTAGTGGTGGTCACTCTCATCCTCTCATAGGAAATGCACTCAATGTCACATATGGTGGAGTCACTCATCTCACTCATGTGGTGGTTGCTCTCCTCACATGGCAATTGGGTCATCTCGTCATATGTGGGTGTCGGAGAGATGTAGGTGCAAGCGTCTCCATACTCAACTTCTTTCACCGCCTCGGTTGTGGGAGTAGTCCCATGGTCAACCTCCTCATCCATAACGCCTCCAAAGATGAATGCCATAGGATGTGGCAAATCATCGCTCTCCTCCGAGACCAAAGAGAGGGTCTCATGTGCGATCTCGTAGCTTGACTCAGAGTAGGAGTCCCATGTGGGCGTCGTCTTCATGTCGTCGAAGAGGTTCGTTCTCGTCGCCGTGGTCGAAGGGGATGGCCCATGCTCGACCGTCTTGTCGCCGTCTTGTAGGAGGCCCATATGATGTGGCACCTCGTTGCTCGTCTCCATGACCGAAGGGAATTTCCTATGCTCGGCCATCTTCCTTGAGGGGCTTTCTAAGATGGAAGGGTCACCCTCGCTTGTACTTGGTCGCCTTGGACTTGGCACCGCAGCTTCTTCTTGGTGGCGCTCGTCTCGCGGTCTTCTTTTGTGCTCATGAAGTTTGGCCGTAGCGTGATGTTGAGCTTGTTGGGACATGGTGGTGTGCGTCGCTCGAGCATCTTCATCTTGATGGTGATGTTGTCGTGCTTGACCTTGATGTCGATGGTGTGCGATGTCTTGAAGATCAGGACGTGGTCGAAGTGCGCTTGCGTCGGTTGGGCGCTTTGAAGATGTGCTACTTGGTCCCCGCCGCCTTGAAGATGACGAAGGGGAAGAAGACTTGTAGTTGACCAACACGTGTTGGATGTCATCCATGTGTTCGTCCAACTTGTTGTCGATGTAGTCTCTTGTCCGCGCTTCAGAGTTTTTTATATTGGCGGCGAGGTTCTCAATGCGCTTTTGCAAGGCATGTTGTGCACCGTGCATTTGTCGTTGTAGTCCGTAGCGGGGCGTTTTTGTGTTGTAGTTGTTCGCGCCGTCGTTGTCGTCGAAGACTGGAGATGATGTGCTTGGCCTATCCATCACAAGACTCGAGCAAATGTGAGTGGAAGAAAGGGAAGAACTAGACCAAATGTACCTTTCCAATGTTGAAGATGGATCAATGATCACCCAATATGGTATTATGGAAATAGCACAATTGGTACCGGATCTTGTCAATTCTCACACCTACACAATAAAGCTTATGGAGTAGCTTGGTGAGGATAGTGGCACAAAATTTTATGCAATTGTTAGCAAGAGTCAATAATGTTGGAAAAGATTCACAAATTCGCAAGTAAAACAAGTAGACCAATAGTAATGAATGGCACACGGAAACACACACACGGATAGATAGATGGGGTTGTGCAACCGAGGAATGAGCTCAAAATGTGATATCCATGGAAAATGGTCGTGTTGCACAACTCTAGAGAGACGCTAGCACGATTGCACTATTGGGCGTGATACGAACTTGTGCACAACCTATAGAAGCAAAACATGTCGAGTTCTATCCCAAGTATGCTATGTATGTATGGTTCCCGGTGTCTCGCACACAATGATCCAAGATGATCAATGATGGTATATGATATGCTATTGCTATGATGCTATGGCTATTGCTCACAAGCTCTTTGCTTTCTTTTTCTCTTTGCTTAAAAGCTTTTTTTTCTCTATGACCACTATGCGAAACGCTCAAACCAATATAGCAATTTCGTATATGCGGGAACAATTGATGACACAAGAGTTGATATGATGATATATGCACGCAATGATAGCTATGCGGAACGTGAATCACTAAAGTGCACAAGTAGCGTTGCCCGGCAATACTCAACGGCTAGTCTCGGTAGGCAAGTGACGCAAAATTGGCTCGAGGGTTAACAATGCAATGGCAAGGATAATGTACAAAGATGTCGTCGAGGTTACCGTCCGTGGCGAAGTTGAGTTGCGGTGTTGTCGATGTCGAACCGTTCCTAGTTAGCCGAAACACCCTAGGAAACGAAAAAACCGCGAACTCAAAATGTCAAACGGCAAATGTCAAATGGTGGTAGCGGAATGCGGTGGAGGTTCGGAAGTGGCAATGCGGAAGTGGAGTTGAAGTCACCATCCCTAAGTAGCCGAAACACCTTAGGAGACACAACCTACAACTCAAACAACCTGAAATGCAAAGGGGGGAACAAAATGGGTTATGTTGCGGAAGTCGGTGGTGGTATTGCGGAAGTTAGGGTGGAAGGCCTAGGAAAAGATGCCAAAGGTCCAAAAATTTGATGGAGTCAAATGGTGTTGGAACCTATCTAGATGGATGGTGGATGTCAATAGCTACTCAACGAGCTAAAGAACACCGAAATCGGACTCCGGATGTGAAAGTTATGGCCGAAATGGTAAAGGAGCGGTGGCTGGGCTGGGGGGGGGGGTCATGCGCACGGGGGTAGGAGCCTGTGGGCACGGGGTCCCGTGCGCACGGTACAAGGCCGTGTGCACGGGGTGTCCAGAGACTTGTCGGGGGCCAGTGGGCACGGGGTCTGGGGCCCGTGTGCACGGGGGTGGCGGAATTTCGTGATTTGAAGCTCAGATTGGAAGAAAAATTGGGTGGATTTCATGGTGGGGAATGGGGTGGAAGGTTGGGGGAAGCTAGATCCACTTGAAAAACTTCGAATCCATGGATCAAAATCAACAAAACATCATCAAACCAACAAATCACAAAAAAATTGGTATGGCTATTTTTGTGGGGATTTTTAAAATTAGACAAAAGCAAAGCAAAATTAGGCTAGAAAGTGGGGGGTAGGGACTCCAAGATGTGAATCAACTAAGCTCTGATCCAAGATGTTGTAGGGTGGAGACCCTAAGGGAAGATCTTTTCACACTTGGAGGGGGAAAAGGGCAAATTGAGAGAAGAACACAAGAACAAACACTCAATCAACAAGACCCAATCACACATGTGCTAGATCCACATACACATAAAGGGATACAAGGGTCCAAATCCAACACAAGAAGGTAAAGAGGGTAACTAGTTCATCCCAATCCTTGAAGGAGTTGAGGTCTTGATGATCCTATGATGGGGATCCTTCCCTAGAAGGGGCCTTGAATCCACTAGGGGATCTTCTCCTTAGGAGTTCTTGATCTCCATGGGAGAGGGTAGATGAGCAAAATACTCTCTAGATCATATCATATACTTTGCTAACCCTAACAAATGGTCTAGTTACGAAATATATAGGAGGTGGGAGGTAGGGGACGAAGTGGGGGCGAGACAGGGCAAAGACAGCCACCACGCAGGGTGGCCCGTGCGCACGGGTAAGTTGGGCCCGTGCGCACGGGGGTCCCGTGTGCACGGTACATGCCCATGCGCACGGGGTGCTACAGCGGCGAGGCCCGTGCGCACGGGGTCCGGGGGCCCGTGGGCATGGGGATTCCAGAAGGTTTGCCACATCCCGTGCGCACGGGGTCTTGGGTGCCCGTGCGCACGGGGTTGCCTGGGAGGTGCTGTCCTCTTCGGGTTTTGTTCCTCCGTCATCCTCGTGGCCTTGGCATGATTCCTCTTGGGTCTTGGGGAGATGTTGAGGTGTACATGGAGATGACCGTCCTCGTGGCCTTGGTGTGGTTCCTCTTGGGTCTTAGGGAGATGTTGAGGTGTACATGGAGATGACCGTCCTCGTGGCCTTGGTGTGGTTCCTCTTGGGTCTTGGGGAGATGTTGAGGTGTACATGGAGATGACCGTAGGATGCTCCGCATCAGAACTCCATCCACACTATGGAGTTGTTGCTTGCTGCGGAGAAGTACAAGGTGGTCGGGTTCGACCTCGAGTACACCCGCGCTCGTGCCGGGTCTCGTCACAAGGTCACCGTCGCCCAGATGTGCGTGCACAATCACATCCTTGTCTACCACTACTGCCTGGCCACAAGGCCTTGCGAGCATTTCGCCAGGTTTGTTAACAGCCCCCACTACATGTTCGCTACGGTGGACATCACCAACGATGTAAAGGTGCTCAAGAATTCGGGCATCACCTGCCAGAATCTTGTCGACATCCAGGGCCAATACAAGATATGGGGCAGCAAGAAGCATGAGAAGGACTCACTGGTTCACCTCGCCGAGGCCATCGTCAACCCCTACTACAGAGACATGAAGGATTCCTGCAACAAGGACAAGCGTGCCTGGCACTCGGCCTGGATGGACAAACTCGATGAAGCTCACGTCGTGTACGCAGCCAAGGAGGCATACACGAGCTACGAGATGTACAGGCGGATCGTTGACATGAGGAAGTGCCTCCTTCTTCCCCAAAACGACCAGGGACGATCCAGCCGGAAGCAAAGCAATGCCAAGCGTCGTCACAACAAGAAGTAGATGATTAGATGATCGTTTCTCCTAGTTTAGTGTGCATGTAATTGTTTACTTTGGTGTGTGTAGTGAGTTATGTAATTGGAAGTTTAATTTGGTTATGCAATCATGTTCTTATAAGTATATATGTTGTTGTTGTGTAGACAGAGCATATATGTTGTTCGCACAGAGCAAATCACATCGGCCACAGGCTAAACTAGGGAACCCATCGGTGATGATTTCATCAATCGCTGACAATTGTATACCGGCAAGCGTTTGCCCACAACACACACGGTTTATTAGCAGGAATCGCCCATGTTGTTATCTGTCTTCCCACACATTTCGGATTACTGACCTGTTTGCCGCGTATCACACACATCTTGTTAAGTTGAACCGTTTCTGTTGTGTTGGGTAATCGCAAACAGTTCATCCGAGTGATCCACATGCCATATATCGCACACACCTTGATCTGCCTGACCGTTTCTGTTGTGTTGGGTAATCACAAACAGTTCATCCGAGTGAACTGTATGCCGTGTATCGCACACACCTCGAACTGGCTGACCGTGTTTGTTGTTCTGGCTTATCACAAATAGTTTGTATGGATCAGCTGTATGCCACGTATCGCACACACGTCTCTAATCTGAATCGTGCTTGATGTCTCCGGCATCGCACACAGTTCATCTTATTGGCGACGGTTTTATTACGACACCGTTTGCGATTCATGCATCACACATAGTTTGGTCGCGGGGTCTCTGATTCATGTGTCGCGTTAGCGGTCGCCTGCAGTAGTGTGTGGTAAGAACTAAAATATTAAAGCTTCTGGAGGCAGGTATAATTTAACCCATAGCTGATAGTAGATGGGTAAGTCATGTTCATTGTGTTCCTAAGAAAAGAGGTATTACTGTTGTTCCTAATGATAAAAAATGAACTTATCCCACAGAGAATTGTAATCGGTTATAGGATGGTATTTGATTTCAGAAAATTAAATAAAGCTACTAGGAAAGATCATTACCCCTTGCCTTTTATTGATCAAATGCTAGAAAGATTATCTAAGCATACACACTTTTGCTTCCTAGATGGCTATTCTGGTTTCTCTCAAATACCTGTATCACAAGAAGATCAAGAGAAAACCACATTTACTTGTCCTTTTGGAACTTATGCTTATCGTCGTATGCCTTTTGGTTTATGTAATGCACCTTCTACCTTACAAAGATGTATGACTGCTATATACTCTGACTTTTGTGAAAAGATTGTTGAGGTTTTCATGGATGATTTCTCCGTTTACGGAACTTCTTTTGATGATTGCTTAAGCAACCTTGATGGAGTTTTCTAGAGATGTGAAGAACTAATCTTGTCTTGAATTGGGAGAAGTGCCACTTTATGGTAAATGAAAGTATAGTCCTTGGGCATAAAATTTCTGAAAGAGGTATTGAAGTTGATAAAGCTAAAGTTAATGCTATTGAGAAAATGCCATGTCCTGAAGATATCAAAGGTATAAGAAGTTTCCTTGGTCATGCTGGTTTCTATAGAAGGTTTATAAAAGATTTCTCTAAAATTTCTAGGCCTCTTACTAATCTCTTGCAAAAAGATGTGCCATTTGTTTTTGATGATGAATGCGTAGAAGCCTTTGAAATACTTAAGAAAGCCTTAATTTCTGCACCTATTGTTCAACTACCTGATTGGAGCTTACCCTTTGAAATTATGTGTGATGCTAGTGATTATGTTGTTGGTGCTGTTCTAGGACAAAGAGTTGATAAGAAATTGAATGTTATTCATTATGCTAGTAAAACTCTAGACAACGCTCAAAGAAACTATGCAACAACTAAGAAAGAATTTTTAGCAGTTGTGTTTGCATGTGATAAATTCAGATCTTACATTGTTGATTCTAAATTAACTATTCATATCGATCATGCTGCTATTAAATACCTTATGGAAAAGAAAGATGCTAAACCTAGACTTATTAGGTGGGTTCTTTTACTACAAGAATTTGATTTGCATATTATTGATAGATAGGGGGCAGAGAATCCCGTAGCTGATAATTTGTCTAGAATGGAAAATGTTCTTGATGACCCACTGCCAATTGATGATAGTTTTCCTGATGAACAATTAGCTGTTATAAATGCTTCTCGTAATACTCCTTGGTATGCAGACTATGCTAATTAAATCGTTGCTAAATATATACCACCTAGTTTTACATACCAACAAAAGAAAAAAAATTCTTCTTTGATTTAAGACATTACTTTTGGGATGACCCACATTTATATAAAGAAGGAGTAGATGGTATTATTAAACGTTGTGTACCTGAGCATGAACAGGAACAAATCCTACGGAAGTGTCACTCCGAGGCATACGGAGGACACCATGCGGGAGACAGAATTACACATAAGGTATTGCAATTTGGGTTTTTTTGGCCTACTGTTTTCAAAGATGCACGTAAGTTTGTCCTCTCTTGTGATGAATGTCAAACAATTGGTAATGTTGGTAGACGTCAGGAAATGCCTATGAATTATTCACTTGTTATTGAACCATTTGATGTGTTGGGGATTTGATTATGTGGGACCTTTTCCTTCCTCTAATGGGTATACTCATATTTTAGTTGTTGTTCATTACGTTACTAAGTGTGTAGAAGCTATTCCAACTAGTAGTGCTGATCATAACACTTCTATTAAAATGCTTAAAGAAGTTATATTTGCGAGGTTTGGAGTGCCTAGATATTTGATGACTGATGGTGGTTCACATTTTATTCATGGTGCTTTCCATAAATTCCTTGCTAAATATGATGTTAATCATAGAATTGCATCTCCATATCATCCTCAGTCTAGTGGTCAAGTTGAATTAACTAATAGAGAAATAAAATTAATTTTGCAAAAGACCGTTAATAGATCTAGAAAGAATTGGTCTAAAAAACTTGATGATGCACTATGGGCTTACAGAACTGCTTATAAAAATCCTATGGGTATGTCTCCATATAAAATGGTCAATGGAAAAGCATGTCATTTACCTCTTGATCTAGAACAAAAGGCATATTGGGCAATTAAAGAACTTAATTATGATTTTAAACTTGCCGGTGAGAAGAGGTTGTTTGATATTAGCTCTCTAGATGAATGGAGAACCCAAGCTTATGAAAATGCCAAGTTGTTTAAAGAAAAGTTAAAAGATGGCATGATAAGAGAATTCAAAAATGGGAATTTAAAGTAGGTGATCATGTTCTATTATACAATTCTCGTTTAAGATTCTTTGCAGGAAAACTTCTCTCTAAATGAGAAGGACCACACATCATCGAAGAAGTTTATCACTCCAGAGCCATCAAGATAAATAACTCCGAAGGCACTAATCCGAGAGTGGTTAATGGGCAAAGAATTAAACATTATATCTCAGGTACGCCCATTAATGTTGAAACTAATATTATTCAAACAATGACACCGGAAGAGCACATAGAAGAAACCTTCCGGAACGCTCCAGAACCCTGAAAAGGAGTAGGTATGTGGTACGGTAAGTAAACCAACTCCAAAAATTCCATAAAAGTACTTTCTGTTCTTTTTGGATTATATGAAAAATGAGGAAAATAATAAACAGTCTGAAAAGTGCACGAGGGAGCGACAAGCCTGGGGGGCGTGCCCTACCCCCAGGGCGCGCCTACCGAGCTTGTGGCTTCCCCGTGGACTTCCCTGACTCCGTTTTTCTTCCATATTACTTGTCCTTCACGAAAAAAAATCATTATATATACTCTCAGATGTTTTGACCACCGTATCACAAGTTTCTCCTCTGTTCTTATTTCGGGCTATTTTTCTGACAGATCTAGATCATCATGGCGCCTCCAAGCTCGTCCAAGGACAAGTTGTTGTAGGGTGGAGACCCTAAGGGAAGATCTTTTCACACTTGGAAGGGGAAAAGGGCAAATTGAGAGAAGAACACAAGAACAAACACTCAATCAACAAGATCCAATCACACATGTGCTAGATCCACATACACAAAGAGGGATACAAAGGTCCAAATCCAACACAAGAAGGTAAAGAGGTAGCTAGTTCATCCCAATCCCTGAAGGAGTTGAGGTCTTGAATCCTAGGAGGATCCTCTTCACAAGGGAGGTCTTGAATCCCTAAGGGATCTTCTCACTTGGAGGTCTTGATCTCCATGGGAGAGGTGATAGATAGGAGCAAAGCTCTACTAGATCTCTAATACATCTTTGCTAACCCTAACAAATGGCCTAGGTATGAATATATAGGTAGCTGGAGGTGGGGGACGAGTGGAGGGGCGAAACAGGCAATCCACGGCCAGCCTCCTGTAGGGCCCGTGCGCACGGGCTAAGTGGACCCCGTGGGCACGGGGGTCCCGTGTGCACGGTACACGCCCGTGCGCACGGGGTAGACAGCAGCTCCAGCAAGGGCCCGTGTGCACGTGGTCCAAGGGGCCCATGCACACGGGGTGTCCAGGAAGTTTCTGGATAGCTCGTGCGCATGGTGTCCGGGGAGGCCGTGCGCACGGGGTCGTCTGGGCACTTCTTCTTCTTCCAGCTGCTGGTCTCCTTCTTCTGTGCGGTCCTTCTCGCTCCTCTTCTTGGACTTGGCGAGGTTCCTTAGCTCCTTGGCGAGGGTCGTCCACGTACCTAATGACACATGAGGTTCAACGGTAAGGTAGTAACCAAGTCCAATGGATATTCATGTCGAGCTCAAAGAGGAGTGAGTTCACCTTATGTCCGATGGCATATGTGTGAGCTCTCATGCTAGGTCCACTTGGGTCTTGGGGAGATGTTGAGGTGTGCATGGAGATGACCGTAGGATGCTCCGCATCATCCCCTCCCTCTTGGGAGAGATCCGTCCTCGGATCGGAAACCGCATCACCATGTAACCGGTAGGCATGGATGGACTTGCTGTTCTCCATGTTATGGCATGAGCTGTGGTCCGGTGTCGAGGTTGTAGGAGCTTGTGGAAGTCGCGGACTTGATCTCGTGTAGTAGGCGAAGATGCCGTACATCCGAAGGCGAAGATGCCTATGTAGTGGATGAAGCCGTAGCCTTGGAGTCGATGTCGAGGTACTGGAAGGCCCATCTTCAATGACGGTCCTCCATCCCAATAGATGTATCATGTAGACAAGAAGTAGCAAACAAGGATGAAAGTTTGGCCCGTTCGCTATGTGTATGTGAGGGTGGCTCAAAGGGAAGGAGTTCACCTTTACGAGTTCCTCGAAAATGTTGGTGTCGTGCATCATGTATGCCTTCTCATGACCAATATGTCTCGTGACAGCGCCGCTTTGTGAATCCTTCAAAACAAAAGAATATGACAAACACTCGGAAAAACAAATGATGTTAGCGTGAATGCAAAACCAATCATTCGTGTGGTGAGGTACCCAACAAGTGTCGTCATCATTCTTATCATAAGAAGGAACAAGATAATGTGGCATGGTATGGAAGCATATGATGCGAGTACAACCAAAGACATTAAGCTGTATCAAACAAGCATGCATCACAAGGGAGATGTCCAAGTCTCCAAGATCAATAAGCATAGCATGGTTGCACTCACTACAAGTGGATATGAGAGATGCAACTAAAGGAGACAATGGACAATGATCATGATAAACCATGTGAGAGGCAAGAACATATATGCCATCAACCCAATGAAATGAGCAAGTATGAATCATGGGTGATGCAACAAAGCAAGCAATCATAGTGATCAAGTTATGCAAGCTAGTAGTGCGAAGATGCAACATACTAGAGGTAATCATGGCAATCATGTCATGTGTGCAAATAGTGGGAATACATAGTGCACATGACATATCACAAGCATGAGAACAAGATATGAGTAATGTATCATCATTGTTTTGGCAAGAAGTTATATTTGAATAGCGAAGGAACATCATGACTCTCCCAACACAAGAATCAACAATAGCATGGGGCAGAAGGTAAACATGGCAATAGCAACAAGGATCTCCACCAAGCATGCAAGTACACATAGAAATGGTAGAATGGTGAATCATGAGTAAATGCAAGTAAGGGTCACAATTGCATGGCAAAGGCATAGAAGGAGGCATATCATGCAAAGTGAACACGGTAAAATGAGCATATGGTGGCAAGTGGTAACTAGCCCATAGCCGTGCGAGAGCCAAGTGAAAGTAATGCGCGAAGTCCTTGTGCGAGTGGAACGGTGTTAAAAACAATCCGCAGAATACCAAAGCATCGTTGCTCTCAAGAGCTCTCTTCGTCAACTCATGGGATTGATAAGTTGACAAGTATTCATGAGTACCTACACAAAACAAAGGGAAAATTGTGTGTGCGTGGTATATGTACACATCATCCATTATGATGCGCACGTGCATGTGTTGGTTAGCACAAAATATCCAATGCTCAAACAAATGAGATGCATGATATAGAAACATATCATCCATCATGATTGGTTTGTTGTTATGTATAGCATAATGGAGACTCAAGGTTTGTAATGCATCACGTGAAATATCTAGAGCATTGTCATGAATGGGATGCATATGGTGCACACAAAGGATGGAATCATGCGATCTACAATTATTTTCATGGCATGGCATAGTAGGTGAATTGCACAAATCATGTAGAGGAAGCATAGCAATATCATCGCAAGAGAAACACATACCAATAACCATGATCTTGTCATCTATGCCATTAGTGCAAATGGGATTGATTTTAATTGGATATGCATAGTCACTACGGTGAGTGTGTAATGATGCAATATGTGTAATCTCACTCATAGCATATGACAAGTTTAATGGATTGTCAAACATGACGTGACCAATAGAATTTTCACAAGATATCCTATGGAGCTTAGCATCACAACTAGGTAATTCGACATGCTCATCATCATATTCATCATTAATGGGTGGCATATCTATGCATGTAGAAGACATAGTATGTGGTGAATCCATAGGGTGATCAACATCATGCAAGCAATTGATGTCAAGATGGTCCCCTAGTGGGACAAGCGAAGCACCATCACCTATGGTACCTTCGGAGCTCCACTCATGTGGTGTAGGTGAGGTGGCAAAAATTGAAGCATGATCAACATTGTCGTCTTGATGGAACCATGTGGGGGGTGCATCATCGTCCACAATGGCCATTGTATTGCCCATTGGAGGTATGTACTCATTGAGGATTGGCACTTCATCTTGTAGGAGATCTAGCACCAAAGAAAACACACTTGGAGTATAGGGTAAGTCGTTAGAAATCATAGTGGCCTCACATGCCCTATCAACTACCTCACTCACTAAGTGTTGTGGCTCACTCACTCCTGGTATGATGCTCTCACTCATATGGTTGGTCAAGTCACTCAAAGGGTGGTGATGGCTCTCAACCTCATATAGGATATGCAGCATGTACTCATGTGTGGGGCTAGTGGTGGTCACTCTCATCCTCTCATAGGAAATGCACTCAATGTCACATATGGTGGAGTCACTCATCTCACTCATGTGGTGGTGTCTCTCCTCACATGGCAATTGGGTCATCTCGTCATATGTGGGTGTCGGAGAGATGTAGGTGCAAGCGTCTCCATACTCAACTTCTTTCGTCGCCGTGGTTGTGGGAGTCATCCCATGCTCAACCTCCTCATCCATAACGCCTCCAAAGATGAATGCCATAGGATGTGGCAAATCATCGCTCTCCTCCGAGACCAAGGAGAGGGTCTCATGTGCGGTCTCATAGCTTGACTCGGAGTATGAGTCCCATGTGGGCGTCGTCTTCGTGTCGTTGAAGAGGTTCGTTCTCTTCACCATGGTCGAAGGGGATGGCCCATGCTCGACCGTCTTGTCGCCGTCTTGTAGGAGGCCCATATGAAGTGGCACCTCGTTGCTCATCTCCATGACCGAAGGGAGTTTCCCATGCTCTGCCATCTTCCTTGAGGGGCTTCCGAAGATGGAAGGGTCACCCTCGCTTGTACTTGGTCGCCTTGGACTTGGCGCCAAAGCTTCTTCTTAGTGGCGCTCGTCTCGCGGTCTTCTCGTAGCTTGATGTAGAGCTTGTTGGAACTTGTTGGTGTTCGCCTCTTGAGCATCTTCATCTTGATGGTGATCTTGTCATTCTTGACCTTGATGTCGATGGTGTGCGATGTCTTGAAGTTGAGGACGTGGTCGAAGTGCGCGTGCGTCGGTTGGGCATGTCGAAGATGTGCTACTTGGTCGCCGCCGCCTTGAAGATGACGAAGGGGAAGAAGCCAATGTAGCTGATGAAGTCGTAGTCTTGGGGTCGCTGTCGATGTTCTGTATGGCCCGTGCACATGGGGGTGTAGGAGGCCGTGTGCACGGGGTCCCGTGTGCATGGGGGTCGCTGGCCCATGTGCACAGGGTTGTCAGAGAAACCAACATGCTCCCAGAAGGCTGCTCTTCCGTTCTTGTGGTGCGCCCTTGATGAACTTGAGCGTCCTGGTCTTGTCGGTGTCGATGCCGGTGTGTCCTTGCCGAAGATGGTAGCTCGGGAGTCTTAGCACTTGAGCGTCTTCTCGAAGATGATGAAGACCGCTTGTCGGTGTTGATGAGGACCTTGAGCTCCTCCATGTACTCGTCCATCTTGATGTCGATGAAGTTCTTCATGGTATCGAACTCGTCGTCGTGGTTGTAGACCGGAGATGATGTGCTTGGCCTATCCATCACAAGACTCGAGCAAAAGTGAGTGGAAGAAAGGGAAGAATTAGACCAAATGTACCTTTCCAATGTTGAAGATGGATCAATGATCACCCAATATGGTATTATGGAAATAGCACAATTGGTACCGAATCTTGTCAATTCTCACACCTACACAATAAAGCTTATGGAGTAGCTTGGTGAGGATAGTGGCACAAAATTTTATGCAATTGTTAGCAAGAGTCAATAAGGTTGAAAAAGATTCACAAATTCGCAAGTAGAACAAGTAGACCAATAATGAATGGCACACGGAAACACACACACGGATAGATAGATGGGATTGTGCAACCAAGGAATGAGCTCAAAATGTGATATCCACAGAAAATGCTCGTGTTGCACAACTCTAGAGAGACGCTAGCATGATTGCACTATTGGGCATGATACGAACTTGTGCACAACCTATAGAAACAAAACGTGTCGACTTCTATCCCAAGTATGCTATGTATGTATGGTTCCCGGTGTGTCGCACACAATGATCCAAGATGATCAATGATGGTATATGATATGCTATTGCTATGATGCTATGGCGATTGCTTACAAGCTCTTTGCTTTCGTTTCCTCTTTGCTTAAAAGCTTTTTTTTTCTATGGCCACTATGCGAAATGCTCAAACCAGTATAGCAATTTTGTATATGCGGGAACAATTGATGACACAAGAGATGATACGATGATATATGGATGCAATGATAGCTATGCGGAACGTGTATCACTAGTAGCGTTGCCCGACAATACTCAACGGCTAGTCTCGGTAGGCAAGTGACGCAAAATTGGCTCGGGGGTTAACAATGCAATGGCAAGGAGAATGTACAAAGATGTCGTCGAGGTTACCGTCCGTGGCGAAGTTGAGTGGCGGTGATGTCGATGTCGAACCGTTCCTAGTTAGCCGAAACACCCTAGGAAACGGAAAAACCGCGAACTCAAAATCTCAAACGGCAAATGTCAAATGGTGGTAATGGAATGCGGTGGTGGTTCGGAAGTTGGCAATGCAGAAGTGTAGTTGAAGTCACCATCCCTAAGTAGCCGAAACACCTTAGGAGACACAACCTACAACTCGAACAACCTCAAATGCAAAGGGGGGAACAAAATGGGTTATGTTGCGGAAGTCGGTGGTCGTATTGCGGAAGTTATGGTGGAAGGCCTAGGCAAAGATGCCAAAGTTCCAAAAAGTTGATGGAGTCAAATGGTGTTGGAACCTATGTAGATGGATGGTGGATGTCAATAGCTACTCAACGAGCTAAAGAACGCCGAAATCGGACTCCGGATGTGAAAGTTATGGCCGAAATGGTGAAGGAGTGTTGGCTGGACTGTGGGGGGGGGGGGGGCGTGCGCACGGCGTTAGGAGCCCGTGTGCACGGGGTCCCGTGCGCACGGTACAAGGCCGTGTGCACGGGGTGTCCTGAGACTTTGCGGGGGCCCGTGGGCATGGGGTCTGGGGCCCGTGTGCACGGGGGTGGCGGAAATTTCGCGATTTCAAGCTCAGATCTGAAGAAAATTGGGTGGATTTCGTGGTGGGGAATGGGGTGGAAGGTTGGGGGAAAGCTAGATCCACTTGAAACACTTCGAATCCATGGATCAAAATCAACAAAACATCATCAAACCAACAAATCACAAAAAAAATTGGTATGGCTATTTTTGGTGGGGATTTTTGAAATTGGACAAAAACAAGCAAAATTAGGCTAGAAAGTGGGGGGTTGGGACTCCAAGATGTGAATCAACCTAAGCTCTGATCTAGGATGTTGTAGGGCGAAGACCCTAAGGGAAGATCTTTTCACACTTGGAGGGGGAAAAGGGCAAATTGAGAGAAGAACACAAGAACAAACACTCAATCAACAAGATCCAATCACACATGTGCTAGATCCACATACACAAAGAGGGATACAAAGGTCCAAATCCAACACAAGAAGGGAAATAGGTAGCTAGTTCATCCCAATCCTTGAAGGAGTTGAGGTCTTGAATCCTAGGAAGATCTTCTCCACACGGAAGGTCTTGAATCCCTAAGGGATCTTCTCACATGGAGGTCTTGATCTCCATGGGAGAGGTGATAGATAGGAGCAAAGCTCTACTAGATCTCTAATACATCTTTGCTAACCCTAACAAATGGCCTAGGTACGAAATATATAGGTAGCTGGAGGTGGGGGACGAATGGAGGGGCGAAACAGGCAATCCACGGCCAGCCTCCTGTAGGGCCCGTGTGCACGGGCTCAGTGGACCCCGTGGGCACGGGGGTCCCGTGTGCACGGTACACGCCCGTGCACACGGGGTAGACAACAGCTCCAGCGAGGGCCCGTGTGCACGGGGTCCAAGGGGCCCGTGCGCATGGGGTGTCCAGGAAGTTTCTGGATAGCTCGTGCGCACGGGGTCCGGGGAGGCCATGCGCATGGGGTCGTCTGGGCACTTCTTCTTCCAGCTGCTGGTCTCCTTCTTCCGTGCGGTCCTTCTCGCTCCTCTTCTTGGACTTGGCGAGGTTCCTTAGCTCCTTGGCGAGGGTCGTCCACGTACCTAATGACACACGAGGTTCGACGGTGAGGTAGTTACCAAGTCCAATGCATATTCATGTCGAGCTCAAAGAGGAGTGAGTTCACCTTATGTCCGATGGCATATGTGTGAGCTCTCATGCTAGGTCCACTTGGGTCTTGGGGAGATGTTGAGGTGTACATGGAGATGACCGTAGGATGCTCCGCAGCACAAGTTCTACGAGAAGGTCATCAACCCATACCTTCTGGAGGTGATGAAACACCCTCAAGCCATTGAGATGGATGAGGGGGTGCTTCACATCCGGGACGTTCAAGGGCCCAAAAAGACCGGGAGCGAGAAGGCCAGCCTGGAAGTGGTGGAGCAGGAGATCTTCATGTGCCAAGGGATGGTGGAGCGCGGACTCAATGCTAACCACTCCATGATCACGGAATTCATCCATGAGCGCAAGGTGGGCAGCAAGGATATTGGGGACATCATCTTCAAGCTCAATGACCGGATGGATCATCTTCAGGCCCAAATCTATGATTTACAAAATCAAAATTTAGAGTATGAGGCCAAATTCAAAGGTATGAGCCTAGCTGCAAATTTCAGGACTCTGGAAAGACGTTCATCCTTTTATGCTGGAGAGCCTATGCCTTGGAAGATGGAGGACAAACCCATCACTTCATCACCACCATCACCGAAGAAGGACAATTGAGTACATGGGTATGGGCACCACCCTTGGCTTGTGACAAGCTTGGGGGAGGTGCCCCGGTATCGTATCACCATCACTTTTATCATAATTATCTATCTTAGTTCGATCCTTAGTTATTTCTTGATTTAGAAGAATAAAGTTTTAGTATGATTTAGTTTCTAGTGCTTGCTTTATGATATATCTATCTATGTAATCGTGTGTGAGAGCTATATAATAAAGAGTAGTTGAGTTGAGCTACCTTAGTTTTGTTGATCCAATCTTAGAAATAAAAAGAATAAAGAAAAGAGAGATCATATGCTAATCCCATGGGGAGTGATGACTTCACATAAAAGAAGTATAATTGATAAAACTTGTTGGAAGTTGACAAACATAGCATTGGTCATTGTTGCAATTCATGAAAAAGTAATAAAGGAAGAGAGGTCTCACATATAAATATACTATCTTGGACATCTTTTATGATTGTGAACTCCCATTAAATATTCTATGTCAAATAGTTGACGTTGGACAAGGAAGACAATGTAATGAGTTATATTTGCTTATATTCACATAGAAGCTATATTGTTGTGGATCCTCTAACATGTGGTGCTTGGCCCCTATCTTTTGCTAGCCAAAATTCCACACTAAGTAGAGATACTACTTGTGCATCCAAAAACCCTTAAACCCAGTTTCATGTCATGAGAGTCCACCATATCTACCTATGGATTGAAAAAGATCCTTCATGTAAGTTGTCATCGGTGCAAAAGCAATAAAAATTGCTCCTAAATATGTATGATCTTTTATTGTAAGGGAAATAAGCTTTCTATGAACTTGTGATGATGAAGAAATAAAAGCGACAGACTACATAATAAAGGTTGCTATCACAAGGGGCTATATAAAGTGACGTTCCTTTACATTAAGAGTTTGCACATCCAAAAATAAAAAGTGCATGACAACCTTTGCTTCCCTCTGCGAAGGGCCTATCTTTTACTTTATGTATTTACTTTCATGCAAGAGTCAATAGTATTCTCCTCTATTCCGTTTTTATTGTCTCTCTTGGAAAGCATCATGTGGTGGGGAAAGATCCAGGCATATATATCTAGTTGAATGTAGGTGATCATGAGTTATTATTGTTGACATTACCCTTGAGGTAAATACGTTGGGAGGCGAAAATTATAAGCCCCTATCTTTCTATGTGTTTGACTGAAACTTTTGCTCCATAAGTATGCCATGAGTGTCAGCAATCATAGAAGACTAAATGATAGTTGAGTATGTGAACTTGCTAAACAAAGCTATTACATAGACTCTTTCTGATAATATGATGAATTGCAATTGCTTCGGTGACTGAGATCATAGTTTGTTAGTTTTCAATAAGGTTTGTAGTTCATACTTTATCTTGTGGATGAATTGTCACTTTGTCATGAAAAGTTTTATGATAATATATTGCTGTTATAATAAAGATCATGATGCATTCATGTCCGTATTTTGTTTTATCGACACCTCTCTCTCTAAACATGTGGTCATCATTATCGATTTTGGTTTTTCGCATGAGGACAAGTGAGGTCTAAGCTTAGGGGAGTTGATACGTCCATTTTGCATCATATTTTCCTACTGTTATTTATTATGTTTTTGATCATTATTTCACTTTATGATACAATTCTTATGCGTTTTCTCTCTTATTTTACAAGTTTTACATGAAGAGGGAGATTACCGGCAGCTGGAATTCTGGACAGGAAAGGGATACAAAAGAGATAGCTATTCTGCACATCTCCAAATGACCTGAAAATTTATTGAGAATTATTTTGGAATATATAAAAAATACTGGCGAAGGAAATAACCAGAGGGGACCCTCCAGGAAGCGACAAGCCTGGGGGGCACGCCCTACCCCCCTGGGCGTGCCCCCCGAGCTTGTGGCGCCCCTGGCAGGCCTCCGGGGTCCATCTTCTCCTATAAGATGCTATTTGCCCTAGAAAAAAATCAAGAGAAGACTTTTGGGACGAAGCGCCGCCGTCTCGAGGCGAAACCTGGGCAGGAGCAATTTCGCTCTCCGGCGGAGCGATTCCCCGGGGATACTTCTCTCCGGGAGGGGGAAATCGAAGCCATCGACATCACCAACGATCCTCTCATCGTGGGAGCACCAATATTCATCAACATCTTCACCAGCACCATCTCATCTCTAACCCTAGTTCATCACTTGTATTCAATCTTTGTCTCAAAACCTCAGATTGGTACCTGTGGGTTGCTAGTAGTGTTTATTACATCTTGTAGTTGATGCTAGTTGGTTTATTTGGTGGAAGATTATATGGTTAGATCCTTAATGCTATTCAATACCCCTTTGATCTTGAACATGAATATGATTTGTGAGTAGTTACTCTTGTTCTTGAGGACATGGGAGAAGTCTTGTCATAAGTAATCATGTGAATTTGCTATTTGTTCGATATTTTGATGATATGTATGTTGTTGCTTCCTTTAGTGGTGTCGTGTGAATGTCGACTACATGACACTTCACCATATTTGGGCCTAAGGGAAGGCATCGTGGAGTAGTAATTGGATGATGGGTTGCTAGAGTGACACAAGCTTAAACCCTAGTTTATGCGCTATTCCGTAAGGGGCTGATTTGGATCCATATGTTTCATGCTATGGTTAGATTTATCTTAATTCTTCTTTCGTAGTTGCGGATGCTTGCAAGAGGGGGTAATCATAAGTGGGAGGCTTGTTCAAGTAAGAACAGCACCCAAGCACCAGTCCACACACATATCAAATTATCAAAGTAGCGAACGTGAATCAAACAAACATGATGAGAATTCCCATGTGTCCTCAAGAACTATTTGCTTTATATAAGAGACCGTTCCGGCTTGTCCTTTGCTAAAAAAGGATTGGGCCACCTTGCTGCACTTTATTATACTTGTTACTTGTTACGAATTATCTTGCTATCAAAACTATCTGTTACCGCTACTTTCAGTACTTGCAGAGAATACCTTGCTGAAAACCGCTTGTCATTTCCTTCTGCTCTTCGTTGGGTTCGACACTCTCACTTATCGAAAGGACTACGATTGATCCCCTATACTTGTGGGTCATCAAGACTCTTTTCTTATGCCGTTTCCGGGGAGTGAAGTGCCTTTGGTGAGTGGAATTTGGTAAGGAAACATTTATATTACGTGCTGAAATTTACTGTCACTTGTCACTATGGAAAGTAATCCTTTGAGAGGTTTGTTCAGGGTATCTTCACCTTGACCTAAAGCATTGTGAGTTGCCCCTCAACCTACTTAACCTACTGAAAATATTTATTATGAAATTCCTTCGGCTATGATAGATAAACTGCTAGCTAATCTTATGCAGGAGATGGAAAGGTACATCCTGATATGCACTTGATATATATAGATGAAATTTGTGGATTGTTTAAGCTTGCAGGTTTATCCGAGGATGGAGTTAAGAGGAAGGTATTCCCTTTATCTTTGGAGGGAAAGGCATTGACATTGTATAGGCTATTGGATGATACTAGAACATGGGATTGAAACTAGTTGAAGCTGAAATTTCACCAGAAGTTTTATCCTATGCATTTAGTTCATCGTGATCGGAATTATATATATAGTTTTTTCCTCGTGAAGGAGAAAGTATCGCTCAAGCTTAGGGGAGGTTTAAGTATATGTTGCACACATGCCCCAATCATGAGCTCTCAAGAGAAATAATTATTCAAAACTTGTATGCTTGGCTTTCTCATAATGATCAATCCATGCTCGATACATCTTCTACTGGTTCCTTTATGAAGAGGACAATTGAATTCAAATGGGATCTTCTGGAAAGAATTAAACGCAACTCTGAAGATTGGGAAATCGACAAAGGTAAAGATTCAGGTATAAATCTTAAGTTTAATTGTGTTAAATCTTTTATGGAAACTGATGCTTTTCATAAGTTTAGTACTAAGTATGGACTTGACTCTGAGATAGTAGCTACTTTTTGTGAATCTTTTGCTTCTCATGTTGATCTCCCTAAGGAGAAATGGTTTAAGTTTCATCCACCTATGGAATTAAATGAAGAACCCGTTAGTGTTAAAGAAGAAACAATTGTTTACAATGTTGATCCAGTTGTGCCTACTGCTTATATTGAGAAACCTCCTTTCCCTGTTAGGATTAAGGAACATGCTAAAGCTTCAACTATGGTTAATAAAAGTAATATTAGAGCACCTAGACCTTCTGAACAAATTAAAGTTGAACCTAATATTGCAATGGTTAAAGTTATTTTGGTTGATAACATTGATGGACATGTCATATATTTCTGTGATGAAGTAACTAGAATTGCGAAGCCAGACACTAAAGATAAAAACAAACCTGTAATTGGCATGCCTGTTATTTCTGTTAAAATTGGAGATCATTGCTATCATGGTTTATGTGATATTGGTGCTAGTGTGAGTGCTATTCCATTTACTCTTTTATCAAGAAGTCATGAATGATATTGCACCTTTTGTGATTGAAGAAATTGATGTCACTATTAAGCTCGCAAATAGAGATACTATTGCACCACTTGGGATTGTTAGAGATGTTGAAGTCTTGTGTGGTAAGATCAAATACCCTACTGATTTTCTTGTTCTTGGATCACCACAAGATGATTTTTGTCCCATTATATTTGGTAGACCTTTCTTGAATAGAGTTAATGCTAAGATTGATTGCAATAAATAAACGGTCAATGTTAATTTTGGTGATGTATCTCATGAGTTTAATTTTTGTAAGTTTCGTAGACAACCTCATGATAAAGAATTACCTAATAAGGATGAAATTATTGGTCTTGCTTCTATTGTTGTGCCTCCTACTGATCCTTTAGAACAATACTTGCTAGACCATGAAAATGATATGCATATGAATGAAAGGAATGAAATAGATGAGATGTTCTTTAAACAAGCACCTATTATCAAACATAACTTGCCTGTTGAAACTCTTGGAGACCCTCTTCCACCTAAGAGTGATCCTGTGTTTGATTTAAAGCAATTACCTGATACACTTAAATACGCTTATCTTGATGAAAAGAAGATATATCCTGTTATTATCAGTGCTAACCTTTCAGAGCATGAAGAAAAGAGATTACTCAAAACTCTGAGGAAGCACCGTGCTGCTATTGGATATACTCTCGATGATCTTAAGGGCATATGGAGCACAAAATTCATATGGAGCCAGATGCTAAACCCGTTGTTGATCATCAAAGAAGATTAAATCCTAAAATGAAGGATGTCACTGGTACAACGAGCTGCTATACAAACGGTTTTTACCCCCTTTCCACAACAGAGTTTTAAACCGTTGCCTTGCCTATGTGTGCGATAGGGGGGTCCTTCCCACATGACCCAGAAACCGTCGGCGATAGGGAGCATGCAAGCATACGTTTCGCAGAACTAAGCGTATGCGATGCCTACATCTTTCCCAGATGCTCATTGTCACACAACTGTTTGTGATCTATCGAATATCCCAAACGCTCCATCCTTTCTACTCATGTGTGCTCGCATTACCATCGCACTCGATATTCTGTGGTGCAACGTTTACAATGCGCGCCCCATCACAAACAGTTCATGATTGTAAAACGTGTATGATAAGGAGACTATCACACACATTCACTTCTCCCGAACCGTATGCGATATATAATTAAGAAGATTGGTTAATCATCGTACGAGTGTCGGATAGGATTATGAAACATCGGACTATCGTACCAGTGTCGTACAGGATAACTATCACACACGCTATTCTATGGTGCAAATGTTTACGATGCGTACGACATCAGAAATAGTTCATGATTGTAAAGCGTGTACGATAAGGAGACTATCACAAACATTTAGTTTGCTCGCACCGTTTGTGATATTGTCTGACATGACACACGCTTTGCAAATGGCAACTATGTGCATGGTCGCACACGTTTCCTCTCTGTGAACCGTGTCGGATTATGATGTATATCACACACGTTGTGCTTACAGACCATGTGCGCCATAATGACCTGCAGAGCATATTTTCACCCTAATTTAATCGCTGCTATTTAAAATTGTACCAAATTTGAATTTGAAAGTGGGCTATAACTTTATTCATATCCATCAGGTTCAACAACCAATGCATTATTCGATTCACAGGTACATATGTTCAAGAGTTACATCAAAAAAAATTTACATATGCACCAAATAAAGAATGATGAACCAGGGTTGTATACTTGTACTATTAAAGACGGTAAAGAAAGAGGCGAAAGACATTCTGGTTGCTGAACAAGGTGAAGCGGAATGCCCATATTGTGCCCTCCTCCATGCAGAAGGCACGCACGACTCTAGTCCAACCCCTTGTGATGGTCGACCGCCCATCCTTCACTGTCTTCATGAGGACATCTAGATAGTCATTGTGTTCTGGTAGAAATACTTTAACCTTTGCATGCCCGCCAATCATGTAGTTTGAGAGGTAATCTTGAGTAAACTACTTTGGGAACCACTGCAAAGGAAAAAAGATTCAGACATTGTCATCTAACACAACTCATTATGGGCAGTAAAAAGAAGGTTGCAGAGTTCTTACTTACCATCCTGCAGTTCACTGTTGTCTTGGATAAAGTGTAAACAAATAGTTCAATTGCCATCTTTTGACCCATTTTACTAACAATCTTTATCAGTTTCCTCACTTCATGCTGGTTCATGAATATTTCATTGCCCCATATGCAAAAAGGGTCGAAGCGCGGATCTTTACCAATGACATATGTACCTAAAAGCACCAAGTTAATATTAGAAGCTAAACAGCAATTGCACAATGATATAGTACAACACTCCATCCATCCCATTATATAAGATCTTATTACATCCAATATACTCACATATTGGATGAATTAACATCTTATATTATGGGGCGGAGGGAGTTTATTACATTGTTACAAATATCGGCCGATTAACTGCAGTTAACTGCTGCTGTGTTGTTGTTGTTGTTGTTGTTGTTGTTGCTGTTGCTGCTCTTCTATGTATATCTAGACATCATCAGAACATGAAGGTAACGCTCTTCCTTGTTGCTATGTAGCCTAGGATTGCATATTTAGACATTCAGTACAATGCATGTTGCTATGTAGCCTCAGATATATTAGATGTGGCCCTAGTTAACCTACCGATAATTGGGTTACAGATATATTCAGTGAAATGTCCGATTCGCCGATTAATCCCTTATCAGCCCCCGGCCTATATGGTACCAGCTACCGATATCCTGGATAGGGAGTATATATATATAAGCCATGGGATGAAACTAACCTCGATGGAAAACAACAGCCGTTCCCAATATTGTCATGTGTAAGTACATCGAAAGGCATGTTATGCACAACAGGTTAAACATCAACCAAATATATCCATGGTAGACAACATAATCTCCAAATGATAGCTTCAGTGTGCAGGTTTAAGCACGCTAGTTAAGCAAAACAAGAAGTGGAAAGCAGTGTTAACTGCACAGTTCATACTTGCACATATAGAACATCACATTGTGAATAACTAAAATAAACAAGGCATACTACGAACAACCAAAGATGGCAATTGAAACTAGACATATGCTAACTACAACCAACCGAACAACCAAAAACCGTTAAAAGAGGCATATGCTCATTACAACAGGCTTAACAGCAACCAAATAGTCACTCATAATAGTATTGTTGAAACTGGTATTGATCAAATTGAACTGCACAGTTCATACTTGCACATATAGAACATCACTTTGTGTATAACTGAAATAAACAAGGCATACTACGAACAACCAAAGATAACAATTGAAACTGGATATATGCTAACTACAAACAACCGAACAAACAAAAACTGTTAAAAGAGGCATATGCTAGCTATAACAGGCTTTACAGCAAGCAAATATAGTCATTCATATAGGTATTGTTGAAACTGGTATTGATCAAATTGTACTGCACAGTAAATAGTTGCACATATAGAGCATCACACTGTGAATAACTGAAATAAACAAGGCATACTACAAACAACCAAATATAGCAATTAAAACTGGACATATTCTCACTACAAAAAGGGCTCGACAAAACAAATCATGGCTTCCCCCCTGTGAAGAGGCACGGCAAAACAAATCATGGGTTTCCTCACTTGTCACAGATGGGCTCCTTCCCATGGGAAGAGCACGGACTCTGGGTGCGCTCCATGTTGTCGCAGATGGGCTCCTTTCCCATGGAAGAGCACGGCTGTAGGGTGCCCTCCCTGATGTCGCAGATGGGCTCTTTCCGCTTGGAAGATGCGGAGAGGGTGCCCTCCTCGTGGTCACTGTTGATGAGGTCTGACTTGGCAGCTGAGGATCCCAAGCTAGCGTCGCAGAACGTGTCCTTCAGAAATGACAAAAGGGGCTCGATGGTGATGTAGGATGGCAAATTCTTGACAGCGAGCCAGAGGAGATCAGCGGCGGGGCCATGGATGATTTCGACGGCGGTTGAACCCGAGGGGTTGGGGGTGGGCCACTTAACCTGTGACATAGCCCGTGTCAGGCCGTCGCTGTCGACGACCTCGATGTCGTAGCCGGCGCCCGTGACATACCAGCATACTCTAGCCCGCTGATTGAGAGCCTTCGGCCTGTAATCGTCGTCAGCTTCCTCGGCGGCCACCTCGCCGACGTCGGGCGAAGAGGCCGCGATAAATCTCTTTTGGGTCATTAGCTCCTGGAGATCCACGGGAAGCATAGCCGGGCTTAGGCTGCGATGCTCTGGAGTGGGGGAGGGGGATGGGGATCCATGGGAAAGGGGGTGTTTGGCAGGCGTCATCTAAGAAACTTAGGGTGGCTATGGTATGGAGATCGGTGGGTAATCTGCACGGGCAAACCGGCAGATGTTGACGATGGAGGCGGCGGCGGCGACCTTGCTAGGGTTGAGTGAGGGAGGGATGGTGTGTGTGTGTGTGTGTGTGTGCGCGCGCGCACGCGCGGAGTTTTTGGGGTGTGTGTGGAGGGGGGGCCAAGGTGGTGTTTGAGGAAATGACGCGGCTACTGAAAATTTTACTCGGCGGGAGTAAAATGCCGGGGCTACTAAAAATTTGGATGTAGGGATTGAGCAATAAACATCGGACACGGTCCAGACATAACAACCGTGTGCTATCAAACAAAAAAAACCCTCCAGGCGGCTAGATATTTTTGAGTGATGCAGGCGGGAGTGGGAGCAAACAACATCGCACACGGTCGGAACATGATAACCGTGTGCTATCAAACAGAAAAACCCTTGCAGGCGGGAGCGGGGGCAAACAACATCGCACACAGTCGAAACATAATAATCGTGTGCTATCAAACAAAAAAACCTTCCAGGTGGGTAGATATTTTTGAGATTGTGAGGGAAGCCTCGTGGAGCCCAATCTACTGTGCTGATGTGGGTGATAGGGGCACGGGCGTGGCACACGGGTAGTCTGAGGGAACCATGTGTGTTGCGGGGCCAAAAAACGCGGGAAAGGGTCAGAACACGAACACACTTGCATGTGGACCAAATATATGTATGAAAAGGCTGGTTTGATGTTCAAATACCCAATGCACAACTTTGATGTGGCACCTGTCTCACAAAGCACACAGTATTGCTAGTCCGCCACCCCCCCACACACACTTTGTGTCGGCAGGAGGGGAATCCTAGCTATGAACGCATGCCCCCAAATAGCTAGGTCTGACATATCTCACCCTACCATAACACTAAACCTATAGGAGTCCATCATGGTCAAACCCCACTTTCGCTTCCGGTCAAAGGTGGACCGTGTGCGGACCCACAAATGTGTGCTTGTGGCGCGAGATGGGTGAGACCACATACGAACCACCTGCGAGTGGCCCAACTATATGTATGAAAAGGGTGGTGTGATATTTAAATACCCAATTCACAACTTTGATGTGGCACATGTGCCTCGCAAATTAATCGGACATCCCCGACCCCACGGAGGTTCAAGAAGTGCGAAGTCTATACCCCCACCCCACCCCCCCACACACACACTTTGATTCGGTGGGAGAGGGCATCTCACCAAGACGTAGTGTAACATGGACCAAGAAGAATCCACCTTGGTCGTATAACCTCTCTTGTTGTTGGTCAAAGTGATGGACGTCCATGCGACCCCACAGATGGGCTAGCTCGCCCATTACTACGCATGGGAGTAGTGCCCGAAAGCAACCACTGCGTGCATGTGGCCCAAACATATGTATGGAAGTGTTGTGTGGTGTGTTTGAATACCCAATGGACAACTTTGATGTGGCACCGTGCTTTGGAACCGGAAAGTCCCCACATGGAGCGAGGAGGGTTCACGACGCATACTATGTATGTCACCTCACTTCGAGCCGGTGACGGGGATTCATGCATACGGATGCGCTCAAACTTAGGTCTGGAATCTCACCATGACCTACTATACGGTAACACGAACCAAAGAAGAAGAATCCACCCTGATAACCTCTCTCGTTGTCGGTCGAAGTGATGGATGTCCACGCAAGCCCACGAATATATAGGCTTGCCGCTGATAACCACGCGAGGGGGAGTACTGTTCGAAGACAACCACTGCATGCATGCATGTGTAGTCCCAAACATATGTACATGGAGGTGATACATGCATGTTTGAATACCATGCACAGCATTGATGTGGCGCCTGCGTCGAAAATCGTACAGTCCCCACACAGAGCGAGATCGGTTCAAGACGCATCGTGTGCTGCCCCCCCCCCCACTTCGATCCAGTGGGAGGGATTCATGCGTACACATGCATGCGCTCAAACTATATATATTATGTAATCTCACAGCATGACCTATACCGTAAGACAAACCAAAAATTAATCCCCTCCTAAGTCAAATTAACCTCTCTCGTTGTCGGTCAAAGTGATGGACCAAGCAGGCCCACAGATGGAAATCATCGATATCGCCGATAACCGCGTGAGTGAGTGCTAGAGGACAACCGCCATCGCTTGCATGTGGGCCAAAACATATGTGCGTACGGAGGTGTGTGGTTGTTATGATGTTTGAAAACCCAAAATGCACAACTTTGTTGTGGCACCTGCCTCGGAAACCGTAAAGTCCCCACACAGAGCGAGGTTCATGATGCGTAGTATATATGCTGGTCCCATCCCCCCTCTTCGACGCGTACTATATATACTCCTACCATAACACAAACCAAAACGAATCCTCCTTGTCGGGAAAATTAATTAACCTCTCTCTCGTTGGGTCGAAGTGATGGACGACGACCTCGTGGGCCCACAGATGGAAGCGTCGCACGCGAGTGAGTGTCCTATAGGACAACCACCGCCTGCATGTGGCCCAAAGAGGTTTTTGTGTGATGTTTGAATACCCAATGCACAACTTTCATGTGGCACCTGCCTCGGAAACCGGAAAGTCCCCACACGGAGCGAGGGTCATGACGCGTAGTATACGCTGGTCGATCCCCTCCGCCCTATTCGACGCGCACTATATACTCCTACCGTAACACAAACAAAAAGAATCATCCTTGTTGGTCAAATTAACCTCTCTCGCTATAGGTCAAAGTGATGGACGGCGACCTCGCGGGTCCACAGAAAGCGTCACACGCGAGTGAGTGTCCTAGGACAACCACCGCCTGCATGCCCAAAGAGGTGTTGTGTGATGTTTGAATGTACCCACTGCACAACTTTGATGTGGCACATGCTTCGCAAACCGGAAATGCCCTACACAGAGGTTCACGACGTGTCGTAGTCCCCCTCACTTCGAGCCGGTGGGAGGGATTCATGTGTACGCATGCGCTTGAACATTGATCTGGAATCTCACCATGATCCACACCGTAACTCATCCCAAGATGAATCCACCTTTGGTCAAATGCCTCTCGATGTCGGTGAAAAGTGATAACCTTCGCGGGCTAACGAATGGGCGCATCGCTGATAACCGCACGAGGGAGTGTCCGAGGACCACCATGCTTGCATGTGGCCCAAACATGTATGTATGAAAGGGCTGTGTAATGTTTCAAATAACCAATTCACGACTTTGAAGTGGCACCTGCCTCACAAAAAGGTCAACCCCACATGGTGGCTCATGACTCGTAGTGTACTGCTGGACCACCCCAGACACACACACACACACACACCGCCCCACCACCGCCACTACGAGGCATGTTAAACTTTTTCTGTGGTGAACATATGTGACCAAAGGAGTGTCGTGTTAAAATTTGGAAGAAAAAATCAGAGATCATTCGGACGTTTTTATACATTGATTGATTTCCTAGGGATATAATGTGCAAAAATCAAATTTGAGCTACATGCACACGTGATAGTGCACCAAAATGGATTGGAAAATCATATGTGTGTCCCTGGGTGCATGTTTATATAGTCCCCATGCAAGAAATTTCAAACATTGAGAATCTTGATTTTTAAAATTCAGTAAATCTAAAACTTAGTTGAAATTCATGAAACTTATCGTGGTGTCATATGGACACCAATAGACTATGATATTGTATTTTTTTGTCAAATTTGAGACAAGTTTTGATAAATTCTTCTTACAAACGGAAGATTATTAAAAATTGGCAACCAATATCGCAAATGGATTATTTATTCGTACCGTGGGCGTTAGACCAACAATGTATGTGCCATGCTTCGGTAAGTAATAAAGTGGCATAATTAATCATCAAAAAAGAAAAACAATATACGTGCCGCCACGCGTCCCATGTGCCGTGCGAGCAGGCGTGAGTTGACGGGACGCATGCTAGCAGTCCGCCGCGCAGGCAGACCGGGAGGCATGCGGGCAGGTGTGTGAATTGACGGGAGGCGTGTTCGCTGCGCAGTGTCACCGGGAGGCGTGCGAGTAGCTGTGTGAAATGAAGGTAGGCATGCCAGCAGTCCGCTGTGCAGGGTCACCGGGAGGCGAGCCAGCCCTTTGACCGCCGCTCACCTTGGTCCCACCGGTCCATATTAATGGCATGCCCAAGCCGCTGGTCATTAGAGGCGGCCGCACCGCCCATTCTTGCTACACATACAATCCTCTCTCTCCGCCTGCATCCTCGACGCCGCTCTCTGTTGTCACCGCCGTCAGTGTATGAGGATGTCGCCGAAGCTCACCATCAGAGGGAGTGGCGACGCCGGGGCTGCTGAAGGACATGAGCACGGCGTCAAGCTAGACACAGAGGTTGCCGTCACCGCCGACGAGGTCTCGCGCGGGAAGAAGCGCGATGTTGACATCGTCGACGGCGTCGTGCTTCCATGCCGGAGCCGGAGGTCCACAGCGACTCCGGCGATGACTCCGACGACCACTCCGGCGATGACTCCGACGACGACGGAGAACCTGTTAGTCATCTATACCCATTTATGTGGCAAATATATCCTAGGGTTTCTCTGGTTAGTCCTGCCTCCATGTACTTGACTCTGAGATAGTGGCTACTTTTTGTGAATAGCTCATGTACTTGACGCATAATTTCCTTTGTCTCGTCTAGATTGGTACGGTATGGCATACAGTTGGGCTGCAAGGCACCGAGAATGCAGTCCCTCTGATGCTCAATCCCGTGAATAGGTGGTAGTCTCGGTGACATGTCTTCTGGAAAGACGTCAGCGAACTCCTACAAATTGTTAGTGATAGTAGGGGCAAAGAGGGAGGCACGTCCTCAAATGAAAATAATTTCCTCTTTGCACACAAAAGCATAGCAGATAGATTTGCCAATATCTAGATCAGTAATATCAGATTTGGTGGCAAGTAAACATGCACTTTTCAATTTAATTTCAGATGCAACACCAGATGATGGTTTGCCATTGCATTGTTGGTCAAATTCTTTTGCCACAATCTGATTTTCGCTCTTGCTTTTCTCCTACTTTGCTTTACTACCTCTACTAATATCATCTTTCAAAAAAAATAAGGAGGCATATGAAGCAAAGTAATATTTTTAACGTTATGAACAAGGGTATACTGAACTTTCCTACCATGGTGTACATCATTTTTATCAAATTGCCATGGTCTACCAAATAAAAGGGAGCATGCTTGCATGGGTACCACATCACAATCAACATAATCAGCATATGTAGCAATGCTAAAATACACACAAACAGTACATGCTACCTTAACCTTGCCGCTGTTGTTGAACCATTGTGCATAGTAAGGATGAGGATTTGGTCTGGTGGTGAGAGACAACTTCTCCACCATCTCCATGCTAGCCAAGTTGTTGCAAGTCCCTTCATCGATGATGACACGGACACAACGTTCCTATTCTTGTTAGCCAAGCTATGGACGAAATTTATGAAAAGCCATCTTGTATATTTCGTCCATGTCCTTCTATGTCATCATGGTGGCTCCAAAATGCTGAAAACTCCACTAGAAACTCTGTTCTTGTTTCCTTCGCGTGTGCGCCTTCGTCTGGACGCTTGATTATACTCCAATGTTCATCCTTCTTGTCCATGCTAGGCCCTTTATTTGTATGGAAAACAAACGTACCCAATTTAGGTAAAATCATATTCTCATGAACATTATAATCATTACCAAGAAACTAAAGTACCTGGTAATTTAATTGGCATGCACGAGCTCTAGTAATTGGTTCAATATGTGTAGGAGCAATGGTTGTGGGTGTAACTGTGGTAGTGTTGTTGATGCGGAGCATCCTTCGAGCATCCCCATGGACACATCATCACCACCCAAGGCACCAAGTGGACCGATGACAAGGGCCCGTGCAAGAGCAATCGAGACCGAGGTGACATCTCTCCTCTTGCAGCACCCTCTCGAATCACATGAAACATGGTTACTACCTCAAACGGAGACACTTTGCATACTCAGGTACCAAGGAACCAGCCATGGAGAAGCTAAGGAGCAAGGCCGATCGATGGAAGGAGAAGAACGCGAAGCGAAAAATAATCGAAGCAAGACAGGACTTGCCCGGATCATGCGGACCCCCACCCGAACGATCCGGACCAAGCCCGGACGATCCAGACCTTCCCTCGGATGATCCGGCCCCTGCGACAAAAAGTACAGCAGGCCCCTCGATGAAGCCGGATCCATCCGGACCCCCGCCAAGATCATCCGGACCCACCCGGACATCCGGACGATGACCCAGACATCCGGGCCAGCTATGGCTGCAACGACACAGCCGGACGATCTGGACAGACGCCCGGACCATCCGGACCCCCAACGCCCGGATCATCCGGGCCACCGCCCGGATCATCCAGACCATGCCTGCGTGTGTGACTTGGGCTATGGCCCATGTAACTCTCTCTACCCCTAGACTATATAA
Organism: Elymus sibiricus; assembly: GCA_039707655.1. Classification (NCBI taxonomy): domain Eukaryota; kingdom Viridiplantae; phylum Streptophyta; class Magnoliopsida; order Poales; family Poaceae; genus Elymus; species Elymus sibiricus. The sequence goes on from CM077670.1 coordinate 181,453,612, forward strand.
ACTCCTCCGCCACCCACGTTTTAGGGTTAGCAAAGTGATAGCTCATGTTGGAGATTGAGTTTTGCTCATCCTACCTCTCCCATGGAGATCAAGACCTCCATGTGAGCATGTGAGAAGATCCTCCTAAGGATTCAAGACAACCTTGTGGGAAGATCCTCCTAAGGATTCAAGACCCCTTTCCTCCTAGGATTGGGATGAACTAGTTACTCTTTGTATCCTCTTTTGTTGACTTTGGATCTTGTATCTCCATGTTTGTGTACGTGGATTTAGCACATGTGTGATTGCAATTGTGTCAATTGATTGTTTGTTTTGTGTTCTTCTCTCAATTTGCCCCTTTTCCCCCTCCAAGTGTGAAAAGATCACCATAGGGTTCCGCCCTACATCATCTTGGATCAGAGCCACGTTGATTCACACTTTGGAGTTCTTCCCCACCACTTTCTAGCCCCAATTTTGTTGTTTTTGCCCAATTTCGAAAATTCCCCACAAAAATAGCCATACCAATTTTTTTTGTGATTTGTTGGTTTGATGATGTTTTGTTGATTTTGATCCATGGATTTGATGTGTTTTGAGGTGGATCCAGCTTTTCCCCATCCTTCCCATCATTTCCATCCATGAAATTCACCCAAAAGTTTCTTTTCCCCCAAACTTTCGAGTTCTTCCCGAGCCCCAAATCGCCCGGTTGACCTGCCCGGACGATCCGGACGACCGCCCGGACGATCCGGACATTGCTCGGACAATCCGGACCCCCACCCGGATCATTCGGCTTCCACTGTCAAAACTACATTTTTCGTCAGAAAATTGCAGCCACTGCCTCCACTTTCGCATTGCCATTTCCGAGCCCCACTAACGCGTTTCGGCTACTTAGGGACGGTTCGTCATCGACAACACCGCCGCTCAACTTCGCCACGACATCAACAACGACCACTTCATCCTTTTGACACCACCACCATAAGCAAGGACGGTAACCTCGACGACATCTTTGTACATCTCCCTTGCCATTGCATTATTCACCCCGAGGCCCTCTTTTGCGTCACTTGCCTACGAGACTAGCCATTTGAGTATTGCTAGGCAACGCTACTTGTGCACTTTGTGATACCCATTCCTCAGAGCTATCAGAGCATGCATATATCATCGTATCATCTCTTGTGTCACCAATTCTTCCTGCATACACATAATTGCTATCTTGGTGAGAGCATTTCCCATATGTGGCCAAAGAAAGATATCAAAGAGAGAATAGCTTTTAAGCAAAGAGAAAAAGAAAAACAACAAGCTTGTAAGCAATAGCCATAGCATCGCTACATTGCATAACATATTGATCATCTTGGATCATCGTGACCGAGTTCACCGGGAATCATACATACATAGCATACTTGAGATAGAAAGTCGATAGGTTTTGTCTCTCATTGGTTGTGCACAAGTTCGTATTCGCCTATTGAGAAATCATGCTAGCGTCTCTCTAGTGTTGTGCAACACGAGTGTTTTTCCGTGGATTCCACATTTTGTGCTCATTCCTTGGTTACACGACCTCCTTTATCTATCCGTGTGTGTGTTTCCGTGTGCTACTCATTGCTATTGGTCTACTTGTTTCACTTGCAAATTTTGGAATCATTTTGAACATTATTGATATCTTGCTAACAATTGCATAAATTTTGTGCCACTATCCTCACCAAGCTAATCCAAAAGCTTTACTTGTGTAGGTGTGAGATTGACACGATCCGGTACCAATTGTGCTACTTCCATAATACCATATTGGGTGATCAATGATCCATCTTCAACATCGGATAAGGTACATTGGTCTAGTCCGTTCCTTTCTTCCACTAACACTTGCTTGAGAATGATAGATAGGCCAAGCACTTCTTCCAACCCACTCTTCGATGAGCAAGAAGAACCGAACATCTACGTCACCAAGACTCAACTCTTCGGCTCTCAAAGAGCTTTGAATCAAGCGAATGAAGCTTTGGGAGACCGCATCAAACAACTGGCCACTGACTTGCGACAATCCGAAGCAAGAACAAGGGACTACCTCAACGACAAGATCTCATCTCAAATGGAAGAGTTCCGTGCATTGATGATCAATCGCAGTTCTTCCACTTCGTCATCATCAAGATGATGCCACTCGAGTCGACACTCTTCGGACACGTCTTCGGATGCAAGTTATCCATGAGCTCGCTTGCATCGCCATCAAGACCATGAAGATCATCAAGCTTCACAAAACCCATTCCATGGCAATGGTTTGCAAGACCACCTTCGAGAGAGCGAACGACAACATCGTCAAGCACGAGGCGCCATGGACCAAGAGCAAGCTCCACACCGCCAACGTCAAGAAAACCAAGACGGTGACGCTCTACAACAAGAACAACAATGCCATGAGGAACAAGCCCTTGAAGCTCAACATGCCCTACGAGAAGCAACTCAAGCCGTCAACAAGCGCAACTACCGAGTACATGAACAAGAAGAAGCCCTACGACGAGAGCGACAAGAAGAGGCCGCACGTCTTCAGGAGAGCCTAGAAATGAGGAACCGTGCACGTATCCCACGCCCTCGACGCCAAGTAAATCAAGAAGAGCACGAGGAGCAAGAGCAAGAAAATCCACCTCCAAGACAAGAGCAACATCACCATCGTCCCCAACAAAATGAGGAGCAACGCTATGGCAAGCTCAAGTTCAACATGCCTAAGTTTTCCGGAAGCAACGATCCCGAGGACTACCTCTCATGGGCATTGAAGGTCGACAAGATATTCCGTCTTCACAATTACGAAGAGGAAAAGAAGATTGCCATGGGATCTCTAGAGTTCCAAGACTATGTTCTCATTTGGTGGGAGCAAGTGATCAAACAACGCCAAGAGAAAGGCGAGCCACCCATCACGACTTGGAATCAAATGAAGGGTGCCATGGGAGCTCGTTTTGTGCCTACACACTATAGCCACGATCTCTTCAAGAAGCTACAACTCCTTAAGCAAGGCACAAAGTCCGTTAAAGAATACTATCAAGAGATGGAAATTGCCATGATACGAGCCAACGTCAAGGAAGATGATGAACAAACTATGGCGCGTTTTTTGAATGGTCTCAACCATCCAATCAAGAAAATTGCGGACTTCCAACCGTACTCCAACCTCCTCGAGCTAGTGCACCAAGCAACCAAAGTGGAGCGACATGTGCAAGAGGACTACAAGTACTCCAAGTACTCTTCCAAGACCTATGGTTCATGCAAGCAAGCTTCAACGACTATGACACCTTCTCCAATGACTCGAGCTACACCAAGTACCGGCGATAGGTCAAGCTCCAAACAACCTTTGTCATCTTCGAGTCGTCCTACTTCAAGTACATCCAAGCCAAGAACTTCGTCATCAACTCCTACAACGGATGCTACCGCCAACACAAGTGCAATACAATGTTTCACTTGCAAGGGCCGAGGCCACAAGTCATTTGAGTGCCCCACACGGCGCACCATGATTGTCAATGATGACGGCACCTACGACTCCATGAGGGAAGATCAAATGGAAGCACTTGAGCACGTGGCCATGCACCGACAAGTGAATGAAGATGAGGACGCTCAAGTCTTTTGTGACAATGATTCGAGCCCCACTCTTGTTGTCTTCAAGATCTTGACACTTCAACAACAACAAGACGATGATCAACGTTGCCACATCTTCCATACGAAAGCGGGCATCCAAGGACGTTCCGTCAAGGTCATCATCGACGGCAGAAGTTGCCACAACTTGGCAAGTGAAGAGTTATGTTCCAAGCTACAATTGATCAAGAAGAAGCACCCTCGCCCTACAAGGTCCAATGGTTAAGCGACTCCGGCACCATTCAAGTGGAGCGCACCGTTCAAGTGTCCTTCAAGATTGGCGCATACGAAGACACCTTGGAGTGTGATGTGGTTCCCATGTTCGTATGCCACCTCCTCTTAGGAAGACCTTGGCAATTCGACCACGGCGTCATGCACAATGGATGGACCAATCACTATTGCTTCAAGATGAAGGGTAAGGAGTACGTGCTTTGACCCATGTCGCCAAGTCAAGTCATCGCCGACAAGCAAGCTTCAACCCATCGTGGAGATACTAGTAAGACACTAATGCAGAAAAGCCTAGCTATGGCGTGCCAAAAATGGCCTTGCTAGCGTGGACGCACGACGCCACCAATATGGCGCCATTGTTAGAAAATAGTTCTGGCGTTGGCCCTACGCCAACAATATTTTGGAGGTTAATGGCGTACCACGTGGCCAACGCCAGCAGTAATTTTCATCAGTAGTGACATTCCATGTTTTCCCGACGCCAGTAATTTGATTTTCAGATTTGAAATAATAGCTGTACAGCATCGATCCCAACCAAAATGACAGCACAATCCAGTTTAAGAACAGTAATTAAATCAACCTTAAAAAGTACTAAATAGACCCAATAACAACATTTATATATGTTCAAGAGTGCACTTATTGATATAGTTCAACAAAGTAGGCAAAGTAACGTCTGAATGTACATGTTCAAATAAATGGAGGTGGTAATAACATGATATCTTCCATGCATGCCAACTAGCTAACTACACTTTTCGGCGGGCAGACTCAGGGTCATAATCTGGAGTAAGTGAACCATCATCATCGCTGCCAGCAGGCCCGTAGTAGACCATGATCTCGTCACGATCATAGTCAAGGTAGAACGTGGCTCTCTGCCCAGCTTCCATCTCGTAAGCAGATGCAAGGGCTGTCCAACCAGGGCAAGCGAAATAGGTGCGGTTTGGCTCGTTGCTGACAAGACAATTGAATTTCTGGGCCGTCAGCATCTTCATGAGGGTGCACTGGAATGTGATGGTGGCATCAAGTGGAACTCGAAACTTCTCTAAGAAGTCACGCTTTGCGCCGCAAGGGATGACTTGAGCAAAATTGACAGAAAGAACTAGCTAGTTAGACAATTTTGGGCACAACAGTATCCATCATATGAAACTCAATCAGAACATGTTTGTACAATGAAACATACTGTCCTAGTGAGGAAGTCATTCGGAAGATCAATGAAGAACTTCTTATCCCTTTGGCATCTCACTGAATCACAGGTCTCACATGGGGCATCCATTACTGCTTTCATTAAGTCGACAAAAATAAGCAAACATAACAGATACATAGATATAATGCAACATATATAAGCAGTTAAACTAGCGCTACCCGGCCATCTAGATATTAACACATACTTCTAATTAAGCAGTTCTACAAACCATGCGTACTTCAAACATAAAACTTGCATAAAGTTAATTAAACAGTTCATAAGAAATATATATGTAGCGCGTGCTACCCATCTAGCGAACTAGTGGCCAGAGGGACCAGCCTCGTTGATGCGGAGCATCCTACGGACATCACCATGTCAAGAGTCTGTTTGGCAAGTGACACGTGCCACATCTACTTCACATACATAAAGGTGAATCATCTCCTTTACATGTGTTCACTTGTGCCCTTCGAGAATGGTATACTACTTGACCGGGCTACCGTGTGCATGTATAGGTTTGACCCCAATGATGATTGTGCCATGGAGGAGGTCATCCACAAGCGAGCGCCTACACCATCGAAGAAGGAAGCTTGGAAGCAGAGAAGGAACCGTCAAGAAGAAGGCGAGGTTCCACGTGCATCGACGGATGTCCACGAGAAGGCAACGAGCTGCGAAGCTTCTAGACACCCCGTGAGCACGGGCCCTTAGACCCCGTGCACACGGGACCCCATGCCCACGGTACATGCCCGTGCGCATGGGCTAAGTCGTCAGGTCTCTGGATACCCCATGCGCACGGGCTCCACTTACCTCGTGCGCATGGGGCCTCCTGCGTGTGGCTGTTGGGCTTTGCCCATGTAATCCCTATTATGCCCCTGCTTACCCCTTCATGTCTTGGACCTATATATACTCCTCCTCCACCTCATTTGTGGGATAGCTAAAATTAGATCCAGACATTGGAGCTTAGCTCATGAATCTCCCCTTGTGGGAATCCTCTTGAGAGAGGCAAACTCCATTGGAGTTCAAGACCTCCATTGGAGAAGGTCCTTAGGGATATCAAGACCCCCTTGTGGGAAGGATCTATCTAGATCATCAAGACCTCATCTCCTCTTGGATTTGGGATGAACTTTACCATGTATCTTTCCCTTTGTTGTTCTTGTACCTTGTGGATCTTATGTGTTGCTAGTCTAGTGGATGTGTGATTGGATCTTGTTGATTGAGTGTTTGATCTTGTGTTCTTCTCTCAATTTGCCATTTTCCCCCTCCAAGTGTGAAAAGATCTTCCCTTAGGGTCTCCACTGTCGGGCCCATGGAACCCGGGGTATCCAGGCCCGTCTGCCTTTGGCCCAGGGCGCGACGCCTGGAGTGTGCCTGGCGGGCCGTCGCCACCAAGTGTCTCGCCATGCCCCCTCATGGGGCCCTAGCCTCCTAAGGCCCCCTCCTCAGGGAGTAGCAGGCAAAGCTCAGCACCACCACAAACGGCCTCGTGAGGTCCCCTCACGAGGCGGCTTCCCGAGGTGGCCTTTCGAGGCCCCCTTCCTCAGGCGCTTGAGGAGAAGACCGTTTGGCGTGTCGCGCGGACTGGAGCCCATCACGTGGGTGACGCGCGCGGCGACGAGCAGCAGCAGAGGCCGTGCCAGCAGGCGCGGATGCAGATGGTTTCCTCTTTTGTGCTAAGGAAGCAGGGCCAGCTATCTACTCCCCAAAGCAACCCCAAAGGTTGCCCGATCGGCGAAGAAAGACCAAGACTGCGGGCGCGCAGGGCGGAGGTCATCACCGAGCCCACCGGCGCGTCATGGATCATGTTTGGCAGGCGAAGACCACTTTTAGTCAGGATAGCCTGAGCGCCTGTCCCCTTTCAAAACCACCAAGTGTGGCAACCCTTCCCGCCTAAGTTTAGAGGGGGAAGAGGACCAAGGCGGCATAAAAGGGGCAGTGCAGCCACGGTAGCAGGAGAGAGAGAGGGAGAGAGAGGGAGGGAGAGAGAGAGGAGGGGGGGATCCATCATCTTCAACCTTGTACGCAAGAACTCTCTCATCCATGATAATCTCAACCACAAAGCAGGAGTAGGGTCTTACACCGCAAGGTGGCCCGAACCTGGGTAAACTGCTGTGCCTTTGCCCGTCCTACGCTAGCGCGCTCTCGCCGTAGTCTCGCCGTAGCACTGCCGTGGTAGGGGAAGAAGTAGTAGAACGAGCTCACCCCAGTGTTCGAACCTTTGGGTCCCCGGAGCCCCACTTCCGACATTTGGCGCGCCAGGTAGGGGTGCGCTACTGTTCTTCTACTCTGCCTTCAGCTCCACCAGTCCCATGGCGGACGCACGTCGCGAGCGCGCCAAGCGCAGGACTGGCCGCGTGGCTCAGACGGAGCCGGTGGCCCGCGGCAATCGACGCCACCCCGAAGCCGAGGCTGCTGCCGCCACCGACCCCGCTGCCCGCGAGCAGCAGGCCTCCTCCCTGCACCCCTCCGTGCGGGCGGACAGCCTCACCGCCACGGCCTCCTCCCTCGCCAACCGTGGGCCGCCGAACCCGCAGGCCGCGCTGCTCATGGCGCGCGACCTACTCCGCTACCGTCCTGATGACGCCGACTACGACGCGTGGCTTGGTCGCATCACCGAGCTCGTCAACGTCGCCGGGGATGCTCCCGCACCTTCTCACTCGCTCCGCCCTCTGCCGTCTCGTGCTGGGGACCTGGCGTACGGCGCCCCCCCACCGCCTCCTCTGCGTGAGGAGCACGCCGGGCCCCAGCGCAGCGCACGGGCTCGTGAGCCGTCCCGCGGCGCGTCTTCTCCGGACCACTGCGAGCCCAGCTGCCAGATCATCCGCCGCGCGCCCCCCGACGCGCGAGTGCTCCTCGAGCGCCAGCGCCAGCGCGAGGACCAGGCCGTTCAAGATGTTGCAGCGGCCGGGCGTCAAAACCGCGCCGCCCTCGCTGGCGGCGTCCCCTCGAGCGGCGTGGGCTGCCGTGCCTTCACCCGCGAGCTGCGTCACGTGGTCTGGCCCGCGAAGTTCAAGCCTGAGCTGCCTCCGCTCTACAATGGCACCCCCAACCCCACGGAGTTCCTCCAGCTCTACGCGCTGAGCGTCGAGGCGGCGAACGGCGACGACAAGGTCATGGCGAACTGGTTCCCCAAGGCCGTCAAGGACGGCCCGCGCTCCTGGCTCATGAACCTCCCCGAGGCTTCCATCTCGTCGTGGGCCGAGCTCTGCAGCCAGTTCATCGCCAACTTCAAGGGCACACAGGACCGCTCCCTCACCATCAACGACCTGCGGCGCGTTTGACAGCGCCCAGACGAGACCCTCCGTAAGTACATCCAGCACTTCAGCCAGGTGCGCAACAAGATCCCGCGCGCTTCCGACGTGGCCGTCATCTCTGCGTTCTCCACCGGCATCACGGACATCAAGATGCGCGAGAAGCTCGCCATCAACGGTGAGCTCGACTCCGTGCTCGAGCTGCTCGACCTCGCCGACAAGTGCGCCAAGGCTGAAGAAGGCCGCCTCTTCGTCCACAATGACCCCGACGCGGCGCTCGATGGCACCAAGGCCAAGAGCAAGGACGTCAAGCACAAAGGCCCTGCCGTGCTTGCGGCGGAGCCCGAGCAGAAGCGCGGCCGCGACCTCGACGAACCCAGGAAGGACAACCGGCCACTCTGCGCCTTTCACAATGTCCGCTCCCACAACACCGAAGACTGTCATGAGCTCAAGCTGCTCCGCGACGAGCGCCAGAGCCGCCGAGACGACCGCAAAGGCCGTGGCGCCGGCCGCGGAGGTGGCCGCAGCGGCAACCGCTGGGACAGCCGCAACAATAACAGCAACTACCGCCAGGGCTGGCGCGATCAGCCTCATGAGGCGAATCCTCAGGCTAATGCCGCTCTCCCGCCGCTGCCTCCGCCTCCTCGGAGGAACGACGTCAACCAGCCTGACGAGGGCGCTGGGGGCTACCAGGAGCCTCGTGCGGTCGCGTGCATCCTTGGCGGGTCCCAAGCCCCCGCGTCCGTCCGCCACTTCAAGCAACTCTCTCGCGAGGTGTACGCCGCCCTCCCGAGGCCTGAGGTCATGCGGCCCCTCAAGTGGTTGCAGTACGCCATCACCTTCGACTCCAAGGACCACCCCAAGTCCACGGCCTCCACAAGCGCGCTCCCCATGCTGTGCACTCCCACCATCAGCAACGTCGCGGTCACCAAGACCCTCGTCGACGGGGGTGCCAGCCTCAACGTGCTCTCCATCGAAACCTTCGAGACGCTCTAGGTGCCCTACGACCAGCTGATGCCGACTAGGCCTTTCTCCGGAGTGACCGATGGCTCCACCACTCCGCTGGGGCAGGTGCGCCTCCCCGTCACCTTCGGCACCCGCAAGAACTACCACACCGAGCTCATCGACTTCGACGTGGCGCACATCGGCCTGCCCTACAATGCCATCTTGGGCTACCCAGCTCTCACCAAGTTCATGGCGGCCACTCATCACGCCTACAACGTCCTCAAGATGCCCGGCTGCAGCGGCATCATCACCGTCGCCTGCGACGAAAAGGATGCGGCCAGCACCCTCGAGCGCGCCTACAAGGCTCCCGCTGTCGCGCACCCAGCCGACGAGGACGCGGCCGAGCCTTCCGAGGCCGCGCTGGCGAAGAAGAAGCAGCTGTTTTCTCAGGACCGCGCCGAGACGAAGAAGGTGTCGGTGGACGGCAGCGGCTCCGGCCCCGCCTTCACCATCGGCACAGGCCTCCCTCCTGCATAGGAAAGCGCGCTCGTCACCTTCCTTCGGGCAAACTCGGATGTTTTCGCCTGGAAAGCATCCGACTTGTCCGGTGTGCCGAGGGAGGTGATCGAGCACCACTTAGCGGTGTGCCACAATGCACGCCCGACCAAGCAGAAAGCGCGGCGCCAGGCGCAAGAGAAGCAATAGTTCATCGTCGGTGAAGTTCAGAAGCTCCAAGAAGCCGGAGTTGTTCGTGAGGTGCGCCATCCTGAATGGCTCGCCAGCCCAGTCGTCGTCCCCAAGAAAGGCGGCAAGGAGCGCGTGTGCGTCGACTTCACCAGCCTCAACAAGTCCTGCCGTCGTGACCCCTTCCAGCTGCCGCGAGGCGGTCAGGGCGTTGGTCCCACCGTTAGCGGCACGTGCATGCCCTTCGGGCTAAGGAACGCCGGCGCCTCTTTCTAAAGGCTGGCGCCCTTCGCACCAGGGTCTCGTGAGCCTCCCGCTCCTCGCGAGCTCCCAGCGCCTCGCGAGCCCCCTAGCTCTGAAGGAGCAGACTCCCTTGGCGCGCCGCGCCAAGTGGTCTGACGTCACTACAGTGCGGTCCTGCCGGGCGCGCCCGGCGCGTCGCCCCGCGCGACCCGCACTCCTTCCCGCCGCGCCTCTCGAGCTTCGCTCCCGGAACCTTATCCTTTTGGTCGTTTAATGGATTTACTCACTTTTACTTTGATGAATTATATTACCTACTCAATTGCCTACTACTTTCTATGATAAATTCGACGCCGCCCGAGAGCGCCTCATGCTCGCGACCCCTCCCCTGACCAATCCCGCGAGCGGGGGCTAGGCACGGTGCCTGTGCTCGGGTCCGTCCCTGCAGCGCTGCCAAATCCATGCGACTAAGCTCTGGCTCGCGGGCCCGCTCCCGCGCACGTCACCTCACCAAGGTCCTTGGTGCCTTATCTCCTCACGCAACTGCCACGGGTGAGTTAGCAAGCGCGTGCCGCTCCCCCTATCATGAGATTTTTTGACATACAGCCCTTCAGGAGCCGAGCTGCGCGAAGGCCTCGCGGGAAGCCTCTCACAAGCCGGCCTTGCGAGGCGAAGACGCTTCGAACACTGGGCCTCGCGAGCATGCCTCGCGAGCTGCGTGAGCCCCTCATGAGCCGGGGCTCACCCAACGCCGCTATCCGCCAAAAGCTAAGTGTGACTGCCTCATGAGGCGCCCTTACCATCACTCAAGCTCTCTCCCCTCCCGATTCCGTGGGTGCCGGCGTTTTTCTTCTGCGTAAGCCGCTTGTACGCCAAAGGGGGGGATCTCTGAGCATCGCACCTCAGGATCCTTCACTAGCTCACGGTGCCCCTCACCTCCTGGCCTAGTCCCGGCATCGCGACCGGACATACCAACGACGGCTGAGGCCCGCTCGGGGGCTGGGTCCTAACGGCGTAGAGCGCTGAGGCGAGCAAAGAAAAAAAAACCAGCCTCACGGGAGGACTTCGGGAGAGAATGCATGCAACCCCACGTCACAAAAGTATTAAGTTCAACACAAGAAGATACTGTTTCACGCCCCCGCGGGGTTTACATCGGTTCAATGCAGGAGAACGAAAAGGAAGAAAGGCCTAGGCGAGTGCGGCCCCGTCACCGTGCGCACGGTGTCCCGGCTCCGGAGTCATCGTCGCGCGCGCCTAGTCGGAGTCCTCGTCCTCACCCATGACGCGGGGGGAGCCGCCGTCGCCTCCGCCCCCGCCGGAGGGGGCGACACCGTCGGAGGAGTCGTCCTCGCTGGAGGAGCCGCTGTAGCTATCCTCACTCTCCGCGCAGCACGCCAGGCGGCTACCAGAGAGCCCGAAGATCTTCACGAAGAGCGTGGCGGCCCCGTCGTACTTGAACTGGAGGACGTGCCCCCGCTTCAGGCCGCGGGCGAGGGCGAACGACATCCACCCCTGCCTCAGGAACATGAAGCCCGAGGCGGTAAGCTCCGTCGCCACCCAGGAGGGGCCGTTGCAGCAACCGTCGGCCTGCACCCAGAGGCCCAAGGGCGCGCGGTCAGCCATCGCCGCCGCGAAGGAGTCCGGGAGCCAGAGCCAGGTGCAGGGGCTGCGGTTCATGTTCATGATGAACTCGCGTGCCGCCTCCGCCGAGTGGCTCCCCGCCTGGGGCGGAAGCGTAGCCGCTCCGACGTGGCCGCCTTAGCCTTGCGCGCCTCGCCCGCCGTGCCCGCGGGCGGCGCCCCTTCCACGACTATTGGGCCCGGCGCCGGCGGCCGTCGAGGACCGACCACGCCCCCGGGGCAGGACCTGCGATGCGGCGGCGGAGGCACGGCCGCGCCCTCGTCCTCTCGCCATCTCTTCGGCAGTTCTAGCAAGGAGACGAGGAAGCTGGAGGAAGGAGAATATGGGTGGGGGCTCCGGCTCTCCCTTCCCCCCTTTTTTATCTCGGCGCGGGACTCCCCTCGTCGCTCCGCCTTCTCTGGCGCCAAGATTTATGTCAGCGCGGCAGTTCCCGAGGCTTCGTGGGGAAGTGGGGGCGTCGCCCGTCACATCGTGCGCCACGCGTCGCGCCTGGCCGCAGGCGGTTTGGGCCCGTGCCGTTTCGCCCCTCCGTAGGCGGGAACGTGCGCGCCGCGGGCCCAGGGGCTACTGTCGGGCCCATGGAACCCGGGGTATCCAGGCCCGTCTGCCTTTGGCCCAGGGCGCGACGCCTGGAGTGTGCCCGGTGGGCCGTTGCCACCAAGTGTCTCGCCATGCCCCCTCATGGGGCCCTAGCCTCCTGAGGCCCCCTCCTCAGGGAGTAGCAGGCAACGCTCAGCACCACCACAAACGGCCTCGCGAGGTCCCCTCACGAGGCGGTTTCCCAAGTCCCCTCATGAGGCGGCTTCCCGAGTGGCCTCACGAGGCGGCTTCCCGAGGTGGCCTTCCGAGGCCCCCTCCTGCAGGCGCTTGAGGAGAAGACCGTTCGGCGTGTCGCACGGACTGGAGCCCATCACGTGGGTGACGCGCGCGGCGACGAGCAGCAGCAGAGGCCACGCCAGCAGGCGCGGATGCAGATGGTTTCCTCTTCTGTGCTAAGGAAGCAGGGCCATCTATCTACTCCCCAAAGCAACCCCAAAGGTTGCCCGATCGGCGAAGAAAGACCAAGACGGCGGGCGCGCAGGGCGGAGGTCATCACCGAGCCCACCGGCGCGTCATGGATCATGCTTTGGCAGGCGAAGGCCACCTTTAGTCAGGATAGCCTGAGCGCCTGTCCCCTTTCAAAACCACCAAGTGTGGCAACCCTTCCCGCCTAAGTTTAGAGGGGGAAGAGGACCAAGGTGGCATAAAAGGGGCAGTGCAGCCACGGTAGCAGGAGAGAGAGGGAGAGAGAGGGAGGGAGAGAGAGAGGAGGGGGGGATCCATCATCTTCAACCTTGTACGCAAGAACTCTCTCATCCACGATAATCTCAACCACAAAGCAGGAGTAGGGTCTTACACCGCAAGGTGGCCCGAACCTGGGTAAACCGCTGTGCCTTTGCCCGTCCTACGCTAGCTCGCTCTCGCCGTAGTCTCGCCGTTGCACTGCCATGGTAGGGGAAGAAGTAGTAGAACGAGCTCACCCCAGTGTTCGAACCTTTGGGTCCCCGGAGACCCACTTCCGACATCCACCCTACAACATCTTAGTATCATGAGCCATGTTGACACGAATTTGGAGTCCTACCCCCCATGTTCTAGCCTAATTTTGATTGGTTTTGTCCAATTTAGAAAATTCCCCACAAAAAGAGCCATACCAAATTTTTTGTGATTTGTTGTTCCTTGTGAGTTTTTGTTGATGTTGATTCGTGGATCTGGTGTTTAGCAAGTAGATCTATCTCCTATTGCGTCCCCATAGCCCAATTTTTCTTTTCCTCCTTCGAATTTGGAGTTGAAATCGCGAAATTTCCGCCACCCCCGTGTCCACGGACCCCAGACCCCATGCGCACGGGCCCCCGCGAAGTTTCTGGACACCCCGTGTCCACGGGCTTGTACCATGCGCACGAGACCCCGTGTCCATGGGCCCTAGACCCCCTGCGCAGGACCCCTAAAGGAACAACCAGCACTGCTTCACCATTTCGACCATATCTCCCACTTCCGAACTCCGATTTGGGTGTTCTTTGGCTCGTTGGAAAGCTAGCGACGTGCCCGAGCTGCTCACCTTGGTTTTACCACCTTTTGACTCCATCAAATTTTGTGCATTTTTGCATCTTTGCATAGGCACTCCGCCATAACTTCCGCACCACCACCATAAACTTCCGCAACCTAACCCATTTTGGTTTCCATTGCATTTGTGGTTATTTGAGTTGTGATTTGAGTCTCCTAAGGTGTTTCGGCTACTTAGGGACGGTTACATCTTCATCACCACCGGCGATTTGTATCGTTACATCAACTACATCCACCACGACATCCCGCATCGACGACGACCATCCATCCTTTGAGACCATCTTAAACCGGAAGCAAGGCTAGTTACTCCCGACTTCGTGAAAGGTTAAGTGTGATGAAGGTATCCATTCCGTCATAAATTTTTCCTTCCTTGCCATTACATCTTGATAGCCCCACCATCTTTGCAAATACCTTCATACCTATTGAGACTAGCTATCCGAGTATTGCCGGGCTTCGCGAAAACTTGTGCACCATAGTGATACGATATCATATTGTTGCATCATTTGATATATCATATTGTGCAATTGCTTGCTCCCGTGCATATCTTGCGATACTTATCTCATATTAGTGGTTGAGGCTCATTAAGCATAGTGGAAAGGAAGAGAGAGAAAAAAACAAAAAAAAGCTTTTAAGCAAGAGAAAGAAAGATCAAAAGCTTATAAGCAAAAGAGTGTTGAGCATGAAAAGAGATACTTGTGCATGAGGATAGATGGAATAGGAAACGTTTTGCTTGCATACATATAGGTTGGTGCCAAGTGGTGAATCGTGCCCAAACATGCAATCAAGCTAGCGTCTCTCCTTGTGTTTGTGCAACACGAGCTTAGTCTTCGTTAGGCAATTTTGTATTGCTCATCCCTATAGTTGCACAAGCCCCATTATCCCACCGTGTGTGTTTCTTTATTGCCCTCCTCTATATTGTGATCACTTGCTTTGCATTTTGAGTCCTTTGGCTTGATTTCAACATTTACATATCTTGGACTTCAATTTGCATGAATTTGTGCCACTTGTCCTAACCAAGCCACTCGATAAGCTTTACTTTGTAGGTGTGAGTGAACAAGTCCGGTACCAATTCCACTATTCTTTCATTTCACATTGAGTGAAACGGGATACATTCTCAACTTTGGGAAAAGGTAGCTTGGTATTGTTTATCTCATTTCCTACTCACCTTTGCTCGAGTCTTGTGATGGATAGGCGAAGCACATCATCTCCGGTCTACAACAACGACGACGAGTTTGGTGCCATGAAGAACTTCATCGACGCCAAGATGGACAAGTACATGGAGGAGTTCAAGATCCTCATCAACACCGGCAAGCGGTCTTCCTCATCTTCGAGAAGACGCTCAAGTGCAAAGACTCCCAAGCTACCATCTCCGGCAAGTACACAACGGCATCGACACCGACAAGACCATGAAGAGCAACCTTCTGGACGTGAGTTGGCTGCTCTGGGACCCCCATGCACACGGGCCTGCGACCCCCGTGCACACGGGACCCCGTGCACACGGCCTCCTGCACCCCCATGCTCATGGGCCCTACAGAACCGCGACATCGACCCCAAGGCTACGGCTTCATCCACTACATTGGCATCTTCATCAAGTGACTTCAAGGCATCTTCGCCTTCGGATGGACGGCATCTTTGCCTACTCCACGAGCTCAAGTCCGCGACTTCCACAAGCTAGTACGACCTCGACACCGACCACGATCTTCCTTTCTATGGGACTCAAGACCCCGAGGAGTATCTCGAGTGGGAGCGCAAGATGGACGACTACCTCAAGCTACATCAAGTCCCCTCCGAAGATCAAGTGAAGTGCGCCACAAGTACCTTCCATGACCACGCGTCGACATGGTGGCTTCACGCACCTTCGAAGAGCTTCAACATGAGTTGGTCCAAGACGAAGCAAGTGATGCGCCGAGAATTTGTGCCTTCCGCCTACACGGAACATCTTCTTCACCAATTGGAGAATACCATACAAGGATCCAACTCCCTCGACGAGTACTTCATGGAGATGAAGAAAGCCTTGCGACGAGCCGGTGTGGACGACCCCATTTGGATGAAGTTCCACTTCACGATGGGATTGAACAACGACATCGCCAAGACTCTCTTCACCGAAAACTACGAGTCCCTCGACGACATGTACATTGGTGCTCTCCAAGCGGCACAAGAACACATGAAGGCCAAGTCTACTCGACCCCGAGCACACTTCACGACGACCACGCTCCAAGACGGCGAGCATGAGGCTAGTACCACCGAGATGTCCACGCCCGATGAGCTCCAAGACGATGCTTCCAAGTTCGACTTCACCGCCATACCTCTTTGTGGCATTGACGATGCCGAGTCTACCACGACTCTTTTTGAAGACGGCGCAGCGACGACTACGACTACGGAGCAACTCAAGGATCAAGATTTGGAGGCGAGCGACAAGGTGGCGAGCAAGGATGATGCTTCCATCTTTAGAGGCGAGAGTGATGATGTGCCATCTTCGGCCTTCATCCATGATGACGGCAACGAGATGATCGAGCATGGGATGTTCCCTTCGGTCATGGAGGCGAGTGATGATGTGCCATCTTCGGCCTTCATCCACGGCGACGACGAGCCGGTTCAGCATGGGATTTTCCCTTCGACCAAGGAGGCGTATGATGAGTTGAGCGACTTATGCCACCATATTGAGAGTGAGAGTGACTTCACCACTAGCCCCATATATGATGAGATGACCCAATTCCCATGTGAGGAGAGCCACCACCACCACCACTTGAGTGATTTGAGTGACTCCACCATATGTGACATTGAGTGCACCTATTTTTGAGGGAGTAAGTGAGCCACCACATAGAGAGAGTGAGGTAGTTGATAGGGCATGTGAGGCCATTTCGATTTCTAACGACTTACCCTCTACCTCTATTGTGTCTTCTCATTTGGTGCTAGGTCCCATATACGACGACGCCCCGATCTTCGACGACTTCGTCCTTCCTTTGGACAAGACGATGGCCATGGTGGACTATGATACACCCCCCACATGGTTCCATCACGATGACGTTGATCATGAGTTGGTCCTTGCCACCTCACCTACACCACATGAGTGGCATGAGAAAGGTAACATAGGTGAAGGTGATGCTCTTGTCCCACTAGTGGACATTCTTGACATTGATTGCTTGCATGATGTAGATCCTCCTATTGACACCCTTCATGCTAGTGCGACTTATCCATGCGATGATTTACCCATTTATGATGCGTATGATGATTGCCATGTGGAGTCTATTAGTTGTGATGCCATGTTGCATACGATTTCTTGTGATAATTCTCTTGGTCACATCATGTTTGCAACACCTCTTGACTTGTCATATGCTATGAATGAGATCTCCCATATGTCTTATTTGCAATCTCATCGTAGTGACTATGCATATTCCATTACAATAAACCCAATTTGCACATATGGCATAGATGACAAGCCCATGGTTATTGGCATTTGCTTTTCTTGTGATGATATTGATATGCTCCCTTTGCATCATTCCTCTCATATGCCATGCCATGAACACCTAGCTTCGGACATGCACTATTTGCCATGTTGTCAATTTTCTCCATATTATGCGTCCGCTATTGCTCATGAGGCGACCCCCATAGTTTCCTCATACATGTTAGGAGATTTTGATCCATCCTCTGAATCGCATGATTCCCATGATTGTGTGCACCATATGCATCCCATGAATGAAAATACTTTTGATGTGCCACACACTTGCTATACTTTGCATCCTAATCATCTTATACATAACAACTATTCTTTCATGACGGATGACATATTTCTCTATCGTGCCTCAAATTTATTTGAGCATTGCTTGTTTTGTGCTAACTCTCACGTGCACATACACATCATGATGGATGATGTGTACATTTACCACGCACACACTTTGTTTCGTATGTCCCCATGTTGTGTAGGTACACATGCTTCCTCGTCGACCTCGCAAGCGCAAGAGTTGACGAAACGAGCTCTAGAGAGCAATGATGATTTGGGATTTCATGGATTGTCATTCCCACCGCTCCCACCGCGCAATGACTTCGCGCATTTCTTCTACATGGCCCTCACATGGTTATGGGTTATTGTCCATTACATATTCTATGCCCATATTGCCATGTTCATTTTGCATGATATGCTCATTTCCATTTGGATGACATGCTTTGGTGACCCATGCTTTGCATTACACAAGATCCATAATTCTAGTACTTATATGTGTATTTGCAAGCTTGGTGGCGATATTGATTGTTCTTGCCATGTTCCATTTCTCATTCATGCCTATGATCCTATTGATGCTTACCCCATTACTAGTCTTTCTTGCAATATGTCATGTGCATTGTCTATGTCTATTATTTGTTCACATGACATGATTGCCCAGATTTCCTCTAGTGTGTTGCATCTTCGCTCCACTAGTTTGCACGACATGATTGCTATGGTTCCTTGCCTTGTTGCATCACCGATGACTCATACTTGCTCGTTTTATGCGGTTGATAGCACCTATTCCCATGCTTTGCACATGATTGACATTGCTTCTTGTCATATGTCTCCATATGTTGCCTCTCTCATGCTAGATGATTTGCCATGTATTGAGTGCAACAATGCTTTTAGTCTTGCTAATGAGATTGCCCCCATAGCTTTCTCCCATATGTTTGGAGCATTTGCCATCTTTCATGTGAAGCATGCTTGTCTTCCTTCTTTGCCCCATATGCCATGTACCATTGATTGCTACACGCTTGACTTGATTGCCTCACACATGATGAACAATTGCTCTTTCTATTGTGTTGAGTGGCACACTATCTTCACTACACCATGTGCACATTATGCTTGGTTTGTCTTGCACTTGACCCATGTGTTTAGACACTTCATTTTATTTGAGGTTGTGAATGATTCTTATGCATACCATAGACCATTTGTTGAGCACTTTGTGCATACTTGCTATGACCGTGAGGTAGATGCCTTTGATTGTGCTCAATTGATATGCTTACATAACATGCCACTATCCTTTGTCACACAATATGATATGAATCATAACGACACTTGTTCGGTGAATCACCACTTGAATGTTTGGTTTTGCACTAATGCTAACCACATTTCTTTTTCCAAGTGTTTTTTGTCATTGCTCCTTTTGAAGGAATCACAAGATGGTGCGACATTGGAGAGTGCCCATTTCGAGCTTCAAGATGATGAATGCTTGGTGATCGTCCACTTCTACACGGCGACGCCATCTCTTTCCCATGGTGATTTGGTTTTTGATCTGAGGATGGATCTTTTCCAAGGGGGAGGGGATGATGCGGAGCATCCTATGGACATCACCACACTACTAGGGAAAACCCTAGTTGTAGCATGGGGATAGGGACTAGCAGTAGCGCGGGTGCCGGCGCTACTGCTATGGCGCTACAGCTAACATTTAGCAGTAGCGCTCGTTTCGCCGCGCTACTGCTAAGTCTGTTATCAGTAGCGCGCTCCACATCCCGCGCTACTGCTAGTTACTAGCAGCGCGCCTGGACCCCACGCTACTACTACTATTACGTATTCTATTTCTATTTTATTTTATATCGTATTTATACACCGTTATACAAGTTTTCATACAGTAGCAATTTAGAGATTGTTATATCATTATGATCATGATAGGTTATTATATCATTAGGTGAAAGAACCGCAGATTAGATTCAAGTGGATGGATCCAAAGTGACCAAGTTGGAAAATTCCAACTTCGTCACTTTGGATCCATCCACTTGAATCTAATCCGCGGTTCTTTCACCCAATGATATAATAACTCATCATCATCATCATCATCATAATATTAACAACCCATCATCATCATCATCATAGTCATATAACAACTCCTCATCATCATAACAACTCCTCCTCATCATCATCATCCATGAGTCATATAACAACTCATCATTCTAACACATTGTAGCACATAATAACAACTTCTCATCATCATCATAGTCATAATCAACACTAACTAATTGTTCTTAATATCTAGGACCTACTCCTCTCTCCTAGGTAAAATAGCATAAAAGAGGTAAACCGGTCCATCTCCAAAATGGAGAATGGAGATCCACCTGTCGCCAACTTCTGGCTTGCGCACACGCATGTTGTCTCCAATCGGTTGCGGGCGCGCCTTCATTACTTTGCTCCAATCTTTGATATTGAGCCTTCCAACTTTCAAAGAAATAGAGTATGCACTTTGGTAAGCCGTCGGTGGAAACGGTCGTAAGCTAACCATGTACATACTCCCTTCGGTAAGCATCATGTGAGGCACAACCTCGCTAGGGAGCTTCTGTTGAACAATATAGTAACATATATAGTTAGCAATGTAGTTTACTTAAGAAGAATGTATGCAACGAAGTTACCATCATTACCAAAATCATACCAAGTTTTTCGCAATGAGGTTACGATCAAGCAACTGATGGACTAGTGGCACGTATCCAGTATAATTTGGGCTGATAAACTGATTGGTCTTAAAATTCTCAACATCATCTATAAATGAGACAAGATATCCTTTCTCCTCACAATTAAGCTCGGAGCCATAACTGTAGTACGTCATGTCCACAGTTTTCGAGTATTTTTTGAAGATAAGAAATAAGCTGATAATTATAAATAAACAAGTTTAGTAGCGATGAACACCAAATATTTTTAAATAAAAAATATAAATTACTTAACAAATTAGTTTGACAAACTCACATTTAGGCAAAACAGGAGGCATATCCACATTGACCCAAATGTCGATATTATCTTCAATATCTTCATCTTCGGGACGAATATCAAAAGTTATTTGCATATTCTCCTCAAATCCATAGGCCTTGCAGAAAGCTTCCCAATTAGAGCAGCCGAAATGTGAGTGATTAAGCGCATTGTAGAGCTTAACCCGAAAAGTATAACCGTGTTTAGTCCTGAGGTGAGCCCTCCTCGTCTCCATATTCTCAAGGTCTTGGAAACCGAGCTTCTGCAAGACAAACGGTCTTGCATGGCACGGGATGTACTAGTCGAATTGAAAAAACCCGGAAATTACACGTTGAACCAAAGAATCACCAGTCATGATTAATTACGATGAAAATACTTGTCGTTGCGTACCGTACAAACATCGAAGGTCTCTTCCAACTTCATGGTGAAGAACCTACCATTTTGCAGGTGAGGCTCCCTATGGCACAAACCCCGGTCATCGCAGCAGAAGTCGCACTCCGGGATCTTATCATCGTCGGACATTTCCTGTATTCAAAAGACAAAGATTATAAGTCGACGGCAACTAACAGGAACTCAACATACAGATCATTATTATTCATCACGGGTTGACTGTCGGTCTGTCGAGCTTTCCTTGAAAACTCTCATCTCACGTGGTGTATATGGTGGGCACTCCCTCTCTGACATTTTCGACCGTCGGTGATGGTCGCTACTCCTCCTTCCCCTAGTGCATAACAAATGTCTAGCACAAGGAGAAGAAGGAGAAACGACCCCCACGAAAACAGTCGGCATTCTTCTTCTCTCATATATGGTGAACACTCTCCCTCATGTATGGAGCCCCGACAGAGTTAAAGTCAACCCGAAATGTCATTTAATTCTCTTTCCGGCAAATCCAGGGCACTCGATATTTCCTATATATTCTAGCACAACTCATGCTAAAATTCACGGAAAAATCCGGCATGACCTTCGCTAAAATAGGACATATCGAGCGCCTGAAATTTGCCGGAATGGAAATGAATCAACACTCCGGCAAAACATAGGCCACTTGGATTTTCCCTGTGATACAAAGATGTCCATACACATACAAAGATGTTTAAACTTGAAATTCTATCCAGATCAATTATCATTTAAAAAATACTAGCTTCACATTGTCACAGCTACTCATCTACTACATCTATAAAAACATCATGTTTACTCACTACAGATGATGGTTGTCGACCGTGCGCGGGTGTCGTCGGTGATCTTCTGGGCGTCGTCGACCGGCTCGTCGGTGATCTACCCCTGCGCCACATGAGCATTCAAACTTGGTGCTCATTGCATTTCAATGGTTCAAAATATAAACAAAAATATTTCAATATATATCTTATAATCCGAACATTTCATTGGGACAAGAAGCATAACTAAATTGGTCTCTCTCTCTCTCTAAATTTGGCAATGTGAGATTGACATAACTAAATACCCTAGTTCTAGAATTCAACACTTACTAAAAATTTATATTACTATAATTGCTATACCTAAATTTTCTTACTACAAACTACTATTACTAAATGTGATACCTAAAAATTTCTCATATAGCATTCTAATACATTTCTATTACTAAATTTTCTATTCTATTACTAGTAATAATCTCTACCAAGTGTCCAATACATGTTTCTACCAACTAATTTTTTAACTAATTAAGTAAACTAGAAAGTATAAAGTAGAAACTATAAACTAATTTACTAAACTATCAACTAAACATTATTATGCTGATTCAAAAGACCTACATTTACTAAAAATTTGTATTACTTGTTTTTTTTACTAAAAAAATATATTACCAAAAATACCCTAGTTCTAACTCTAACATCTATCCATCCATCCATCTATCTATCCATCTATCTATCCAAGCATTACTAAAAAGAACCTAATTGAATCCGTCTGTCTATCCATCTATCTATCCAAGCATTACCAAAAAAAACCTAATTTCATCCATCCATTTATGCAATGCTGGAGGGAGGGAGGGAGGGATGGAGGTTGAGGGTCCGAGCGAGAGGGTGGGAGGGAGGGAGGGAGGAGGGAGAGGGTCGGAGGGAGGGAGGAGGGAGGGATGGAGGGAGGGAGACATACCGGGGGGCGACGGCGGCAGCGGTGGGCGGCGGGGGCGGCAGCGCGGTAGCGATGGGGGAGATGGAGATGGAGAGAGTGGAGAGGGAGAGTGAGGGCCGCAGGATGAAGATAAGTTGGATTAGCAGCAGCGCGGGATAGGAAACGACGCTACTGCTAAATTCTGTAGCAGTAGCGCTGGCCTGTCGACCGGCGCTGCTGCTAAGTGCGGCCCACCTGCTTGCACCATGCACAAATAGCGGTAGCGGTGGGCCTCCGACAAGCGCTACTGCTAATCGATTAGTAGCAGCGCCAATTTTTGACCACCGCTACTACTACAGTCGGCCCCGGTGGGTGAGGATGGGTCCACTTAGCAGCAGCGTTGGTCGGCTGCCCAGCGTTACTGCTACAGGTAAACCTGTAGCGCTGGCTTACTCCACGCGCTGCTGCTAAATAGCAGTAGCGCCACAGCCCAATCCCACGCTACTGCTAAGGTTCTATCTATAAGCTTTCTCCTAGTAGTGCCATGTCAAGAGTCCGTTTGGCAAGTGACACGTGCCACATCTACTTCACATACATAAAGGTGAATCATCTCCTTTACACGTGTTCACTTGTGCCCTTCGAGAATGGTATACTACTTGACCGGCCTACCGTGTGCATGTATAGGTTTGAGCCCAATGATGATTGTGCCATGGAGGAGGTCATCCACAAGCGAGCGCCTACACCATCGAAGAAGGAAGCTTGGAAGCAGAGAAGGAACTGTCAAGAAGAAGGCGAGGTTCCACGTGCATCGACGGATGTCCACGAGAAGGCGACGAGCTGCGAAGCTTCTGGACACCCCGTGCGCACGGGCCCTTAGACCCCGTGCACATCGGACCCCGTGCCCACAGTACATGCCCGTGCACACGGGCTAAGTCGCCAGGTCTCTGGATACCCCATGCGCACGGGCCCCACTTACCCCGTGCGCACGGGGCCTCCTGCGTGTGGCTGTTGGGCTTTGCCCATGTAATCCCTATTATGCCCCTGCTTACCCCTTCATGTCTTGGACCTATATATACTCCTCCTCCACCTCATTTGTGGGATAGCTAAGATTAGATCTAGACATTGGAGCTTAGCTCATGTATCTCCCCTTGTGGAAATCCTCTTGAGAGAGGCACACTCCATTGGAGTTCAAGACCTCCATTGGAGAAGGTCCTTAGGGATATCAAGACCCCCTTGTGGGAAGGATCTATCTAGATCATCAAGACCTCATCTCCTCTTGGATTTGGGATGAACTTTACCATGTATCTTTCCCTTTGTTGTTCTTGTACCTTGTGGATCTTATGTGTTGCTAGTCTAGTGGATGTGTGATTGGATCTTGTTGATTGAGTGTTTGTTCTTGTGTTCTTCTCTCAATTTGCCCTTTTCCCCCTCCAAGTGTGAAAAGATCTTCCCTTAGGGTCTCCACCCTACAACACTCGTGGTCCCTAGTGGACCTACGACACCCCTGCTGACCCTCCTCCTCACACTCCAAGGCATCCCAGTCTATGGGATCCTCCTCCGCGCTCTTCCTGGCTGCATACTGAAGTAGCATCATCTTGTTGGTCTCCACGAGTTTCTCATCTCTCACAAGCTCGCTCACCAATGGGTCGAAGAACTGCATCTCCGCCTGTTTGTTCTCCTTCTCCTCAGCCCTAGTGCATATCCGAATACCCGGCGGCGCGAGGAACTTCGCGTACTCATGACACTCAGGGAAGTTCAGAATCACCCCTTCCGGAAAGAACTCTACCACCATGGCATCATAGGCACGCACCGCTAACTCCGGGGTGTCCAAGTGGCCAAGCTCGTGGACGACATTGTCCTTCCTAATGGTGGCATAGTACTTATTCCCCTTCGGTCGCACACCACAAAACTTCGGAGGCATCTGTTATGGTGCATATATAACTAACAAGTTAGTCAAAATTGGGCATATTGACGAGTACCTACAAAACCTACAATCTACAATGTAATTAAACGTACACTACATAGAACTACAATAAAAACTACACTAAAATCATACTCTACAACGACTACAAGTACACTACTCTTACACAAAAACTTCTACACTACAACTAAAGCTACACTAAAATCTTACACTACAACTAAAGCTACACTAAAATCTTATAGTACACTAAAATCTTACACACTACAACTACACTAAACTAAAATCTTACACACTACAACTACACTGAACTAAAATCTTACACTACAACTACACTAAACTAAAATCTTACACTACACTAAAATCTTACCCACTACAACTACACTAAACTAAAATCTTACACTACAATGGGGATGCGGTGGGTGGTTAATTAATTAGCCAAATGGGGCTGGCGTTATAATTGCTGGCGTTGGCCTACGTGGCGAACGCCATTGCTATTGTCTTCAATTTTACTAAATGTTCTTTTTTATTTTTATTTGTTTTTCCAAATTGTTTTTATATTCATATAGATATTTAGTTTATTATTTTATTGTGTTCTTATTCTATTATTTCTTATTCTGTTAATTTTATATTAAATTTTATTATTTTGTGTAAATATATAACATACTAAAAAATAGTTGAAGACCAATAGAACAACATCGATCGATCTCATTAATCTGGCCTAGATACATAATAGTTGAAGGATGAAAACATATATATTCTACTACTTGAACTAGACTAAGAACATCATCACTGTAATGACTCCCACGAGAAAAAAATGCTGCCACCGATCCAGCTGGGAGAACGAGGCCAAGCATAACACCAGCTAAAAGCGCATATCGAAGCATCTTGAATTTTTGGATTTGGCCGCGCATCACATCATTCTTGAGCTGCATCTCATCTATCTGCTGTCTCAGTGGTCCAATGGAGTACTCGAGCATCTCGCTTACGTACTTCTATACGAGATCAACCCATATCCATGTGTAGCAAAATTTTGTCCCTTGTGTCTGTGGATCACAATATATATACATAAACATTTAGCTAGTCATGTGACCGACAGTAGATCGACGATATAGAGTTGAATTGTGCAAATTAGCAGAAATAGACCGAGAGGTATTTTCTGTCATATTATACCTTTCCTCGGTTAGCGCAGATGAAGAACTCTCGCTCTGGATTCCATTCTATGTGCGACATATGCTTATCAACAGGGCGTCGACAGCCGCAAAGCAGCACAGGTGTCCTCCCTCGATTCGCGGCAACTTCAGCGGTGGCATAGCTGCCGGATCGAACGCACGTCGCGCTGTAGGGGGGTGATTCGCCGGACAGGGCCGGCTGCATTGGCCGTGGCGAGCTCATGCCGTAGCCAACGGGGCCAGAGGAGATCATGTTCATGCTTGGATGTTATATTGATGTTTGTTGTGACTCCATGTTAATTTTTTTGCATCATGCATCATGTCCATATTATTGTTGTGCTTGTTTTCTTTTACTAGTTCGTGTGCATTGCCTCCTCCTCTCCTTCTTCTTCCCATTTGATCCTTCCAACACCCCCATGCCCAAGCTCTTCCAACAAGGTTCAAATTCAACAAGGACTTCTCCATTTTCTTCCTTTCTTTCAATTGTTGCTCTAGTGGCATTTTCTGGTTAAGATTAATGTTCACTATTTTCTTAAAATCCCTAATCCATGCCATGTACCTCTCTATCAATTTTTAGATCAATTAGTATTGTTTTGGCTAGGCTAGAATTTGACTCAAGTTTGAATTAAATTCAAACCTATTTTAAATTCCTGTATTTATAAATTTCCAGACCAATTTATTCAAATTGTGCATATTCTCAGCACCCCATAGATATTTTTATCTTAGCCTACTTCCTTGCCAATCTCCCTGTGCATTTCCTTCTTCTTTTCTGCCTGAAGAAATTGAAAGAAAAGGAAGAAAGGCAGAGGAGAGAGGAGCAGCACCAGTCCAGCAGCCCGCTCGCCGCAGCCCGGCAGCCCGCTAGCCGCCGCTCAGTAGCTTGCTTGCGCCCGCGCCTTTTCTGACTCGTGCGCCCGTGCAACCCCGCTAGCCCGTCGCCACGTGGCCGGCCCGGCCCCGTCTGCCAGCCGCTGGCTATAGCGCACCCCACACCCACCTTTTCGTCGACTTCCAGCATCGCCATAGGGTCCCCAAGCCTGAGCGCGTCGCCGCTCCATCCCGACGTGTCTGGCCTCCTATAAAGCCGCAGCCGAGCCCCTAGGGTTTCCCCACCTCCCTACTTTCCTCCTCCGCGCCGCCAACAGGTAAGGCCGCCTCCTCCGTGCCCGCACGCCGTCACCCATCACCATGGCTGAGGCGAGCCAGAGCTCGTCTCCCGCGTAGCTCACCCCGCCGGTACCCCTCCTTCCTCTCGGACCTTCGAGACGCCGCCACGACCCCATTCCCGCTGCGATTCAAGGTCGGAGCCACCAAGTTCCACGACGTCATCTTCCTCTACTCCGTCTTCTTCATGGACCCGAGCACCACCGCCATGATCGTCAGCGCGTCTTCTCGCCATCCCCAGTCACCGTCGACCTCGTACGACTCCAGCGACACCCCCAAAGTGAGCAGCCACACTCCTCACCTTCTTTCCCCGTCATTTCCATCCTTGTAGTCACCGATCCGTGCGACCTTGAGTTCGTCCACCATGGACGGCCTCGAGTTCGAGCTCGTGCTTGTGCGCCTCGTCACACTTCGTTCCTGTGTGCACTCCCCGAAATCGTCCACCTCTACATGCCTCCTACGCCACGCGCGATGCCCGCGCTCCTGCACACAGCCACCGCCTCGCCGTGCCTCGCTGCTGCGGCCACGACGAGCTCCTACTCGAGCTCGTTCTTGAGCCCTTGCTCATGACGTTGCTCTGCCGCTCGCGCACCCTCACCACCTCCTAAACCCGCATGCCCGCCGCTGTCTGGCTACTGCAACCGCTGTCGCTTTGTTTGCCATCGTCGCCGGCAGGCATCACCGGTCATCTATGGCTAAAAGCTCGGACCCCTGATGCTTGACCAATTGAACCAGGCGCCTCTTCTAGCACAAACACAATAGCTAGCCCAATGGTCATCCACGCACCCTCACATCCAGGAGGTCCTGGGTCCAATACCCAGTGCCGTACCTTCTTTTGTTTTCTTTTCCTATTTTTTTGCAATTCGCACACACGCTGACGGTTGGGTCCCGGCGCCGCCGTTGACCAGTCCAGATTGACTCGGTTGACTGCCCTCCTGGCCCCACTTGTCATAGGCAGTGACTGGCCCAGTCTTTGTCTCTTGCTGTTGTCTTTTCTTTTTGCATATTAAACTGCATAGCATTGCAGATTGATCCCTAGAATCATGCATCTAATAACTTTTCACCCGTGCATCGGTATTAAACAACTTATATATGTAAAATGCTTAGAATTTTGTGTAGTTTCATAATATGCAACTCTTACACATGTTAACAATGGTTAAAATTTTTGTTTGCATTAATTTGCATAAATGACATGTTAAAATGGTTTATTTCATAACTAAATAACCGTAGCTCCGAATCAAATAAACTTTATATGTAAATGGAGTAGAAAAATGTGTATATTAACATGGTGCCCTTACTTTGCATGTTTAATAAATTTAAAATTGTGTTATATTCAGAACAGTGCCAAATTTGAAAATTACATATGGGGATTTTCCGGAATTGTCATGTGTTGTTTCCGGCCTCATTTAAATTGCCTAGATATGTAGTTTTATTATGATTCACGTCTTGCCATGATAATCAACATTTAATATTGATGAGTACATAAATGGGAGTGAACTAAATAATTATTTGTGGAGTTTCGTCAATATGCAACTCGTTGTATATTGAGCTCCACTTAATGTGTATTATTCGATTGTTGCACTTTGCCATGCCATGCATCCTTAAACTTGACATGCATCATACTTGATTGTGCATCATGCCATGTTTACGCTTGTTTGTTTACCATGTTGTTTGCTTCTTTCCGGTTGTGCTTCTTCTCGATAGTCCGGATACGTTGCGATGTGTGAGGATTCGTTCGACTACGCGTGTTTGTCTACTTCATGGATTCGACCTTCGTCCAAGCAGGATTTCAGGAAAGATGACCATGACCTTGGATATCACTACTATCTTTGCTTGCTAGTTGTCTCGATACTATCGCTATGTCTCGATACCTACCACTTGTTTGTCAGCCTCCCAAATTGCCATGATACAGCCTCTAACCTTCCGCCATCCCAGCAAACCATTGTTTGGCTATGTTACCGCTTTGTTCAGCCCTCTTATAGCATTGCTAGTTGCAGGTTGTTCCATGTTAGGACATGGATAACATGGGATATCACAATATCTCTCTATTTAATTCATGCATCTATATACTTGGTTGTGTGTGGAAGGCTCGGCCTTTTGCCTAGTGTTTTGTTCCACTCATGCCGCCCTAGTTTCCGTAATACCGGTGTTATGTTCCTTGATGAGCGTTCCTAACATGTTCGGGGTATATGGGCCCCTCTTGACAGTTCCCTTTGAATGAAACTCTTCCAGCAAGACCCAACTTTGGTTTTAAAATTTGCTAAAATAATAATACTGATAAATAATTAAAACATAGGGGGTCACGTCCCCGTGGATTCTTAATGCAACATAATACAGGTGGGGCAGTGTTGATGGTGTTGGTCCAAACTAGGGTCGTGTGCGGCTTCCCCCAGGGCAACTCGAGTCTCAGTCGCTTTACGCTGCGCTCATCCGATCGTGGCCTGAGACGAGATACGCGCGGCTCCAATCAGGGTGTTGGCACGTCGGGAGGTCTTGCTGGTTTTGTTTCACCATTGTCGAAATGCCTTGTGCACCGGGATTCTGAGGTTACTTCGGGCTATCTCGAGGTTGATCGTGCTATCTTGAGGTTGAGGTCTTTCCACTGCGGCTTGTGATAGTTTGCGATGGACTAGTTGGGACACCCCTACACGGTTAAATCTTTCGGAAAGCCTTTCCCACGGTTATGTGGTGACTTGGATGTTGGGGAACGTTGCATGGGAAACAAAAAATTTCCTACGCACACACAAGATCTATCCATGGTGATGAGCATCTATGAGAGGGAGAGTGAATCTACATACCCTTGTAGATCGCTAAGCGGGAAGCGTTAAGAAACGCAGTTGATGTAGTCGAACGTCTTCGTGATCCAAATCACCGAGCGTCCCGCGATCCAATCACGATCCGTCCCGATCAAGTACCGAATGGACGGCACCTCCGCGTTCAGCACACGTACAGCTTGATGACGATCTCCGCCTTCTTGATCCAGCAAGAGAGAGCGAAGAGATAGACGAGTTCTCCGCCAACACAACGGCATAGTGGGGGTGTTGGTGGAGCTGTTCCGGCAGGGCTTCGCCTAAGCACCGACAAAAACAGATTTGAGGAAAACCGTATAGACGGGGGGAGAGAGGGCTGCACCGTGGCTTAGGGTGTTTGGCCCTCTCTCCCCTCTAGTATATATAGGAGGGAGGGGGAGGGGGCTGGCGCCCTAGGGTTTCCACCCTAGGTGCGGCCGAACCAGGGAGGAGGAGGTGGACTCCTCCACTTTTCCTTGTCCAATTAGGACTCCTTCCTTATTTGTTTCCCCTTCCCTTTTCTTTGGTGTTTTTCCTTCCCACTTAATTCCAGCCGCATGGGCCTTATAGGGCTGGCTTGCCCAGCCCACTAAGGGCTGGTGCAACTCCCTTTAGGCCCATGTGGCCTCCCGGCATGGGTGGCCCCTACCGATGGCCCTCCGGCACTCCCGGTACACTACCGGAAATACCCGAAACTTTTCCGGTGGCCAAAACGGGACTTCCTATATATCAATCTTTACCTCCGGACCATTCCGGAGCTCCTCGTGATGTCCGTGATCTCATCCGGGACTCCGAACAACCTTCGGTCACCAACATGCATAACTCAAATCTACCGAAACGTCACCGAACCTTAAGTGTGCAGACCCTGCGGGTTCGAGAACTATGTAGACATGACCGAGACACCTCTACGGCCAATAACCAATAGCGGGACCTGGATGCCCATATTGGTTCCTACATATTCTACAAAGATCTATATCGGTCGAACCTCTATGTCAAGGATTCAATTAATCCCGTATGCTGTTCCCTTTGTTCTTCGGTATGTTACTTGCCCGAGATTCGATCGTCGGTATCTCTATACCTAGTTCAATCTCGTTACTGGCAAGTCTCTTTACTCGTTCCGTAATATAAGATCTTGTGGCTAACACTTTAGTCACATTGCTTGCAAGGCTCATTGTGATGTTGTATTACCAAGTGGGCCCTGAGATACCTCTCCGTCACACGGAGTAACAAATCCCAGTCTTGATCCATGCCAACCCAACAGACACCCTCGGAGATACCTGTAGAGCATCTTTATAGTCACCCAGTTACATTGCGACGTTTGATACACACAAGGTATTCCTCCGGTGTCAGTGAGTTGCATGATCTCATGGTCATAGGAACAGATACTTGACATGCAGAAAACAATAGCAATAAACTGACACGATCAAATGCTACGTTTATAGTTTGGGTCTTGTCCATCACATCATTCTCCTAATGATGTGATCCCGTTATCAAATGACATCTCATGTCCATGGCTAGGAAACCTTCACCATCTTTTGATCAACGAGCTAGTTAACTAGAGGCATACTAGGGACACAGTGTTGTCTATGTATCCACACATGTACTTGAGTTTCCAATCAATACAATTATAGCATGGATAATAAACAATTATCATGAACAAGGAAATATAATAATAACCAATTTATTATTGCCTCTAGGGCATATTTCCAACATTGGAAATTTATAACCTCTGGTTGTAGAGAACTTGACATTAAACTCAACTAAAATACACCAACCGCGTGCGTAACCGTGATCGTCTCTTTTCGAGGGAGTTCAGGAAGAGAACACGGTGGGGTTATGTTTGACTCGTAAGTAGGTGTTCAGGATCACTTCTTGATCATATTAATTTGGGCCCGTTTATGCGTAGTTACTCTTCTTATTCTTGTACCCGTAAGTTAGCCACCATACATTGCTTAGTGCTTACTGCAACCTCACCACTTAAGCATTCCATACCCATTAAGGTTTGCTAGTCTTGATACCCATGGTAATGGGATTGTTGAGTCCTCGTGGCTCACAGATTACTAAACAACAGTTGCAGGTACAGGTAAAGCGACGATTTGACGTGAGAGCGATGCTTGTTCTATTTGAACTTCTTCTTCTTCTTCTTCGTCGATCATAGGATGTGTTCCTGGTTGGGAGCCTGGGACTAGCAGGGTGGATGTCGTTCTTCTTTTTCATTTGATTTCATCCGTAGTCGGATCCTGCTCTTCTGTATGATGATTGCTATGTATTGATGAATTGATGTATTCATGTTGTAGCTTGTGGCGAGTGTAAGCCTTTATCTAGTATTCTCATCTATTCAGTACATGGTATTTTGTAATGATATCCACCTTGCGAAGCGTCTTCGATATGCGCTTCTATCCTTAGCGGAACTTCCGAGTTCCTTGAGGATAGGACCGCATTACAAGTTGGTATCAGAGCCTCTACCGACCGCATGAGCCCCCTTGATTCATCGAACTTGGCTGTTGTTGAGTCTAGAAAAAAAACTATTCTGGAGTCTAGTCATATATCGGAGAGTAGGAATTCTTTTTACTCCTCGTCCCCTTTGTTGCTCTGGTGAGGAATTGTGACATAGGTGTTTTGATTCTACTACCCTTCTCACTCAATTTTTTTTAGGATCATGCGGGTATTGTTGGAATCGTTGCGATATCGGTGTGATGAAATTCTGTTCTTGGTGCCTCCCGACAATTGGGGGAAGTCCCGGGGAGTTGAGCTGCAAGGTGTTCTCGTCACATTCGCTATCATTTTTGTTCCTGAATACCAGAGGACACCAACATCGAAAAACACTTCTATATTGTTTGTGGTGAGAGTAGTCTGGCGCCACCCAGTACTAGGGAGGGAGATCAGATGTATTTCCACGGCTAGTATAGCGGATGTTTTTTCGAAGGTCTGAGGTAGACGAGTTTGTGGAGTTTCTCGGTTGTGTGCTAAGGGTTGCGGATGCAGTTGCAGCTGATTAGGCTGTTGTTTGCTATGAGTAGGTTCCTGGACCCACAACCTAATCGCACAACCAGAAAGTTCAGAAGTTCTTAGGTGGGAATTCAAGTAGTTATCTAGAATTATCCTTCCAACAAATGCATGAGGGGTTATGTATTTGTTTCCGACTTATTCTACAAGCCAAATCCTTTCTTTGGTTTTGGAGTGTGGTATTCGAGTTGCTTCGAAGTCAAGTGTTGATCCATACCTTTCCTAAGCGGTGTTCTCATATTTCTATGGGAGCGCTAATCCTTCTTGATTGTTTGTGTCGGTGTACTAAAGTTGGATTTTTCAGTACCCCATACTTGTGCACGGATGGTTGCAGCCATACTAGCGGCAAGGCCTGCCGGAGAACAGCTGGAAACAAATACAAGATTATCAAGAAGGCACTCAAGCTAATGATCAAAAGACAGAAGACCGAAGGCTGGCTTCCCGGCAAGATCTTGCCGGGAAGGCTCGTGAACGCCCGGCAAGACCTCGCACCCGGCAAGATCCCACCACCCTGCCACCGCTCCAGCGCAGCGACCAGCCTATCATTTAGGGCTTGTCCTCCTGGATGCGTGTCATGGCACTAATGGCGGATGAGGTTAAGCGGTGCTGATGGGACGGGCTCTTTTTCCGTCCCCAAGAAAGTAAGGGACACCTAAGTGGAGCATTAAATGCGTTTGTCCTAAGTCGTCAGTGATAAACATGTAAACCCTGTAGCAACTTTACACCTCTTGTACTTACTGTTCACCACTGTTGGTGACCCCTTGGATGTATAAAAGGAGGCCCAAGGCGAAGCTACAGGGAGAGAGGACCTTCTGGCCCATTCTGCATGCGTAGCCGCTTCTTGAATGTACTGTTCATCGCAAGCGCTCCGTGTACTTGAGCTTAAGAACACCCACAATAAACCAAGGCAGGAGTAGGGTTTTACGCTTCTCAGCGGCCCGAACCTGGGTAAAGATCCCCGCGTTGATCGTTGGATCCGCTCTTTGTGTAGATCTTTTCCCTAGCGGAACCGTAAAAGGGATCCTCTCGGTCCCATAGGTGTCGTACAGCGACATCTTTGGCGCGCCAGGTAGGGGAAGAGATTGCGTGAACCCGATCTAGCGGTCAGCGCGCCAGTTCTTGATCACTTTCATCGCCATGGCTCCCAAGAAGAAGGGTGCGACGGCGGTTGATCCATCTGCGTCCGGCCCGCCCATACCCACACAGACAGGCGACGGCGTGGGTGCTGGTGGAGGAGGTGGAGGTCTCGAGCCTCCACGACGTTCTGGCGAACAGAGCCAGGCGAGCGGCGTCATTCGCAACGGCGATGCCGGGTCTAAGGACGGAGCCGTGCTACCTACGGGTGGCGCAGCGAACTCCAAGGACGGGACGGCGCCTTCCAAGACACCCATGCCGGCGCATGCGCTGCGGCCTTCTCAGGTCGTGCGCGACGGGCAGCGCCGCGACCTTGGTGGTTCCAGGCGCCCCCATGGAAAAAACCCTGCGCATCACTCCCAAGATGCACGGGGCCAGCATGCGCGCCAACACGCCGGTGGAAGCATGGCGTGGTCGCAAGACCGCGATAGAGCTCCTTCTAACATAGTTAGGAGTCAGAGCACCTCACGTTCCTCGCACCTTTCGCCACCGCCTACTCCGGCAGAAGCGTTGGCGCGAGCTCAGCTGCTCCTAGATTTCCCTCTCGCTGCGGAGAAGCTAGACGAATGGAGATCTGCTATTCAGAGCCTCATCGGCTTGGCTAATGTTGACAGGCCGCAGCAGACGGGGCCTTCGCGGCGCAGTCCACTGAGCCGGTGTGTGCTGATGGCGAAAAGACCGGAGGCGGTACGACTACGATGCGCTCCCCTCCGCTACGACAACAGTGGTCGCTAACTCGGCGGACTGACGCCTGTGATGATGGTTCCACGGCGTCGTCTGATCCGCGGGTTTGCGGCGATCAACGTCATGTTCTTCGGGAGCGGAACAAAGAAGACACTCGAACTACCATCGAGCGGCGGCGGGAAGCGCGCCGTCAATCCGACAGGCGAGCGGGACCCACTGTAGACGAGCCTGCGCCGGGGTATTCTGGTAACTTGCCTTACGAGGTGGGTTGTCCAGATTTTACTCGTGAGCTGCGGCGAGTCCAGTGGCCCAATTCCCGAACGTTCAAGCCGGAAGTGCCGGAGAAATACGACGGCAAGACTCACCCATCAGAGTTCCTGAGCGTTTACACCATTGCGGTGCAGGCTGCCGGAGCTCGAGACGACAAGATATTTGCCAACTACTTCCCGTTGGTGCTTAAGCCCAACGTCAGGTCGTGGTTGATGCATTTGCCGGAGAATTCCATTTCCTCCTGGGCAGATTTGTGTCATGAGTTTGTTGGCGCCTTTACTGGAGGCCACCAGGCTCCTGGCCAGGAAAGCGATTTACATCTCATCCCCCAGAAAGAGGGCGAAACCTTGCGCAAGTATATACAGAGATTCAGCCGTATACAGCACAACATCCCAGACGTTCATCCTGCCGCTGTTATTAGTGCGTTTCATCAGAATGTGCGCAACCGCAAGATGCGGGAAGAGCTGGCGATGAACAAAGTCAGGGATGTCGCCGAGCTCTATGCTCTGGCTGACAGATGTGCTCGGGCCGAGGAGGGAAGGAGGTTCCCCGGCGAGGATGCTGGCGCGGAAATTGACTCTGAAGGCGAAGATGCCACCACCTCGGCGAAGAAAGGCCGACGGCGTAACAGGAAGCGCAAGGGCAAGGCCGTGCTTGCCGTGGAGGGATCCGGCAACCCCAGCACCGCCAAGAAGATCAAGGCTGATGGCCCCTACAAGGAGGTTGCCGGGTGTGCCGCATGTCAGGCCTTGGCGACTGCCAACAAGCCGGAGGGCTCCGACAAGCAGTACTGCAAGATCCATCGCACCAAGGGTCACGACCTCCAAAACTGCCGGCAAGTTGAGCAGCTTGTCGAGAAGCAGAAAGCCGAGTATGAGAGGCGAGACAAGGAGAAGGCTCAGGATGGTGCTGAGGGGTCTGGCAAGAAATGCGGTGGTCGAGGCAGTCGCCGCGGCAAGGCCAAGCAACAAAAGGAGAGGCCCGCTCGAGTCTGCGACAAGGAATAGGGGGGTGACGATGATGACGAAGACGGCGACGAGTCCAGCAAGCACGAGTTCCAGAAAGCTACAGAAGCCATGTGCGTTGACGGAGGCGCCTCGTTGCATTCCTCTCACCGCCGACTTAAACAATGGGCGCGCGAGATTAATGTGACAGAGCCGTCGGTCGATGCCCGGAAACCATTGAAATGGTCCAACACGCCTATCATTTTTTACGCCGAGGACCACCCTGATCGCACAACTGCGGTCGGGTGTTTGCCATTGTTGGTTTCGCCAACGATCCGCAACCTCAAGGTGACAAAGATGTTAGTTGACGGTGGGGCCGGTTTGAACTTGATCTCGCCTGATGTGATCAAGAAGTTGCAAATTCCTGACGAAGATCCCGAGGAAACGGGTACGTTTCAAGGGATCAATCCGGGAAGGAGCCAGCCGAAGGGCAAGATCACACTGCCAGTGACATTTGGTAGTGAGCTGAACTACAGAACAGAAAAGATCGTCTTCGACGTCGCCAAGATTCCATTGCCATATAATGGGATTCTTGGTCGCCCAGCGCTGGCCAAGTTTATGGCGGCATCACACTACGCCTATAATACATTAAAGATGCCCGGGCCGATGAGCGTCATCACTATCAACTCCGACAAGAAAGATGCGCTTATCTGCACGGACCAACTCTACCGGCAGGCAGTCGCAGCACCTGCCGCCAAGGCACTTGCTCCTGCGGCCGAAGCTCCCGGGGGGAAGAGGACCGGGAATACCTCTAGTACACACTCCGGCAAGCGCACCTCCTCGGAGTGCTGCGCTCCCGTTGAGGATGTGCCGGAGAGCTCCGCCGGCAAGAGCAAGAAATCCAAGGCAGCTCCACCAGCGACTAAGAAGGTGCCCGCCAAGGAGGATGGTATGGGAGGAACTTTCACCGTGAGTTCCACCCTTGATGACAAATAGGAAAGCGCGCTCATTGCCTTCCTGCGGGCGAATATCGATGTGTTTGCATGGCAACCATCTGATATCCCCGGTGTTCCCAGGGAGGTAATCGAGCACCACCTTGCTGTCTGTCCTCATGCGCGGCCCGTCAAGTAGAAAGTTAGGAAGCAAGCTTTGGAGCGGCAAGAATTTATTGCCAAAGAAATCAGGAAGCTGGAAGCGGTAGGTTTAGTCACAGGAGTGCTCCATCCAACATGGTTGGCCAATCCAGTTGTAGTGCGCAAGGCGAATGGAAAATGGAGGCTATGTATCGACTATACAGATATCAATAAAGCCTGTCCAAAAGATCCTTTTCCCTTGCCGCGCATCGACCAGATTGTGGACTCCACTGCTGGCTGCGATTTGCTGTCGTTTCTTGACACTTATTCAGGGTATCATCAGATTTTCATGTCAAAGGAAGACGAAGAGAAAACCGCATTTATCACCCCATGTGGCACGTATTGCTTCATACGCATGCCTTTCGGGTTGAAAAGTGCTGGTTCAACGTTTGCAAGAGCGATCCAGATCGGTTTTGAGCCCCAGCTACATAGAAATATGGAAGCTTATATGGATGACATAGTGGTTAAAACCAAGGACAAGGCAACGCTCATACAAGATTTAGAAGAGACATTTGCAAATCTGCGCAGGATCAATCTGAAGCTCAATCCTGAGAAGTGTGTGTTTGGCGTTCCGCCCGGCAAGCTTCTCGCGTTCTTTGTGTCTCAACGTGGAATCGAAGCAAATCCCGACAAGATCAAAGCAATTGAGCAGATTGAAGCACCAAGACGTGTCAAAGATGTGCGTCGACTTGCCAGCTGCGTTGCTGCTCTGAGCAGGTTCATCTCCAAATCCGCTGAGCGCGCCCTGCCTTTTTTCAAAATCTTGAAGAAGGCCGGTCCAATGAAATGGACTCCGGAAGCGGAGGCAGCGCTGCATGACTTGAAGAGGTACCTCTCTTCTCCGCCAACACTAGTCGCGCCTAAACCACAAGAGCCATTGCTGCTATTTCTAGCGGCATCGAATCAAGTGGTTAGTGCTGCATTAGTGGCGCAGAGAGAAGTCGACGAAGGAGCAGCGGCAGCGACAAGCCCGTCAAGCGACAAGCTGGGATTCTCCCCGGCAGAGTCTGGTGCCGACAAGGCAGGATCTGAGCAGTCGAATGAAGCAATGCAGAAGAAGAAGATGGTGCAATGCCCAGTCTATTTTGTCAGCTCCCTGTTGCAGGGTGCTAGGTCAGGATATTCTGGCATGCAGAAGTTGCTCTTCGGCCTCCTTATGGCATCGAGGAAGCTGCGCCATTATTTCCAGGCACATGAAATCACTGTCGTCACTCGCTTCCCGTTGCAGCAGATTTTACGAAATCCAGATGCGACCGGCAGAATTGTGGAGTGGGCGTTGGAACTGTCAAGCTTTGGTCTCAAATTTGAAAGCACTTCGACTATTTAGAGCAGAGCCTTGGCATAATTCATTGCAGAATGGACACCAACGCCAGAGGAAGAAATTCAAGAGACAACTATCCCCGGCAAGGAAACGGATCGAGAATGGATTATGTACTTTGACGGGGCTTTTTCACTGTAAGGTGCCGGTGTTGGCGTGCTGCTTGTCGCATCCACCGGAGAGCACCTCAAGTATGTAATTCAGATGCACTTTCCCCAGGAAAGATCAACAAACAACACTGCAGAATATGAAGGGCTGCTTGCCGGTCTCAGGATCGCGGCGGACCTTGGAATTAAGAAGCTCATTGTCAGAGGTGACTCACAGCTTGTCGTCAGGCAAGTTAACAAAGATTATCAGAGCCCGTTGATGGAAGCATATGTAGATGAAGTGAGAAAGCTGGAGGAGCGTTTTGACGGGTTGCAAACAGAGCATGTTCCTCGTGCGGAGAACAACATTGCCGACGACCTGTCAAAACGTGCTGCCCTCAAGTTACCTGTGGAACCAGGAACTTTTGTGCTCCGCTTAACTCAGCCATCCGTAACACCATCGACGAGGAAAGACAAAAGAAGGAAATTGAGTTCCGGCCTGTACTTTCCTGCAGAGCTCCCAGGAGCCGCCGGCAAGGAAGTTGCCAGGAACGACATGGTTGCCGGTGAGCAGCAGCTTCGCATAGAACCTCAGGTTCTTGCCGCAGAAGCAAGCGCTTCCTCGGCCGAAGATATGCCTTTGGTCCTTGTTGTCGAGCCGCAGGCTCCAACATGGGCATAACACATTCTCCAGTTCCTTCAAACAGGAGAACTCCCTGAAGAACAGGAAGAAGCGGAGAAAGTAGCCCGTCAGTCTAGTATGTACCAGTTCGTTGACAACGTCCTATACAGAAAGAGACCGAACGGTGTGAAATTGAAGTGTATTCCTCGGGAGGATGGACTGGAGCTGTTGGCAGAGATACATGGAGGCATATGTGGCTCCCACATAGGCTCAAGAGCTCTTGTCGGCAAGGCATTCCGGCAAGGTTTCTTCTGGCCCACTGCTCTCCAAGATGCAACTGCACTAGTAACCAAGTGTGAAGCGTGCCAGTTCCATTCAAAGCAATTGCATCAGCCAGCTCAAGCTCTTTAGACAATCCCTCTTTCCTGGACATTTTCGGTCTGGGGGCTCGACATATTGGGCCCCTTTCCGCGCGCTGTCGGGGGCTTCGAGTACTTGTACGTTGCTATCGACAAGTTCACGAAGTGGCCGAAAGTGGAAGCAGTGAGAAAGGTGACAGCACAATCAGCCGTCAAGTTCTTCAAGGGAATAGTGTGCCGTTTTGGTGTGCCAAACAGGATCATCACCGACAATGGCACACAGTTCACGAGCCGCACCTTCATGCAGTATGTCCAAGACCTTGGCGGCAAAATCTGTTCTGCTTCAGTTTCTCACCCGAGGAGCAACGGCCAAGCAGAGAAGGAAACTGTTGAAGTGTTGCGAGGTCTCAGAACAAGGACTTTCGACAAGCTGCGCAAGTGCGGAAGACGCTGGATTGATGAGCTGCCGGCGGTTCTTTGGTCAATCAGAACGACACCAAATCGAGCTACTGGCCAGACACCCTTCTCCCTAGTCTACGGGGCAGAAGCAGTTCTCCCCACGGAACTCATATACGGGTCACCTCGAGTACTCGCTTATAATGAGCTTCAGCAAGAGCAGCTGCGCCAAGATGACGCCACGCTCCTTGAGGAAGATCGTCTTCGGGCTGCTGTGCGAGTTGCACGCTACCAGCAAGCCTTGCGCCGCTATCATAGCTGCAAGGTTCCTGCCCGAAGCCTTGAGGAAGGTGACCTTGTTCTTCGGCGCGTTCAGTCGGCCAAGAATTCTAACAAGTTGACGCCGAAGTGGGAAGGCCCTTATCGGGTAGTACGAGTCACCAGGCCCGGCGCAGTCCGCCTGGAGACCGAAGATGGCATTCCAGTGAGCAATTCCTGGAATATCGAACACCTTCGTAAGTTCTACCCATAAGGCGCGGTTGCCGGGTCTCCCGGCAACCACCTTTTGTACAAGTTTTGCCGGCAAGGCATATGGTCCTTTGTACAAAGCCAGGCGCAGACCCTGTGCATAGTTAAATAAACTTAAGCGTTTTACAATTCTTGTCAATTTTCAGGTCAATCTATGTGCATGCTTGTCTGAGATATTGTATTACGACTGCTTCCGCTAAGCACTAATGAACCGCCAAGGTTCCATATCTCTATTTTATCTTCTTTCTTTTTCTCAAAGGACAGGAGGTTTCCTCGCATGCAAGTTTGCCGGGGGGAGGGGGATGATGGTATGGACACCAATAGGCGACGTTCAAGTTAACATATTGCAATAAGGAGTACAACAACGAAAAGCTAAGTTGCAAAACTCTTAAGCAAATTTCCATTGTAGACCTATTTTTCCTTGAACGATTTCGGCTTTTGTATGAAAAACCTGCACGCGAAGGAACCTTGTCATGATTGGTTGCGCCCTTACTTTGTTTCGAGTCCGCTCAATAGCTTAAGTGGTTGCACTAAAAACGTCAAGGTATCTTGTCGGCAGCGACACCTCCAGCAGGCTGCTAAGGATCCGTTCCTCAAAGCGCTCGCGGCAAGGGTGCGCGCACCTGCAAGTTCCCGATAAGCGTAGGGCATGAACCATACAGAAAGAAATCAAACAAGGGAAATAGCATGCATTCATCCAAAACATAGCAAGTTATATTACATTGACGGTCGCCACGATTCTAACATTAAGATAAAAACTGTCTTTGGCATGGAATGGTGGCGACAAAATGAAGCAAAGCGGCTAGTCCCTGCGCTGGCCTTCGACCCTCTTGACTTGACTCACTCTGTCAACGATGGGCGCGACAAGCTCTTCGAGTGCCTTGAGGTCTACATCCTTCGGCAAGCTAGCAAGAACATTGGTGAGGTTGATGCCAGGGTTCTTATGCACCACTTTGATGAGTACCTTGCGGACGACAGCCCGACAGAGCTTGCGGGATTCGTTGGCCACATGGGTTTCTCAGTTAGACTGGAGCAGCTTGAGGGCGTCAGCGATGCTCTCGAAGAACATGGTCAGCTTGGCGCTCGAAGACACCCTATCATCACAAGAATAGTTGAAGTCTTGCAGGCCCATGGTGGACAGTTCTACAGCAAGATTTTCCGCGACGTCGACAAGGCGCTTAGTCTAGATCTCCACGCCTTTCTCAAAATCATTATAAGTGGCAGCGGCGCTGTTGAGAAGGTTCTTCTCACTCTGGAGGTCTTTGATCAAAGCCCTCTCGCGAGCCTTGCCATTCTCAAGGGACTCCTCCAGCGTCGCCAGCTTCAATTTCAGATCAGCAATGGATTCATTGGCTGAGGTGAGCTCCTTGGTCTTGTCGGACATGGCAGCTTGCATCTCCGCCAGGCTGAAGAGAGTCTTCTCTCTGTCGGCTTTGAGCGTTGAGATCTCCTTGCCGTGGCCCTCAAGATCTGCTTCCAGCCTCTTCACTTGATCGCCCAGCTCGTTCTTGGCGGACTCTGCAGCTTCGGCAGCATCGACGGTTCCCTTTAACTTGCCGGCATGATCTATGGCCAGAGCTTCGAGTGTTTCCTTGTGTCTCTGCTCCAGCTCCTGGGTTCGCCGCGCGACAAGCTTCTCGATCTCTTCGTCCTTGCTGCGGAGCTTGGCGGCAAGCGCCTCCTCGCGAGCGGCAAGGTCCTCTTCATGAGCATTGAGCCCGACGCGGCGTTTCGTTAAGCGAGCTTCCTCTGCAGCAGCCTGCTGCGTAGCCTCCTCCTGTGTCTTCTTGGAGTCGGACTGCTTTAAGAGGAACTCATTCCAACTCTGATTCAGTTGCTCCTGGCCAGCTGACAGTTCCTGGAAAGCCTCGGTGTACCAGACTTGCGTCTCTTCGACGCGCTTCTGGAAATCTGCTTCCGCTGCTTCAACAACTGCCACCCTGGAGTCCAAGTTCTCCTTTCGGGTGCGGTGAAGCGCCTGAAGCTTTTGGTAGTTGTCGCTCATGGCTTGGAGGAGCTGCTCTTCCTTGGACCCACTGCTTCTAGCGCGTGGCTCATCAACGATCTTGAGTCCAGTGGTGGCGATGACGTCTTCGTCAAAGACTTCTCCTTTGGTTGGCACCCCGAGGCTTGCCGTCCCTGGTATGCTGACGAACAGGTTGTCGCCGACCTTAAGGTATCTGCTTGACGGGGGGCGTCGGATGTTGATGGTTGATCCTCGACTACCGCCTCGCCGGCAACTGGGGGCTCCCCGACCGGTGTAGCGCCAGGCACTCCTGCGGCAGGAATGCCGTCAGTATGGTCGCCGGTCTCCTTGCTGGCCCCTTCAGCAGACCCCTTGGTGGTTTCTTCCTGTGCGGCCTTGGCGGCCTCGTCAGCTACGACTCTGTCGGCCTCGGCGGCAGCGTCCCTGGCGGTCTTTTCGATGATGATATCAACATCCATTTGTTCCATCGAAGGGAGATCTGAAAACCAAGAAAGGAAACAAGATGAGACCGAGGTTGAAGTTCAAGAAGACAAAAATAAAGAAAGAATGACAAGTACACCAAGGCAAACGGTTTACCTGTGTCGAGCTGTTGAGAGGTGGTTTCTCCTTTCCCGGCAACATTGGTTGCCGATGTAGGACTGCCAGTGCCCGTGCTTGCCGGCTTCTCTTCAACACGAATGGGCTCGTCCGTGGAAGCCCTTGCCAAAGGTTCTTCTCTGGGTGGCGTGGTCGACGGAGGCGGCACGTTAGAGACGGTCTCCAGTGGTCCTCTTTGTTGCCGTTCTTCTCCTACAAGCCCGGTGATGTCAATAGCGAAGATATTCTCCCCAACGCTCGCCAGCGGAAAATGGATAGTGGACTCACGCTGGGGGCTGGGTTGGAGGCTGCGTTGAGGGCTGGGCTCCGGGCTGATGACAATGGGCTCTGGCGCACCTACGGTGCTTGCCGAAGGCTCATCACCCGTTGAAGTCTTCGCCCTCTTCGCCATCCTTTGCGCCAACGTTTCCGTATCTCTGAGGGGATAGGCCAAAGCAAGACAAATGAGTTAAGCAAAACCCGGAATTCAAAAGTTGAAAGATGCGGCAAGGACCCTTACTCTTCTCTTTCCGGACTAAAAGAGGAGATATCGAAGTCAACCTCCTCTACAATGTCCATGCGAGGGGGTGGAGAAGGGGTCCTGGGATGCTTGGCTGCGGCAGAAGCAGTAGATTGAGATGATCCTGCTGCTCCAGCTGTTGGTGCCGTCGTATGAGACGCCCCAGCCGCTCCAGTTGTTGCCGCGGTTGTGTGTCTCGTACGTCGCACGGGTTGCTGTTGGGCTTCTTGCCACTGCGCAGCCTTGCCGGCCACCCCTTGCCGGCAACCTCGCCACTCGAGGGAGGTTGACGTGTTGGGACGCCAGAGAAGGCTTTTCGAAGAACACGCTTTTTCTTCTCCGGAGCTGGGAGCTCCTCGTGCAGCTGCTCCTTGGCTGTGTCTTCGACAGAAGAGCTCCCGGCAACCATGCCACTCTGCTCTCCGGCAACTTCACCTTGCTCGGCAAGGGTCTCCTCTAACGTTATTTCTTCTTCACTAGTTTCCTCTTCCGCGAAGCCAAAGTTGCCGGCCTCCGCGGCTAGGTTCACCTCTTCCGCCTTGCTAGCGATATAAGCCACTTCGTCATCAGTGGTGGGGCGGATAAGGGTTGGCTCTTCCCGGATGGCTTTCTCTGACAAGTTATCAAAGAACTCCTGTGCGTGCTCTGCAGATGGCTCTTCCCAGGCTCCGTCGAGGCCATGGGCATGACACACCGGCATGATGGCGATAATTGAGCTCAAGGCAGAGTTGTTGCACAGGGGAATTACGCCAGCGGGCAACTTATATTTCCCGTCAGGCCTGAACAGTTTGTGGCAGAGAGTTGTGTGCTGCAGGACTGTCAAGTTGTTGTTCAGACCAGGGCGCAGCCTCATGATATCTGCTGCATTCTTGTACTCCCAGGCCGGCCTCCCTTTGTTCTGCAGAGGGGCGATGCGACGGCGGAGGAAATCAGCGCCAACCATTTCTATTGTGAGCCCGGCAACCTTGAGACGGTGGATCCTGGTAATTGCGATTGCGAGCTTCTCATCTTGAGGATCGAGGCTGCTCCAGTTCTTGCCGCG
The DNA here is from genome assembly GCA_039707655.1 of Elymus sibiricus. Classification (NCBI taxonomy): domain Eukaryota; kingdom Viridiplantae; phylum Streptophyta; class Magnoliopsida; order Poales; family Poaceae; genus Elymus; species Elymus sibiricus. The sequence goes on from CM077670.1 coordinate 181,497,845, forward strand.
AACCACTTTCGTTTGCCGGGGCAAACAGAACGGCTGAGGATCTTTCTCTTTAATCCAGCACCAGTCGGCCCGCCATTCATCCCACTTCTTACGATAGAAACCGTCTGGGTATATATCTTTATTCCATGCCCTTGGAATCCAGGTAATAGAACCAGAAAGGGCATCTCCTGTTTCGATACGGGGAATGAAGTAGTGGCGAAAGAGGGCTGTGCTGGGGGCTACTCCGGCGAAATTTTCACAGAGATGGGCAAAGACCGACATGCATGTTACGGCATTCGGCGTGAAATCCAAGAGACGAAAGCCGTATGTGTACATGATGTCGATGAAGAAATCAGAAAACGGAGGGCAGAGCCCGCAGTAAAAGTAAGCGACAAAGAAGGGGAATTTATCTGGACCGCCCTTGACGGAAGCTGGGAGCACGCGAGTGGCAGGGTGAGCCCTCGTCTCCTTCCCCCACATACACATGTACCGCTCAACCAGGGCGCGCATGTCGAGCGCCGGGGCAAAGACGATGTGTTCCTTCCGCATCTCTACCAGATCGATCTTCTCCGTCTCTGCATCCGAGTCAACGGCTTCCGCCGCTTTGCCCTTGCTTGCTTTGGGCGGCATGACGACTGTGGAAGCGGAGGCCGAGGATGATGAGGGCGTGGAGGTGGCGAATGGATGGGGAAGGCTCTGTTTCAAGCTCGAGGAAGAAGGCGACGGTGCTTTCCAGATTGGAAAAGACGAGAGGTAAATGAGCAGCGCCTCTGCGGATTCCCTTTTATGGGGAAGGCGTGGGGCTGCCTCTTTACTAATCAATGTGAATGCATTTTTACAAGCGCACTACTACTGTGGCCGTTCCGCGCACGTATCCCACGTCCCGCATTTGATGCGCGTCATGGGGGAGCGCGGTAAATAAGAGGATTATAACAATTAACTCCTGCCATGCGTGCCCGTGCACTATTTGGGCCTAGCCCAACAACGCCTCGCACCCGTGTATGGCCTAGGCCCGGGGGCTCCTGTCGGTGTACTAAAGTTGGGTTTTTTAGTACCCCATACTTGTGCACGGACGGTTGCAGCCATACCAGCGGCAAGGCCTGCCAGAGAACAGCTGGAAACAAATACAAGATTATCAAGAAGGCACTCAAGCTAATGATCAAAAGACAGAAGACCGAAGGCTGGCTTCCCGGCAAGATCTTGCCGGGAAGGCTCGTGAAGGCCCGGCAAGACCTCCCACCCGGCAAGATCCCGCCGCCCTGCCACCGCTCCAGCGCAGCGACCAGCCTGTCATTTAGGGCTTGTCCTCCTGGATGCGTGTCATGGCACTAACGGCGGATGAGGTTAAGCGGTGCTGATGGGACGGGCTCTTTTTCCGTCCCCAAGAAAGTAAGGGACACCTAAGTGGAGCATTAAATGCGTTTGTCCTAAGTCGTCAGTGATAAACATGTAAACCCTGTAGCAACTTTACACCTCTTGTACTTACTGTTCGCCACTGTTGGTGACCCCTTGGACGTATAAAAGGAGGCCCAAGGCGAAGCTACAGGGAGAGAGGACCTTCTGGCCCATTCTGCATGCGTAGCCGCTTCTTGAACGTACTGTTCATCGCAAGCGCTCTGTGTACTTGAGCTTAAGAACACCCACAATAAACCAAGGCAGGAGTAGGGTTTTACGCTTCTCAACGGCCCGAACCTGGGTAAAGATCCCCGCGTTGATCGTTGGATCCACTCTTTGTGTACATCTTTTCCCTAGCCGAACCGTAAAAGGGATCCTCTCGGTCCCATAGGTGTCGTACGCCGACAGTTTGAGATTGTCATGTCAATTCTTTTTCAACCCGAGTGCTTCTCTTCAAATTAATCCGATCCTTTCGATATTTGCAAGATCAATCTCAATTTTTCTCAATGGCGTTCGTTTCACCCGTCCCAAGTTGTCTTTATTTTTCCCACCCAACCACCTTTTTTCTTGAAGGACTCAGAGATCTCAAATCAAGTACCCATTTTATTCATGAGAAATCTCTCCATTCTTTTGCTACAATGTTTTGATCTGGTGATTGTCATGAAAATGCTCAGGGGCTACAAGTTCATCATTCTTCATCCTCATTTTCTTCTCCGGTGAATTCAATTCAAGTTTTTGATGTTGGTCATATCCTTTTCTTTTGTTCAAATGCTTTTTCATGTTAGAAATTCTTATCGAAGGCTCTCCTATTTATTCACCTCTCTCTATTCTTTTCCGGCGCGAAGAAATTATCTCAGAGGATTCATGTTTACATTCAAGATCCGTCCATTCTATTTCGTGGTTGTTACCTCATTCAAGCCATTTAAATCTTCCCGATGCATTATCTCTTCCTAAGCAATAATTTCAACGGTGTTTCTTTTGAGTGGGCCCTAACCCACAGGTTTTTCCCCAGGATCTTACCTGGCTTCTCTAATATTTCCGGAGATTTTTCTCAAATCTTTTTCTAATTGTGACATAAGAATGGATTCCATCAGTCATATGCCTCTTCAAGGTAGCTTTCAGACTATTTTCATTCGACCCAACATTTCTATTTTTCATTGTTCCGGAGTGTCTCAACAATTATGGTGGTGTTCCTCGTCGTCATTCTCAGCATTGAAGACCGAAGAAGGGTCATGATTCAAGCTTGTTGCTATCCTCTTAAATTGTTCTGATTGTGAGAAATTCTTTTCATACCATCAGAAGCATTTCATGAGTGCTTTCCATTTTCGATCCTGTGAAGGCCATCATTTCAGAAGAATTTATTCATTCTCAACGTTCATCTCTCTTTCTCAAATTCTTCCGGTGCATCATTCAAGTATTCTCTAATAAGTTCGTGATCTCTTCGTTCTCTTGTATCTAAATTCCTTTAAGTATCTTCGTTCGTTTTTCAAATTCTTCCCGGTGATTGGTTCTTTTTCTTCGTTCATTTTCAAGTCTTACGGTGGTTCGTTCATGATTCCTCTTCCTTTGTTATTGTATCAATTCATCCATTCTTTTCAAAATCCTTCGGGTGGTTCGTTGAAGACCTTCCCAAGTTTGCACTATATCTCTCTCCAATCATTTTAAGAAGAATAAGTGGCATGTCAATCCGTTGCTTATCATCAATTTAAGTTGATGAAGGGTAAGCATGACATAATTCTTTTTCTTATTTCATCAAGATGATTTAATTCCTTCTTCCGGAGTTTGTTCATGATATCAATTTCTCGGTTCTAAGTTGTCCATCTTTACTTTCTGGAGTTCCAATTTTTCTTGGTTTTCTCATCATGACGCTCCATCTAAATCATTGCAAGGCTTCATCTTGTTCTTTTCAACCTTCTTTTCGTTTCGAACACCTTGTTCTCTATCTAGAGTTCTTCGAGAATTTCTTCATGGTGCTTCGTCAAAGATTTAATTCATTGTCCAAGTTCATCAAGATTCTTGTTGGAGCTCAAGTGTTCTTCGTCTTGTATTTCGAAGTGCAATTTCTTCTCCCTTATCTTTTGAGGTGGTGTTATGTCCTTCTTGGCAATTTTCGTTCGCGGTTCATGATTCATAAATTGTCAAGGATGACATATTTAAACCCATCATTTCTCTCTCGTAGCTATCTTGGTATAGATTTCACCTAAAGCCTTTCCTAAGGATTGTTGCTATTTGCGGTGTTTATCGATGATCCAAGTTCTCAATGTATCTTCTTGGTGAGACAAGTTTTGCATATCTTGCTGCTCCCAAGCAATCTTTGTTTCCGTTAGTGGCCGATTGTCACCTCATAATTTTCAGATGTTTTCCATAAGCCCACAACAAGCTTATTCTTTTCGTTGTTGATTATCCAACAACTCCGTTCTAGCATTCCTCGTAAGCTTGCTCTTTTAAGTTCTTCGTAGTAGAAGATGTTCTCTTCTCCGTTCTTTTCATTTCATTCATTCATTTGTTCCGGAGGCATTGTGATGTTGCCCTCTTCAATCTATCATCACATTATTGTCAAGTTCTTGTTCTATTCCTTGCTTCTCGTTTCAACCGAGGTGTTGCCCAAATTCTTCCTCTTGGTGCATTCTTTATGTCTTTGCAACCTCCAAGGTTCTCATTGTATTCCTTGTTTCTGTTTTCTACCGGAGTGCTCTCAACTTCATTCATCTCCGTTGTATTCTTTCTTTCAAGTTGTTCAACCTCTCAAGGTTCCTGGTTTCACTCATTGTCCAAGAAGCAACTTTGTTACCTCTTCCTCTTCTGCTTTCATTCCTAGATCTCGGGGCGAGATCTCTTGTAAGTGGGGGTGTGTTGTGACAGCCCAAGACCGAGACCTTCATTATTATTTTTTGTATCATATTCTTGCTTGGATGTTATATTGATGTTTGTTGTGACTCCATGTAAATTATTTTGCATCATGCATCATGTCCATATTATTGTTGTGCTTGTTTTGTTTTACCTGTTCATGTGCATTGCCTTCTCCTCTTCTTCTTCTCTTTTGATCCTTCCAACACCCCCATGCCCAAGCTCTTCCAACAAGGTTCAAATTCAACAAGGACTTCTCCATTTTCTTCCTTTCTTTCAATTGTTGCTCTAGTGGCACTTTCTGGTTCAGATTAATGTTCACTATTTTCCTAAAATCCCGAAACCATGCGATGTACCTCTCTGTCAATTTTCATATCAATTGGTATTGTTTTGGCTGGGCTAGAATTTGACTCAAGCTTGAATTAAATTCAAACCTATTTTAAATTCTTGTCTTTATAAATTTCCAGACCAATTTATTCAAATTGCGCATTCTCAGCACCCCATAGATATTTTTATCTCAGCCAACTTCCTTCCCAATCTCCGTGTGCATTTCCTTCTTCTTTTCTGCCCGAAGAAATTGAAAGAAAAGGAAGAAAGGCAGAGGAGAAAGGAGCAACAGCAGTCTAGCAGCAGCCCAGCAGCTTGCATGCGCCCGCGCCTTTTCTCACCCGCACGCCCGCACATCCCCGCTAGCCCGTTGCCACGTGGCCGGCACGGCCCCGTCTGCCAGCCGCTCGTACAGCGCACACTGCACCCATCTTTTCGTTGACCTACAACATCGCCATGGGGTCCCTGAGCCCGAGCACGTCGCCGCTCCGTCCCGATGCCTCCCGCCTCCTATAAAGCCGCAGCCACGCCCCTAGGGTTTCCCCACCTCCCTCCTTTCCTCCTCTGCGCCGCCAGCAGGTAAGGCCGCCTCCTCCGTGCCCGCACGCCATCGCCCATCGCCATGGCCGAGGTGAGCCGGAGCTCGTCTCCGGCATAGCTCACCCCGCCGGTACCCCTCCTGTTGAAATATGAGGTGGGCCTAGGGCTCATCTAACAATTTCAGAAAAGTCTCTAAGGGCCCATGTGGGTATATGGCACTAGGTGTGGTGGGAAGTTTAGTCCCATACCACTAGTGGAGAAGGAGTTGGACCTCCTTATAAGGGATTCTATTCCACATGCTATTGGAGCTTGAGAAGAGAAGTGGTTCCCGCACGCTCCTCCTTCGCCGCCCGCCTCGCCACGCCTCGTCACGATGCGCCGCGGTTTGCGGGATTGAGCCAAGCCGAGCTCACACCTATGTGCTTATTTTTGCCGGTCAGGAACGGAGAGTCTTTGACAGATGGGGCCACGATCTGGGACGTCAGTTCGTGGGCTGTTACCGACTTGGACGTGGGTTCAGCCCACGTCTCTCCACGCGGCTGCGCCTATATATGTGAGGCGCTGCCAACCCTAGCCGTCACGCAAAACAGATTAGATCTGCCTCCACGCCCACGTCGTTCCATTGCTGCTGCTGCCGCCGGTGATCCCATCCCGTCCGCCGCGTACACAGTCGATGGGAGAGCAGGCCTCCAAAACCCCACCTCTCCGGATCTTGTACGAGAAAGGGGCGATTAGGTGTTTGGGGAGCATCTCCTACGCGACTGCTCGCCGCCGTTCGTATGCTTCCCCTACGTCCGCGTCGCCTTCGTTATCACCATGTCCACCGACGCCGAACGTGCCGCCGCAAAGAAGCTCGAAGCCAAGAAGAAGGCCATCGAGGACGCGGCTGCTCCCACCACCGCCGCGGCTTCTGCCTGGCCGATTGGAGGGTATAACGTGTTTATCCCTCTCCTGTTTAGTTCTATCTTAGCAGTACTAGCTGTGTACGTAGATGTTTCTACTATATGCGTAGTACATGCTAATCTGGTTCGTAATCGGTATGTCAGTAATTTTGTCAATGCCATGCTAGTGATTTATTCATGGATTAAATTAATCGAAAAACTACCTATTTACTCAGCAATCCAAAAACCGAATTTGTGTAGGAATTTTTCGGCTAGTGGTTCTGGCACTGCACTGAAACCGGATAAGTTTGCCGGTACGTATTTTAAGCGTTGGCAGACCAAAACCACCTTATGGCTCATGGCCATGAACGTGTTCTGGGTCGCCGGTGTCCCTTCCATGGGAATGATTGCTCCTGAACAGGAGAAGGCATTCAGGGAGGCCACCGTCGTATTCCTCGAAGCAGTTCTGAGTGTGATCGAAGATAAGCTGGTTGACGCATATTTACATGTGCGGGTTGCCAAGGACTTGTGGGAGGCGCTTGAATCTAAATTCGGGGCCACCGACGCTGGGAGCGAGATGTATGTTATAGAGCAGTCCCACAATTACAAAATGGTCGAGAACCGTTCTGTATTAGAACAGGCTCATGAGATAATATGCATCGCTAAGGAGCTTGAGCTTCTGAAGTGCGATTTACCGGGCAAATTTGTCGCGGGTTTTATAATCGCTAAGCTACCTAATTCTTGGAGGAACTTTGCTACCACTCTGAAACATCAGAGGCGTGAATTCTCAGTAGAGGATGTCATCAGCCATCAGAGTGTTGAGCAGAACTCGAGAGCAAAGGACTCGCACGGAAAAGGGGTCAAAGGTACTTCTGTCACCAACATGGTACATCAGAGGAACTTCAACTCCCACAAGCCCAAAGGAAAGAATTCTGTCCAACAGAATACCGACTTTAAGAAGAAAGGTAAGAAGACCTTCAAGAAGGACAAGAAGGGAGATGGCTGCTTTACTTGTGGTTCGGAGGAACATTGGGCCAACAAGTGTCCAAACAAGTACAAGAAGGCAGGGCAAGACTACAAGTCTGCCAATATGATTGTGGGCAACAATGAAAGTGGTGCATCTGGGTACGGTAATTTATTTACTGTATTTTCAGTGTGTCAGTCCACCGATTGGTGGGAGGACACAGGTGCAGGTGTTCATGTGTGTGCTGACATTTCATTGTTTTCTTCTTACCAGGCCACAGGTCACGGGTCCGTATTGATGGGGAATGGCGCGAGTGCTTCTGTTCATGGTGTTGGCACGGTCGATCTGAAGTTTACTTCGGGAAGGATCATGCAGCTGAAGAATGTGCAGCATGTCCCCGCCATCAAGAAGAATATTGTTAGTGGCTCCCGTCTGTGTAGAGAAGAGTTTAAGTTGGTCTTCGAGTCTAATAAACTAGTTGTTATGAAATATGGACTATTTGTTGGAAAGGGTTATGAATGCGAAGGAATGTTCCACCTTTCTCTCGCAGATTTTTGTAATAAATTCATGAACAATATTCATTCCAGTGTTAATGAATCTGAGGTTTGGCATTAACGTCTTTGTCACATTAGTTTTGGTGTTATGACGCGGCTAGCCAAGTTGAATTTAATCCCGAGTTTCACTTTAGCCAAAGGTTCTAAGTGCCTTTCGTGTGTGCAAGCTAAGCAACCTGGAAAGCCTCACAAGGCTGTGGAGGAGAGACACTTGGCGCCATTAGAACTCATACATTCTGATCTTTGTGAGATGAATGGTGTGTTGACTAAAGGTGGAAAGAAATACTTCATGACATTGATAGATGATTCCACTAGATATTGCTATGTGTATCTGTTAAATACTAAAGATGTGGCTCTACACTAATTTAAAATCTATAAGGCAGAAGTTGAGCATCAACTTGAAAAGAAAATTAAACGAGTCTGGTCAGATCGTGGTGGAGAGTACTTCTCGAGTGAGTTTGATTCCTTTTGTGCAGAACATGGTATTATTCATGAGAGGACGCCTCCCTATTCACCCCAATCAAACGGGGTTGCCGAATGGAAAAACCGTACTCTAACTGATTTGGTTAACACCATGTTAGATACATCGGGTTTATTCAAGGCATGGTGGGGGAAGGCTATATTGACATCATGTCATGTCCTGAATAAAGTTCCGACAAAGGATAATGAGATCACTTCTACTTGTAGCTTGCGTTGGTATTTCCCCGAAGAGGAAGGGATGATGCAGCACAGTAGAGATAAGTATTTCCCTCAGTTATGAAACCAAGGTTATCGAACCAGTAGGAGAATCATGCAACACCTCGTTAGCAGCACCTGCACACAAACAACAAATCCTTGCACCCAACGCAAACGAGAGGTTGTCAATCTCTCGGCGGTCAATTGCAAGATTAAATTGTATGTGATAGATAGATAGATTGAAACAAAAATACAAAATAAAATAAATAAAAGAAAATGGCAGCAATATTTTTAGGGTTTTAGTAATATGATTTAGATAGACCCGGGGGCCATAGGTTTCACTAGAGGCTTCTCTCAAGAAAATAGCATACGGTGGGTAGAAAAATTACTGTTGGGCAATTGATAGAAAAGCAAATAATCATGACGATATCCAAGGCAATGATCATGTATATAGGCATCACGTCCGAGATAAGTAGACCGACTCCTGCCTGCATCTACTACTATTACTCCACACATCGACCGCTATCCAGCATGCATCTAGTGTATTAAGTCCATAAAGAACGGAGTAACGCCTTAAGAACGATGACATGATGTAGACAAGATAAACTCACGTATGAATAAACCCCATCTTTTTACCCTTAATAGCAACGATACATACGTGTCATGTCCCTTTCTGTCACTGGGATTGAGCACCGCAAGATCGAACCCATTACAAAACACCTCTTCCCATGGCAAGATAAATCAATCTAATTGGCCAAACCAAATCAATAGATTGGAGAAGAAATACGAGGCTATAATAATCATGCATAAAAGAGATCAGAAAAATCTCAAATAATATTCATGGATAATCTGATCATAAACTCACAATTCATCGGATCCCAACAAACACACCGCAAAAAGTGATTACATCGGATAGAACTCCAAGAACATCGAGGAGAACATTGTATTGAAGATCAAAAAGAGAGAAGAAGCCTTCTAGCTACTGCCTATGGACCCGAAGGTCTGTGGTAAACTACTCACGCATCATTGGAAGGGCAGCAAGGTTGATGTAGAACCCCTCCGTGATTGATTCACCCTCCGGCGGAGTACCGGAGAAGGCCTCCAGATGGGATCTCTCTGGACCAGAAACTTGCGGCGGCGGAAAAAGTATTTCGTGGACTCCCCTGAGGGTTTCTGATTTTTCCTGAATTTATAGTGGTGGAATTAGGTCAAACGGAGCAAAGGGGGGCCCACGAGGCACCAGGGCGCGCCCTGGTGGCTCGTGGCCACCTCCTGGGTCTTCTGGCCCTCTCCCAAAGCTTCTAGTGTTTATCTTGTCCAGAAAAAAATCTCCAAAAAGTTTCGTGGCATTTGGACTTCGTTTGGTATTGATTTTCTGTAAAACAAAAATAGGGCAGAAAACAACAATTGGCACTGGCCACTAAGTTAATAGGTTAGTCTCCAAAAATGATATATAATTGCTGTAAATGATTATAAAAACATCCAAGATTGATAATATAATAGCATGGAACAATCAAAAATTATAGATACGTTGGAGACGTATCAGCATCCCCAAGCTTAATTGCTACTCGTCCTCGAGTAGGTAGATGAGAAAAACAGAATTTTTGATGTCGAATGCTGCCTAACATATTCATCACATATTCTTTTCTTTTGTAGCACGGACATTGGACTTGAATAATTCAAAGCAATAGTCTATAATTTGACATGAAAATATAAATACTCAAGCATGCTTACAAGCAACCATGTCTTTCAAAATATCAACGCTAAAGAAAGTTATCCCTAGCCCATTATGCTCAATCATTGACCCATTCATGAAACACACTCAAATATTAACTACACACAATGCACAAGTGTGACAATAGTGCTCTCTAGTTGGTGCTTTATAAGAGAAGATGGAGACTCAAAGTAAAAATAAAATTTCATAAAAGTTAATAGATAGGCCCTTCACAGAGGGAAGCAGAGATTTGCTAATGTGCCAGAGCTCAAACCTTAAATTAAAGAGATAAAAATATTTTGAGAGGCATGCTTTTCCTGTCAACGAAAACGACCGAGAATTCCCAATATTTTCCATGCTAGACACATCATAGGCGGTTCCCAAACAGAAAGTATAGTTTATTTCCTTTCCACCATTTCTTTCACAATCCATGGCTAGCCGTATCCACGGATGCCCTCCAAACCAACACTTTCCAAGGAATTTTGTTGTTATTAATTTTGATTTTATTGTGGGACTGGGCATCCCTATTACCAGCCACACTCTCGTGCAATGACAAGTGAATAAACACTCATCGTGAGAATACCACACCTAGCATGGAAAATATTGGCCACCCCCTGCTGCTTCATGAGCGGTACGGGCACACAAAACGGAAAAATTATTTTGAAAATTAGAGTTGGCACACGAAAATTTACATGGAACGGCATTGAAATACCGCATATAGGTAGATATAGTGGACTCATTTGGCACAACTTGGGTTTAAGGAGTTTGGATGCACAAGCAGTATTTCCGCTTAGTACAAATGGAGGCTAGCAAAAGATTGAGAAGCAACCAACCAAAAAACGAAAACGGTCATAAACATGCATTGAACATAACTAACACCGAATAATGCACCATAAGTAGGATATAATTTCATGGCATAACTATTGACTTAATGTGCATGCATAGGGAATCACAAACCTTAACACTAATATTCTTACTAAATCACAATTACTCACTAACATGACTCACATATTATCATTTCCATATCGCAAAACTATTGCAAGGAATCACACTCATCATATCCAATGATCTATATGAAAGTTTTTATTTATATCCCTCTTGAATATTCAACACTTTGGGACCGAATTCATATCTTGTGCAAATTACCATTACTATTATCAACTCTCAAAAAGATTTAAGTGAAGCATGAGAGTGCAAATATTTCTTCAAAATTTTAATCTTATCAATTCTCAAAATAATATAAGTGAAGCTTGAGAATTTATTTCTCCAAAATTTCAATCAACTCTCAAAATAATATAAGTGAAGCATGCGAGTTTATTTCTTCAAAATATAGCCACCACCGTGCTCAAAAATATTTAAGTGAAGCACTAGAGCAACTGCCTAGCTCAAAAAATTTAAGTGAAGCACGTAGAGTATTCTAACAAATGATGATAAACTTATGGCTCTCTCAAGATAGGTGTGTTCAGCAAGGATGATTGTGACAAACTAAAAAGCAAACAAAGAAAAGACTCATATAATACAAGACGCTCCAAGCAAAACTCATATCATGTGACGAATAAAAATATAGCTCCAAGTAAAATTACCGATGGTTGGCAGAAGAAAGAGGGGATGCCTTCTGGGGCATCCCCAAGCTTAGACACTTGAGTCTTCCTGGAATATTACCTTGGGGTGCCTCAGGCATCCCCAAGCTTAGGCTTTTGCTACTCCTTATTCCTTCATCCATCATGATCTCACCCAAAACTTGAAAACTTCAATAACACAAAACTCAACAAAACCTTCGTGAGATCCGTTAGTATAACACAATGAATCACTATTTTAAGTACTATTGCAAACCCATTCATATTTTATTTTTGCATTATACCTACTGTAATCTAACTTCACCATGGCTTATAGCCCCCGATACAATCCATAGATTCATCAAAACAAGCAAGTAGTGCATCAAAAACAGAATCTGTCAAAAACAGAACTGTCTGTAGCTATCTATTTAAAAGCCATACTTCTGTAACTCCAAAAATTCTGAAACATTAGTAAAACGTGGGAAATTCATATACCAATACTGTGTAAAAATTTCAGATTTTTCTGACGCTCCAGTACAGATACAAAATTCGGGCACTGGACGCAAAACTTTCTGTTTTCCAAACAGCATCAATTATACTATCTTCCAAATCTTCCCAAAGGCTTTACTTGGCACAAACACTAATTAAAAAACAAAAACACATTCATACCAGTAGCATAAATGTTAAAACACACAATAACAAATTTTTTTTATTTTATTCATTGGGTTGCCTCCCAACAAGCGCTATTGTTTTATGCCCCTAGCTAGGCATAATGCATAATTTCAAGTATTGTCATCTTTCAAGTTGATTCCATAAGTGGCCCTCATAATTGATTCATATGGTGCTTTAATTCTTTTCCTAGGGAAATGTTCCATATCCTTTTTTAATGGAAATTGAAATTTTATATTCCCTTCTTTCATATCAATAACGGCACCTATAGTTCGTAAGAACGGTCTACCAAGTATTATGGGGCAAGAAGAATTGCATTCAATGTCAAGAACAATAAAATCAATGGGCACATAATTTATATTTGCAAGAATAAGAACATCATTAATTCTACCCATTGGATTTTTAATAGTAGAATCCGCAAGATGCAAATTAAGAGAACATTCATCTATATTGGTGAAACCTAGCACATCACATAAAGATTTTGGAATTGTGGAAACGCTAGCACCCAAATCACATAAAGCATTGCACTAATAATTTTTAATTTTAACTTGAATGGTGGGTTCCCACTCATCATATAATTTTCTAGGAATTGAAATTTCTAGTTCTAACTTTTCTTCTAACGCTTTCATCATAGCTTCTACGATGTGTTTAGTAAAAGCCTTGTTTTGCTCACAAGCGTTGGGTGAATTTAACATGGATTGTAACAAAGAAATGCACTCAATCAAATAAAAATTATCATAATTAAAATCTTTGTAATCCAAGAGAGTGGGCACATCGCTATTTAAAGTTTTTACCTCTCCAAACCCACTTTTAGCAATTTTCTTATCAAGATTTTCACCCTCCAAATTATGGGGACGCTCTTTAGCTAAAGTTGACTTTTCTTCAGTCCCCTTTTCATCAAGTTTTATATTGCTAAACAAAGAATCAATAGATGAAACACCAATCATTTTAATATCCTCATCATTACTATGATAAAAATCGGGAGGAATCACTTTTTCTAAAAATTCTCGTTTAGCTCTTAGCATGGCGGTTCTTTTCTTACTCCCATCCATGGATACATATAAAGCTTTAATTGATTCACTAATATCAATTTTGGGTGGCAAAATTTTAGTCTTGAGATTTTCCACATCATGAATAATTCTATCAATGCTCCTAGACATATCATCAAGTTTACTCAATTTTTCTTCTATCGTAGTGTTGAAAACTTTTTGAGCATTAATATTTTTTTAATATTACTTTCAAGATCAGAGGGCATCCTATTATTATTATTATAAGAATTACCATAGGGATTTCCATAATTATTAGTGGAATTTCCAGGAAACGGTCTAGCATTGAAATTGCCTATATAAGCATTATTATTAAAATTGTTTCGCGAGACAAAATTCACATCTACGGGATCATTATTTTGCTCAATCAAAGTGGACAAAGGCACATCATGAGGATCAATAGGAGCATTTTTGCTAGCAACCAATTTCATAAGCGCATCAACTTTATCACTCAAAGTATTAATTTCTTCAATAGAATTCACCGTTTTACTAGTAGGAGTTCTTTCAGTATGCCTTTGTGAATAATTTTCCATAATATTATCAAGCAATTTTAGTAGCTTCACCCAAAGTAATTTCCATAAAAGTACCACCCGCGGCGGAATCTAAAAGATTTCTAGAGACAAAATTCAATCCCGCATAAATTTTTTGTATGATCATCCATAAATTTAAACCATGAGTAGGGCAATTTCTTATCATTAATTTCATCCTCTCCCAAGAGTGGGAAACTTGTTCATGATCAAGTTGCTTAAAATTCATAATTTGATTTCTAAGAGAAATAATTTTTGCGGGAGGAAAATACTTAGTAATAAAAGCATCTTTACACCTATCCCAAGAATCGATACTATTTCATGGTAAAGGTGAAAACCAAATTTTTGCACGATCCCGCAATGAGAATGGGAATAATTTTAATTTCACAATATCATTATCCACATCTTTTTTTCTTTTGCATATCACACAATTCTACAAAACTGTTAAGATGGGATGCGGCATCTTCATTAGGACTACCGTAAAATTGATCTTTCATGACAAGATTTAGCAAAGCGGCATTAATATCACAAGTATACGCACTAGCGGCTGGAGGAGCAATTGGAGTACTAATAAAATCATTATTACTAGTATTGGAAAAATCACACAATTTTGTATTTTCTTGAGACATCGTGACTACGCAAACAAGATAGCAAACAAGCAAACAAGAAAAAGGCAAACGAAAAATATTTTTATATTTTTGTAAAAACATTTTAGAAGTGGGGGAGATGAAAACGAGAGGCAAATAAAGTAAATGCAAGGAGATGAGAGTTTATGCAAAGGTACTTGATAAATGTTGATGATGTCTCCCCGGCAACGGCGCCAGAAATTCTTCCTGCTACTTGTAGCTTGCGTTGGTATTTCCCCGAAGAGGAAGGGATGATGCAGCATAGTAGAGATAAGTATTTCCCTCAGTTAGGAAACCAAGGTTATCGAACTAGTAGGAGAATCACGCAACACCTCATTAGCAGCACCTGCACACAAACAACAAATCCTTGCACCCAACGCAAACGAGAGGTTGTCAATCTCTCAGCGGTCAATTGCAAGATTAAATTGTATGTGATAGATAGATTGATTGAAACAAAAATACAAAATAAAATAAATAAAAGAAAATGGCAGCAATATTTTTAGGGTTTTAGTAATATGATTTAGATAGACCCGGGGGCCATAGGTTTCACTAGAGGCTTCTCTCAAGAAAATAGCATACGGTGGGTAGACAAATTACTGTTGGGCAATTGATAGAAAAGAAAATAATCATGATGATATCCAAGGCAATGATCATGTATATAGGCATCACATCCGAGACAAGTAGACCGACTCCTGCCTGCATCTAATACTATTACTCCACACATCGACCGCTATCCAGCATGCATCTAGTGTATTAAGTCCATAAAGAATGGAGTAACGCCTTAAGAACGATGACATAATGTAGACAAGATAAACTCACGTATGAATAAACCCCATCTTTTTACCCTTAATAGCAATGATACATATGTGTCATGTCCCTTTCTGTCACTGGGATTGAGCACCGCAAGATCGAACCCATTACAAAGCACCTCTTCCCATGGCAAGATAAATCCATCTAGTTGGACAAACCAAATCAATAGATCGGAGAAGAAATACGAGGCTATAATAATCATGCATAAAAGAGATCAGAAAAGACTCAAATAATATTCATGGATAATCTGATCATAAACTCACAATTCATCGGATCCCAACAAACACACCGCAAACAGTGATTACATCGGATAGAACTCCAAGAACATCGAGGAGAACATTGTATTGAAGATCAAAAAGAGAGAAGAAGCCATCTAGCTACTGCCTATGGACCCGAAGGTCTGTGTCAAACTACTCACGCATCATCGAAAGGGCAGCAAGGTTGATGTAGAACCCCTCCGCGATCGATTCCCCCTCCGGCGGAGTACCGGAGAAGGCCTCCAGATGGGATCTCTCTGGAACAGAAACTTGCGGCGGTGGAAAAAGTATTTCGTGGACTCCCCTAAGGGTTTCTGATTTTTCATGAATTTCTAGTGGTGGAATTAGGTCAAACGGAGCAAAGGGGAGCCCACAAGGCACCAGGGCATGCCTGGTTGGCTCGTGGCCACCTCCTGGGTCTTCTGGCCCTCTCCCGAAGCTTCTAGTGTTTATCTTGTCCAGAAAAAAATCTCCAAAAAGTTTCGTCGCATTTGGACTTCGTTTGGTATTGATTTTCTGTAAAACAAAAATAGGGCAAAAAACAGCAACTAGCACTGGGCACTAAGTTAATAGGTTAGTCTCCAAAAATGATATATAATTGTTGTAAATGATTATAAAAACATCCAAGATTGATAATATAACAGCATGGAACAATCAAAAATTATAGATACATTGGAGACGTATCAATCACTCCCTATGAGAAATGGGCTAAGAGAAGGACAACACTCTCGTACTTGCGTACTTGGGGCTGTTTGGCGAAAGTCAACGTGCCGATCCCCAAAAAGTGTAAGCTTGGACCAAAGACCATGGACTGCGTTAATTTGGGCTACACTAAGAATAGCATTGGCCATAGATTTCTAGTAGTGAAATCTGAGGTACCTGACCAGAAGGTTGGTACAATTATGGAGTCTAAGGATGCTACATTCTTTGAGGATATTTTTCCTATGAGAGATATGCAAAGCACTTCTAGACAGGAATCTAAGGAGACTCCTAAACCTGCCATTCCGATGTAATATTATGAACAAACACATGATGAAAATCACGAGGAGGATGATGAGGAAACCCTTGGTAGGGGCAAGAGACAAAGGACTGTAAAGACCTTTGGTGATGATTTTCTTGTGTACCTCGTGGATGATACTCCCACTTCTATTTCAGAAGAGTATGCGTCTCCAGAAGCTGACTACTGGAAGGATGCGGTCCGTAGCGAGATGGATTCCATCATGGCTAATGGACTTGGGAGATTACTGAACGTCCCTATGGTTGCAAACCATTGGGATGTAAGTGGGTGTTCAAGAAGAAGCTTAGGCCTGACGGTACAATTGAAAAGTACAAGGCTAGGCTTGTGGCCAAGGGCTATGCCCAGAAAGAAGAAGAAGATTTCTTTGACACTTATTCACCTCTGGCGAAACTGACCACCATTCGAGTATTACTCTCGTTGGCGGCCTCGCATGGTCTTCTCATCCATCAAATGGATGTTAAGACAGCTTTCTTGAATGGAGAGCTAGAGGAGGAAATCTATATGCAACAGCCTGATGGCTTTGTAATAGTTGGTCAGGAAGGAAAGGTGTGTAAGTTGTTGAAATCTCTATATGGCCTGAGACAAGCACCTAAGTAGTGGCATGAGAAATTTAATACAACTTTGACATCTATTGGCTTCTTTGTCAATGAAGCTGACACATGTGTATACTATCGCTATGGTGGGGGCGAAGGAGTTATACTGTGCTTGTATGTTGATGACATACTGATATATGGAACCAACCTCAAAGTGATTGAGGAGGTCAAGTCATTATCTCAGAACTTTGAGATGAAGGACCTTGGTGTGGTTGATGTTATCTTGAACATCAAGCTATTGAGAGATGATGAGGGTGGGATTACACTTCTGCAATCCCATTATGTTGAGAAGGTGTTGAGTCGCTTTGGATATTCCTACTGCAAACCATCTCAAACATCGTATGATCCTAGTATGCTGATTTGAAAGTTCGAAGGCACAGCTAAAGATCAATTGAGATACTCTCAAATTATTGGTTCACTCATGTATCCAGCGAGCGCAACGAGGCCTGACATCGCGTTTTCTATGAGCAAGCTGAGCCGGTTTGTTTCCACACCGGGTGATGTTCATTGGCATGCTATTGAAAGAGTTATGCGCTGTCAGAAAATTAAGAAACTCCAGAGTGATAGCGTTGGATTATATCCAAACGGCTAAGAATCTGGCAGATCCCTTTACTAAAGGGCTATCACGTGTTGTGATAGATAATGCATCGAGGGAGATGGGTATGAGACCCACATGAGTTGCCATGGTAGTAAGCCAACCTATGTGATTGGAGATCCCGTGAAGTAGGACCTGGGAAAACAAGCCAGTGGTGAACTGAGGAGAGTAACTTTACTAACCCACTCCGTTGGAGATGCAATACTCTCGAAAAACTGTATGGTAGGTTGACTACTGTCTTAATGTGTTCCAAGGCTTATGTAAGCAAGATGCTGTCCTGCAGAGCGATCTTTGGAGGAACATACCTATATGAGCCCGACTGTTGGTCACAGTCTATGAGATTGGGGTGATCTCCAGCAAGCTCATCAACAGCTGTCATAGCCCTAGCTTAGTCATTGCTTGTCATTGCATAATCATCCATGCATCATGATTAAATTCAAATGAATTTGAAATGGGGATCCAATAAACCCAAGCACCCCTCTGAATTACTAGGATCAATTGCAAATATTTTTGATGAACCCAAAATGCCCTTCAGAAAAGTCCATGATTTTTGTTAAAGGTGAAAACCTCTGCCAAAAATCATGCACCCATTTTTGATATATTTTTGGATTTATGGATTAACTCATAATATATTTGAATTTGGGAATTTAATTGTTATAATTATTTTAAATGCTCAAATAAGAAAGTAAATGTGGGCCACTGGAATAATTCAGCAAGTGTCCATAAGTAATTTCAGGACTTTTAGAAATGCTCTAGTATTTTTACTAAAGCCAAAGCAGTAGCAGAAATAGAAAATAGAACCTAAAATAGAAAAAAATAGAAGGAGAGAGAGAGTGTACCCAGCCGGCCCAGCACTGTAGCTAGCCCAGCCCAGCCGCGCGCCGTCTTCAACCTCCTGCCAGTGGGCACACACACACACGCCACCTCCTGCCTGCCTGTCTGCGTCCCCGACGCCCTGGACATCGCCACGCGACCCCCACGACCTCTCCCTCGTCCTCACGTCTCCTATACCTCTCTCCCCCGCTCACCTCACTCGCGTCCGAGAGCGCCGATGAGCACCACCGCAGCCACCGCGCACGCCTTGCCTCGCCGTCCGGTCCTCTAGCTCCGCCTCGACACCGTGGAGCTGCATGCCAAAGCACGTGACCGCAGGAGGCCTGCAGCGTCGCCATCATCGCCATCTTCAACCTACGGCTGCCGAGATACCCGGCGACCTCACGTCGTCTCCAACGCCTCCCCGAGCCCGTTGACCTGCTCGTCGTGTTCGCCGTGAGCTCCTCTACCGAACCCCCCTTCTCCCCGTGCTATTTGCGCCGTGTAGTCGCCTTATCCAACGAGCCCGAGCGCTCCTCGCCGCCGGCCATGTCGCCACCGTGGCTATGGCCGTGCAAGCTCGCGCCTGAGCACACCACCGCGATCAGCGCTCTCCCAGGAGTCAAGCGCGGCCAACCGCAGCCCCTATCGTGCACCGTAGCGCCGTCTCCATCATCGGCTGAACTCCGGCCGCCTCCGCGAGCTCGTTTCCGGCGAGCTCCAGCCACCCTAGCTCCAGCCGCCACCACCGTTGGATGTGTCACTCCGCCAGCTCCCTGTAGATGCTCTCCGCGCGTCCAACCGTCGACCGTAGCGCAAGTCCGTCGTGTTTCCACTGCGGTTTTGGTCACCGCCAGCCAAACTCCGGTGACAGCAGACGTGGCACCGGCATTAGTGCTAATCCCCGCCAGCTAGACCCCACACAGACGCTAACAGCGGGCCCTACCGCAGGGTCAAACCCAGTCAGCACTGGTTTTGACCGGGATTAACCAATGGGTCACTGACCAGTGGGCCCCACTGGTCAGTTTGACCTGGGTCAACCCCGTTGACCTGCTGATGCAGTGCTGACATCATGCTGACGTAATAAACCCTTTTCTGGATTAAATATAAACCAGGAAATTCCAGAAAATTGTTTAAACTTCAAAAATTCATAGAAAATCAACCGTAGCTCAGATTGAAATAATTTATATATGAAAAATTATCAGAAAAATATGAAGAATCTGCTTATGACATTTTCATGCATGTTTGAACAACTTAAAGCTGCTGTATATGGCAACTTGAATAAATGGCATTTGAAATGCCTTATATAGAGTTTGAATTTGAATCTTGTGTTCAAATCAACTTCATTTAAATCGTTGCTAGTTGCATTAGCCTAAATCACAGCATGTTGCCATGTCATGATCATGCATCATATTGTTGCATTGCATTGATTGTGTTCATTCTCTGTTTGCCGGTGTTTGTCCCCTCTCGGTAGCAGAGGATTCCGACGTTGTGATCGTTGTCACTGATGAAGAGCTTTACTATCTTCAGATATGCCAGGCAAGCAAATCCCTTTGAGCATTCCGATACAATCCCACTCTCTCACTCTTGCTCTCTTTTACTACATTAGGACAGCAACGATTCAACTTTTACATGTTGCGGTAGTTGAACCCATTCCTCTGCATGACCTGTCTTTGCCGCAGTAAATAGTTGAAACCCACTAGCATGAGTAGGAGTTGTTTGAGCCATGATGTGCCTACTCATTCATGCTTGCTTGTTATGCCTACTATGCCTAGAGTTGTGTCAGGTTTGATTCATCTGGGATAGATTGGAATTGGGGTGAACATGTCCTACTGTTGAGAGCTAAGTGTGTGAACACGATTTGGTAAAGGTGGCGATGAGAGGCCATGTAGGAGTACATGGTGGGTTGTCTCATTGGGAATGTCCTCGGGAACTGATTTCCGTGTATGTGATCCAAGACTAGCTACTACCACACATTGGGCCCGAAACCAATGGACCCTCTCGGCTTATTAATCGCCTTGTCCTCTGTCCAGGAGTTGCAAGTAGTTTCTGGTGTTTGTAGTATGCTGGAGGCCGTGTATAGCGCAGACCTTAGGGGTGGGCTATGATGTAGCAGGCAGGTGGCACAGTGTACCGAGGCACCCGTTTCGTGGGCTTGGGAACCCTGCACACAACGTTTGGGGCTGTAGTGGAAACCTCGGCCGGACTTCCATGCGGATGGAACTCAAATAGGCGATAAACCTGGACTAGAGACTTGCGTTGTTAGTCAAGTCGTGGCCGATACCCTCGCCAGGCTTCCGCTTGAACGTTGCCGAGATACATGACGTGTACATGGTGGTAAGTCGTGAGAGTGTGTGTGAAGAAGTACACCCCTGCAGGGTTAATGATCTATTCGAATAGCCGCGTCCACGGATATGGACTACTTGGAAGCTTACATTGTTCATAGACAAGTTGAAATGGATACTTTAAAATGCGCAAGATAAGTGTGAGTGCTATGGATGGCCTTCTCGTAGGGAGACGGGAGCAGATCCATAGTGGTGTATTGATATGGTGAATATGTGGACTCGTGTGCGATCTCTCACCTCAAAGAAAATACTGGTAGTCGTAGTACAGGATAGCCACTGTGTCAAAGCTGGCTTGCTGCAGTTAAACTCCACCACCCCCTTGTTGATACTGATGCATATGTAGCTAGTTCTGATGTAAGTCTTGCTGAGTACATTTGTACTCACGTTTACTTAATTTATGTTTTTGCAAAGGAGACTTCAGTATCACTCTAGATTCCTGCGATGAGTTCAACGTTGACCGATTAGCTTGGGAATCCCAGACAGAGGTCTGGTTCCTATGGAGGGTCTTGTAGATAGACAGGCTTCCTTGCCTTCTGTGACGCCCCGTGACCGATGCTCCAGATTCCTTCCATTTATTTTCCGCTGTTGCCATGTGATTCGTTTGCTTGTTGCACCTTGCCATGTCATCATGTGCATCTTCCGCATGTTTTCATAAAACTTGCATCCATTCGTAGTTGCCGGCTTCTCAGCGTCGCTTCCGTTGTCCGTTTCAAGACCCGACACACTCGCACGCGCCCGCGGCACCTCCGAAATATTATTTAATAAGTGGGATAAAAAATTTCTCAGAATGGGTTGAAAGTTGACGTGCGGTCTTGTTAGATTGTAGTTAGACCGCCTGCAAAATTTCATCGCATTCGGAGATCGTTTGATAGTCCAACCGTTAAACTTTAGCGGCACTATAGCCGGTCAAACGTCGGACGTTTTTGGTGTTCCAAAAACCATGCCGGGCTGCACCACTTCCCTCTGTTCTCAGCCCACACCCTCCTACATAGCCCACTAGGCCCAGCCCCTATCGACCGGAGCCATCGGATCGTGATCGTACGGTCTGAGAACCACCTCAGAACCCTCTCATTTGTTAGCATACCTATTTAAGCAGCCCACCCTAGTCCATTTTTGGGGCAACCCTAGAAATCCTCCTCCTGTCCCATCGCCGCGCCGCCACCCACCTTCTCCCATCGGGATCCGCTCCCAACAAACCACATCCACCTCCCGATCCACCCAGCCCCTCCTCGATTTCTTCATCGAGCCAATCTCCAACTCCCTGCAGCCTGTCCGATCCACCACCACAGCCAGCTTTCCCCGCAGCCCTCGTCTCTGCTCGTCCGCCTCTTGGTTCGATCGAGCAAGAGCTCGCGCCTGAGGCCAGCCGACCCCGCTGTTGCCAGCGAGCAGCAGCAACCCGGAGTCCCCTGCCTCGCATCGTCGTTGACCATGCCGTCCAGCCGCGCCTCGTCCACGGATACAGGAGCACCACACCATGGCCACCGTCCCGTGCCGTCGGACCTCGCCCCCTTGCTGGATCCATCCATCCCCGATGCGTGCACCTCCTTCCCGCTCGGGTCCAGCAAGATCTGAGCCAAGCCGCCGCCATTTCCCTGGCATCTCATGTTCCCTGCCTCGTCCGACCAGTCGAGCCCGACCTCCCCTTCGACCACGCCGCCGGACGAACCTCCAGCGACCAGGCCTCTGCCTCCTCCCCTCTCCTTCCTTTCTCCTCACTACTGTCTCTCTCTCCATCTAATTTCTCCGTCTCTCTCTTGTTTGCCTCGAACAGGAGCTTCCCCGCCGCCATGGCCAGCTCGATGAAGTTCCGTGCCGCCCCTGCCGACGTGATCCTCGCCGGATCCAGCCTCCTGCAGCCTCTGCTTGATCGGGAGAGGAGCTCCCGATCCCCTCGCCGTCCTCGTCCCATTCCGACCTCTGCCTCGCCGCAGTCGCCCTCCGCTGCGACGAGCACCGCCGCGCCAAGTTCCCCTGCTCGATCCCCTGCTTCCTCTGCCTCCTTTGCGCCTGGACCGTGACGTCCCTAGACCGCCTCAGCCCGCGATCCAAACGGATTCCTCGAGCGCCTGCACAGCCTCGTCCGCCTCTCTGCCCGCACCGCCTCATCCAGCTTCTTCCAAAGCGGGCCTTGGCCCAGGGTGAGCACCCGCTAAGTCCCGCCCCGAGCGTGTTTTATTATTCAGCGCTCGCTCCTGTCCGGCCCAGTTCCAGCAGTTTAAGCCCGTAGACGTTTTTTCCGTTCTGGACGAATTTGCTAATTAACCGTGGAACTGCTGTTTTACAGAATAACCCTCCATGTTCATGCTTTTAATAACTCCACAATTGTGCATCGGATTAAAATGATCTATATATGTAAAATGCTTAGAATTTTGTGTAGTCTCATAATATGCAACTTGCATCCATGCTAAAAATGTTTAAAATTGTTGTTTGCATTAATTGCATAAATGCCATGCTAAAATGATTTATTTTCATAACTAATTAACCGTAGCTCCGAATTAAATTAACATTATATGGAAATGGGGTAGAAAAATGTGTAGATTAACATGCTGCACTTTATTTTGCTGTTTAACAACATTAAAATATGGTTTAGGCCAGAACAGTATCAAATTCGAAAATTGCATATGGGGATTTTCCGGAATTGTTATGTGTTGTTTCCTGCCTCATTTAAATTGCCTAGATAGATAGTTTAATTATGCTTCACCTCTTGCCATGTTTAACAACATTTAATCTTGTTGGGTACATAAACGGGAGTGAATTAAGTAACTGTTTGTGGAGTTTCGTCAATATGCAACTCGTTGCATATTGAGCTTTACTTAATGTGTAGTATTTAATTGTTGCATTTTGCCATGCCATGCCCCATTAAACTTGACATGCATCATATTTGGTTGTGCATCATGCCATGTTTATGCTTGTGTGTTTACCATGTTGTCTGCTTCTTTCCGGTTGTGCTTCTTCTCGATAGTCCGGATATGTTGCGAATTGTGAGGATTCGTTCGACTACGTTGGTTCGTCTTCTTCATGGATTCGATCTTCTTCCTAGCGGGATTTCAGACAAGATGATCATGACCTTGGATATCTCTACTATCTTTGCTTGCTAGTTGTCTCGTTGCTATCGCTATGTCGCGCTTCCTACCACATATATGTCAGCCTCCCATATGCCATGATACAACCTCTAACCACTCTTACCCAGCAAACCGTTGTTTGGCTATGTTACCGCTTGGCTCAGCCCCTCTTATAGCGTTGCTAGTTGCAGGTTGTTCCATGTTGGGACATGGATATGTTGGGATATCACAATATCTCTTATTTAATTAATGCATCTATATACTTGGTAATGGGTGGAAGGCTCGGCCTTTTGCCTAGTGTTTTGTTCCACTCATGCCGCCCTAGTTTCCGTAATACCGGTGTTATGTTCCTTGATGAGCGCTTCTAACACATGTGGGGCATATGGGAACCCCCCTGTCCATTCGTTTTAGGCTAAAACTTCTCCAGCAAGGCCCAACATTGGTTTTACCATTTGCCAATATGAACCTAATAATTAAATGCCTAGAGGGTCGCCACCTCGGGGACTCTTTTTAATTCCAACATAACTCGGGCCAGCGGCAAAACACAACCGTTGGTCCACCTACCTAGCAGTCGGCGGAGCCGCCTGGGGGCAACTCGAGGTATTTGGCTACCGTCCACTATGCATAGACGGATGATGCCCGTAGATAGAGAGCACGCGGCTGTAGACACGGATCTGGCTCACCGGGAGGTCTTGCTGGTTTAGTTTTGCCTGTTACGAGTGGCTTGTCCACCGGGATTCCTTATCGTAAGCATCGTGTTATCATGGTGTGAGGATGTTCCATCGGATGCGTGTGGTAATTTTGTAATGGACTACTTGGAGCACCCCTGCAGGGTTAAATCTTACGCGAAGCCGTGCCCGTGGTTATGTGGCGACTTGGAAATTTATAACCTCCGGTTGTAGAGAACTTGACACTAATTCTAATTAAAATACACCAACCGTGTGCGTAACCGTGATCGTCTCTTTTCGAGTAAGTTCGAGAAGAGAACACGGTGGGGTTATGTTTGACTCGTAAGTAGGTGTTCAGGAGCACTTCTTGATCATTATTAGTTTGCGACCGTTATGCGTATTTACTCTTCTTATTCTTGTACTCGTAAGCTAGCCACCATATAATGCTTAGTGCTTGCTGCAACCTCACCACCTTACCCTTCCATACCCATTTAAGCTTTGATAGTCTTGCTACCCATGGTTATGGGATTGCTGAGTCCTCGTGGCTCACAGATTACTACAACAACAGTTGCAGGTACAAGTAATGCGATGCCTTGACGTGAGAGCGATGCTTGTTTGCTTTTGGAGTTCTTCTTCTGCTTCTTCTTCTTCGTCGATCTGGGGATGGGTTCCTGGTCGGCAGCTTGGGCTAGCAGGGTGGATGTCGTTCTTCTTTTTGTTTGATTTCATCCGTAGTCGGATGCTGCCCTTCTATATGATGCTTGTTATGTATTGATGTATTCAGGTGATGATTGTATGTATTTGTCTGTATCCCCATCTATTATGTATGTGGTATGATGTAATGATATCCACCTTGCAAGCGTCTCCAATATGCGTTTCTACTCTTGGTGAGGCCTCCAAGTTCCATGAGAATAGGATCGCATATTGGGCGTGACACCTTCTTTCTTTTAGCTTTCTGTACTCAGACAGGTTATGCTTCTGCTTGTTGCTTGTATAACTTTGTATGTTGGGTCATGAGACCCATGTTTGTAATATCATGCTATGTAAGGCTCCTCAGAGCCCTTTTAAATAAATACTTTGAGTCATAGAGTTATGTTGTGATGCCATGTTGTATTTACACATATGGTGCATATTGTCTGTATGTTTGAAATGCACTGGTATGTGTGGGATCCAACACCTAGTTGTTTATTCTTAGTAGCCTTCCTTATGGGGAAATGCCTCCTAGTGCTTCCATACGGAACACATGGATTGACCGGCATGTGTCCTTCTTTGCTCCTATGTCTGTCCCTACAGGGAAATGTCACGCGGTGTTTTACTGGAGTCCTTGTAGCTTGCTACGACTCTGTTACACTAGCTGCTGACCGACACGTGCATTGCTGGGTCATTTATGTCTATCCCTGTAAGTTTGTGCCACCTTGGTTTACGACTAGTCATGTCGGCCCGGGTTCTCTGTCACATGGATGCTAGAGACACAATCTTATACGTGAGCCAAAAGGCGCAAACGGTCCCGGCCCAGGTAAAGGCAGCAGCCGTGGGTTACCGTGCGTGAAGCCACAAAGCGATATGATGTGTTACATGCTAGACCGGTGTGACTTAGGATCGGGGTCCTGACAGCTTTGGTATCAGAGCAACTCACTGCCTGTAGGATTACCAGGCCAAATTGGTCGAAGTCGAGTCTAGAAATGCTTTAGTTATATATAAGGGAATTGATTGTCGAAGGGAACGTAATGCTCTTTTACTCCTTTCCTTGTGTCATTCTGATTCTGAGTCACCCTCTTCTTTTCTACGAGGTTAAGAAACTAGGCTTTCTCATCTATCTATCAGGATGATGAGTTACTATGCTGGAGACTTATAGGAAAGGTGTTGTCTTCTCGGATCGGTGTTTCCATAATAAGTCAGTTGTTATGTTGTCAGTTGTCTTGCAGGTTGTCTCATTTTTCATGCCCGTAGAGTCGTTATGCTGTCCGAGTTGTTCCAGGTTTCTAAACAACCTGATGCACTTACAAATCTTTCCTCCACATTCCCGATGTTTTGGGGCCAGACTAATTAACCACACTAATCATTGTGTTGAGGTACTCCATTTCCTCGACATATATGCGAAAGTTAATAGATAACTAGGATATCTTAGAGAACCACCCAAAGGTTCAGCCTTTGTGTTGTATCCCAGTGTGATGATTCTGGCCACCATTCTCGAAAGTGTTTCGTGATATCATTTAGTTAGTAGGTATTCTAAGTCTGGGTTCTTGAACCCATGATTCATCCTACTCATTTCTTTTGGTAGTGTTTCTAGGTCCTTTAGGTTGATTAGTAACTTGTTCTAGTCTTCAAGGTCCGTGGTATATCATTCTTCCAATACGAAGAACCAGTATGGCAGGAGTTCTTTTGAACCAAAAGATCACAACAAAAGTGCTCTTGACGAGTTCTCCATCCTATACTTGTGACTCTGCCAGTCCTACCTTTCTGCATAGGTTATCCGGAAGAATTATGTTGAGCCTTGCTCGACATGCTAATCTATGCATCTACAACTCAGAAAATCTTATGTTCCTTTGAGTTGTCCTTATTCAGTTGTATTCTGACTTTCATCTACCAGTTGATAGTCAAGAATATGTCATGCATTCGTGCTCATCGATGCCTCTTATTCTTATGGTCCGTCAAGCCATTCTATTTCGGAATGACTAGGAGAAACAAACTCCAGTACCTCATCCATTACTAGGATTGGGTCAAAGTAGTTGTATTCCGCGGATCGAGAATGCCAATCCAGCTTCTAGTCTGCTCTACCCTGGAGTGTTACCCTCTTTCATGTCAAGAATATCATAGGAATTGCACACCATCTTATGAATTCTTGATACAGTGATACTTCTCACGATCATCATTTATTTCTCGGTCTCCATGTCATTGCAACCGGAATGACGACAAGTGAACTGTGATGTGTGAAATCAATACTCCTAGCAACCATGTTACTTGGTAGTTAATGGACGATAATTTCATTCTTGGCATGATGGTTATTGAATCATCATTCTAAGTTTGATCGTGATACCTAGACCTTATTTCTGGTGCACTCTTCGGTCAATGAGTTAAGATTGTGTCAATCCCTTGCTCTTTTGGTCGTTTTGTCTTGCCCTGAAAAGCAAGAATGTTCTCGAGCTTAGTAACATATTGGTGGTTCGTGATTTTCTGAATATTTTCTCGGAAGTGTCACCAGGTTGTCCCCTGACCATTATGTTGAGTTCGTGATCAAGTTGGTTTTCTTCTAAACCAGTCATTCTCCAAGAATCTGTGTTAGATACCCTGAGCTAGTTGGTTATGCTAAACAACAACCTGGAGAGTTGGAAAACAAAAGCTTTGTCTGACTTAGTTCATTCCAAAGGGATATCTCTTGTGTGTGTGCATTGAAGAAAGATGATACCTTCATCAACTGACCCTCGTGTTCAGTTGTTGGATCTATTGTCTTATCCAATCTTTTGATTTGAGTGTGGGCTATCGTCAAATAAAATTTGAACCAACGATGTTCGTAATGTTATCTTACTCGTGGTTGTTCCTCGAGTATGCACCATTATATTCTTTTGGGTCTGACCAATGCTATCACCGTGTTCACTTAGTTGTGGAATTCCATCTATATGGAAACCTAGATGAATTGTTGTTGAGACCATCGGCAACATTTTTATCTTCTCCATGATTTTGTTGAATACCAAGCTAGTGTTGGAAACTTTTGTAAACATTATCTTGTGCTAGCCATGAGGTATATGTTTGATGTAAGAAGTAACTTCCTCTAAGTTCATGTGCATTTGATGCAAGTTGCCGCCGCGAATTTGAGAAAGTTGTTTTGCTTCATTTGGAATTGTCCCAAGTCCGTCATGCATGTGCGAAGTATTCTATGGTTTGATAGGCTCGCTACCTCCATTCCATATGTATCCCCTAGCACACCAAGCCACTGATTGATTTGTTCAAGGAGAAGAAGTTCCTTCTTAAGAGCTAATCCGGACTTATGTAAGGACTTCGATATCCTCGATGATGGTTCCCAACCAGAACTCGGTAGTGTTTTATTGTAAGACTTCTATGTGGTCATGCTTGTCTTGGACAGTGTGCTCACGTGTGTCCTGCCATCCAGCTCATGTTTTGGAGCTTGCTACCATAGTTCATTTCCCGAGAATCTCGCAACATCATCTCGTCGATTTGTGTTGTAACCTTTCTCTTTCAGACATGTTGAGTCTGGAATATCCTGACACCAATCAGATCTGAATCTCGGGCGGATATGATGGTTGGAACGTCTCCCAAGAATTATAATATTGGTCTTCCTCAAACGGTAGAATGATGTCGTGGCTAACACAATTCTCCGGAAGACCTGTTGTTGTAGTATCTTGTTCAGCAAGATTAGCCACTCCCCATGAGGATTTCCTATGACTTATTCTAGAAGTTATTCCTTATGGATTCTTATACTTCCAAAGTCCGACCTTTACTTGATGTTCTAGATGTTACGCTAGTACATCAAGGAGAACATTAGAAATGGAGTGCTAAATGTCTCTCGGTCGATCAACCAGCATTTGCTCCCTTGGCTTCGCTAGGGTGAAATCTGAGAAAGTGGTTGTCTTCCTTTGCATCTGCATCCTCCACCATTATTCATCTCGGTAGTATGAAGTGTTGCCAAGATCTTGGCATGGGTGTTGGTAAAACCCCGATGAATATGGAAATGCTCAAGTTCTTGAGAGCACACTCAGACACTAGGTTATATCCTCGGTGTCAATTGTAATGTGCCTTCTGTTGCCGAGTTGTCTTATAACTCCAGTTTCCTTTCCAAACTGAGTATGTCATTCAGTCGGATTCTTTCAAACGATTGTTTGTGGATTGCCTTAGGCTGGTGTAGAGAGTTTCAATGATCTATGAATCAAAAGTAATTCTTTTTGCCACTTAAGGGAATAATTCTACGAGTCACCTCCCCTAGGGTGCCCCGTCATGGAATCATGGCAATTATTTCCTCGCTTCTTTGAAACCATGCACCATCTTACTCAAGCGGGGAATTGTTGCCTACCAAATTGAACCTTCATCATCTACTTCTTTCTATCGCCCCTGATACGTGTTTGTGTCTCAGCTCAAGAGATGTTCTTATGTCTCATCCCATGAGTTGATCGTGAGTTGCTCGATCTTCGTGAAGATCGATTCTCGTAGAGTTTTCCTGTTCCTTTTGTCATCGTGTTTGGATGAAGTTCTCGAAGGCAAAGACGTCAAGATCAAAATGACGCAACAGATCAACATCCTCGGGAATTGCAACTTGGATCATGAAGACTGTGTCGGTTCTGTGTCCCCTCCCTCCCCGAGCCCGTTGACCTACTCGTCGTGTTCGCCATGAGCTCCTCTACCGAACCCCCTTTCTCCCCGTGCTATTTGCGCCATGTAGCCGCCGTATCCAATGAGCCCGAGCGCTCCTCGCCACCGGCCATGTCGCCACCGTGGCTATGGCTGTGCCAGCTCGCACCTGAGCACACCACTGCGATGAGCGCGCTCCCAGGAGTTGAGCGCGACCAACCGCAGCCCCTGCCATGCACCGTAGCACTGTCTCCATCATCGGCCGAACTCCAGCCGCCACCGCGAGCTCATTTCCGGCGGCCGCTGCCACCGTTGGATGCGCCACTCCGCCAGCTCCCATAGATGCTCTCCGCGCGTCCAACCGTCGATCGTAGTGCAAGTCCGGCGAGTTTCCACCGCGGTTTTGGTCGCCGCCGGCCGAACTCCGGCGACAGGCCACATGGCACCGGCATTAGTGCTAATCCCCGCCAGGTAGACCCCACACAGACGCTGACAGCGAGCCCTATCGCAGGGTCAAACCCAGTCAGCGCTAGTTTTGATTGGGATTAACCAATAGGTCACTGACCAATGGGCCCCACTGGTCAGGTTTGACCTGGGTCAACCCTGTTGACCTGCTGACGTAGTGCTGACATCATGCTGACGTAATAAACCCTTTTCTGGATTAAATATAAACCAGAAAATTCCAGAAAATTGTTAAAACTTCAAAAATTCATAGAAAATCAACCGTAGCTCAGATTGAAATAATTTATATATGAAAAATTATCAGAAAAATATGAAGAATCTGTTTATGGCACTTTCATGCGTGTTTGAACAAATTAAAGCTGCTGTATATGGCAACTTGAATAAATGGCATTTGAAATGCCTTATATAGAGTTTGAATTTGAATCTTGTGTTCAAATCAAATTCATTTAAATCGTTGCTAGTTGCATTAGCCCAAATCACAGCATGTTGCCATGTCATGATCATGCATCATATTGTTGCATTGCATTGATTGTGTTCATTCTCTGTTTGCCGGTGTTTGTCCCCTCTCGGTAGCAGACGATTCCGACGTTGTGATCGTTGTCACTGATGAAGAGCTTTACTATCTTCAGAAGTGCCAGGCAAGCAAACCCCTTTGAGCATTTTGATACAATCCCACTCTCTCTCTCTTGCTCTCGTTTACTGCATTAGGACAACAACGATTCAACTGTTACATGTTGCAGTAGTTGAACCCATTCCTCTGCATGACCTGTCTTTGCCACAATAAATAGTTGAAACCCACTAGCATGAGTAGGAATTGTTTGAGCCATTATGTGCCTACTCATTCATGCTTGCTTGTTATGCCTACTTTGCATAGAGTTGTGTCAGGTCTGATTCATCTGGAATAGATTGGAATGGGGTGAACATGTCCTATTGTTGAGAGCTAAGTGTGTGAACACGATTTGGTAAAGGTAGCGATGAGAGTCCATGTAGGAGTACATGGTGGGTTGTCTCATTGGGACCGTCCTCAGGAACTGAGTTCCGTGTATGTGATCCAAGACTAGCTACTACCACGCATTGGGCCTGATACCAATGGACCCTCTCGACTTATTAATCGTCTTGTCCTCTGTCCAGGAGTTGCAAGTAGTTTCTGGTGTTTGTAGTATGCTGGATGTCGTGCGTAGCGCTGACCTTAGGGGTGTGCTATGATGTGGTAGGCAGGTGGCACGGTGTACCGATGCACCCATTTGGTGCGCTTGGGAACCCTGCACACATCATTTGGGGCCGTAGTGGAAACCTCGGCCGGACTTCCTTGCGGATGGAACTCAAATAGGCGATAAACCTGGACTAGAGACTTGTGTGGTTAGTCAGGTCGTGGTTGACAACCTCGCTAGGCTTCAGCTTGAAGGTTGCCGAGATACATGACGTGTACATGGTGGTAAGTGGTGAGAGCGTGTGTGAAGAAGTACACCCCTGCAGGGTTATTGATCTATTCGAATAGCCACGTCCGCGGATATGGACTACTTGGAAGCTTACATTGTTCATAGACAAGTTGAAATGGATACTTTAAAATGTGCAAGATAAGTGTGAGTACTATGGATGGCCTTCTCGTAGGGAGACGGGAGCGGATCCATAGTGGTGTATTGATATGGTGAATATGTGGACTCGTGTGCGATATCTCACCTCAAAGAAAATACTGGTAGTCATAGTCCAGGATAGCCACTGAGTCAAAGCTGGCTTGCTACAGTTAAACTCCCCCACCCCCTTGTTGATACTGATGCATATGTAGCTAGTTCTGATGTAAGTCTTGCTGAGTACATTTGTACTCACGCTTGCTTAATTTATGTTTTTGCAGAGGAGACTTCAGTCTCACTTTAGATTCCTGCGATGAGTTCGACGTTGACCGATTAGCTTGGGAATCCCAGACTGAGGTCTGGTTCCTATGGAGGGTCTTGTAGATAGATAGGCTTCCTTGCCTTCTTTCTTTTAGCTGTCTGTACTCAGACAGGTTATGCTTCCGCTTGTTGCTTGTATGACTTTGTATGTTGGGTCATGAGACCCATGTTTGCAATATCATGCTATGTAAGGCTCCTCGGAGCCCTTTTAAATAAATACTTTGAGTCATAGAGTTATGTTGTGATGACCTGTTGTATTTACACATATGGTGCATATTGTGTGTATGTTTGAAATGCACTGGTACGTGTGGGATCCGACACCTAGTTGTTTATTCTTGGTAGCCTTCCTTATGGGGAAATGCCTCCTAGTGCTTCCATCCGGAACACATGGATTGACCGGCATGTGTCCTTCTTTGCTCTTGTGTCTGTCCCTACGGGAAAATGTCACGCGCTGTTTTACTGGAGTCCTTGTAGCTTGCTACGACTTGGTTACACTCATTGCTGACCGACACGTGCATTGCTGGGTCCTGTTGCCTATCCCTGTAAGTTTGTGCCACCTAGGTTTATGACTAGTCATGTCGGCCCGGGTTCTCTGTCACATGGATGCTAGTGACACAATCATATATGTGAGCCAAAAGGCGCAAATGGTCCCGGCCTAGGTAAAGGCGGTAGCCGTGGGTTACCGTGCATGAAGCCGCAAAGTGATATGATGTGTTACATGCTAGACCGGTGTGACTTAGGATCGGGGTCCTGACAATAGGCCAGGAGTGTGAATAATATGCTCCACCCGAGGGGTCAGCCTTCAGCAGTCTAGTACTAGTAAGACATGCGGTGAAACTTCTTTACGCCAAACTGACAATTCAAGGCATAGTCCATTGTTCAGTTGTGAAGGACTGTAGCTACTTGCTCTAGGTGGAGTTCAACCTTAACCGGTCTCCACTGAAATACTGGTATATCAAAACAGTGTTTGGAACAAAGGAAAAAAAATGGGCCTTTGAGATCTGGTGGGGGATTGTTGAAATATGAGGTGGGCCTAGGGCCCAACTAACAATTTCAGCAAAATCTCTAAGGGCCCATGTGGGTATATGGCACTAGGTGTGGTGGGAAGTTTAGTCCCATACCGCTAGTGGAGAAGGAGTTGGACCTCCTTATAAGGGATTCTCACCCACATGCTATTGGAGCTTGAGAAGAGAAGTGGTTCCCACATGCTCCTCCTCCGCCGCCCGCCTCGCCACACCACGCCTCGTCACGATGTGCCGCAGGTTCTGGGATTGAGCCGAGCCGAGGTCACACCAGGGCTGTTACAGACTTGGAAGTGGGTTCAGCCCACGTCTTTCCACGCGGATGCTCCTATATATGTGAGGCGCTGTCAACCCTAGCCGTCACGCGAAACAGATCACATCTGCCTCCACGCCCATGTCGTTCCATTGCTGCTACTGCCGCCGGTGATCCCATCCCATCTGCCGCATACACGGTCGACGGGAGAGCAGGCCTCCGAAACCCCGCGTCTCTGGATCTTGTATGGGAGAGGGCCGATTAGGTTTTTTGGGAGAGTCTCCTACATGACTGCTTGTCGCTGTTCATCTGCTTCCTCTACGTCCGCGTCGCCTTCGTCATCACCATGTCCACCGACGCCGAACGTGCCGCCACCGAGAAGCTCGAAGCCGAGAAGAAGGCCACCGAGGACGCCACTGCTGCCACCGCTGCCACGGCTTCTGCCTGGCCGATTGGAGGGTATAACATGTTTGTCCTTCTCCTGTTTATTTCTATCTTAGTAGTACTAGCTGTGTACGTAGATGTTTCTACTATATGCATAGTACATGCTAATCTGTTCGTAATCAGTATGTCAGTAATTTTGTCAATGCCATGCTAGTGATTTATTCATGGATTAAATTAATTGAAAAAACTGCCTATTTACTCAGCAACTCCTTCTTCTCGGACCTTCGAGACGCCGCCACAACCCCGTTCCCACTGCGATCCAAGGCCGGAGCCACCAAGTTCCTCGACGTCATCTTCCTATGCTTCGTCTTCTTCATGGACCCGTGCACCACCGCCATGATCGTCAGCGCGTCTTCTCGCCATCCCCAGTCACCGTCGACCTCGTACGACTCCAGCGACACCCACACAGTGAGCAGCCACACCTCCTCACCTTCTTTCCCCGTCGTTTCCATCGTCGTAGTCACCGATCCGTGCGACCTCGAGTTCGTCCACCATGGACGGCCTCGAGTTCGAGCTCGTGCTCGTGCGACTCATCACACTTCGTTCCTGTATGCACTCCCCGCAAGCGTCCACCTCTATGTGCCTCCTGCGCCACGCGCGATGCCCGCGCTCATGCACACAACCGTGGCCTCGCCGTGCCTCGCTGCCACGGCCGAGACGAGCTCCTGCTCGATCTCATTCTCGAGCCCTTGCTCATGTCGTTGCTCTGCCGCTCGTGCACCCGCACCACCTCCTAAACCCATACGCCCACCGCTGTTTGGCAGCTGCAACTGCTATCGCTTTGTTTGCCATCGTCGCCGGCAGGCATCACCGGTCATCTATGGCTAAAAGCTCGGCCCCCTGATGCTTGATCAATTGAACCAGGCGCCTCTTCTAGCACAAACACAATAGCTAGCTCAATGGTCATCCACGCACCCTCACATCCAGGCGGTCCTGGGTTCAATCCCCGCGCCCTACCTTCTTTTGTTTTCTTTTCCTAATTTTTTTGCAAATCGCACACACGCTGACGGTTGGGTCCCAGCACCCCCGTTGACCAGTCCAGATTGACTCGGTTGACCACCCACCTGGTCCCACTTGTCATAGGCAGTGACTAGCCCAGTCTTTGTCTCTTGCTGCTATCTTTTCTTTTTGCATGTTAAATTGCACAGCTTTGCAGATTAATCCCTAGAATCATGCATCTAATAAATTTTCACCCGTGCATCGGTATTAAACAACTTATATATGTAAAATGCTTAGAATTTCGTGTAGTTTCATAATATGCAACTCTTACACATGTTAACAATGGTTAAAATTGTTGTTTGCATTAATTTGCATAAATGACATGTTAAAATGGTTTATTTCATAACTAAATAACCGTAGCTCCGAATCAAATAAACTTTATATGTAAATGGAGTAGAAAAATGTGTATATTAACATGGTACCCTTACTTTGCATGTTTAACAAATTTAAAATTGTGTTTAATTCAGAACAGTACCAAATTCGAAAATTGCATATGGGGATTTTCCGGAATTGTCATGTGTTGTTTTCGGCCTCATTTAAATTGCCTAGATATGTAGTTTTATTATGATTCACCTCTTGCCATGATAATCAACATTTAATATTGATGAGTACATAAACGGGTGTGAACTAAATAATTATTTGTGGAGTTTCGTCAATATGCAACTCATTGTATATTGAGCTTCACTTAATGTGTATTATTCGATTGTTGCACTTTGCCATACCATGCATCCTTAAACTTGACATGCATCATACTTGATTGTGCATCATGCCATGTTTACGCTTGTTTGTTTACCATGTTGTTTGCTTCTTTCTGGTTGTGCTTCTTCTCGATAGTCCGGTTACGTTGGGATGTGTGAGGATTCGTTCGACTATGTGTGTTCGTCTACTTCATGGATTCGATCTTCTTCCAAGCGGGATTTCAGGCAAGATGACCATTACCTTGGATATCACTACTATCTTTGCTTGCTAGTTGTCTCGATGCTATCTCTATGTCTCGCTACCTACCACTTGTTTGTCAGCCTCCCAACTTGCCATGATACAGCATCTAACCTTCCGCCATCCCAGCAAACCGTTGTTTGGCTATGTTACTGCTTTGCTCAGCCCCTCTTATAGCGTTGCTAGTTGCAGGTGCAGTTGCAGGTTGTTCCATGTTGGGACATGGATATCATGGGATATCACAATATCTCTCTATTTAATTAGTGCATCTATATACTTGGTTGTGTGTGGAAGGCTCAGCCTTTTGCCTGGTGTTGCAGGTGCAGTTTCCGTAATACCGGTGTTATGTTCCTTGATGAGCATTCCTAACATGTTCAGGGTATATGGGGCCCCCTTGACAGTTCGCTTTGAATGAAACTCTTCCAGCAAGACCCAACTTTGGTTTTAAAATTTACCAACATAATAATACTGATAATTAATTAAAGCATAGTGGGTCGCATCCCCGTGGATTCTTAATTCAACATAATACATGTGGGCCAGTGCTGATGGTGTTGGTCCAAACTAGAGTCGTGTGAGGCTTCCCCCGGGCAACTCGGGTCTCAGTCGCTGTACTCTGCGCTCATCCGATCGTGGCCTGAGATGAGATACACGTGGTTCCTATCAGGGTGTCGAGAGGTCATGCTGGTTTTGTTTCACCATTGTCGAAATGTCTTGTGCACTTGGATTCTGAGGATACTTCGGGCTATCTAGAGGTTGATCGGGCTATCTTGAGGTCGAGGTCTTTCCACCGTGGCTTGTGATAGTTTGTGATGGACTAGTTGGGACACCCCTGCAGGGTTAAATCTTTCGGAAAGCCATGCTCGCGGTTATGTGGTGACCTGGAAATTTATAACCTCCGGTTGTAGAGAACTTGACATTAAATTCAATTAAAATACACCAACCGTGTGTGTAACCGTGATCGTCTCTTTTCGAGAGAGTTCGGGAAGAGAACACGGTGGGGTTATGTTTGACTCGTAAGTAGGTGTTCAGGATCACTTCTTGATCATATTAATTTGCGCCCGTTTATGCGTAGTTACTCTTCATATTCTTGTACTCGTAAGTTAGCCACCATACAATGCTTAGTGCTTGCTGCAACCTCAGCACTTAACCATTCCATACCCATTAAGCTTTGCTAGTCTTGATACCCATGGTAATGGGATTGTTGAGTCCTCGTGGCTCACAAATTACTACAACAATAGTTGCAGGTACAGGTAAAGCGATGATTTGACGTGAGAGCGATGCTTGTTCTATTTAGAGTTCTTCTTCTGCTTCTTCTTCTTTGTCGATCATAGGATGGGTTCCCGGTTGGCAACCTGGGACCAGCAGGGTGGATGTCGTTCTTCTTTTTTCATTTGATTTCATCCGTAGTCGGATCCTGCTCTTCTGTATGATGATTGCTATGTATTGATGTATTCATGCTGTAGCTTGTGGCGAGTGTAACCCTTTATCTGGTATTCTCATCTATTATGTACATGGTATGTTGTAATGATATCCACCTTGCGAAGCGTCTTTGATATGCACTTCTATCCTTAGTGGAACTTCCGAGTTCCTTGAGGATAGGACCACATATTGGGTGTTACACACCCCTGCCGAAGCTGAGGAAGAGGCGATGGGTTCCCACTGACGAGTAAGTCCTTGCATCTTATTCCCTTGTTTTAATTTTTGTTTTCCGCTTCCCGAGGTCCAGGGCTGAGCCCTCGCGCCATGCAGTGAGCCCACGCAGAAGAAGAGGAAGGTCCCCGACTCGAGAGGGGCCACGAGGCCCACCGCAAGCGCCGAGGGGCACGAGGAGGCCGTCCGCCGCCCAGAAGCTGAGGCTGGGCACACGTCGGCGGAAGATGAGCACGCGGCTCCTCCTGAGCCGTGCGTGGGCTTGCCTCCCCCAGCTGGGGGAGTGAGCCTCTAGAGGAGGCCTCCGGAGGAGGGGCTGTGCTGCCGGAGGTGCCTGGTGCGGGAGGTGATGCGGTGATGAAGGGGGCCGAAGAGCCAAAACCTCCGCAGCACTCCACGTCGGCAGGGAGGCCCACGCTGACGAGGTGGCTATGGTGAGCCCCCGGCGCTCGCCCGTGCGCCAAGCCCCTGAGGCGGCCATGACAAGCCTGCAGCGTGCGCCAGCCTCGCAAGCCAAAGAGGAGACCGCGAAGAGCCCCCAACGCTCGACGGGGGACATGGCCCCCGCGAGGGTTGAGGGCAAGGAGCCTTAGAGGAGGGCCGACCCTGGGCCCTCGTGGGCCATGACGGTGGACGGCGGTGCGGAGCCGCGCACCGGCTAGGCCCTGTAGCTGGTCAGCAACAGCGCCGTGCTCAAGCGCGGGGCCTTGCTGAGTGCCAGGGCAGCCCTCGATGCGCTTGAGGAGGATCTCCAGGCGGAGGAAGCACGCCTCACCAACGAGAGCCTGCGCCTCGCGGAGGGGTGGCGCCAGCTTGATGTGGCCATCAAGCTGGGCCGCATGCAGGAGACCGCCGCATGGGAGCGGCATGAGAAGGCTGCCAGGGATGCCAAGGAGCTCTTCAAAGGAGCTGTCCGAGATGCCGACAGGCGACGCGAAATGGCGGAGGCCCACGAGAAGGCCCTCTTGGAGCAGGCTGCTTCCAGGGAGCAGAGGTTTCGGGCACGGGAGGACGCCGCCATAGCCCGCAAGGGGTAACTTGCCTCCCGCGAGGCCGAGCTCGCCAAGCACGAGATGGCCCTTGCGGCTTGCAAGGGAGACATCGAG
The DNA here is from genome assembly GCA_039707655.1 of Elymus sibiricus. Taxonomy (NCBI): domain Eukaryota; kingdom Viridiplantae; phylum Streptophyta; class Magnoliopsida; order Poales; family Poaceae; genus Elymus; species Elymus sibiricus. The sequence goes on from CM077670.1 coordinate 181,536,374, forward strand.
ATCCGGGAGCGGGAGCTCGCGAGGACTGCTACCGAGCAGGACACTGAGTGCGAGCGCCTGGCAACGGTGGACCGCGAGGTGGCAGCCGCCCAAGCCTCTTACAACGAGTGCCTTGCCAAGGCCAACAGAAGATCCAGGCAGACGCTGATGCGCAGTCCAAGAACGAGCGCATGACGCTCGCCAAGGACTACCGCAAGAAGCTAAAGCTTCAGGAGGACCGCTTCACCAAGAAGTGGGACGAGCTCCATGCCAAAATCTCCCACCTCAAGAAGCAGGTGAAAGAGGTGGAGGCCTCCCGGCAGCTTGCGCTGACGGCCAAGGCGGACGCCGAGGGTGAGCTGGCATCCCTGCAGGCGTAGGTGGGCGGCGTCTCCGACGTCATTGAGAAGGCCAAGGATGAGACGGCCCGGGCGCGGGGGCAGCAGCATGAGCACGCGAAGATGTTCCGTGCCCTCATGCCGCCCTTTCCATCTTCTCTAGTGAGAGGCTTGAGGACCCTCTTGAAGACGACGACGCCGGCTACCTCAACTTCTTCACCAAGCTCGTGAAGAGGCTGGAAGATGGAGCCCCGCACATGGACGACAATATCGTGGTGGAATGCCGTGACATCCTTAGCCAGGCGGCGACGCGGGTCTTCAGCAACCTCTTCCGTGCTGATGCGGACTACGACTTTGGTAGGGTGATGAGCCCCGTCCCGGCGGAGCTTCGTGACGGGCTCGAGAAGGAGTTGCGGGAGCACATGGAAGCCCTAGTCCAGAAGTTCTCTCACGGCAGCTACAGCTCTGGCTAGGTCAACGATGGTGGCGACGACGATGATGGCGGCGGTGGCAGCGCCTCGTCTGCTTAGGCTTCCTCCCTCTTTTTATCCTATATTTGAGCAGATGTAGCCCCGTGGGGGCGTAAAGACATTTCTTTTGCAATTACCCTAAGTACTTAATACTTGCTGCAATTTCCCGTTTCCTCGTGAGGCCTTCTTTTTCCTTTTTACATGCTTTCGTGCCCTACGTCGCTAGGACCCAGCCCCTAAGTGTGCTATGACCGTCGCTGGTATGCTAGGACGCGTGCCTAACAAGGCCAGAGGGTGTAGGGCTCCACGAGGTGGTAAGGGCTCCCAAGGCGCGATGCTCAAGGAGCCACCCTTTGACGTGCAGGCAGCTTGCACAAAGGAGAAAACACTGGCGCTCAGCGAGATCATGAGGAAAAAGAGAATTCGTGATGGAGCGGACATGCTCCACTTCTGATCACGGCAGCACTATCTTATTGGTTGTGTAATGAGACCTTTCATGCAGTAGTAAAATTTTAATTCCTAAGTATTATCTGCGCTCAGGCCCTTAATGAACTTGACGGCTGATCCTACCGGGATGGAGCGGACATGCTCCACTTCTGCCCACTTGGTGAACTTGTCATTGGCGACGTAGAGGTAGCGGTAGCCGCCGGCTGCGTGGGGAAAGGGGCCCAGGATGTCCAGCCCCCATACAGCAAGGGGCCACGAGAGGGGAATGGTCTGGAGTCCTTGCGCTGGCTGGTGGATCTGCTTGGCGTGGAACTTGCAGGCCTCGCAAGATTGGACCAGCTCAGTGGCGTCTTGAAGCACTGTGGGCCAATAGAAGCCGCTGCGGAACACCTTGCCGGCGAGAGTGCGCGATGAGGAGTGGTAGCCGCAGTCCCCATCATGTATGTCGGCGGCAGCTCGCGCCCTTGCTCCTTGGAGATGCATCGCAACACAACTCCATTGGGGCGTTTGATGTAGAGATAGCCATCCCTCAGGCAGTAGGGTCCGGCCTGGCGGGCCACGCGCTCTGCCTCGGTGTCGTCCTTCGGAAGGGCGCCGCTCTCCAGGTAAGATTTGAACTCGGTGGCCCAGCTTTCAGGCTGTGGCTCCAGCGCCAACAGCAGGTGAGCGCCTGAGGGTGGGCCACAGTCTGGTGCGCCTGTGGGAGGTGTGGGCGGGAGTTCTTCATGGGGCGCCATGGTGCTGGTGGTAGGCAGTGCAGCTGATGGCTTCAGGAGGCTTTCCTCGAAGACACCGGGGCTTTGAGGCTCGCGGCGAGATGCCAGCTTGGTGATGTCGTCTGCTTCCTTGTTGCCACCGTGAGGAACATGCTGGACTTCCATGCCGAGGAAGCGCTTCTCGAGCCTGGGCACCACCTATAGGTAGGCGGCCATGTGCTCGTCCTTGGGCTTGTAGCTCTTGTTGGAGAAGTTGATGAGGAGCTACGAGTCTCCCTTGATGAGGATGTGCCCGATGCCTAGAGCGAAGGTGGCCTTTAGCCCGGCGCTGAGGCCCTCGTACATACCGATGTTGTTGGAGACCTTGTCGTCGTGCTAGAAGCAGAGCTGTACGGTGTAGTAGAGCTTGTCTCCTGTGGGCGAGGTGAGCACGACGCCAGCCCCCGCGCCCCGCCGGGAGAACGCGCCGTCGAAGTGCATGGTCCAACCGCCAGGGGTGTCCTTCCCAGGCAGCAGAGATTCTTCCTTGCGAGGCTCCTCCTGATGCGGATCCATCCATTCTGCCATGAAATCCGCCAAGGCTGCGCCCTTGATCGTCCTTGTTGTGAGGAATTCCATGTCGAAGACCTGCAGCTCGATGTTCCATTCGGCGACGCGGCTAGTGGCGTTGGGGCTGCGCAGGACTTGCTCCAGTGGATAAGACGTGACCACCTTGATAGGGTGGCCCTGGAAGTAGTGGCGCGGCTTCCTGGAGGCGATGAGCAGCATGAAGAGAAGCTTCTGCTAAATGGGGTACCGCTCGCGCACATTCCGCAGCACCGTGCTAACGAAGTAGACGGGGTGCTCGACGAGGCAGCTAGTCGTAGGAGTGGCGGCTTGCTCTTCAGAAGGCTCGCCCGGGGCCTCCTGAGGGGGACCCTCGGTAGGCACAGGCTCGGCCTCGGCAAGCGCGGGCACGGCCTCGGCAGGCGCAAGTGCGGCAAGCCTCTTCTTGGCGTAGGTAGACTCCTCCCATTCCACCATTAGGGCCGCGCTGGGCCACCATGATGGGAGGGCTCGTCAGATACCTCTTGAGGTCCTCGAAGGCCGCGTCAGCATTGGGAATCCACTTGAAGGGGCCCGATCTCTTCATGAGCTTGAAAAACGGCAGGGCTCTTTCGCCAAGCTTGGAGATGAAATGCCCGAGCGCGGCCATGCATCCCGCCAAGCGCTGCATGTCCTTGAGGTTCCGGGGAGGCCGCATCAGCTCGATGGCCTTGATCTTCTTGGGGTTGCCTTCGATGCCGCTGTGGGAGACTAGGAAGCCGAGCAGCTTGCCCGAGGGGACTCCGAAGACGCACTTGGCAGGGTTGAGTTGGAGGTTGACCTTGCGCAGGTTGGCAAAGGTTTCTTCGAGGTCCGCGATGAGGGAGCGTGACTTGCAACTCTTCATGATGATGTCGTCAATGTAGGCCTCAGCATTCCTTCCCATCTGGGGCCCTAGGGTGATGTGCATCAGCCTCTGGAAGGTGGCTCCTGCTCTCTTCAGGCCGAAAGGCATGCAGATGTAACAGTACACTCCACAGGGGGTGATGAAGGCCGTCCTTTCTTCGTCTTCTTTCACCATCTTGATCTCATGGTAGCCTGAGAAGGCGTCCAGAAAGCATACCAACTCGCACCCGGTGGTGGAGTCCACGATCTGGTGATCCGTGGCAGAGGGAAGGGGACCTTGCGGCAGGCCTTGTTTAGGCTGGTGATGTTAATGCACATCCGCCTCTCGCCAGTGTGCTTGGGGACCACGACAGGGTTGGCGACCCATTCGGGGTGGCGTACCTTGCGGATGACTCCTGCCTCTTGAAGCTTTTCAACTTCTCGGATGATGAACTCTTGTTTCTCGGGCGCCTGGCACCGTGCCTTTTGCTTTATGGGGCGTGCGTTGGGGCACACCGCTAAGTGGTGCTCGATCACCACCCTCGGCACACCGGACAAATCTGATGCTGTCCATGCGAATACATCAGCATTTGCCTGGAAGAAGGCGACAAGCGCACCTTCCTATTTGGGAGAGAGGCCATTGCCGATGGTGAAGGCGGGCCCAGAGCCACTGCCGTCCACCGACACCTTCTTCGTCTCGGCACATACCTGAGAGAACATCTGCTTCATCTTCGCGGGTGCGGGATGGGCAGGCTCGACGTCGTCCTTGTCGGCAGGGTGAGAAGTGGCGGCAGCCTTGTAGGCGCGCTCGAGGGAGCGCACCGCGTCCTTCTCGTCGCAGCGGACGGTGATGGTGTCGCTGCAGCCCGGCATCTTGATGGTGTTGTAGGCGTGGTGGATCACCGCCATGAACTTGGCGAGCGCGGGGTAGCCCAAGATGGCATTTGTAGGGCAAGCCGATGAGTGCCACGTCGAAGTCGACAAGCTCGGTGCGGTAATTCTTGTGGGTGCCGAAGGTGACGGGAAGGCGCACTTGCCCCAGAGGCAAGGTGGAGCCGTCGGTCACGCCTGAGAAGGGCCTTGTCGGCATCAAGCGCTCGTAGGGCACCTGGAGCTTCTCGAAGGTCTCTTTGGAGATCACGTTGAGGCCCGCGCCACCGTCGATGAGCATCTTGGTGACAGCGACGTTGTTGATAGTGGGCGTGCACAACATGGGGATGGTGCTCACAGCCCTCGTGCACTTGGGGTGGTCGTTGGAGTCGAAGGGCATCGGGTACTGCGACCACTTGAGGGGCCGGGAGGCCTCAGCCCCCGGGAGGGCCGCGTTCACCTCGCGGGAGAACTGCTTGAAGTGGCGGTTGGATGAGGGAGCCTAGGCCCCGCCAAGGATGCATGCCACCTCATGAAGCTGCTGGTAGCCCCCAGCGTTCTCGTCAGGGAGATTGCCGTTGTTCCCGCCAAGGTGCGGCGGGGCAGTGTTGGCCTGAGGGTTGGCCTGCCACGGCTGGTTCTGCCAACCCTGCCGGTAGTTGTTGTTGCCGCTGTTGTTGTTGCGATCTCCCTAGCAGTTGCCGCTGTGGCCGCCTCCGCGGCCCGTGCCGCGCTCGTTGCATCCGCCGCGCCCATCCTGGCTGCTATCGTGAAGCAGCTTGAGCTCGTGGCAGTCCTCAGTGTTGTGGGAGTGCATGTTGTGGTAGGCACAAAAGGGGCGTCCGTCCTTCTTGGCCTCATCGCGGTCGCGTCCGCGCTTCTACTCAGGCTCCGCCGCAAGCACGGCAGGGCCCTTGCGCTTGGTGTCCTTACCCTTGGTCATGGCGGCGTCTGGTGCCGCATCAGGGTCGGTGTGGGCGAAGAGGCGGCCCTCTTCAGCCTTGGCGCACTTGTCGGCGAGGTCGAACAGCGCAACCATGTTGTCGAGCTCGTTGTGGATGGAGAGCTTCTCGAGCATCCTGATGCCCGTGACGCCAGACGAGAACGCGGAGATGATCGCGACATCGGAGGTGCGCGGGATCTTGTTGCACACTTGGTTGAAGCGCTGGATGTACTTGCGGAGGGTCTCGCCAGGGCGCTGGCGCACGGCGCGCAGGTCATTGAGCATGAGAGGGCGCTCGTACGTGCCCTTGAAGTTGGCGACAAACTGCGGCACAGTTCGGACCATGAGGAGACGAAAACATCGGGAAGGTTCATCAGCCTAGAGCGTGCTGCGTCCTTGAGGGCCATGGGGAACCAGTTTGCCATGACCTTGTCAACGCCGCCCGCAGCCTCGATGCCCAAGGTGTAGAGCTGCAGGAACTTCATGGGGTTGGGGTGCCGTCAAAGCGAGGAGGCAGCTCTGGCTTGAACTTCACAGGTCACACCATGCGGCGTAGCTCGTGAGTGAAGGCGCGGCAGCCCCCGCTGTGCGAGGTGACGCCACTGGCGAGAGCGGCCCGGCTCTGGCGTTTGTCCGCCGTGACATCTTGGATAGTGCGGTCCTGGCATTGGCGCTGCTACTCGAGGATCACGCGCATGTTTGGCGCTGCGCGTTGGACGATCTGGCAACTCGCGTCGTCGTGGTGCAGCGAGGATGCATCATGGGACAGCTCCCGCGCAAGCGCACCGCGGCGACACCCCGCGTCATCGTTGGTCAGAGGAGGCAAAGGAGGTGCGCCGCGTCCTGCCTCCGCACCGCACGGCGAAGGAGGCGGCAGAGAGCGGGAAGGCGCCGGGGCGTCTCCGGCGGCGTTGGCGAACTTGGTGATGCATGCAAGCCAGGCGTCGTACCCGGCCTCGGTGGGGCGGTAGCGTAGCAGCTCACGCGCCATGAGCATCGCGGCCTGCGGAGCCGGTGGGCCAGGGCGTGCGAGCGAGGACGCCGTGGCGGTGCGGGCAGGCCGCTGCGCTTGCATGGACGGGTGGACGGAGGAAGCCTGCTCTTCCCCTGCCACGGGCTCGGTGGCGCCGCCGTCACGCCTACGGCGGTTGTCGTGTGCGATGGGCTCCGTGCGGAGCACCCTGCTGGCCCTGCACAGGGCGCGCTCGCATCACGCGTCGGCCATGTTGAGGTTGAGGCTGAAGGTGCGAAGACGATCCCCCTACCTGGCGCGCCAAATGTCGGAGAGTGACCTCCTAAGCCTGGTTCAAACACTAGGGGCCTGCTCGCAACCTATCGACCAGACGGTGACCTTGGCGAAGCTACGACGAGCAGATCATGACGGGAGCGCACACACAAGCCAGAGCTGCCCAGGTTTGGGCCACCGTGTGGTGTAAAAGCCTACTCCTGCTTGGTGGGATTGCTATGGGAACAGTGCTCTGGTGTTACAAGGTTGAGGGAGGTGGAGAACTGGCCGACCTCCTCTAAGGTAGCAGCTCTGCCCCTTATATAGCTGCCCTGGTCCTCTTCCCCGAAAATATTGGCGGGAAGGGTTGCCACACAATCGTAGTTCAAAGGGGGACATGCGCTCAGTCCTATCCTAAAAAAAGTAGCATTCACCTGCCCTGGCGCGCCGGGTCATCATGGTCTTCTTGCACCAAAGTGGCAATCTTTTGGACTTGCTTTAGGGGAGGCAGCTGCGGCTGCTGTTTTATCACCAAAGAGGAAACCCTCCCTGACCGCGCCTAGTGGCATGGTACCTGTTGTCGTTGTTGCCTTGCACAAGCACGTCGCCCATGTGGTGGGCATACAGCCACGCAACAAGCGTCGCGCGGCTCCCCTGCGCGGAGGGCCTCGCGGGAGGCCGCCTCGTGAGGGTGGGTCATCGTGGTCTTCCTGCACCAAAGTGGCAATCTTTTGGACTTGCTTTGGGGGAGGCAGCTGCGGCTGCTCTTTTATCACCAAAGAGGAAACCCTCCCTGACCGCGCCTGGTGGCATGGTACCTGCTGTCGTTGTCACCTTGCGCAGGCATGTCACCCACGTGGTGGGCACGCAGCCATGCAACAAGCGTCGCGGCTCCCCCGCGCGGAGGGCCTCGCGGGAAGCCGCCTCGCGAGGGGGGGTCCTCGTGAGGCTGCTTGCCACAGAAGGTGGTCTTCGGTAGCGCCTCCCATTGTGGAGAGGGCCCTCGCGAGGCCTGGCCCTCATGAGGCGTTATGCTTCGCGGCCCCCATGGCTGGGCCGCCCCTTGAACTCTTCACCAGGTGTTGCTTCCTGGGCCCCATGCAGATGGCCCATGGTACCCTGGTTTCCACTGGGCCGACACGAACTACGCACACCTGGAGATCAGATCACAAGAAGAAAACATTGAAGAACACATCTTGATGATTGATTGACTGCAAATATGTCTTACAATGGTTGCCTTGTGTGATGCACAATTACAAGTATGAACTAGAGGAAGATGGACTATGGTGGTGATGGCAGCTATGCAGATGGAAATGGCGGCAGCTAGGGTTTGTGAAGGGGGATGACGATGGTTTTCTTCTGGCTTCGCTCCATGCTTCTCTGTTGATATTTTGATGGGTCCCCTTTATAAAAGTTGTTCAGGTGGACGAGAAGCCTCGGAATCCATGCTATACGACTGCCCATACGAGCGCGTGCGGTTGTATGGAACGCCCTCTTTCATGCTGACTTCACTGGCGCGCCTCCTGTTGATTCCTTCTTTCTTCATTTCCATTCCTTTCCATATTCCCACGTGATTTCTCACCTTTTTAGCCCATTTCCTGTGGAAACACATCAAAGAGAGGATTTGTGGAATCCTTTGCATTCATTAGTCATTAGTAGCAATATCGGAGTGAATATCTCGATTTAAACAAAGGGTGAATGAGTGTAAAAATATCACTCATCAACTCCCCCAAGCAACATAGAGAGAAATTCAAGCAACATAGAGAGAAATCCAAATCATAAGGAACTTGGTTCGTTTAAACCAAAAAAATTAGAAGGTTTTGGTTCACTTACGATCAGTATGCCTAGATAGCCCTCCGCTTCTTGACCTGAAAACTTAGTATAGCTATAGCGGTGGCATGGTTATTGTGCAAGTGTTAGTGAAGCAAAGATAATCAATACAAAGTTTTTGATCTACTAGATAAAAAAACTTTGCAACACTCAATTTCATTTATTCTAGACAACACTTGCTTGCCGAGAATGCACGGAAGATTTTTTCTTTGATGGAGCCATAAAAACTTTAATTATTGAGAGGAAGGCATGTAGAAAAACATGATGCTTTAGCACTCAATAACATACCCACAATTATCTCATCCTCAAGGCTCTCAAGCACTTTATTTCAATCATTGTTTGCTGAAACTTTGGTTGTCACGTGAAGGGATTATGCCAAATAAGTGATCATGCATAGAGTTTCGTTGTGGCTCAATTTTTGGGAACTATGGACCTCTGATGTATGTCTCTTTGGAGATCTTTTGATCAATCCTCCTTTATTTACCACATACACACTCATTCAAGAGAAAGCCGAATAATATTCATTTGCAGTGTTGCCACTACGTACAGTAACAAACTCATAGCCGAAATCTGAGTTGTTGCTTTGGTGGATCATTCATTGGCTAGCGGAGTCCTCAGCATAACATCAAGAAAGGTGACGAAGCCACATTTACACACGTACACGTGCATATCGCTTGTAGCAGGGCCATGAGACTAGCGAGAAGCTGAAGCACCATGTAAGAGATATAACATAGATTTTTGGCATAATCTCATTCACCCTTCGACTAAGTTCCTCTAGACAATTTAATCCACAAGTGCTATCAAGTCTATTAAAATTAACAACATGGGGTTGAATATTTCAGACATCATCTTCTCTACAATTTTTCTCAACACCCAAGTCTTCGAAGACTTTCTCTTGTGCATTAAGATCATTTCATTTAAAAACAATCCCATGGCAAGTCTTGGTTATCTAGACTAAACAAAACAAAGGCTACAAATTATTTTAGCAACTAGAACAAAACCTTTGTTTTAATTATCAAGATTTACTCCCACTGCACATATCACACATACTACTATTACATCTACTCTAAGTATTTCAAGTGCAAAAGACGGGAGCCGTAGGACATACCTTCACGGTTGTGAATTTACACACTTCTCTTCTTTATTCTTGCATCCCTCGTTGTCCGATTTAGATCAACTCCTCTGGAAAAAATGCAAACAAACTCCAAGGGGTAAAAAGAACAAGAGCAAAGCAAAGCTTATTCTATTTTTTTGGTTTTCGGGTTTTTGAAAACTAACTTGCAAACAAAAAATTGCAAAGGCAAAGCAAAACGAAAGCAAATAAAAAGCAAAGTGTTGGAACAAACTAACACGAGTGTTTTGAAGCTCGACGAGCTTAAGTACAACCTCATTACAATTTTATTCAAATAATACCGCCACATCTTGATGTAGAATTGGTGATGACCTCCCCCAAGCTTATGTTTTTGCAAGCCCAAACCGGCGGGATCATTGTGGCGGCTGGTCAGGAGCCCATCCTTGGCTCCAGTTGGTGAAGCTCGAACCCATGTAGGTGGACGTGTCTCGAAGGGACGTGGAGAGGCTGCTCATATCATTGATGGAGCCCCGGAGAATGAAATGGTCCGCATAGGTGGTGTAGGTTTCTTGTTGTGGCTGCTCCTCCTCTTCATCGGGTGCGAGTTCTTCATCTACTTGTTCAGGTTTCGGGCCTTCTTGGTCAGAAGCTGCATCTCCTTCCTATGGAACATAATGCAATTGTCCATGTTCTATGGAGAAACGGTTAGGCATAGGAGTGGGCAACAAGTATGCCACTCCAGGAATTTTGATGCAATGACGGCCACAACTATCCACTACCATTCCAGCACTAGTAAGAACACAAATATTAACAAGGTTGTTACCGACAATGGGGAGATGGTGATTGTAGTTGAGACCAAGGGAGTTGTCCAACATAGTGATCACTCCTCCACACACGATATCTCCTTCTGCATGATTTGCTTGATGCGTGAGGTGTAGCAAAAGTATTGCCCCTAGGTTGGGCGAATAACCGACATCAAGGTTTGCTGCTTTCCCGAGAACTAGCATGTTCTCATCATTCACCTTAGAAACTTCTCCTCATGCCTGCAATGAGTTAGTGATAACATAATAGAAATAACGTATAGTAGGACTTTCAATGCAACTGGCTCTTTGCCTTGAGCCATGGACAGTCATCTGGTTGAAGGATTGCCTCGGGTGCGGGTCAGTAAAATCATAAACATAATGGAGTCATCATGGTTGTTGGGGATGCCAAATTGAGCACACCACTAATCAAGTGTGATGTTGAAATCCTGGTCCAAGAGACGGAAAGTGATCCGCTCTTCCTCATATGCATTTGGCATGAGCCCAACATTATGCGAGAGAATGCTAAGAAACTCAAGCGTCATGCGTTCATATGTCTCACATCTCTGATAAACAAAATGATGCAACCCGACATTATCACAAAGAAAATTTAAATCATTAGTAATACCTAGCTTAGCGAGTGTTGACTCGCAAGACCACTCGGTTGCTTTGATCTTCCTTGTACTAAGCGTCCAAAATTTCTTTCTTGCTTCCCAGTCAGTGAAGACGATCCCCTGAGTGAAAACTTGTTGTGGTGGTGCGGTGGATGAACTCGAAGCACCGCGTACGCGAGTGGACCTCCTCATAGACATGTACGGTAGTCACAACATCATACTTCTCTAAAAACATCAACGAATCCAAGCCAAACTCAAATTTGGATCAAAAATACGCATTTCCTAGTCATGGCAATGCTAGGCATGTAGAACGTGGATTCGTGAAAAATAAATTGGGGATCGAAGGAGAAACATATCATAGATAGATCACACAGAAGGATTTGAACTGAAATCGGGCGAAGTTTTGCTAGGGTTTGCAGAGGTTTGGAGGAAGATGAAGAAGAAAGGAGAGAGATGGGTGTGATTTACCTCTTTCCTCGGGCTCTTTGTGGCCGCCAGGGGTCCATACGACCGCCCATACGGGCGCAAGCGCTCATATGAAAGGTTGTCGTTCACCCTGATAGCTTACATGCGTCTGTGCATACCTCAAACGACCGCTGAAACGGGTGGCAGCGCCCAAATGGAACGCCGTCGAATGTTCTGGCATTTTTCTTCTTCTGGTCGAGGATGTCATACGACCACTTGAACAGGTCCGAGCGCCCGTATGGGACACCGTCGAACGCGCTGGATCGCCCCTACGACCGCAAGTGATCGTATGGAACACCGTCGTTCATCCTATCGCCTCTGGTTGTTTTCTTCTGGAACCGCCAAGAGGTTACGCGACCGCCCAAATGACTGCCCTGGTCGTCTCAAAGACCGTCTTTTCATCTGTTTCTTCCGAAACTTTTCTTTTTTCCTCTTTCTCCCGTGGGGTTAGTTCACAATACATAGGCATATTTCCAGGCATCCAAACGTAATACAACATATAATTTAATTTGCACATAGACTACTACAGGATGCTGCTAACGCGACACATGAATCAGAGACCCTTTGGCCAAACTGTGTGCGATGCATGAATCACAAACCGTATCGTAATAAAACCGTCACCAATGAGACGAACTGTGTGCGATGGTGGAGACATCAAGCATGATCCAAATTAGAGATGTGTGTGTGATACGTGGCATACAGTTGATCCATACGAACTATTTGTGATGAGCCAGAACAACAAAAACGGTCAGCCAGATCGAGGTGTATGCGATATACGGCATACAGTTCACTCAGATGAACTGTTTGCGATTACCCAACACAACAGAAATGGTTTGCCAGATCAAGGTGTGTGCGATATACGGCATACAGTTAACTCGGATGAACTGTTTGCGATGAGCCAAAACAACAGAAACGGTTCAACTTAACAAGATGTGTGTGATTGTGGCAAACAGGTCAGTAATTAGAAATGTGTGGGAAGACTGATAACAACACAGACGATTCCTGCTAATAAGTCGTGTGTGTTGTGGGCAAACAATTGCTGGTATACAATTGTCAGTGATTGATGAAATCATGACCGACGGGTTCCCTAGTTTAGCCCATGGGTGATGTGATTTGCTCTGTCCGCACAACATCTATGCTCTGTCTATAGAACAACAACATATATACTTATAAGAACATGATTGCATAACCAAATTAAACATCCAATTACATAAGTGACTACACACACCAAAGTAAACAATTACATGCATACTAAACTAGGAGAAACAATCATCTAATCATCTACTTCTTGTTATGACGACACTTGCCATTGCTCTGCTTCCGGCTAGATCCCATGCCGTTTTTGGGAAGAAGGAGGCACTTCCTCATGTCAATGATCCGCCTGTACATCTCGTAGCTCATGTACGCTTCCTTGGCCGCGTACACGACGTGAGCTTCGTCGAGTTTCTCCATCCAGGCCGAGTGCCAGGCATGTTTGTCCTTGTTGCAGGAATCCTTCATGTCTCTATAGTAGGGGTTGATGATGGCCTCGACGAGGTGAATCAGTGAGTCCTTGTCATGCTTCTTGCTGCCCCAGATCTTGTATTGGCCTTGGATGTCGACAAGATTCTTGCAGGCGATGCCCGAATTCTTGAGCACCTTTACATCGTTGGTGATGTCCACCATTGCAAACATGTAGTGGGGGCTGTTGATAAACCTGGCGAAACGCTCGCCAGGCCTTGTGGCCAGGCAGTAGTGGTAGATGAGGACATGATTGTGCACGCACATCTGGGCGACGACGACCTTGTGACGAGACCCGGCACGAGCGCGGGTGTACTCGAGGTCGAAGCCAACCACCTTGTACTTCTCTACTGCAAGCAACAACTCCATAGTGTGGATGGAGTTCTCCACCCAGATCGGGTTGTTGGTGTACACCACCGAGAGTTCTATGAACCTTCTGTGGGTGTCCACTACGACATGCATGGTGTCGGTGTATAAAAATATGGGCATTCTTATACCCTGGCCTATGAACAGACAGTGGCAGCCTTCCCGATGGCTAGGGCTTGCCAGAGGATTGCTACCTTCAAGACCCAAGACTTGATCGACAAAGCCAAAGAGAAGACCTCAAGACACGCCATCGAGAAGTACTAAGTTAGTACTAAAGATGAAGGCAACACCCACCGGCAAGCTCCACACCGGCAAGATGAAGACCCGGCAAGCTCTGTGCCGGCAAGCTCCCACTACTTCGTCACCGCTCCACCACATTAGTTAGCTAGTCACTAGTCAATGAGGTGTCGAGCGGGCAGGCTGTTTGGTGAGACTTGTCGGGGCACGTGTCAGCACGCTGGAGACAAGATCAACTTTAATGACACCCGTCCTAATGGCGTGTCCAGATTATAGGAGGTAGCTGGGCGAGCGGTGCAGAAACCTTGCCGGGGCTCCTCCTCCACATGACACCTAACGGCGCATTTAATGCACTTGTCCTTGTCCGGCAGAGTTAGGTATGATAGCACTGTAGCTATCTAATCAACATGTATTTACCTTTTTGTCACTTTAGTGACCCCTTAACCTATAAAAGGAGGCCCGTGGCTACTGGTAGAAGGGTCGACACTTTGCTCATTTGCACATAGTAGCTGCACTGTCCGCACAGCTTGCCGGCAAGCTGCGCTCCTTGTAGCTTGAGCATAAACACATCCAATACAATCAAAGCAGGAGTAGGGTTATATGCCTCGCGGCGGCCAGAACCTGGGTAAACTTGTGTGTGCTGCTGGTTCTCACAGTCGAACTGCAAAGGGATCACATCGATCCGATAGATTGTCTTGGTATTACCTCGACATCACTACTGCAGGCGACTGCTAATGCGACACATGAATCAGAGACCCCACAACCAAACTGTGTGCGCTGCATGAATCGCAAACGGTGTCGTAATAAAACCATCTCATATAATACGAACTATTTGCAATGCTGGAGGCATAAAAAACAATTCAGATTAGAGATGCGTGTGCGATACGTGGCATACAGTTGATCCATTCAAACTGTTTGCAATAAGCCAAAACAACAAACACGGTTAGCCGGTTCGTGGTGTGTGCGATACACGACATACAGTTCGCTCGGATGAACTATTTGTGATTACCCAACACAACAGAAACGGTCAGACAAATCAAGGTGTTGCGATACACGGCATACAATTCACTCGGATGAACTGTTTGCGATTACCCAATAGAACATAAACAGTTCAACTTAACAAGGTGTGTGTGATACACGGCAAACAGGTCAGTAATCCAAAATGTGTGGGAAGATGGATAACAACACGGACGATTCCTGCGAATAAGCCGTCTGTGTTGTGGGTAAACGGTTGGTGGTAAATAATTGTCAACGATTGATGAATTCATCACCGACGGGTTCTGTAGTTTAGTCCGTGTGCGATGTTATTTGCTCTTTCTGCACAACATCTATGCTCTGTCTACAAAACAACAAACTTATATACTTACAAGGACATGATTGCATAACTAAATTTAACATCCAGTGACGTTATATCACAGATACCAGAAAAATTGCAAAGTTCAAATTCCAGCATTACAAGGCCCAAATTCAAAGATTACAAGGTTCAAATTGTTCTTACAAATCAGATTCATCTTCTTCAGAATCTGAGCCATGCAATATTTGTGCGAATGGATCAGTCACCGAGAAGTCATACATCGGTTTGATATTGTGACTTCCCAATAATCTGTCATATGTAGTTCCAAACTGAAATTCAGCTTCCGCAGAGACTTTTCCATTTAATTGTAGACGCCTGCGCTGATCAGCAAACCATTCACTTGTCACAGCCCTAGCTTAGTCATTGCTTGTCATTGCAAAATCATCCATGCATCATGTTAAATTTCATTTAATTTGAAATGGGGATGATCAAAACCCTAGCACTAAATAATTCAAATTGCATCAACTAAAATATTTTTCAATGAACCCAAAATGCCCTTCAGAAAAGTTCATCATTTTTGAATTGGTTGGAAACCTCTGCCAAAAAAAGTCTACATTTTCGTAGGTCATCCTGGATTTTTGAATTAATTCATATTGTATTTGAATTGCGGCATTTCATTTCTATAAATGATTTGAATGCTTCAATAATTCTGAAACTAGTTGAGGGCTTTGGGGAATAATTCACATAGTGCCCACAATTAATTTCAGGAATTTTAAAAATGATTTGGTATTTCTACTAAATCAAAACAGAGCAAAACAAAATAGAAAACAGAAAATAATAGAAAAGAGAGACAGAAGGACTCACCTGGGCCTTACCTGCCTGGCCCAGCACTGTAGCTGGCGGCCCAGCCCACCTCCACCTCGCCAGTCATCTTCAACCTCGTGCCAGAAGGCACGAGTGCGCGTGGACAACGCGCGCACGCCACCTCCTGCTTCCTGGAGGGCTCCACCGAGCGGGATGAGGATGCAGGCGACGTCTGGATCGAGCCAGCCCCTCCATTCTTCCCCCTTCACCCTCTCTTGCCCGTTCTTCGCCATGGCCGAAGCGCCCGCAGCCGCGCTGCCGTGAATCTCGTGGCCACAGCCACCCCCTCGCTCCTCTTTTGCGCCCATGAGCTCCGAGCCATCTTCCTCGTCCTCTCCACCGAGCCGAGCAACGCCGGAAGCCCTGCTCCGTCACCAACGCCGTCGTCTTCAACCTCTGCCTGATGAACGCCGTCGCCTGATTCGCGCCATCCAGAGGCTCCCCGGCCCCGCCGTCTACACCATCTTACTCGTCGTGTGCAACTCTACGTTTTCCCTCGCCTCTCTCTCGCGGTCACCCTCTAGCTAGCTTCCCTTCCACACCCGTGAGCTCACCGCCAGCGCCCATGTCGTCGCCGTCGTTATAGTGGCCAAACACCACGTCCGAGTACGTGGACGTGCTCCGAGCATCGCTACGAACCCGACCCACACCCCAGCTTGCTTCCTTGCATGCTGCAACGCCGCCTCCGCTCGAGCCCGAGCTCCGGCTGCCGCCGTGAGCTCGTTTTCGGCGAGCTCAGGCCACCCTAGCACCGGCCGCCACCACCAACCGACACGCCTCATCGCTCCACATCCGTAGAGCCTAGCCGCGCAAGCTCTCGTCGCCGGAACAGCGAACGCCGCTCCGTCTGTTTATGCCGGCGATTAGCCGCCAGTTAATCCGATCATTAGTCACTAATGACCCATTAATTAACCCCCTCGGGTCAATGACAGCCGGGCCCCACCTTTTAATTAACCACAGGGTTAACCCCTATTTAAATTAAACTAACTACAGAGGGCCCACGTGTCAGTTTGACCTTGGACTAATTAGCGTTGACCGGGCCCACCTGTCTGCGACACCAGCTAGCGCTGTGTCACTGACCAGTGGGACCCACTGGTTAGGTTTGACCCTGGTTAACTCGGTTGACCTGCTGACACTGTAGTGACACAGTGCTGACGTCATTAATGATTTTCTGGATTAAATATAATCCTGGAAATTCGAGAAATTGGTTAAAACTTTAAAAATTCATAGAAAATCAACCGTAACTCCAAATAAAATAATTTATATATGAAAAATTATCAGAAAAATATGAAGAATCTGTTTACGGCATTTTCATGCATGTTTGAACAACTTAAAGTTGCTGTACATGACAATTTGAATAAATGGCATTTGAAATGCCTTATGTGGAGCTTGAATTTGAATCTTGGGTTCAAACCAACTTCATTTAAATTGTTTCTAGTTGCACTAGCCCAAATCATAGCATATTGCCAAGTCATGATCATGCATCATATTGTTGCATTGCATTGATTGTGTTTCTTCCTGTTTGTCGGTGTTTGTCCCCTCTCGGTAGCAGACGGTTCCGATGTTTTGATCGTTGACACCGATGAAGAGCTATACTATCTTCAGAAGTGCCAGGCAAGCAAACACCCATTGAGCATTCCGATACAATCCCACTCTCTCGCTCTTGCTCTCTTTTACTGCATTAGGACAACAATGATTCAACTGTTACATGTTGCAGTAGTTGAACCCATTCCTCTGCATGACTTGTCTTTGCCAAAGTAAATAGTTGAAACCCACTAGCTTGAGTAGGAGATGTTTGAGCCATGATGTGCCTACTCATTCATTCTTGCTTGTTATGCTGCTATGCTTAGAGTTGTGTCAGGTCTGATTCATCTGGGATGGATTGGAATGGTGGTGAACATTGCCTACTATTGAGAGCTAAGTGTGTGAACACGATTTGGTAAAGGTAGCGATGAGAGGCCATGTGGGAGTACCTGGTGGGTTGTCTCATTGAGACCGTCCTCAGGAACTGAGTTCTGTGTTTGTGATCCAAGGTAGTTACTACCACACATTCGGTTCCGGTAACTCGACCACTCTCGACTTATTAATCGCCTTGATCTCTGTCCAGGAGTTGCAACTAGTTTCTGGTGTTTGTAGGATATGTGTTGGAGGCCATGCGTAGCGCTGACCCTAGGGGTGGGCTATGATGCGGTATAGACACTGTGGCACGGTGTACCGAGGCACCCATTTGGTGGTCTTGGGAACCCTGCACACATCGTTTGGGCCGTAGTGGAAACCTCGGCCGGACTTCCTTGCGGATGGAACTCAAATAGGCGATAAACCTGGACTAGAGTCTTGCGTCGTTAGTCAGGTCGTGGCCGACACCCTCGCTAGGCTTCCGCTTGAAGGTTGCCAAGATACATGACGTGTACATGGTGGTAAGTGGGGAAAGCATGTGTGAAGAAGTACAACCCTGTAGGGTTATCGAACTATTCGAATAGCCGCGTCCTCGGATATGGACAACTTGGAAGCTTATATTGTTCATAGACAAGTTGAAATGGATACTCTAAAATGCACAAGATAAGCGTGAGTGCTATGGATTGCCTTCTCGAAGGGAGACGGGATCGGATCCATAGTGGTGTATTGATATGGTGAATATGTGGACTCGTGTGTGCATTCTCACCTCAAGGAAAATACCGGTACTCGTAGTATAAGATAGCCACTGAATCAAAGCTGGCTTGCTGCAGTTAAACTCCACAACTCATGTTTGCCTAATTTATGTTTTGCAGAGGAGACTTCGGTCTCACTAGTAGTTCTACGTGGGCTTCGACGTTTAGCTTGGGAATCCCAGACAGAGGTCTGGTTCCTATGGAGGTTCTTGTAGACAGTCAGGCTTTCCAGCCTTCTTTCTTTTCAACTGTCTGTACTCAGACAGGTTTATGCCTCTGTTGCTTGTATGACTTTGTATGTTGGGTCATGAGACCCATGGTTGTAATATCATGCTATGTATGGCTCCTCGGAACCTCTTAAAGAAATACTTTGAGTCGTATAGTTATGTTGTGATGCCATGTTGTATCTACACATATCGAGCATATTGTGTGCATGTTATTGAAATGCTTTGGTATGTGTGGGATCTGACACCTAGTTGTTTATTCTTGGTAGCCTTCCTTAAGTGGAAATGCCTCCTAGTGCTTCCATCCGGAACACATGGATTGACTGGCATGTGTCCTTCTTTGCTCCTGTGTCTATTCCTACGGGGAAATGTCACGCGGTGTTCCTTTAAGTACTTGTAGCTTGCTATGACTTGGGTTCATACGTCGATGACCGACACGTGCATTGCTGGGTCATGTATGCCTGTCCCTGTAAGTTTGTGCCACATTGGTTTATGACTAGTCATGTCGGCCCGGGTTCTCTGTCATATGGATGCCAACATCACAATCATATAAGTGAGCCAAAAGGCGCAAACTGTCCTAGCCAAGGTAAGGCTGCAGCAATGGGAATACCGTGCGTGAGGCCGCAAAGTGATATGATGTGTCCTATGCTAGATCGGTGTGACTTAGGATCGGGGTCCTGACAGCTTTGGTATTAGAGCCTGACTCCCTGTAGGATTACCAAGCCAAACTGGTCGATGTTGAGTCTAGAACTGCTTTAGTTATATAAGGAAATTGATTGTGGAAGGGAACGTAAGGCTCTTTTTACTCCTTACCTTGCGTTCTTCTGATTTTGAGTCACCCTCTTCTTTTCTATGGGGATTAAGAAACTAGGCTTTCTCATCTATCTATCAGGATGACGAGTTACTATGCTACAGACTCATAGGGAAGGTGTTGTCCTCTCGGATCGGTGTTTCCATAAGAATTCAGTTGTGGTGTAGTCAGTTGTCTCACAGGTTACCTCATATTCATACCCCTACAGCCGTTATGTTGTCCGAGTTATCCAAGGTTTCTAAATAATCTGATGCATTTGGAAATAACTCTTCCTGTTTCCGATGTCTTTTTGGCCAGACTAGACGCACAAATTGTTGTGTTAAGGAATTCCATTACCTTAGCACATCTGTTGAAGTTGTTAGGAAACTATGTTATGTTAAGTGAACCACCCAGAGATTCAGCCTTCGTGTTGTATCCCTAGTGTGATGATTCTGGCCACCATTCTCGAAAGCATCTTGTGATGCCATTTAGTTAGTAGGTATTCTATTACTGGGTCCTTGGACCCATGATTCATTCTGCTTATCTCTGTGGATAGTAGTTGTAGCTCCTGTAGGTTGATCAATAAACTTGTCTTAGTCTTCGAGGTCCGTGGTATGTCATTCTTCCAATACCATGAACCAATATGGCAGAAGTTCAATTGAACCAAAAGATCACAACAAGAGTGCTCTTGATGAGTTCTCCATTCCACAATTGGTTCTCTGCCAATCCTTTCCTTCTGCATGGGTTATCTGGAAGAAATATGTTGAGCCTTGTTCGACATGCTAATCTATGCATCCAAAACTCAGAAAATCATATGTTCCTTTGAGTTGTCCCTCCGCAGTTGTATTCTGACCTCCGTCTATCAATTGATAGTCAGGAGTAGTTGTGCATTCGTGTTCATCGGTGCCTATTATTCCTATGGCCCGTCAAGCCATTCTAGTTCAGAATGACTAGGAGAAACAAACTCCACCACCTCATCCATTTCTTGGATTGGGTCAAGTAGTTGTATTCCACGGATTAAGAATGCCAATCCAGCTTCTGTTCTGTTCTACCCTGGAGTATTACCGTCTTTATGTCAGGAATGTCGTGAGAATTGCACAACCTCTTATGAATTCTTGATACAGTGATATTTCTCACCATCATCATTCTTTCCTCGGTCCCTGTGTTGTTGTACCCGGAATGCCGACAAGTGAACTGTGATGTGTGAAATCATACTCCTAGCAATCCCGTTGCTTGGTAGTTAATGGACAATAATTTCATTCTTAGCGTGTTGGTTATCAATCATCATTCTAGGATTGATCGTGCTACCTAGTCTATTTTTCCTGGTGCACTCTTCGATCGATGAGTTAGGATTGTGTCAATCCCTTGCTCTTTTGATCATATCGTCTTGCCTTGAAAAGCAAGATTGACTTCGAGCTTCATAACATATCGGTGGTTCGTGATATTCCGGATATCTTCTCGGAAGTATTACCAGGTTGTCCCCAGACCGTTATGTTGAGTTCGTGATCAAGTTGGTTTCCCCATAAATCACCCCTTCTCCAAGAATCTGTGTTGGATACCCGTGAGCTAGCTGGTTAACCTAAACAACAACTTGGAGAGTTGGAAGATAAAAGCTTGCTTGACTTAGTTCATTTTAAAGGGATATCTTGTATGTGTGTTGAAGAAAGATGGTATTTTCATCGATTGATCCTCGTGATCAGTTGATGGACCTATCGTCTTATCCAATCTTGATTTGAGTATGGGCTATCGTCAAATCAAAATCAGAACCAATGATTCTCCTAATGTTATCTTACTCGTGGTTGTTCCTCGAGCATACATCATTATATCTTTTGGTATGACCAATACTATCACCTTGTTCACCTAATTGTGGAATTCCATCTTCATGGAAATTTTGATGAATTGTTGTTGAGCCCATTGGCAACATCCTTATCTTCTCCATGATTTTGATGAACATTAAACTAGTGTTGGAAACTTGTGTAAGCATTTTCTTCGTGTTTCGTTCATGAAACATATGTTTGGATGAAAGAGGTGACTTCCTCTAATTCACGTGCATTTGATGCAAGTTACCGCCGTGAATTCAAGAAGAGTTTTGCTTTGTTTTCCTCTGGAATCATCCCAAGTCAGTCATGCATGTGCGAAGTATTCTATGGTTTGATAGATTGATCATCTCAATTCCATATGTAATCCCTAGCACACCAAGCCACTGATTTACTTGTTCAAAGAGAAGAAGTTCCTTCTTAAGAGCTAGACTTATGCAAGGACTTCGATATCCTCGATGATGGTTCCCAACCAGAACTCGACTGCATTTTGATATAAGATCTCTATGTGGTCATGCTTGTCATGGACAGTGTGCCCACATGTGTCTTGCAATCCAGATGATGTTGGAGTTTGCTGCCGTAGTTCATTTCCCGGGAATCTCGCAACGTCATCTCTTCGATTTGTGTTGCAAACTTTCTTTTTCAGACATGCTGAGTCTGAAGCATCTTGTCATCAACTAGATCTGAATCTCAGGCATACATGATGGTTGGGACATTTCAAAGACTTATGATCTTGGTTTCTCTGTAAACCCGGTAAGTCAATATAGTGGCCATTTTGCTGAGCCAAGATATCATCCACTCCCCATGAGGATTTCATATGACTTATGCCAGAAGTTGTTCCCTATGGATTCCCTGTGCTCCTGAAGTCTGACCTTTACTTGATGTTCTAGATAACAAACAATACCTATAATTGGGTTATGCTAGTACATCAAGGAGAACATTAGAAGCGGAGTGCTAAATGTCTCTCGGTCGATCATCCAGATTTTGGTTCCTTGGCATCGCTAAGGTGAAATCTGAGTATGTGTTGTCTTCCTTTGCATCTGCATCCTCCATCACTATTCATCATGGTAGTATGAAGTGTTGCCAGGATCTTGGCAAAGTTGCTGGTAAAACACTGACGAATATGGAAATGCTCAAGTTCTTGAGAGCATGCTCAGGCACTAGGTTTTATCGTCGGCATTAGTTGGAATGTGCCCTCAGTTCCTTTCGATTATTCCATAGCCATTCAAACAATGGAATCACTCTCTACTGTTGAACCTTCTCCCTAGTTACTAGAATCATTCCCAGCATTTGCATTTTGTTCCCAGCTTGCACCGCCATTGTGCCATTTTCCCATGGGCTGCTCTTCTCAGAAATTGCTGCTCAGGATCATCTTCAAAAGTGGTCTTACCATGGGTCCCATCCATTTCCGATGATAAGCAAAAATCATCCATTGCATTGTCTTCAACAAGGTAGTCCACATCATCCATTCTAGTTTGAGTATGTCATTCTTTTGCACTCCTTCAAACGATCGTTTGTGATTTGCCTTAAGCTGGTATAGAGAGTTTCAATGATCTATGTATCAAAAGTAATTCTTTTTGCCACTTAAGGGAATAATTCTATGAGTCACCTTCCCTAGGGTGCCCCGTCATGGAATCATGGCAATTAACTCCTCGCTACATTGAAACCGTGCACCATCTTACCTAAGCGTGGAATTGTTGCCTACCAAATTGAGCCTTCGTCATCTGCTCTCTTCCATCATTCCTGAAGTGTGTTTTGTGCCTTAGCTCGAGAGATGTTTCAACGTCTCATCCTATGAGTTGATCCCAAGTTGCTTGATCTTCGTGAAGATCAATTTTAGTAGAGTTTTCCTTTCCTTTCATCATCGTGTTTGTACGGAGATCTCGAAGGCAAGGACGTCAACATCAATATGATGCAATAAATCAACATCTTCGAGAAGTGCAATTTGAATCGTGAAGATTGTGCCAGTTCCGTGTTCCTTCTTCCTCTTACCCTACGCCTGATTCTTGTTTACTAGGGGTGAGTTGTCACAGCCCTAGCTTAGTCATTGCTTGTCATTGCATAATCATCCATGCATCATGTTAAATTTTATTTAATTTGAAATGGGGATGATCAAAACCCTAGCACAAAATGATTCAAATTGGATCAACTAAATATTTTTCAATGAACACAAAATGCCCTTCAGAATAGTTCATCATTTTTCAATTGGTCTACATTTTTCTAGGTCATCCTAGATTTTTGAATTAATTCATATTGTATTTGAATTGGGGCATTTCATTTCTATTAATGATTTGAATGCTTCAATAATTCTGAAACTAGTTGAGGGCTTTGGGGAATAATTCACATAGTGCCCACAATTAATTTCAGGAATTTTAAAAATGATTTGGTATTTCTACTAAATCAAAACAGAGCAAAAGAAAATAGAAAACAGAAAATAATAGAAAAGAGAGAGAGAAGGACTCACCTGGGCCTTACCTGCCTGGCCCAACACTGTAGCTGGCGGCCCAGCCCACCTCCACCTCGCCAGTCATCTTCAACCTCGTGCCAGAATGCATGAGGGCGCGTGGACGACGCGCGCACGCCACCTCATGCTTCCTGGAGGGCTCCACCGAGCAGGATGAGGACGCAGGCGACGTCTGGATCGAGCCGGCCCCTCCATTCTTCCCCCTTCGCCCTCTATCACCTGTTCTTCCCCATGGCCGAAGCGCCCGCAGCCGCGCCGCCATGAATCTCGCGGCCACATCCACCCCCTCGCCCCTCTTTTGCGCCCATGAGCTCCGAGCCGTCTTCCTCGTCCTCTCCACCGAGCCGAGCAACAACGGAAGCCCTGCTCCGTTGCCAACGCCGTCGTCTTCAACCTCTGCCCGAGGAACCCCGTTGCCCGATTCGCACCGTCCCGAGCCTCCCCGGCCCCGCCGTCTACACCATCTTACTCGTCGTGAGCCCCTCTTCGTTTTCCCTCGCCTCTCTCTCTCGCGGTCACCCTCTAGCTAGCTTCCCTTCTGCACCCGTGAGCTCACCTCCGGCACCCATGTCGTCACTGTCGCTACAGTGGGCAAACACCACGTCCGAGTACGTGGACGTGCTCCGAGCATCGCTACGAACCCGACCCGCACCCCAGCTTGCTTCCTTGCATGCTGCAACGCCGCCTCCGCTCGAGCCCGAGCTCCGGCCGCTGCCCTGAGCTCGTTTTCGCTGAGCTCAGGCCACCCCAGCACCGGCCGCCGCCACCAACCGACGCGCCTCGTCGCTCCGCATCCGCAGAGCCTAGGCGCGCAAGCTCTCGTTGCCGGAATCGCCGGAACAGCAAACGCCGCCGCGTCTGTTTACGCCGGCGATTAGCCGCCAGTTAATCCGGTCATTAGTGACTAATGACCCACTAATTATTCCCCTCGGGTCAATGACAGCCGGGCCCCACCTTTTAATTAACCACAGGGTTAACCCCTGTTTAAATTAAACTAACTACAGAGGCCCACGTGTCAGTTTGACCTTGGCCTAGTCAGCGTTGACCGGGCCCACCTGTCTGTGACACTAGCTAGCACTGTGTCACTGACCAGTGGGACCCACTGGTCAGGTTTGACCCTGCGCAACTCGGTTTACCTGTTGACGCAGTAGTGACACAGTGCTGACGTCATTAATGATTTTCTGGATTAAATATAATCCTGGAAATTCTAGAAAATCAACCGTAACTCCAAATGAAATAATTTATATATGAAAAATTATCAGAAAAATATGAAAAATCTGTTTATGGCATTTTCATGCATGTTTGAACAACTTAAAGAAGCTATACATGACAATTTGAATAAATGGCATTTGAAATGCCTTATGTGGAGCTTGAATTTGAATCTTGGGTTCAAACAAACTTCATTTAAATTGTTGCTAGTTGCACTAGCCCAAATCACAGCATATTGCCATGTCATGATCATGCATCATATTGTTGCATTGCATTGATTGTGTTTCT
The DNA here is from genome assembly GCA_039707655.1 of Elymus sibiricus. Lineage (NCBI taxonomy): Eukaryota > Viridiplantae > Streptophyta > Magnoliopsida > Poales > Poaceae > Elymus > Elymus sibiricus. The sequence goes on from CM077670.1 coordinate 181,561,254, forward strand.
TCCTTTTTGTCGGTGTTTGTCCCCTCTCGGTAGCAGACGGTTCCGACATTGTGATCGTTGACACCGATGAAGAGCTATATTATCTTCAGAAGTGCCAAGCAAGCAAACCCCCATTGAGCATTCCGATACAATCCCACTCTCTCGCTCTTGCTCTCTTTTACTGCATTAGGACAACAACGATTCAACTGTTACATGTTGTGGTAGTTGAACTCATTCCTCTGCATGACCTGTCTTTGCCATAGTAAATAGTTGAAACCCACTAGCATAAGTAGGAGATGTTTGAGCCATGATGTGCCTACTCATTCATGCTTGCTTGTTATGCCTGCTATGCTTAGAGTTGTGTCAGGTCTGATTCATCTGGGATGGATTGGAATGGTGGTGAACATGTCCTACTATTGAGAGCTAGGTGTGTGAACACGATTTGGTAAAGGTAGCGATGAGAGGCCGTGTAGGAGTACATGGTGGGTTGTCTCATTGAGACCGTCCTCAGGAACTAAGTTCTGTGTTTGTGATCCAAGACAGTTACTACCACACATTGGGTTCCGATAACTCGACCCCTCTTGACTTATTAATTGCCTTGATCTCTGTCTAGGAGTTGCAACTAGTTTCTGGTGTTTGTAGGATATGTGTTGGAGGCCTTGCGTAGTGCTGACCCTAGGGGTGGGCTATGATGCGGTATAGACACTATGGCACGGTGTACCGAGGCACCCGTTTGGTGGTCTTGGGAACCCTGCACACATCCTTTGGGGGCGTACTGGAAACCTCAGCCTGACTTCCTTGCGGATGGAACTCAAATATGCGATAAACCTGGACTAGAGTCTTGCATGGTTAGTCAGGTCGTGGCCGACACCCTCGCCGGGCTTCTGCTTGAAGGTTGCCGAGATACATAACGTGTACATGGCGGTAAGTGGGGAAAGCGTTTGTGAAGAAGTACACCCCTGTAGGGTTATCGAACTATTCGAATAGCCGCGTCCTCGGATATGGACAACTTGGAAGCTTATATTGTTCATAGACAAGTTGAAATGGATACTCTAAAATGCACAAGATAAGCGTGAGTGCTATGGATTGCCTTCTCTAAGGGAGATGGGATCGGATCCATAGTGGTGTATTGATATGGTGAATATGTGGACTCGTGTGTGCATTCTCACCTCAAGGAAAATACCGGTACTCGTAGTATAAGATAGCCACTGAATCAAAGCTGGCTTGCTGCAGTTAAACTCCACAACTCATGTTTGCCTAATTTATGTTTTGCAGAGGAGACTTCGGTCTCACTAGTAGTTCTACGTGGGCTTCGACGTTTAGCTTGGGAATCCCAGACAGAGGTCTGGTTCCTATGGAGGTTCTTGTAGACAGTCAGGCTTTCCAACCTTCTTTCTTTTCAACTGTCTGTACTCAGACAGGTTTATGCCTCTGTTGCTTGTATGACTTTGTATGTTGGGTAATGAGACCCATGGTTGTAATATCATGCTATGTATGGCTCCTCGGAACCTCTTAAAGAAATACTTTGAGTCGTAGAGTTATGTTGTGATGCCATGTTGCATCTACACATATCGAGCATATTGTGTGCACGTTATTGAAATGCTTTGGTATGTGTGGGATCCGACACCTAGTTGTTTATTCTTGGTAGCCTTCCTTATGCGGAAATGCCTCCTAGTGCTTCCATCCGGAACACATGGATTGACCGGCATGTGTCCTTCTTTGCTCCTGTGTCTGTCCCTATGGGGAAATGTCACGCGGTGTTCCTTTAAGTCCTTGTAGCTTGCTACGACTTGGGTTCATACATTGATGACCGACACGTGCATTGCTGGGTCATGTATGCCTGTTCCTGTAAGTTTGTGCCACCTTGGTTTACAACTAGTCATGTCGGCCCGGGTTCTCTGTCATATGGATGCTAGCATCACAATCATATACGTGAGCCAAAAGGCGCAAACGGTCCCGGCCAAGGTAAGGCTGCAGCTGTGGGAATACCGTGTGTGAGGCCGCAAAGTGATATGATGTGTCCTATGCTAGATCGGTGTGACTTAGGATCGGGGTCCTGACATCACTTCTGCACACTAAATATAGTGCAAACCTCATTACCTTGAGCACACTTGCTCTCTGAGCAAAGAACCTGACAAATTTAATCTCTGGTGGGGTGCCTCGGTAGTGGTTCAAAGTAATTTCTTTGAGATGAAGATCAAGGCATTCAATGGGATTGTTATATTGCGCCACATTTTTCACTTTCGGGCCTGCTTCTATCTGCAAACGAAGATAACATATTAGTGCCTAGCTGCAGTTTTGAAAACTTCGGGCCTCTTTGATTTGCAGGATATCTAAAATACATGAATAGAGTGACCTGACATCTCCAATTGTTCATGATTAACATCTCAAAAAATATATGTATTGAAATCCTGTCAACACTGTCAATCTTGGTGCATCGTTGACCCTGATTCTTGTTGGACCTTCTTTATCAAATAGAATCAATCTCTCAAGGAAAGGCGCATTCTGAATGACCATTTCGTGAAACACCTAAAATGATAGCCTGTTGCGGCACCAGCAATGCACATAAATTGTACATGCATTCGTCGAGGCGATGCAGAGGCTACCGAACCCATCCATCACCTGAAGACAAAGGTACTCGAGCGTTGTACAGTCGCTAAGCAGGCGCTGCAAATCCTCCCTCGAGATGCAGATGCCCATGAGCTCGAGGTGCTTCAGCTTAGGGAGATGAAGAGCAAGCGCGGCATCAATCTGGGGGAAAAGGCACTGCCTGAAAGTTGAGCTCCTCAAGCCGATCTAGGGCGGGGGATAGGAACCACTCGTGAAACTTGCTTTCGGCCCTGCAGTTGGAAAGGAACTTGCCGATGACAAGGCGTCTGACCGGCCCAGGGTGCATGGCGAGGATGTGGGACAATGCGTCCAAGCATTTGTGCTCCGCTCTGCAGAGCTCGTCGTCCTTGTTGAGGTCCAGGGGGGTGGAGAGCCAGAGGGGGCGCCACCGCCGGGAGAGGACAGTGGTCCGCACGCCAGATTTGATGGGGAGGAGGGATATGATGGTTACCAACATCTCGTCGGGGAGGCTGCTAATGAAGTCCACGCTCGCAGGAGGCTCTTGCGGTTCTAGCTCAACCCGCCCCCGCTTGTTGGCTGGCTCGTCGTCCATCGCAGCAGGCGGCGATCCTCGGCGGCGGTGCTTATAGATAAGAACGGAGGAGTAGGAGGAGCACTGGATACTGTTCTACGTACCTTCCCGAGGCGGCCGAAACCAAGGCCATCAATAAATTTTGCTCGCTGGTAGGTCAAAGGGCTCGCTTCTCGGTGAGCCTACGCGGCGAACAGCTTGCACGTGTCCCGTCTAATCAAACAGCTGCCCGCGGTAGTAAATGGTAAGTGGAATGCCCATGGTTGGAACAATACAACCGTTTGCGATAATAACATGGTAGGTATTTGTTCCGAAATGCCTAGAAAACTCAAATCATGTAAAAGGAAGGCAAAACGAACGCTGAATAATTTCATATTTTAGCACGGCACTCCTATAGTTGCATGTTGCCTCTGTGAAATAAATCATCACGGGAAAAGGCAGTGTATGCTGTTTCGCACACAGGGGTGACACGTTCCCTCTCGGAACCATGAGGCTTCTCGAGAGAAGCTACGGTTTGTAAGAAGCTTATACCAAAAGTTGTCCCAAATTGGCCAATTTTTTTACCACAACATGTTGGTGCCATGTCATGACACCATGCCAAGTTTCATGATTTTCAGGCGAGTTTTGGATTTACAAGAATTTTAAAACCAAGTTTCTCAATGTTTCCGGACAAGCCACGATGCCCAGATATTTGAAATTCATTCCCATTTCTTGCATGGGACCTAAACATTCACCCAAGGACACATATATGATTTTTCAACCCATTTTGGTGCACTGGAGCATGTGCCTGTAGTTCAAATTTGAATTATGCACATTAAATGCCTAGAAACTCAATTAATGTATAAAAAAGGTTAAACGAACCCTGAATAATTCCAAATTGTAACATGAAACTCCTATAGTTGTATGTTGCCTCTATAAAATAAATCAACACGGGAAGAGGCAGCGTATGCTGTTTCACACACAGGGGTGACATGTTCCCTCTCGGAACCATGAGGCTTCTCGAGAGAAGCTATTGTTTGTAAGAAGCTTATACCAAAAGTTGTCCCAAATCGGCCAATTTTTTTACCGCAACATGTTGGTGCCATGTCATGACACCATGCCAAGTTTCATGATTTTCAGGTGAGTTTTGGATTTACAGGAATTTTAAAACCAAGTTTCTTAATGTTTTCGGACGAGCCACGATGCCCAGATGTCTGAAATTCATCCCCATTTCTTGCATGGGACCTAAACATTCACCCAAGGACACATATATGATTTTTCAACCTATTTTGGTGCACTGGAGCATGTGCCTGTAGTTCAAATTTGAATTATGCACATTAAATGCCTAGAAACTCAATTAATGTATAAAAAAGGCCAAACGAACCCTGAATAATTCCAAGTTGTAAAACGAAACTACTATAGTTGCATGTTCACTGTAGATAAATGGTATAGCAACTCAAACATCATCCTTTCCCGCCGTAACCCCATTTTGTTTTTCAAATCAGAATGAAAAAATCAAGTATACCACAAACAGTTTATTAGCAAGAATTGTGTGCGATGGAGTATAAAATATCTAGGGGCACCCTCATGTATGGCTTACGCCGGAAGTTTCGTTGGCTACCGTCCATCGCCAGCGCAGCAACCACACTTGGGTGCCAGTTTTTCGCTGCAACGAGCGAAAATTTGGCAACCGCGGAAATATCTAGATCCCCACCTCCCCCCTCCCCGCCCAAAAGCCACATTTCCACTATTTCCTCCTTCCTTTCCAAGGTCCAACCTTCACTGCTTGCTTGTAGCGCCGCCTGCTCACCGGCGACGCTCCTTCCTGCTGCGCGGCCTCGTCGATATAGTCAGGTAATCCACATCCCACCCCCAACCTCCTCCTCCTTCTCCATCCCACATGCCCCGACCGCCGGTGCGACACCTTCCACCCAAATCACTACCCCATCGTCCAAAAAAGCGCCGCCCATAGCCATTTTGCACGCAGTATAGCCAGGAGCTCAAGGAGCATTTGGCAGCGCAGAAGCAAATCATGGCCGCACGCGCGGATGAGGTCGCGATGGCTGCCATGCGTGCTGACCGTCAGATCTTGGAGGAGCACCATGCCGTCGAGGCCACCGTCGATGCCTCGCGTGCGGACGCCGCCACGCGGTTGGCTGCTTTAAATGACAGTTAGTGGTGTTTTCTCGAAGCCACCGCCCGTGTCTTCTAGTGAATTGTCCTCTGTAATGTTAAGATGCAATCTGATCTACTTAAATGTGATGTTCAGTTAACAGTTTTGTTCAACAATTGCTTTATTTCCCAGTAGTTCTTAAGCATGCTTGGTTTGGTTAACTGTCTGACTTCTAGTATACGTTCTACTCTGCAATACGGTGCTCAGTTAACTGTTTGGTTCATTTGTTGTGCTGACCAGTTAATTGTTTGGTTCAATTCTGCAATGTGATGTTCATTTTTTGTGGGTACAATTTTGTATTGTTATGCATGTGAGAAATACATCCAATTTGGCTGTACAAAATACGTAGTACATGAGAAACATATACATTTGCCATATTTCCTAGTTCTTAACCATGCTTGGTTTGGTTAACTAGCTTTTCCATGTGGCACGAATTAATCTGCTGGATCTGCAATTTGTTTATTTTTCATTAACATATTCTACTGATAGTATGCCAACTCTCACTTAACCTGATCAATAACTGCCTTATATGTGTTGCAGGGAAACAATGGGAGGCACTGAGGTTTACCATCGAGGTCGCACTTGCATGGTCCTTTGTCTAATAGCACATTATTGTGCAATTGCAGGAACCATTCTAATATTTAGGTTTTTAACAATTTGGTCTTGCACATGTAGGTCCTGCTGTCAGAGGTTTAGACCCACTGTTCGACCCATTTTGCATATGGGGAAATGAGATGTCCATGAATATCAGTCAAGTCAAGAAACTCAGAAAAATTGTTAGGATAAAGAAACTAGCGACGAATAATAGCAAGATCCTTGTTTGCACAGTGAAGAAGACATCAGCCAACTATAGGATGGTACTAACTCTTTTACCTTGTTTTTTTTTTCCTTTGCGCCATTTCAAAATTTAGAACAAATATTTATGCATATCTTTGTTTCTAGTCCTTTGCAAAGCACTTCACCGATGATTACCTCTCAGACCACCTACATGGTCAAGAGGCGAGGAAGGTATTCATTCAACACCCACGGTACAATATTGAAGTCTTCCTAAAGAGGACGAAGGTTGGGCGGGTAATTATCCACAACCACTAGCCTAACGTTGCGAGGACATTCAACATCACTGATGGCTCAATATTCGCCTTCTGCTTCAGTAGTTTTCCCGATGAGATTCATCTGTCTATTTACCATGTATGATGCTACTTTCGAAAGGTTTTAGATGTTGCATGTCAAACTTGGCGTTGTTTTGTAATGCCGTAGGTAGCTACATGCCTATATGTTGTAACTGAGTGCCGAAGCTATCTGATGTATTTCAATTATGAAATCCTGGTTGCCGTAATATGGATATGAAATATATGGTGTGTTTGATATGAAATGTCAATTTGATTACTAAATGTATTATCAATAATTGGCCAATTAGCCTGCTTATTTGGTTTTTCTATTGCAGACGATTTCTCAGACAACACCGTGGGCGATGAACTCAAACAACCCACATAGTTTCTATAAAGTAGGTGTGTTGGATCAATGAACAATCACACATGACTTCCGCCTGACAAATGATTGCGTTAGGCCACCTTACACCAACGTTTCCACATAAAAATTGTGTGTGATGTACATATGAATGGAAACGTTTGTCTGGGATTCACCGTGTGGGATGTACATACGAATGGAAATGATGGCTCGCCCGATCGCACACGAGCTCTTTTTGCCCCGCGTGTGTGACCAGAGCCTCCATCGCCGATGGTTTCTGGGTCGTGTGGGTTGGACCCCCCTATTGCATACACAGGCAAGGTGATGGTTTAAAACTCTGTCGCTGAAAGGGGGTAAAAACTGTTTGTATAGGACGTCTCTGCACCAGTGCATCTTTGGCGCGCCAGGCAGGGGATCACGTGTGCGAACCTAAATCAGCAGTCTATGAGCTAGTTTCTTCATCATCATCTTCAATGGCGCCCAAGAAGAAGGGCGGGGCTGCAGCAGCTCCTCCCACGTCCAAGCTTCCATCGCAGGTGTCCGCGGGTGGCGCAGGCGGCGGCGGCGGCACAGGTAGAGTAGGCGGCGTGGACGGCGGCGGCGGAGCTAGTCAGCTCCCCTGTCGTGATGGCGATCCCAGCCATCAAACTGGAGATGGCGGAGGTAGCCAACATCATTAGCGCTCTGGCGAACACTGTCGCTATAGAAACACCGTTCAGAGCGGTGCAAGCAAGGTCCTGGTCGACGCGACGTCCAAGGACGGAGCGGCGGCATCTAAGAATGCCGCGACGGGATGCACAACACGACCATCGCAAGATGGGCACGACGTGCTTCCTCATGGCGCCGACGGCTCCGCACAATGACACATCAACTACAACAGTGCCGAGCATCGCCCTGACGCTCCGGCTCCACCACCACCGCATCAACCTGCTGGCGAGCATGCGCCGCGGCAGCCAACACGCGGCAGAGCTCCTGCTGGCTCTACCAGGAGTCGAGCAACGTCCCGTTCTGTGCTCCCCGCCATGCCAACCACGGCGGCAGAAGCCATGGCGCGGGTTCAAATGCTATTGAACTTCCCGCTAACTCCAGACAAGATGGACGAATGGAGGGTGACCATTCAGAGTCTGATCAGTATGGCCGACCCCGGCAAGACTAAGGAGGCGGGACCTTCACGGTGACCACCTATGGCAATAGCAGCACCAGCTAGAGGCCGTGTTGGAGACACTGCGCCAACGGTGCAGTCGCCTCCATGACAACTTCCACAACAGCAGTAGCGGCAGACTCGCCAATCCGAGGATCCCAATGAGATGTCGATGGCATCTTCGGATCCGTGGGCGCGGCAAGACTAGTGCCAAGTGCTGCACGAGAGGCGGGCGGAGGATGCCCGCACGACCATTGAATGGCGCCGGGAAGTGCGTCGTCAGTCTGATGAACTCCACGGTCTAGTCATTGATGAGCCATCGCCAGGGGGCTCTAGGTACCTGCCTTACGAGGTGGGGTGCCCAACGTTCACCCGTGAGCTGCGGCAAGTCCGTTGGCCATCTTCCCAGGCCTTCAAACTAGAGCTACCAGAGAAGTATGACGGCAAGCTCAACCCGGCAGAGTTCTTAGGCATCTACATGATTGCCCTGCAAGCTGCCGGGGGAAGAGACGAAAAGATTCTCGCCAATTACTTTCCATTGGTGCTCAAGCCCAACATGAGGTCTTGGTTGATGAACCTGCCGGAGGGCTCCATTTCTTCATGGTCCGATCTGTGCAACGAGTTCATTGGTGGGTACACCGGAGGCCACAAGCTTCCTGATCAGCCCAGTGACTTGCACGTGTTCCTGTAAAGAGATGGTGAATCCCTGCGCAAGTACATTCAGCGATTCAGCCGTGTGCATCATAACATTCCGGATGTTCATCCCACAACTGTTATTGCTGCCTTCCACACGAATGTGTGCAACCGCAGAATGCGAGAAGAGATGAACATTTGGCAAGTCAAGACCATAAACGAGTTGTATGTGTTGGCTGACAAGTGTGCACGTGCTGAGGAGGGGAGGCGACTTCCCGGGGAAAATGCTGGAGCCGAAGTTGATTATGAGGATGATGACACATCAACCCCGAAGAAGAAGGGCCGGAAGCGCAATCATAAGCACAAAGGCAAGGCAGTGATGGCTGTGGAAGGTTCAGGAACGCCCGTCAAGAAAGCCAAGACTGAAGGTACCGGTAAGGATACTGCCGTGTGTACCTGCGGTCACAAGGCTGCCGCTGGTGACAAGACCGACAAGACCGATGGGCCGTACTGCAAGATTCACCGCACCAAGGGCCATGATCTCCAGAAGTGCCGGCAAGTGGAGCAACTTGCTGAAAAATAAAAGCAAGAATATGAAAAGCGCGCCAAGGAGAAAGCCAAGGATGGTGCTGGTGGATCCGGAAAGAATAAGCGCAGTGGCCGCGGAGGTTGCCGCGGCAAGGGAAAACAACAGAAAGAGAAACCGGCAAGAGGCCATGAAAAGAAAGAAGGAGAAGAGGATGATGATGAGGACGAGGAAGACGAGTCCGATGGTCAAGAGTTTCAGCAAGCGGTAGACGCCATGTGCATTAACGGAGGCGCATCTTTGCACTCCTCTCACCGGCAGCTCAAGCAGTGGGCCCGTGAGATAAATGCGGCAGAACCGGCGGTGGGAGCCCAGAAACCACTCAAGTAGTCTCACACGCCTATCATTTTTTATGCTGAGGATCACCCTGATCGTACCACTGCGGTCGAGTGCTTGCCGTTGTTGGTTTCACCAACAATTCGCAACCTCAAGGTGACAAAAGTGTTAGTTGACGGTGGGGCTGGCTTGAACTTGATATCACCAGAGGTGATCAAGAGGCTGGAAATCCCCGACGAGGATCTCAAGGAGACAGGCACTTTTCAAGGTGTCAACTGTGACGCCCTCGTTTATAATCGTGCACTAACCATACACACATCATGCACGATCACGAACTCTGACTCACGTCAATATCACAACACAACTCTACGACACAAATTTAAACATAAATCTTTATATTACAAGCCAGGGTCACGAGGACCGGATATACATCAGTCACGAAAGCAAATATTATCTGACTACAGACATAATTAGTCAAGTTTTGCCTTAAGAAGGCTGAGCAAAATAATGACACTAGATCAAAAGGAGAGACCTCCTGCCTGGGACCTCCGGACTACTCCTGGTCATCGGTCTCCACATAGTACGCACCATCGGGGTAACCTGCATCCGCGGTGCTACCAGCTGTTGCAGCAACCGGGTCAAATGAAAAGAGCAGCAAAGCAATGGTGAGTACTCATCCAAAGTACTCGCAAGACTTACATCAGACCTATACTAGATATGCATCGGTATCAAAGGAATGGGGCTATATCTGTGGACTAAACTGCAGAATTGCTAGAATAAGGGGGAGAAGCTCATCCTATCGAAGACTACATCTTATAGCAGTAGAAGAGAGGAGTGTATATGGTATCAACGTGTATAAACATATAGCAATAATCCTGCCCAGAGATCCTCTCCTCGTCTCCCTAAGAGAAAGCGATCTCCGGGGGTATCTGACTGTTATCTGGTTGTGTTTTATCAAGTATCCGGTTTTAGTAGTAAGAGGTCGGGATACAACTCCATGTCATCCTGTTACCGTGGACACGGCTATTCGAATAGATTACTTCCCTGCAAGGGTGCACCACATTACCCGATACGCTTAATTACCTCTGGCCGGACAGACTTTTCTGGGTAATGCCCGGGCTTGGGCAATCGACACGCCGTAGTCCTACCTAGACTCTCCAGAGAGGTCAGCATGCCGGTCTACATCCTAAGCGCAAAGGGGTCTTGGGCCAATCGCCCTAAGCACTCCTGCGCGTTGCGAGGATGGCCGGGACCAATCCTGCCTACTTCTTTATACAAAGCAGACACTTACAGATCACTCGGGCGTGTGCCCCTCAACTGTGATGTCTAAAGAGCTTTCGGGAGAATCGTACGACGCCGAGGGTCCCATATTCCATTATCCCGCGCGGCAGTTAGTGCATATATGCCAATGGAAGTCTCAAATCAAATACACCAAACTCGTTAAGCGTGTTATTGTTAAGTTACCACGGACAACGACCAGGGTCCAGGCCCACCTCTCTCCTAGATGGTCTCTACCTGCCCTATCGTTCCGCCACAGTGAATCACTCGCGGGTGCCCTCCGAGCCGAGCCGACTTTAATCATAACATGTAACATTGTATAGTGTATATAATATAAAGCAGTAACAGTCTTCGTCTTCGTCAGCATCTCGTTGCAGTCCATCTCACTCCATGTCGTAGGCCACCGAAGACCGGGGTCCACCGACGTAACATATATAGTATGTAGTATAAGGCATATCCGTGACCATCGCCCGAAGGGATCACAGCCAGATAGTATAGCATTGCAGACGGACAAGGATGTAGGGCCACTGATGGGACTCTAGCATATCTATATTAAGCATATAGGATAACAGGTAAGGTATCAACAACAGTTATCAACAACAGGCTATGCATCAGCAATAGGAGCTACCGATAAAGCAGTAACAGTATCACTACTCTAATGCAAGCATTAGAGAGAAGGAATAGGCAATATCGAAATGATCAAGGGGGTTTGCTTGCCTAGAAGCTCTGCTGAGAAGGACGGGTCGTCGGTGACATAGTCGTACACGGGGGCAACAGCAGTCTCGGGGTCTACCGAAAGAATAGATGATAGGGGGAACGAAATAAATAACGGGCATACAAATGCAACACAGATGCATGTCATGGCAACCAGTGTGGATGATATCCTCTAATGCATCCCTAAACAATTTAAAAGAAGAGGGAAAATATCTAGTAATATTTTCCCAGCTCCAGGTATTATTTGGTATATTGATCCTTGTGCAAAATGTCCCAGTTCATCATGTTAGAGGGGGTGTGGCAGGTATGTGGATGACATATTCGGATTCGTTATATTTTTCGGATCAACTTTCATATATAAATTATTTTCATCTGAGTTATGGATTATTTTAAATGAATTTCCAAAGTTTAAATGATTTTTTGGAATATTATAAATTTTGAAATATATTAAATAGTATTTGATATGGGTACACAGAAGTGTACCCAGGACTACGTACATGTGGCTTACAGGTGGGGCCAGAGGGCCTAGTTGACCCATTCAATATTGACTGGTCAATGGGATGAATAGTGCGAGTGGGTCCCGACTGTCATTGACTCATGATTAAATTAGGGTCTAATTAAACTGGTTAATTAAAGAGCTCCCACTTGTCATAGGTTAGTAGCTAACCTAACTAATCATTGATTAAAGCTAAACTAACAGGGTCGGCCCCCAAATACAAAGAGCCAGCCGGCCTAGCTGGGCACGCACGCGCGCGTGCGCACGAGCGCCCGTGCACACGAGCGCGCGGCGGCCATGGCCGAGCGTGGCCATGGGCGACGCAAGGAGCGGGGAGCCGGGCGCGACCCCGGGCAGCAGCGGCCCCGGCGGGAGCGGCCAGGCGCCGGCGTGCGCGGCTAAGCGGCCAAGGCAGGCGGCGCAGGCAGTAGTAGAGCAGCGGCAGTAAGCCGTGGCTGCAGCATGAGCAGCCGCAGCGATGAGCAGCAGCAGCACAAGGAGCAGTAGCAGTGGTAGCCAGCGCAGGCAGCAGCTAAGCGGCAGCAGCAACACAAAAGCAGCAGAGTAGTGCACGCGTGTACGCAGAGCTTCGACGTCCATGGGCGAGCATGGGGGCAAAAGGCACGGATCGAAGCCGAGGTCGAGGGGAATCGGAGGAGAAGCTCACCGTGAAGGCACATGGTGGCCCGGTGAAAGCTTAGGAGCGGTAGAGGTGTGGATCGACGCGATGGAGCTCCAGTGGCCGAAGACGAAGTCAAGGTCGATCCGCTCGTGATGGTGCGGCTCCGGTCGATCTGCTCCTCGTAGGCGAAGTAGGCGGCATAGACGAAGCAAACGGACAAGCTCCTAGGCGCCAGGGAGCTCAGTGGGCGCGAGGGCGACGGCGGCCATGGAGATGACGGCATCGGGTGGCATTGGGGAGAAGAGAGCGGTGCGAGGGAGAGGGGGAATTGAGCTAGGGTTCATCCCGGGGTTCGTGGGCGTCACCTTATACTCCAGGGGAGCCGGGGGATGGCCAGCACGAGGCCTGGGGCGGCCATGGCCGGGGGATGCCTACCACGACCCCCCTGTGAACTGGAGGTTGAAGGGAGTTGGGCTAGGCTGGCCATTCATGCTAGATGGGCCAAAGTGCACATGGTTTCGTTTCTATTTCTTCTTTTCTTTTTCTGCCAAATGAATCAGCTACTGTTTCCCATAAAATGAATTTTGTTTGAGTTGAAACTTTGCACCAAAATACTATGCAATAGCAAGGTTCTATTCAAAATGTTTCAAGCCATTTGGAAACATCCAAATTTGTATTTTGATTTTTAAATGGTTTTATTTATTTCTTTTGGTCCATAGAATTTCTGCTAGGGACAAGATGGGAATCCAATTGAGTTTGATTTGATTTTTACAAACACATGGGGTATTTATGACATAATGTAAACATTTTTTATTTGCTATATGGAGAATTTTTTTTTGACTTGCATTATAAATTGGAATTTGAATACGTGAGTGGGATTAATTCTTAATTGTTATTTAATTATGATGATCATGGTGACATGGCACATTATTTTGGTTAATGACATGACTATAATCTGGGGATGTCACATTTCAAGGTGTCAACCCAGGGAGGACCAAGCCGAAGGGCCAGATTACATTGCCGGTGACATTTTGGCAGCGAGCTGAATTACCGGATGGAGAAAATCGTCTTTGATTTCGTCAAGATTCCATTGCCATATAATGGAATTCTTGGTCGCCCGGCCCTGGCAAAGTTCATGGCAGCGTCCCACTATGCCTATAACACGTTGAAGATACCAGGACCGATGAGCGTCATCACTATCCACTCCGACAAGAAAGACGCGGTCGTCTACATGGATCAACTCTACCGGGTGGCAACGGCAGTGTCCGCTGGGAAGGCACCTATTCATGCCGACAAAGCTCCCGGGGGAGGGAAGAAGAAGAAGAAGGGTAAGACCTCTAACAAGTATTCCGGGAAGCGCACTGCAGAGTGTAGACAGCCTGTTGAGGACGAGCCAGAGAGCTCTGCCTGTCGGGCCATTGGGAACCGGGGTACCACATCCCGTGTGCCTGCGGCCCAGGAAACGACGCTTGCGAAGGCCCAGGACGAGGCCCAACTACGGGCGCCGTGTAGCGAAGACCCCTCGCGAGGCCCCAGCCTCACGAGGACCCCTCCTCAAGGAGCAAACCACCAAGACTTAGCCGCAGCAGAGGCAGGAAGCCTCGCAAGGCGGCCCTCTGAGGTGACTGCCCAAGGCCATCCGAGCCTGACGCCAGCCACGCGGTCCTGTGCCCACCACGTGGGTGACACGCTGGGCGACGAACGGTGGCAGATGCTGCGCCAGCAGGCACAGACAGAGAGGGTTTCCTCTTTGGTGTTAAAGGGGCAGCACCAGCTGCCCTCCTGCAAAGCAAGTCCCAAGGACTGCCCGTTTGATGAAAGAAGACCCAGACAGCAAGGCACGCAGGGCGGAGGTCATCACCGAGCCCACCGGCGCGTCATGGATCATGCTTTTGCAGGCGAAGACCAACTTTAGTCAGGATAGCCTGGGAGCCTGTCCCCTTTCAAAACCCGCCAATGGGCGGCTATAAAAGGGGCAGCGCTGCCATTGTAGAGGGGATCGATCCCTTGGTCTCCTACCATCTACGCGAGAACTCTTTTGCCCACCGCAATCCCAAGCACAAGCAGGAGTAGGGTTTTATACCGCAAGGTGGCCCGAAACTGGGTAACCGCTGTGTCCCCTGTCGTGCTCTCGTCGTAGCCTCGTCGTGGTCACCCTTGGATTGGTAGGAACAAGCTTGCCCCCAGTGTTCGAACCTTTGGGTCCCCGGAGCCCCGATTCCGACATTTTGGCGCGCCAGGCAGGGGGCTAGCTTCGGTTCTTCCCACTTCCTCACCGCCATGGCTGACGCTCGTCGTGACCGCTACGCGCGCAGAGCTGCCAGGGTGGCCCAGACGGAGCCGGTCGCCCGTGACGACCGTCAACGCCGCGCCCCGGCTGTCGCCACCGACCCTGCTGCAAGGGAGCAGCAGGCTTCCTCCCTCCACCCGTCCGTGCAGCCGAACGGCCACACCGCCATAGCCTCCTCGCTCGCCCGCCACGACGTGCCGGAACCGCAGGCTACATTGCTTATGGCGCGCGAGCTCCTGCGCTACCGCCCCACCGACGCCGGCTACGACGCCTGGCTCGCTGGCATCACCGAGCTCGTCAACGTCACCGGAGACGCCCCGGCGCCCTCTCACTCGCTCCACCCTCCGTTGTCTCGCGCCGGGGACGTGGCGCATGGTGCGCCGCCGCCGCCTCCTCCGCCCAGTGAGGGTGCCAAGCACCACCGCGATGCGCGGTCGCGCGATCCGTCCTGTGGCGCGTCTTCGCCAGACCATGGCAAGCCCAGCTGCCAGATCGTCTGGCGCGCGCCGCCCGACGCGCGCGTGCTCCTCAAGTGGCAGCGCCAGCGCCAGGGCAGGACCATCCAGGAGTTCGCGGCCGCCGGCCGACAGAACCGTGCCACCCTCGCTGGGGGCGTTCCCTTCAGCTGCGGGGGCTGCCGCGCCTTCACCCGCGAGCTGAGCCACGTGGTGTGGCCCACCAAGTTCAAGCCGGACCTGCCTCCGCGCTATGACGGCACCCCCAACCTCGCAGAGTTCCTGCAGCTCTATGCCCTAAGCATCGAGGCAGTGAACGGCGACGACAAGGTCATGGCAAATTTGTTTCCCATGGCCCTCAAGGATGGCCCGCATTCATGGCTCATGAACCTCCCCGAGGCGTCCATCTCCTCGTGGGCCGAGCTCTGCTGGCAATTTGTCGCCAACTTCAAGGGCACGCACGAGCGCTCCTTCATGCTCAACGACTTGCGCGCCGTGCGCTAGTGTCTTGACAAGACTCTCCATAAGTACGTCCAGCGCTTCAGCCAAGTGTGCAACAAGATCCCGCGTGCCTCCGAGGCCGCCATCATCTCCGCGTTCTCCTCCGGCGTCACGGACATCCGGATGCGCGATAAGCTCGCCATCAACGACGAGCTCGACTCCGTGCTCGAGTTATTCGACCTCGCCGACAGGTGCGTCACGGCCGAAGATGGCCGTCTCTTCGCCCACAAAGACCCTGACGCGGCGCTAGACGCCGCCAATGCCAAGAGCAAGGACGCCAAGCGAAAGGGCCCTGTCGTGCTCGCGGCGGAGCCCGAGCAGAAGCGCGGTCGTGAGCGTGATGAGCCCAAGAAGGACTGCCGCCCTCTCTGCGCCTACCACAACTCGCACTCCCACATCACCGAGGACTGCCACGAGCTCAAGCTGCTTCGCGACGAGCGCCTGGGCCGCCACGGTGACAGCAGCGATCACGGCGCCGGCCACGGAGGCAGACGCAATGGCAACCGCTGGGGAGACCGCAACAGCAATGGCACCTTCCGGCAGGGCTGGTGCGACCAGCCTCGCAAGGCCAACCCTCAGGCCAACGCCGCTCTTCCGCCGCTACCGCAAAGGAATGACGACAACCAGCTGGACGTGGGCGCCGGGGGCTACCAGGAGCCTCGCGGGGTGGCTTGCATACTTGGCGGGGCCCAGGCTCCTGCGTCCAACCGCCACTTCAAGCTATTCTCTCGCTAGGTGAATGCTGCCCTCCCGAGGCCTGAGGCCTCTCGGCCCGTCAAGTGGTCGTAGTACGCAATCACTTTCGACTCCAAGGATCACCCCAAGTCTTCGAGCGTTGTGGGCACAATCCCCATGATGTGCACCCCCACCATCATCAATGTCGCCGTCACCAAGACACACCTCGACGAAGGCGCTGGCCTCAACGTGATCTCCATCGAGACCTTCGAGCAGCTCCAAGTGCCCTACGAGCAGCTAATGCCAACTAGGCCCTTCTCCGGAGTGACTGATGGCTCCACCATTCCTCTCGGGCAAGTGCGCCTTACCATCACCTTTGGCACCCGCAAGAACTACCACACTAAGCTCATCGACTTCAATGTGGCACACATCGGCCTGCCGTACAACGCCGTCCTGGGCTACCAAGCGCTCGCCACGTTCATGGCGGCGACCCATCACGCCTACAACATCCTCAAGATGCCGGGCTGTAGCGGCAACATCACCGTCTGCTGTGACGAGAAGGACGCGGTCCGCTCCCTCGAGAACGCCTACAAGGCTGCCGCCACCGCCTACCCTGCCGATGAGGACGACGCTGCGCCCCATGAGGCCGCACCAACAAAGAAGAAGCAGCTGTTCTCTCAGGACCGCGCCGAGATGAAGAAAGTGTCGGTGGACGGCTGCGGCTCAGGCCCTGCCTTCACCATCGGCACCGGCCTCTCTCCTGCATAGGAAGGCGCGCTCATCACCTTCCTTCGGGCAAATTCAGATGCGTTTGCCTGAGCAGCTTCTGATTTGTCCGGTGTGCCGAGGGAGGTTATCAAGCACCACTTAGCGGTGTGCCCCAACGCACCCCCCGTGAAAAAGAAGGCACGGCGCCAGGCGCCAGAGAAGAAAGAGTTCATCGTCAAAGAAGGTCAGATGCTACAAGAAGCTGGAGTCATCCGTGAGGTGCGCCATCCCGAGTGGTTCGCCAACCCAGTCGTGGTGCCCAAGAAGTGCGGCAAGGAGCGAATGTGCGTCGACTCCACGAGCCTCAGCAAGTTCTGCCCCCAAGATCCCTTCCCGCTGCCCCGCATCGACCAGATCATGGACTCCACCACCGGGTGTGAGTTGCTATGCTTCCTAGATGCCTTCTCAGGCTACCACCAGATCAAGATGGCAACCGAAGACGTGGAGAAAACGGCCTTCATCACCCCCTGCGGCATATACTGCTACATCTGCAAGCCCTTCGGCCTCAGGAGCGCCGGAGGCACCTTCCAGAGGCTGATGTGCATCGCCTTGGGGCCCCAGATGGGGAGAAACGCTGAGGCCTATGTTGATGACAGCGTGGTCAAGACTCGCGAAGCCAGGTCCCTCATCGTGAATCTCGAAGAAACTTTCAACAACCTGCGCAAGGTCAACCTCAAGCTCAACCCAGACAAGTGCGTCTTTGGAGTTCCTTCCGACAAGCTGCTTGGCTTCCTTGTCTCCCACCGTGGCATCGAGACCAATCCCGAGAAGATCAAGGCTATCGAGAAGATGCGTCCTCCCAAGAGACTCAAGGAAATGCAGCGCTTGGCGGGATGCATGGCCTCGCTTGGGTGATTCATCTCCAAGTTCGGCGAGTGAGCCCTACCATTCTTCAAGCTCATGAAGAGATCCAGCCCCTTCAAATGGACACCCAAGGCCAACGCTGCCTTCCAAAACCTCAAGAGGTACCTCACGAGCCCGCCCATCATGGTCGCGCCACGCTCTCGCGAGCCCTTGCTCCTATACTTGGCAGCCACTCCCAGACGGCCAGTGTAGCTCTGGTAGTAGTTCGAGAAGAGTGCGTCTGTGCACAGAAGAAGCATGCTGTGCCGGCGCCACTCGAAGTTGCGCCGTCCCCTGCTGAGGTCTCGCCTCAGGAGGCCCTTGGCGCGTCACCTCCCGAGGCCGCGCCTCCACCTGCCGAGGGCCCTCCTCAGGAGGCCTCCGGTGAGTCGCCTCGTGAGCCGCCTTCCAAGCCCTTCGACCCTCATGAGCCTCTTGGGCCCCCCAGAGAGCATGCTGCCGTGACAACTACACACCTCGTCGAGCACCCGATGTACTTCGTCAGCACAGTGTGCACGCGAGCGCTACCCCATGCAGGAAAAGCTCCTCGTCGCTTCCAAGAAGCTGCGCCACTACTTCCAGGGCCATCCCATCAAGGTGGTCTCATCTTACCCCCTGGAGCAAGTCCTGCGCAGCCCCAACGCCGCTGGCCGCGTCGCCGAGTGGAACATTGAGCTGCAGGCCTTCGAGCTGGAATTCTGGACCACAAGGGTGATCAAGGGAGCAGCCCTGGCTGACTTCGGAGCAGAATGGACGGACCCACACCCGGAGGAGCCTCGCGAGGGCGAATCCCTCTTGCCTGGGGACAAGGCGCCTGGTGGCTGGACCATGAACTTCGATGGCGCTTTCTCCCGGCAGGACGCAGGGGCTGGCGTCATGCTCACTTCGCCAACAAGAGGCAAGCTCTACTGCGCTGTCCAAGTGTGCTTCAAGCGCGACGACAAGGTCTGCAACAACATCACGGAGTACGAAGGCCTCATCGCTGGCCTCAAGGCTACTTTCGCTCTCGGCATCAAGCGCCTCACCATCAAGGGCGATTCACAGCTCCTCGTCAACTTCTCCAACAAAAGCTACAACCCAAGGACGAGCACATGGCTGCCTATCTGGAAGAGGTACGCAAGCTCGAGAAGCATTTCCTTAGCCTGGAGCTCCAGCACGTCCCCCGCGGTAGGAACAAGGAAGCCGACGACATCGCCAAGCGAGCATCTCGCCGCGAGTCTCAAAGCTCCGACGTCTTCGAGGAAAGGCTCCCGAAGCCACCAGCTACACCACCTGCCATGAGTGCCATGCTGCTTCATGAAGAGCTCCCACCCGCACCACCCACAGGCGCACCAGACTGCGGCCTAGCCTCAGGCGCCTGCCTGCTGCTAGCACTGGAGCCTCATGCGGAAAGCTGGGCCACTGAGTTCAAGGCTCTCTTGCTTCACGGTACCCTCCTGGAGAAGGAATCAAAGGCAGAGCGTGTGGCTCGCCAGGCCACCGCTTACTGCCTGAAGGATGGCGAGCTGTACCGCAGGCGCCCCAATGGTGTCTGACTGCAGTGCATCTTTGAAGAACAAGGTCGCGAGCTGCTTGCTGTCATCCCTAGAGGAGACTGTGGCCACCACTCTTCATCACGCACCCTCGCCGCCAAGGTGTTCCGCAGCGGCTTCTACTGGCCCACCGCCCTTCACGACTCCACTGAGCTGGTCCAATCCTGTGAAGCTTGTCAATTCCACGCCAAGCAAATCCACCACCTGGCGCAAGACCTCCAGACGATCCCTCTCTCATGGCCCTTCGCGGTCTGGGGGCTGGATATCTTGGAACCCTTCCCTCGCACAGCCGGCGGCTATCTCTACCTCTACGTCGCCATCGAGAAGTTCACCAACTGGGCGGAGGTCGAGCCTGTGCGCACCATCCTGGCAGGCTTTGCCGTCAAGTTCATCAAGGGTCTCGTGAGCCACTTTGGTGTCCCCAGCCGCATCATCACTGACAATAGCTCCCAATTCACAAGCAGCCTCTTCAAGTCATACTGCGCTAGCCTCGGCGCGCAGATCTGCTACGCCTCTATGGCGCACCCATGAAGCAATGGCCAGGCCGAGCATGCCAACACTGAGGTCCTCAAGGGCCTCAAGACAAGAAGCTTCAAGAAAAAGCTCGAAGCATGAGGCAAGGGCTGCCTTGATGAGCTACAGTGTGTGCTATGGTCGATCCGCACGACAGCAACCTAGCCTACCGGTGAGACTCCCTTCTTCCTCGTCTACGGAGCTGAAGCAGTCCTTCCTTCTGAGCTCAAGCATGGCTCTCCGCGATTCCTCGCCTTCGATGAGGCTCGTCAGGACGGCTCGCAAGAGGCCGACCTACTGCTCCTCGAGGAAGCCCGTCGCCAGTCCGCCCTACGTGCCGCAAGATACCAGCAGGCTTTGCGTCGCTATCATAGCCACAACGTACGCGCACGCACCCTCGAAGCTGGCGATCTCGTCCCGAGAAGGATCCTCTCCAGAGAGGGACTCCACAAACTCTCACCCATGTGGGAAGGCCCTTTCAGTGTCGCTCATGTCTCCTGGCCCGGCGTCGCCCAGCTGGAGATGGAGGAGGGTGTTCCTGTGCCCAACACATGGAACATCCAACACCTCCGCAAGTTCTACCCGTGACCCTCACGCGTACGACCGAAATGGAGTTGTACACGCTCTGGAGCCTCTCATTGCGTTCGCCTGATGGGCCCGTGAGAGCTCCCGCCCATGCCCCAGTGGAAGCCCATGCTCAGCGCTGGCGGAACAATCAAACTGAGGGCGCCCCCCGGGCAGCACCAACCTCAAGCTGACCTGTGCCGGACACGGCAGCCTCTTCTCTTTTGGATGTGAAAGTGAGGGCGCCCCACGGGCTGCACCAACCACAAGCTAACCCGTGCTGGTCACGGCAGCCGCATCTTTTTTGGTTGTGTAATGAACCTTATTATTATGCTGCAGTAAAGCTTTATTTCCTAAGATATTTTATGTGTTTGGTAAGTTGCTTGCCTCAAGAGCCATGCGTGCTCGCGACCTTCCTCCTGCGCATCACGCGAGTGGGGGCTAGACACGGTGCCTGTGCTCGGGTCAGTCCCAGCAGCGCTGCAAAACCCAAGTGATCGAGCTCTGGCTCGCAGGCCTGCTCCCGTGCAAGCCACCTCACCAAGGTCCTTGGTGTCTCGTCTCCTAGCGTGACGCCCACGAGCAAGCTAGCAAGCGTGTGCTGCTCCCCCCTTTTGTGAAACATATTAATATGCAGTTGTCACAGGAACAAGGCACGCAGAAGGCCTCGCGAGCGCTACCTCGCGAGGTAACTCACGACAAGGCGCCTCCGTAAGCCCTCAGGAAGCCTCGCGAGCGCTGCCTCGTGAGCCAACCCATGGCAGCCGTCTCGACCAAGTGCTAGCGGGAGGCCTCACGAGCAAGAGCCTCGCGAGGCGCACTCCGCGGCCATGACATGCCAAGCAACACTCGCGAAAAAGCTAAGTACAAGAACACATCACGAGCCGCTCTTGGCGCCTCTCGAGCTCTCCTCTCCCTGCAACCACGTGCCCTAGGAGCCGCGCATGCCACTTGCACGTCACGAGCAAAGAAATGAAAATGCCTCACGAGCCGCTCGGGGGCTGAGTCCTGATGACGTAGAGCACCAAGGAAAGCAAAGAAAGGAAAATGCCTCACGAGGAAACATACATTGCAGCAAATCATAAAGTACTTACACACAAAAGACATTGTTTTTTACGCCCCCATGGGAGCAAAAGAGAGGAGCCAAGGCGGAGCATGGCACATCTTCAAGATCCGACTCGGGCGCTACCTACGCCTAGTCAGAATCTTCGTCTTCACTCTTGATGCCCGGGGAGCTTTCGTCGCTTTCGCCCCCGTTGGTGGAGTCGGTGCTGCCATCGCTGTCGCCCTCCCCAAAGGAGTCGGAGCCGCTGCCGCTCTCACTCTCCGCGTAGCACTCCATGCGGTTACCGGAGACCCCGAAGAACTTCACGAAGAGTGTGGCGGCTCCGTCGTACTTGAACTGGAGGAGATGCCCCCACCTTAGGCCATGGGCGCGGGTGAACGACTTCCACCCCCGCTTCAGGAACATGAAGCCGGCGGGGGAGAATTTAGTCGCCACCCAGTTGGGGCCGTTGCAGTAACCATCCGCCTGTAGCCATGGGCCCAAGGGCCTGCTATCCTCCATCGCTCTCGCAAAGCAGTCCGGGAGCCGGAGCCAACTGCAGGGACGACGATGCAGCCCCACAATGAACTCATGCGCCGCCTTCACCGTGTGGGCCCTCGCCTGGGCAGGAAGGGTGGCCGCCCCGCCACGCCCGCCTCGGTCGCGGGCGCCGCACCCTCCACGGCCGCGAGCGGCGGCCCTTCCGCAGATGCTAGGGCTCTAGCCCCGAGGGGGAACCCTCGCAGTGGCAGCAGAAGTGCGGGCTCGCTCTCTACCCCTCACCATCGCAACGGTGGCCCTTGAAGAGTGCAAGGAAGGGAGAGAGGTTGAAGAAGGGGAGAAGCAAGGGTAGGGGTTAGTGAGGGGATCTCTACCCCCCCCCCCCCGCCCCTTTTATAACACCCTATGGAGATACTCTCCCTGCCGCTCCATCTTCTTCGACACTGGGAATCGAGGAAGCAGAAGGGAAGCAATGATAGCGCTGTGCCCCGCGCGGGCAGGCTTTACGGCAGGCGCAAGCGGTTACCGAGGCATAGTGGGGGAAGTGGGGACGTCCCACGTCCCGTCGCACGCCACGCGTCGAGCCTGGGCCACACAGTCTGTCAGGGCCCGCGCCGTTTCGGTCCCAACGGGCGGGAACATGCGCGCCACGGGCCCGAGGGCTACTGTCGGGCCATTGGGAACCGGGGTACCATGGCCCGTCTGCCTGTGGCCCAGGAAGCGACGCTTGGTGAAGGCCCAAAATGCGGCCCAACTGCGGGTGCCGTGTAGCAAAAACTCCTCTCGAGGCACCAGGATCACGAGGATCCCTCCTCAAGGAGCAAACCACCAAGACTTAGCCACAGCAGCGGCAGGAAACCTCGTGAGGCGCCCCCCTGAGGCGACCGCCGAAGGCCATCCGAGCCTGACGCCAGCCACGCGGTCCTGTGCCCACCACGTGGGTGATGCGCTGGGTGACGAACGGCGGCAGAGGCCGCGCCAGCAGGCACGGACAGTGAGGGTTTCCTCTTTGGTGCTATCATCACCAAGACCACCAGCGCGTCATGGATCATCCTTTTGCAGGAGAAGACCAACTTTAGTCAGGATAGCCTGGGCGCCTGTCCCCTTTCAAAACCTGCCAATGTGTGGCTACCCTTCCCGCCGAGATTTTCACGGGGAGAGGACCAGTAAAAGGGTCAGTGCTGCCATTGTAGAGGGGATCGATCCCTTGGTCTCCTACCTTGTACGTGAGAACTCTGTTGCACACCGCATTCCCAAGCACAAGTAGGAGTAGCGTTTTACACCGCAAGGTGGCCCGAACATGGGTAACTGCCGTGTCCCATGTCATGCTCTGCGCTAGCGTGCTCTCGTCGTAGCCTCGCCGTGGTCACCCTTGGATCGGTAGGAACGAGCCTGCCCCCAGTGTTCGAACCTTTGGGTCCCCAGACCCCCTATTCCGACACTGCTAACAAGAACAAAAATGCCAAAGCTGATGCACCTGCAAAAACAAGGCTCTGCAAAGGAGGACGGCACGGGAGGCACTTTCACCATAAGTGACACCCTTAATGATAAATAGGAAAGCGTGCTCGTCACTTTCCTACGGTCGAATGTGGATATGTTTGCATGGCAACCATCTGACATTCCAGGTGTTCCCAGGGAAGTGATTGAGCACCACCTTGCCATATGTCCTAATGCGAGACCCGTCAAGCAGAAGGTCAGGAAGCAAGCTGTCGGAAGTGGGGGTCCGGGGACCCATAGGTTCGAACACTGGGGTGAGCTCGTTCTACCACTTCATCTCCTACCACGGCTAAGCAACGCCGAGGCTACGGCGAGAGCGCGCTAGGGAGGAACGGACCGTGGACTCGGCGGTTACCCAGGTTCGGGCCACCTTGCGGTGTAAAACCCTACTCCTGCTTGTGGTTGGGATTGCAAGGGGCAAGAGAGTTCTTGCGTACAAGGTGGAGGAGGCTGAACTCAACCCAGGTCTCTCTACAATGGCAACACTGCCCTTTATACCAGCCTTGGTCCTCTTCCCCTCAAAAACTTAGGCGGGAAGGGTTGCCACACTTGGCAGTTTTGAAAGGGGACAGGCGCTCAGCCTATACTGACTAAAGGCGGTCTTTGCCTGCCAAAGCATGATCCATGACGCGCCGGTGGGCTCGGTGATGACCTCTACCCTGCGCGCCTGCCATCTTGGTCTTCCTCCGCCGATCGGGCAACCTTTGGGGAGTAGATAGCTGTCCCTTCTCCCTTAACACAAAAGAGGAAACCACCTTCATCCGCGCGTGCTGGCGCGGCCTCTGTCGCCGCTCGTCGTCGCGCGCGTCACCCACGTGATGGGCCCCAGACTACGCAGCTGTGCCGAACGACCTTTGTCTTGGGCGCCTTCGGGAGGAGGCCTCGGGAGGCCACCTCGGGAGGCCGCCTCGCGAGAGCGCCTCGCGAGGCCGTTGGTGAAGATGCCGAGCCTTGCTCGTCGCTCCCTGAGGAGGGGTCCTCAGGAGGCCAGGGCCTCATGAGGGGTCTTGGTGAGGTGCTTGGTGATGACGGCCTACTGGGCCCACGCCAGGCGTTGCTCCCTGGGCCAAAGGCAGACGTGTCTGGATACCCTAGGTTCCATGGGCCCGAAACAAGCTTTGGAACACCAATAGTTCATAGCCCAAGAAATCCAGAAACTTGAAGCTGCCAGTCTTGTTAGAGGAGTTCTACATCCAACTTGGTTGGCAAATCCTGTTGTAGTTCGCAAGTCAAATGGAAAATGGAGACTTTGTATTGATTTCACTGATATCAACAAAGCTTGTCCAAAGGATCCTTTTCATTTGCCGCGGATTGATCAGATTGTGGACTCAACTACCGGCTGCGATTTTCTCTCCTTCCTTGACGCTTATTCTGGTTATCATCAAATCTTCATGGCCAAGGAGGATGAGGAAAAAACGGCATTTATAACTCCGTGTGGCACATACTGCTTTGTGCGTATGCCCTTTGGGTTAAAGAGTGCCGGATCAACATTTGCAAGAGATGTGTAGATTGGATTTGGCCCACAGCTGCACAAAAACGTGGAAGCTTATATGGATGATATAGTGGTCAAAACAAAGCATGCAGAGACTCTAATTCACGATTTAGAAGAGACATTTGCAAATCTGCGCAAAATCAATATGAAGCTCAACCCCGAGAAGTGCGTGTTTGGCATCCCGTCCGGCAAGCTTCTCGGGTTCTTTGTATCTCAACGTGGAATTGAAGCCAATCCCGAAAAATCAATGCCATTGAGCAGATAGAAGCACCAAGGACCGTCAAGGACGTCAGGCGTCTTGCTGGTTATGTTGCCGCCCTGAGCAGATTCATTTCCAAGTCACCTGTGCGCGCCTTGCCGTTTTTCAAAATCTTGAAGAAGGCTGGTACATTGAAATGGACCTCGAAAGCGGAGGCCGCACTTCAAGACTTGAAGAAATACTTGTCTTCGCCACCAGTTCTAGTTGTGCCTAAGCCACAAGAGCCGTTGTTGCTTTATTTAGCGGCAACCAATCAAGTGGTCAGTGATGCACTAGTGGCGCAGAGGGAAGTTGATGAAGAGGAGGCAGCAACCACAGAGCCTGGACGCGACAAGCCAGAATCTCCTTCGGCAAGGTCAGGTGCCGATAAGGCAGATCAAGCGCAGGCTAATGCAATAGAACAACAAATTGTGCCGAAGAAGAAAGTGGTGCAGCGCCCAGTTTATTTTGTCAGCTCTCTTCTACAAGGAGCTAGGTCAAGATATTCTGGTGTGCAGAAATTGCTTTTTGGCCTTCTCATGGCCTCAAGGAAGCTGCTTCACTACTTCCAAGCACATGAGATTACCGTCGTCACTCGCTTTCCGCTATAGCACATCTTGAGAAATCCAGAAGCTACCGGAAGGATAGTGGAGTGGGCATTGGAACTGTCAAGTTTTGATTTGAAGTTCAGAAGTACTTCAACAATTCAGAGTAGAGCCTTTGCAGAATTCATTGTTGAATGGACTCCAACGAAAGATGAAGAAAAACCAAAGACAAGCCTCCCCGGCAAGGAAACCACTGAGGAATGGATCATGTACTTTGACGATGCTTTTTCGTTGCGTGGCGCCGGTGTAGGAGTGCTGCTTGTCGCACCCACCGGAGAGCACCTCAAGTATGTGATTCAGATGCATTTCCCCAGGGAGAAGGCCACAAACAACACTGCTGAGTATGAAGGATTGCTTGCCGGACTCCGCATTGCAATCGACCTAGGTATCAGGAAGCTGATTATCAAAGGCGACTCGCAGCTTGTTGTGAGGCAAGTGAACAAAGATTACTAGAGCCCTTTGATGGAAGCATATGTTGATGAAGTGAGGAAGTTGGAGGAGTATTTTGATGGTTTGTAGCTTGAACATGTCCCCCGTGCTCAAAACGAAGTTGCAGATCACTTGTCGAAGCTTGTCGCTGAAAGGATCCCTGTGGAACCAGGAACCTTCGTGCTACAACTAACTCTGCCATTCGTTACACCCTCAACAAGGCCGTCAAAGAGGAGAAAATCAAATTCTGATGGTTACTTCCCGACAGAGCTACCAATAGCCACCGAAAAGGTTGACGCCGCCAACAAGACCTCTCTCACCGGTGAGCGGCAGCCTCTGAAGAGCCAAGCTCTTGTCATCGATACATGCGCTCCCGGAGAGGGAGAAGAGCCATTGCTCCTTGTCGTTGAACCGCAGGCTCTGGCATGGGCGTAGCTGATTGTCAATTACCTTCAAACAGGTGATCTTCCCGATGAGCTAGAAAAAGCTGAAAGAGTAGCACGACAGTTGAGTATGTACCAGTTTGTTGACAACATTCTGCACACAGAAAGAGGCCAAATGGTGTGAAATTGAAGTGTATATCCCAGGAAGATGAACAAGCGCTACTGGCAGAAATACATGGAGGCATGTGTGGTTCCCACATTGGGTCACACATCCTTGTCAAAAAAGCTTTTCAGCAAGGCTTCTATTGGCCCACTGCCCTCCAGGATGCAACTGCACTAGTAACCAAGTGTGAAGCGTGCCAGTTCCATTCTAAGAACATACATCAGCCAGCTCAAGCTCTTCAGACGATTCCTCTCTCGTGGACCTTTGCGGTCTGGGAACTGGACATTCTTGGCCCATTCCCTCGTGCGACGGGGGGCTTTGAGTTCTTGTACGTGGCAATCGACAAGTTCACAAAGTGGCCTGACGTGGAGCCAATAAGGAAAGTTACAACATAGTCAGCCGTCAAGTTTTTCAAGGGTCTGGTGTGCCATTTCGGTGTGCCCAACAGGATCATTACCAACAACGGCACCCAGTTACCAGTAGCACCTTCACAGCATACTACCAAGAACTTGGAAGCAAGATCTGCTATGCCTCTGTTGCTCACCCGAGAAGCAATGGACAGGCGGAGAGAGCAAATGCTGAAGTGTTGCGTGGGCTCAAGACAAGAACTTTTGACAGGCTGCACAAGTGTGGAAGACGCTGGGTAGATGAGTTGCCGGCAGTTCTTTGGTCACTCAGGACGACACCAAATCAAGCTACCAGCGAGACACCCTTCTCCCTTGTATACGGTGCAGAAACGGTGCTCCACACAGAACTCAAGTACGGATCTCCTAGAGTACAAGCCTTTGATGAAGCTGATCAAGAAGAAGCGAGGCATAACGATGCTACACTCCTTGAGGAAGACCGTTTTTTGGCTGCCGTGCGTGTCGGTCGATACAATCAAGCTATGTGCCGCTACCATAGCGGCAAAGTGAACCCCCGGCAACATGAGGAAGGTGACCTTGTCCTTCGACGGATCCAGTCCGGCAAGGATTCAAACAAGTTGACACCGAAGTGGGAAGGTCCTTATCGAGTAGTACAAGTTACCAGACCTGGTTCAGTCCATCTAGCGACCGAAGATGGCACTCGCTTGCAAAACTCATGGAATATTGAGCATCTTCGCAAGTTCTACCCATAAGGTGCAGTTGTCGGGCCCCCCAGCAACGTCTTTTGTACAAGTTGGCCACCAAGGCATGTAATCCTTTGTACAGAGTCGGGCGCAAACCCCAAACATAGTTAATAAAAGCTAAGTGTTTCGCATCTTTTTGTTAAAGTACATATTTATTTATGTATGTTGCATGCAATGTTGTGTTACATTTTTTCTTGTATGAAATGATTGACGAACCATCAAGGTTCCAGCCTCCTCTTTTCTCTTCTTTCTTTTTCTCAAAGGAATGAAGTGTTCCTCGCGTGCAAGTTTCCCGGGGGGAGTGACGGTATGGATACCACAAATGACGTTCAAGATATCATTTACGACAAGAAGTACAACAAAGAAAGAAAGTAAGTTACAAAACTTTGAAATAAATTTCTTTGTTGTAGTTGCTAGTTTCCCTTGAAGGATGCGTCTTTGTGAGAAAAACCTGCACGCGAAGGAACCTTATTGGGATTGCTCGCGCTCTTATTCCTGTTTTGAGTCCGCTCAACGGGATAAGTAGGTTGCGTCAAGACCAGTAAGTGTATCTTGCCTGAGAGCGGCACATCCGGCAAGCTGCTAAGCACCCGTTCCTCAAGCGCTAATGGCAGGCTGAGCGCACCGGCAAGTTTCTGGCAAGCGTAGGGTATAAAGCATATAAAGGCAAAATCACATAAGGGAAATAGCATACATTCATTAAAATGGACAAGTCATATTACATCAAAACACATTACAGATCTAACTTAAGATTAATTTGTCTTTTACATGATCTGCGCTGACGACAAGATGTGGTGGCAAGGCTAGTTTGTGAGATGGCCCTGATGCCTGGAGACATGACCAACCCTATGGATGATTGGAGTGGCAAGCTTGTCGATGGCGGTGATGTCGGTGTGTAGCGTCCCGACTCAAAACGAGTCAAGCCTCTGTGTGTTCTGTGCCATCCCTGGATCAGTATGCTGGCACACACAGTACATCAATGTATATATCAAAGTGCAATCACATGTAAATAACGTAAAACTGATATATACCTTAAAATCTCAGCGGAAACAGTCAACGGGAGTGGAGTCCCAATAAACACCAACGGCAGGTTGAGTGTAGACCGTAACCCTGAATCGTACTCTTACTCGTCGTAGAAACTTATCTGCAACATAAGACGTTGCAGCCGTGTAGGTCAGTACATTGAATGTACCGGCAAGATCACAATAAGAGAAAACAGATGATAAGACTATTCTATATGCAATAAAGCTTTGTGGCTCTATGTCTGAGTTTTTGCATAAAAGCTGATTTTATTTTGTTTTCCTACAACAAAGGAATATCAGGAGTTTTCACTATGGAGATAACTATTATGACATGGTTCCGCCAACCGATGTCTCAATGCCCACAAGTATCATAAGTTGCCCACAATTAATTATCAGTGTGGTGTTGAGAGTTCAGAGATAGATCCAAGTCCAGAGGCTCAAATTGTCCATAACCGGGGACACGGCTAATCGATTAGGTTTAACTCTGCAGAGTGTTGTGTACTTTACCCACAAGATTCGTTCCCTCCTTGTAAGTCCTCGCACTGCCGGGTGTTTGAGAACAGGACGAACGAAACATGGTCTTTCAGAGTGTTTCCCTGACTACTGTCAGTGCCCATCCAATCCTATCGTCGACTACATCTCGTAGCACTGCCCAGCCAGAGTCACAACAAAGATCAACCAAGCCAGAGCCCATAATGACTTGTGGCTACACAGGTAAGCTTCCGGGCATGAAGTATTCATCCGTCTCTTTGAGTCTGGGTGAGGCTTTCCGCAAGATGTCATGGCGCTTCTCCATGCATCCCGGCCATCCACTGGTTACTCCAGGGTGCCCATCAAATCCATCCCTCACCCAGTAGTGTGTATTGAAAACTTGTTTCTCGAGTCTCGAAGTCTTGAGGTCTTGAAGATGCAGGACTTGAAGATACCTTCATGAAGTTGTCGTCTTTGACGTAGAGTCCTTCACCTCACACCACTCTCGAACACTCATACCAACCCCGTCTACTTTAGCTTAGCATAGCAGTAAGACAAATAACGTCCCGGTGCTTCAGTAACAAGGAGTGGGTTCCTACCTCATGCATTCTACTCAACTACAAGAATTCAATAATACTACTGGAGGGATTTGTTGAATGATGTCACTACATGCAATAAAACATAGGTATGAAATTGATGATCAAAGTGAACTTGCCTGGTAAGGTTGATGAAGATAAATATCGCTCTTAGGAAAATAACTTGATAGAACTATTCGTCACTCTCCGATGAAATCTATATAGTAAAGCATTACACTCTTATAAGCAAACACTTCTAGCAATCAATACTATCACACCAATAACAACACAAAGCACAAAACTAATCACAAAAGAGTGTGATGAAGGAAATACTTAAGACAAAAGTTAAAATCAACAATTCTTCATCAAGCAACTAAGAAAAGGTTTTCCTACAATTAACCCATTTATCAACAGCAACAAAACAACAACAAATTAAAATCTAGCAAAGGCATTTATCAAATATTTTTACTAGCAGAGGAATTACTTTTGAAGAACAACTAAGAACTATGAAAACAACACCCTAACAACATAAGTTTTTGTCTAATAAACTTAACAACAAGAAAAACAATAAAATACTAACATAAGAGAAAACAAAATATAAAACAGCTAATTTAACAGAAAGTAAAACTTATAAAACAATTTATAAAAATATTTTCAAAAAGGAAATCAATCTAGCAATGAAAATCAATTGCAAGTTATAACTGAACTAGAATTGATTTCATGCGAACAAAAATAATAAATAACATAAGAATAAACTTGGTTGAAATACTACTGCTAACTAACAGAAAACAAGGTAAAACTTGTCAACTAATACAAAAGAAAATAAATTAAAACAATTTAAAACAAAAGAAATAGAAATAGACCTAAAAGAACTAAAACAGAATCTGTTTTGCTTGAAACCCTAATTTAAAATATTCTAAAAATTCTCAAGTTGGTCAGGAACATAAAACACACTAATACCAAACAGTAGCAAAAAGAATCACTCAAAAATATATTTTTAAACTCAAGATATAAGCAAAACAATTTTGAATTCAAATCTGTTTGAATCTGAATTAAAAATATTCACATATGGTCAAACTTTATATCTACAGAAACTAGACAAAATTTGTGACACAATGAAAAAAGAATCAAGTTAAAACAAGTAAAAACATAAAAGATATAAAGAAAACAAAAATAGAACTAATTCTGTAAAAGAAACTAAAATAGAAAAAATAAAAAAAATCCATCCTAACGGACAGGGCTACGTGGCAAGCTGTGAGTGGCCGAGTGGTGTGCGCGTTTGAGCTAAACGGACGGACGACCGCTAATTAACAGGAAACGATTTGGTTAAACTAAACCGAGGAAAAATCGGCCGGTTCATTTAAAATAAACCGAAGGGGTACACCGTTCTAATCTACGCCATTGATTTCAGATCTAACGGAGGTGATCGAGTGGGGCTTACAGCGGGTCGCCGGCGAGGTCGACATCGACGGCAGGGGCTCGGGCCCGTTGCGGGCGGCGTCTCCGGTGGTCCTCCGGCGAAGGCGAGGGCTCCGGTCGATGAGGACGACGACGGCGATTAGTCTGGTGGCGCCGGAACGGCTCGGGGACGACGGTGTCGACAGCGGCGAGCTTGTGAGCGGAGGGGGTCTTTGGGTGGTCGTCGGCGAGGGAGTTCCGAGGGGTGTGGGGCTCGGGAGAGTGTTCGGGGAGGTTCAGTGGGACGAGGCGGAGCGTCTGGTGGTGGTGGTTGGGCTCGGGACGGTCGGAGTGGAGCGGGACGAGGCAATGGTGACAGTGGCGGAGCTCTGCTCCGGCGAGCAATTGAGAGCAGAGGAGATGGTCGGGCGAGGGGTATTAGGGCGGAAAGGAGTGCGGAGGGCTGGGGCTTTATATCCAGGGGGTCGGGAGGCTCCAAACGGAAGGGGATCGACGGATCACGGCGGCGCCGGCGTCGGAAAGGAAAGGGGAGGGGCGAGGTGGAAGGTGACCGGCAGGGGCGATCGGATCAGTCGGTGGGCCAGGGGAGTCAGCGGGAGAGGAGGGAAGGGAAGAAATCGGTGGCCGATCCAAAAGTGATTCGGATCCGATCTGGATCCGATCGGGCCAGATTCGGTAAGTGGGCCGCGTCGGCCTTTCCTATTAGAAGGATATTTTCCTTTTTATTAAAAACAGGAAAGAAATTCTAGTTTTGTAAAATGAAATCAAACTCAAATATAGAAGTTTTATATACCAAAATTATCAGAACAATAAATTCCACAGTATGAACATTTTTTCACGGCCAAAATAAATACTTTAAAAAAAATATTTTTTAGAAAATGCCTAAATTGTTTTTATTTCTTTTGCAAATAATTTTCAAATAACCCCCTGGGTTTTATGATTCAAAATTTCACAAAAATACCCCTGGTTTTGGAGGGTCATGTTCCTCCTCTTAAATTTTGAAATTTGGGGCAATGAACTTTGAAATCTTTCAAGCTTTGAAATAGAACAAAAAAATGGAATAGATTCCAAAAACTTTCAAATCCACTTTTCAAATATTTTATTTGAGGAAGTCATTTCATCTTCTCTCACTGATTTGAATTGTTTGAATTTGAATTCAAAAGCAAAGGGGAAAGTCATTTTATTCCCTCTCATTAAAAGGTTTCAAAAAGTTTCAAATTTCACTCAATTTCAAACAATCATTCAAACAATCAATCATTCAATTTATTTAATATAACATTCCAAATTTTGGGATGTTACAAACCTACCACACTTAAAATGAATCTCGTCCTCGAGATTCGAAAAGGGCTAGGAAGAAAAGGTTAGGGTTTGGGGGTCTTCTAACAAATCCATTGACCGGAAAGTGTGGGTGCTACCACACTTAAAATGAGAGTTACTGGTCTCCCAAAATCATGACAATCCTCTGGGGTCCTTGGCTATATTTGTCTCTTCACATTCCTTATAATAGCTCCTTCATTGATGTTGTTCCATTACAGTCTTAACATCTCCTTTAAAAATCCAGTGTCTCCTTGGTCATTACAAAGTTCTTCCGTTACTGGGTCTCCTTAACTGACAAGTCTCGTGATCATTCTAATTAACTTATCGATGATCTCTTGGTGGTCTACCATTTGTGGTTATCCTGCAGTGAAATGGGTCTTGGCTTCATCCTCACCGTAAAATTCCTACGTGTGACAACAGCTGCCATGTACAAGGGTCTTCATCATACCACTCTAAGGCTTAAACCAAAAGCTTCAAAGAACGTCGTCTCTTTACTATGGGTAAGTCACTCAGATTTACCATTCCGAATAGCAAGAGAAATGATAAGAGTAAGTCGTCATGGTGATCAATCCATTCCGCACCCAAATCATTACTCTGTATAAGGTTTAGTGAATCTCGTATTCTAACACTTGGGCTTCCTCACAAGCGTTGCAGAATTTCTCTTGTCCACGAACGAAGTTCGGATAAATCCATTGATTCTGCAAGCTAAACAAAAACATCTATCGTTTCTTCACATCTCTCAGGTTTACGTATTCTCCTAAGAAAACGTCTGCTTGATCTGTCATAGCTTCTTCCAAGTACCTTCCTTCATAAAGGTAGGGCTTGATCCTTATCAATCCTGAGGGCTGTGGATTATGTGCTTACTTCAATACTTGTACAGCTTTAACTCATCCTTGGGGTTACTAGTATTTCATACCCCAACATTACCTTCAATTCATTCCATCATACCCTTGAGGTAATATATCACAGGTTTATTCTTGTCTAGATTCCACTCTGTGGAATTCATTTTCCTTTCCATTGGTCTGTTTAAACTTAGGTATTGGTTCATCACAATCATTCCTCCTTATTCAAAATTCCAACTTCAAAAGTACTTTGTTGCAAATGCTGTCATCCACATAGTTGATATGGTCCAGCATTACCTTCAGTTGTATCCATTGGATCCAGACTCCTTGGCATGAAGTATACATTCTTTTTCCTTGGATCATGTGGTTTTACCGGTTACTACCACACTTAATATGAAATGTACACATGCTTGCACAGACCATATTTTTCTCATATCCTCGAAAATGGTCGGAGATCTTTGCTTACAGAGTAACAACTCATACAATTCAACATAGGAAATCATGACACAATAAATTCTATTGATTCATGAAGTTATTACAATCTCTGAGACTTCTGTTACATAATCCAACTTCAAAACCTCAAGAAAAAAGGCTTCCTATTACATTTATTACTTCCAAAATCCAAAACTCAACTACTCATGTTTAGCCTTCTTCTCCGGGCAGGTATAGGAGTAGTGTCCGGTCTTGTTGCACCGATGACAAGTGATGTGGCTCAGATCCTTCCGTGTAGAAAACCACGGAGTCCTCTTCTTCTTCTTGGGTTGGGTTCCTTGCTTGATGCTTGGCTCATACTTCGTGCAATAACAATGAGGTCTCTCCAAGCTGCAATGTAAACATCTGATGCTTCTACTTACTTGGCCTTTCTTCTTGTCAAGGTTAATCATTCTTTCTATCTCCTGAGGGTCATATTGCACTTCTGCTATCGGGAAATCTCCCAGATACTCGTTCGGACAATTCTGGGAAATATGTCCTTCTTCTCCACATGAATAACATGACTTGGTATCGACGATTGGGTCTGGTATATCTCTCATCTTCATGGGTTCTTCTAACTTTTTCCTGAGGGCTTCTTTCATTGCTTCCTTCTGCTGCTTCATGACTTCTTGTACCTTGGGGTATATTTGACATTGTGCCGGAAAATGAGTGGTTCCTTCACACAAGAAACATGTCACTTGCCCAGTCGGGCATTCCTCAGCTGGGTGATTTTCTTCACAATGAGGGCATCCATCCTTGTGTTCTTCCTGGGTGTGTCCTATTTCTCCACAGATCTTGCATGCACAAGGCTCCTTCACATCTTTGCAACGGGGCTTCTGGGTGTTGCTGACAGCATGATATTTTTGCAGAGTCATCTTGAATTCTTCCCAAGTGATTGCTTCTAGCCTTCCATGGATAGCTTCATGCATCTTCCACCAAATAGCAGCACTTTGGGTAAGGTACTCAAGAGCGTGTGGAACCTCATACTTCTTTGAAATCAAATTACTTTCGAAGTGGTTCTCCATGTTTTGAATCCATACTTCTGCCTCCAGCTGGGTCATTGGTCCAGAGAATACAAGTCCACCTTCATTCTTCATCTATTGGGTCCAATGGTTTTGGGATGAGATACGAGAGAGAGGGAGATACACACAATACAAACAATAGTTTTAAAAATATGTTTTTATTTGTGGCTGTCGGAAAAATGCACACAAATGATAGCTCACAAAACATCGCATCTAACGTGAGTATACAACAGGGGTTTGGTCTTCTAGGGGCATAAAATCTTGGAAATTCTTCATGGTCTTCAATTTCTTCAGGTCCTTATAGTCTTCAATTTTATTGTAGCTCTTTCCATAGTGGTCAAAGGGACAAGGGTATTATCTAACTATTTGATAAAACTCAGAAGGGATAAGAAGTAAAAGATTTTTTTTTTTTGAGAATAATTTTGAGAGGTATCCTGTCCTATGGGCTTTCCAGTTTCTAGGGTCACGTCCTACAGTCAACATGTGCTCTGATACCATCTCTGTAGCGTCCCGACTCAAAACGAGTCAAGCCTCTGTGTGTTCTGTGCCATCCCTGGATCAGTATGCTGGCACACACAGTACATCAATGTATATATCAAAGTGCAATCACATGTAAATAACGTAAAACTGATATATACCTTAAAATCTCAGCGGAAACAGTCAACGGGAGTGGAGTCCCAATAAACACCAACGGCAGGTTGAGTGTAGACCGTAACCCTAAATCGTACTCTTACTCGTCGTAGAAACTTATCTGCAACATAAGACGTTGCAGCCGTGTAGGTCAGTACATTGAATGTACCGGAAAGATCACAATAAGAGAAAACAGATGATAAGACTATTCTACATGCAATAAAGCTTTGTGGCTCAATGTCTGAGTTTTTGCATAAAAGCTGATTTTATTTTGTTTTCCTACAACAAAGGAATATCAGGAGTTTTCACTATGGAGATAACTATTATGACATGGTTCCGCCAACCGATGTCTCAATGCCCACAAGTATCATAAGTTGCCCACAATTAATTATCAGTGTGGTGTTGAGAGTTCAGAGATAGATCCAAGTC
This sequence comes from Elymus sibiricus, assembly GCA_039707655.1. Classification (NCBI taxonomy): domain Eukaryota; kingdom Viridiplantae; phylum Streptophyta; class Magnoliopsida; order Poales; family Poaceae; genus Elymus; species Elymus sibiricus. Next base: position 181,597,540 of record CM077670.1, read on the forward strand.
CAGAGGCTCAAATTGTCCATAACCGGGGACACGGCTAATCGATTAGGTTTAACTCTGCAGAGTGTTGTGTACTTTACCCACAAGATTCGTTCCCTCCTTGTAAGTCCTCGCACTGCCGGGTGTTTGAGAACAGGACGAACGAAACATGGTCTTTCAGAGTGTTTCCCTGACTACTGTCAGTGCCCATCCAATCCTATCGTCGACTACATCTCGTAGCACTGCCCAGCCAGAGTCACAACAAAGATCAACCAAGCCAGAGCCCATAATGACTTGTGGCTACACAGGTAAGCTTCCGGGCATGAAGTATTCATCCGTCTCTTTGAGTCTGGGTGAGGCTTTCCGCAAGATGTCATGGCGCTTCTCCATGCATCCCGGCCATCCACTGGTTACTCCAGGGTGCCCATCAAATCCATCCCTCACCCAGTAGTGTGTATTGAAAACTTTTTTCTCGAGTTTCGAAGTCTTGAGGTCTTGAAGATGCAGGACTTGAAGATAACTTCATGAAGTTGTCGTCTTTGACGTAGAGTCCTTCACCTCACACCACTCTCGAACACTCATACCAACCCCGTCTACTTTAGCGTAGCATAGCAGTAAGACAAATAACGTCCCGGTGCTTCAGTAACAAGGAGTGGGTTCCTACCTCATGCATTCTACTCAACTACAAGAATTCAATAATACTACTGGAGGGATTTGTTGAATGATGTCACTACATGCAATAAAACATAGGTATGAAATTGATGATCAAAGTGAACTTGCCTGGTAAGGTTGATGAAGATAAATATCGCTCTTAGGAAAATAACTTGATAGAACTATTCGTCACTCTCCGATGAAATCTATATAGTAAAGCATTACACTCTTATAAGCAAACACTTCTAGCAATCAATACTATCACACCAATAACAACACAAAGCACAAAACTAATCACAAAAGAGTGTGATGAAGGAAATACTTAAGACAAAAGTTAAAATCAACAATTCTTCATCAAGCAACTAAGAAAAGGTTTTCCTACAATTAACCCATTTATCAACAGCAACAAAACAACAACAAATTAAAATCTAGCAAAGGCATTTATCAAATATTTTTACTAGCAGAGGAATTACTTTTGAAGAACAACTAAGAACTATGAAAACAACACCCTAACAACATAAGTTTTTGTCTAATAAACTTAACAACAAGAAAAACAATAAAATACTAACATAAGAGAAAACAAAATATAAAACAGCTAATTTAACAGAAAGTAAAACTTATAAAACAATTTATAAAAATATTTTCAAAAAGGAAATCAATCTAGCAATGAAAATCAATTGCAAGTTATAACTGAACTAGAATTGATTTCATGCGAACAAAAATAATAAATAACATAAGAATAAACTTGGTTGAAATACTACTGCTAACTAACAGAAAACAAGGTAAAACTTGTCAACTAATACAAAAGAAAATAAATTAAAACAATTTAAAACAAAAGAAATAGAAATAGACCTAAAAGAACTAAAACAGAATCTGTTTTGCTTGAAACCCTAATTTAAAATATTCTAAAAATTCTCAAGTTGGTCAGGAACATAAAACACACTAATACCAAACAGTAGCAAAAAGAATCACTCAAAAATATATTTTTAAACTCAAGATATAAGCAAAACAAGTTTGAATTCAAATCTGTTTGAATCTGAATTAAAAGTATTCACATATGGTCAAACTTTATATCTACAGAAACTAGACAAAATTTGTGGCACAATGCAAAAAGAATCAAGTTAAAACAAGTAAAAACATAAAAGATATAAAGAAAACAAAAATAGAACTAATTCTGTAAAAGAAACTAAAATAGAAAAAATAAAAAAAATCCATCCTAACGGACAGGGCTACGTGGCAAGCTATGAGTCGCCGAGTGGTGTGCGCTTTTGAGCTAAACGGACGGACGACTGCTAATTAACAGGAAACGATTCGGCTAAACTAAACCGAGGAAAAATCGGCCGGTTCATTTAAAATAAACCGAAGGGGTACGCCGTTCTAATCTACGCCATTGATTTCAGATCTAACGGAGGTGATCGAGTGGGGCTTACAGCGGGTCGCCGGCGAGGTCGACGTCGACGGCAGGGGCTCGGGCCCGTTGCGGGCGGCGTCTCCGGTGGTCCTCCGGCGAAGGCGAGGGCTCCGGTCGATGAGGACGACGACGGCGATTAGTCTGGTGGCACCGGAACGGCTCGGGGACGACGGTGTCGACAGCGGCGAGCTTATGAGCGGAGGGGGTCTTTGGGTGGTCATCGGCGAGGGAGTTCCGAGGGGTGTGGGGCTCGGGAGAGTGTTCGGGGAGGTTCAGTGGGACGAGGCGGAGCGTCTGGTGGTGGTGGTTGGGCTCGGGACGGTCGGAGTGGAGCGGGACGAGGCAATGGTGACAGTGGCGGAGCTCTGCTCCGGCGAGCAATTGAGAGCAGAGGAGATGGTCGGGCGAGGGGTATTAGGGCGGAAAGGAGTGCGGAGGGATGGGGCTTTATATCCAGGGGGTCGGGAGGCTCCAAACGGAAGGGGATCGACGGATCACGGCGGCGCCGGCGTCGGAAAGGAAAGGGGAGGGGCGAGGTGGAAGGTGACCGGCAGGGGCGATCGGATCAGTCGGTGGGCCAGGGGAGTCAGCGGGAGAGGAGGGAAGGGAAGAAATCGGTGGCCGATCCAAAAGTGATTCGGATCCGATCTGGATCCGATCGGGCCAGATTCGGTAAGTGGGCCGCGTCGGCCTTTCCTATTAGAAGGATATTTTCCTTTTTATTAAAAACAGGAAAGAAATTCTAGTTTTGTAAAATGAAATCAAACTCAAATATAGAAGTTTTATATACCAAAATTATCAGAACAATAAATTCCACAGTATGAACATTTTTTCACGGCCAAAATAAATACTTTAAAAAAAAATTAGAAAATGCCTAAATTGTTTTTATTTCTTTTGCAAATAATTTTCAAATAACCCCCTGGGATTTATGATTCAAAATTTCACAAAAATACCCCTGGTTTTGGAGGGTCATGTTCCTCCTCTCAAATTTTGAAATTTGGGGCAATGAACTTTGAAATCTTTCAAGCTTTGAAATAGAACAAAAAAATGGAATAGATTCCAAAAACTTTCAAATCCACTTTTCAAATATTTTATTTGAAGAAGTCATTTCATCTTCTCTCACTGATTTGAATTGTTTGAATTTGAATTCAAAAGCAAAGGGGAAAGTCATTTTATTCCCTCTCATTAAAAGGTTTCAAAAAGTTTCAAATTTCACTCAATTTCAAACAATCATTCAAACAATCAATCATTCAATTTATTTAATATAACATTCCAAATTTTGGGATGTTACACGGTGTTCTTCGGCAAGCTCATGAAGGCCCCAGAGAGATCAACGCTGGGATTGCTGTACACCAGCTTGACGAGCACTTTGTAAAGGATATCACGAGCGAGCTTCCGAGACTTGTTGGCAAAGCAAGCAGTGCGCTCCTCTTGATATGTCTCCAGTGCTTCAATTAGGCCCTGGAAGAACTTGCTCAGTCTGACGCTTGCAGCCTCCTTGTCGTTGATAGTGAAGCTCCAACTTTTCATATCCATAACCGCAAGTTGTGCAGTCAAGCGTTCAGCTAGGTCTATGAGCTTCTCGGTCCAAAGCACGAGGGAGCCTTTCAATTGGTTGAATTTGTTTTCAGCACCCACCAGAACGGTCTGCTCCTCTTTAAGGTCTTTCGTCAAGATTACCTCCCTGGCCTTGGCGGCTTCAAGATTCTCCTCCAAAGTGGCAAGTTTCGTCTTCAGATCTTTCGCAGCATCGGTAGCCTTACTAAGCTCTTGGTTCTTGGATGACAGCTGCGTCTGCAACTCCCCTAGGGTATGAGTCACTTTCTGCGCTGCATCCTTGAGGGCCACGATCTCCTTGTGGCTATCGGCAAGATCTTCTTCTAGCTTTTTCACTTTGGATTCTGAATCTACCTTGGTGGAGGCGGCAGCGGCAACCAAATCAGTGGCCTCCTTGAGCTTGACGGCATGGTCTCGAGCTTGAGTCTCGATGAGCTCGTTGTGAGTCTTCTCCAGCTCTTACATCCATTGCACAAGCACAGTTTGGATTTCATCATGCTTGGCTTTAAGTTTAGTGGCAAGTGCTTCTTCTCAAGCGGCAAGGTCGTTTTCTTTGGTGGTAAGCTACGCTTCGCGCTCCACCAACTTGCCGTCCACGGCCGCTGCTTTCTCAGTAGCAGCGGCAAGCTTTTCCTCTTGCCTCTTGATGATATGGAATTTTTCATTATACCAAGTGCGGATCTCTTCCTCCTTCTCCTTCAGCTTCTGCTCAGCTAGCTCCATGATTTGCTACTGCGTTTGGAGCTTTTACCAACGCTAATTGTAATGGTCTTGCACATCTTTGAAGCCGGCAGCCATCATCTTCAAGAAGGCAAGATCTGCAGAGCTGTCGTCGGGGCTGTCTGGTTCCACAGCGCTACCGGAGAGGTGTATCAAGATTCCGGCAATAGCATCATCAAAGGCGGATTCCCCGGCACCAGATGTGCTGGGGGCTCCAGATTCTTGCTGCGGGTTGATGAGCTCCAAAGGACCCGCCAGAGCTTGTGTGTCAGGTACACTGGGGTGTTTGTCGGTGTTCTGCCCATCACCGCCAGCTACTTCCACCCCAGCATCTGATCTGGTGAGGTCAGATGTGTTGCCGGAGGGTTTCTCCAACTCTTCGGGAGCTTTCCCAGCCTCCTCAGTGGCAGACTCAGCAGCTTCTTTGGCGGAAATCTTGGCAGCCTCATCAGAAGCGCTCTTTGCAATTTCCTCTACGTCCGCAATAATTTCTCCCTCTTCTGGAGAGTTTGGATCTATAGGACAGAAAAGGAGCGAAGGGCAGAAAGAATTCTATTTACAAGTCAAGATCAAGAAAACAAAATATGTAAGTCACTCGAAAGCAAGTGGATTACCTGTCGGGTTCTGTTGAGAAGAGGTGTTCTCTTCTTCGACAACTTCAGTTGTCGTCGCTTGACTGCCGGCAGTTTCACTTGCCGGTATGTCCATAGTGCGGACATGCTTGTCAACGAAGGCCCTTGCCAGTGAGTGGCTCTCCGGGACATTGATTGATGGAGGCGTCATAATAGGATCCACCTTCGGGTGCTCTTCATTTTGGCGATCTTCTCCCATCTCCTTGTAAAGCTCAGTGGTAGGAGCATCAGCGTCGGAGTTTGCAAGTGGGAATTGCACCATGGTCTCATGCCGGGGGCTGGGCTAGGGGCTGACGACGACAGCATCAGGAGATGTCGTGCCCTGCCCAGCACTTGTTGTGGGCTCACCCTCTGCTGCAGCCCTTGCTCGCTTTGCCCTATGCACAAGCGACTCTGTATCTCTGTGAAAAACAAGAAAAGTTAAGTCAAGTCGACAATGATGAAGAAATGAAGAAGTTGATGAAGGCATGCAAGATCACTTACTCCTCTTCTTCGCGGTCGCTGAGGGCGGAGAGGTCCCATGTGACCGGCAAAGGAGATGCGTTCGCCCGCTTGATTGCCGGGGAACTTGCTGCCGCTAGATATGAAGCCCCTGCCTCATCAGCCAAAGATGTCGTTTGCCGCCTTGATGGGTACGCCTAGTCGCCTGAGCCTAAGAAGTTCACCAGTGAGCGCCTTGCTACCGGGTGACCTTGGCAGCTGCCTCTTTGTCAGAAGGCTCATCGTCTGGCGATGAAGGACGCACTGGCTCTTAGCTGGCAGCCTTTTTGAGGACTCGGTGCCTCTTCTTCGGGACGGGGGCAATTGGGATCTCCTCTCCCTCCTCTGGCTCTCCGATAGCTTCATCGCCACGCTCTCCGACAGGCTCCTCGTGGTGCTCTTCAGCTGGTTCTTCATCAACGTATTCTTCATCTTCAGCGGCCACAGACTGGGAACTGCTGGCAGCGGCAAGCCTCTTGGCCTCTTCAGCCCTGCTAGCAATGTATGCTAGCTCCTCGCCGGTGGTACTACTGATGAGGTCCTTCTCCTCTCGGGTGGCCCTCTCCATCAAGTTAGCATGCCATGCCATCTCATTCTCAACGGAGGGTTTCTGCCAAAGGACCTCGACTCCTTGGGCGTTACACTCCGGCATCATCGCCAAGATTGATTCTTTGGTGGAATTGATAGATAAGGGAATCACTTTGGCCGGCAAGTGAAACTTGCCGGTGGGCCGAAAAAGTTGATGACAGAGGCTGATGTGCTGCAATACTGTCAGATTGTTGTCAAGTCCAGTATGCAGCCGCATGATGTCAGCAACATTTTGGTATTCCCAAGTGTATCATTTTCTCTTCTGCTGTTGTGCAATGTGTTGCCAGAGGAAATCTGCCCCTACCATCTCGATGGTTAGACTGGCAGCCCTAAGACGGATGATACGGTTTAGCGCCGGTGTGAGCTTGTCGTCGCATTTGCCGTAATTGCTCCAATCCTTGCCGCACTGGACTTTCTTCTTCCGGGGCGCACAGAAATCAGGGAAATCTTTCTCCTGAATCCAGCACCACTCCGCCGGCCATTCCTCCCATTTCAGATGTAGCTGGCCCGTGAGATATGCATCCTTGGTGCCACCTCTGGGAATCCAGGTGATGCTTCCAAAAGAGCATCCCCTTTGATGCGGGGAATGAAGAAATGGCAAAACAGAAAGACATTGGGGACGACTCCGACATAATTTTCGCACATGTGGGCGAAGACTGACATACAGGTCACGGCATTTGGAGTAAAATCCGAGAGCCGAAACCCATATGTGTACATCAGCTCGGAGAAGAAGTCAGAAAAAGGAGGGCAGAGCCTGTAGTAGAAATATGTGCAGAAGAAGGGGAACTTGTCCACAGAAGGCTTGAGATTGGCGGGGAGTACGACTGGAGCGATGTGGTCTTTGGTGTCCATCCCCCACATGTACACATACCTATCTATGAGCATGCTTTTGTCCAGAGCCGGCGGATTAAAGACTACATTCTCCCTCCGCCGTGCGGCTATGGCCTACTTCCTCTTCTCTGCCTCCGGGTCGACAGGCTTGGCGGACTTCTTCGCCTCCGCCTCAGCTAGATTGGTGGATTTCTTGGGCGCCATGCTACTCTCAAGAGAGGAATGGGAAGATGGGCGAAGCAATGGTGCGGCGGCTGCAGATTCTGCTCTGGCGCAAGGAGGAAGACGATGGGCGGTCGCTAGGTTGAGAAGATGGGAGTGAATGAGCAGCACCCCCTCACGATTGCCTTTTTATGGGGAAGGCGTGGGGGGCTGGCTCTTTACTGTCCAACGTGGCAGTGCTTTTGCAGGCTCACTACCACAAACGGCTGTTCCATCCCACCTCTCCCACGTCTCACATTAAATGCACGTCATGGGCGTGCAAAAGAAATCATCATCACAAGATTTACAACAGTAATTCACAGCCGTGTGTGTCTGTGCATTTGTTTGGGCCTAGCACAACGATGCTTCAGATGCACGTGTGCCCAGGCCCGGGGGCTCCTGTCGGTGTATAAAAATATGGGCATTCTTATACCCTGACCTATGCACAGATAGTGGCAGCCTTCCCGATGGCTAGGGCTTGCCGGAGGAATGCTACCTTCAAGACCCAAGACTTGATCGACAAAGCCAAAGAGAAGACCTCAAGACATGCCATCAAGAAGTACTAAGTTAGTACTGAAGATGAAGGCAACACCCTCCGGCAAGCTCCACACGGGCAAGATGAAGACTAGGCAAGCTCCATGCCGGCAAGCCCCCACTACTTCATCATCGCTCCACCTCATCGGTCAGCTAGTCACTAGTCGATGAGGTGTCGAGTGGGCAGGCTGTTTGGTCAGACTTGTCAGGGCACGTGTCAGCACGCTGGAGACAAGATCAACTTTAATGACACCCGTCCTAATGGCGTGTCCAGATTATAGGAGGTAGCTGGGCGAGCGGTGCAGAAACCTTGTCGGGGCGCATTTAATGCGTTTGTCCTAGTCCGGCAGAGTTAGGTATGATAGCACTATAGCTGTCTAATCACCATGTATTTATCTTTTTGCCACTGTGGTGACCCCTTAACCTATAAAAGGAAGCCCATGGCTACTGGTAGAAGGGTCGACACTTTGCTCATTTGAACGTAGTAGCTGCACTTTCCGCACAGCTTGTCGGCAAGCTGCGCTCCTTGTAACTTGAGCATAAACACACCCAATACAATCAAAGCAGGAGTAGGGTTTTATGCCTTGCGGCGGCCCTAACCTGGGTAATCTTGTGTGTGCTACTGGTTCTGCTCTTTGTGCATGTTGATCCTCATAGCTGAACCGCAAAGGGATCACATCGATCCCATAGATTGTCTTGGTTGTACCTCGACACATGGTGAACTGCCACCTGTCGTCGGCAGCCGCTGGGAGCGCTATTGGAGCCTTGCAGGGTACCCTCTCTGTATTTTGTCGTCGTGGGTGTGCTTCTTGCAATACTGGGGCGCGATCGAAAGGTTGAAGAGACATAAGGGTTAAATGGCCGCTGTAATAAATGGGGGCCGGACGTCCTGTAATCGGCACGTCTAGTCATATCATTCCCGGCGGAGGATTCTAGTGCACGCTAGCTTGAGCACAGCACACACATTTCGTTTGGCCCTGTGTGCGCTCGAAGAGGCGCCATTGTATCATTGGTGAGCATGTTCCCACACAACCGCACATGTTACCGCGTGGAACCACGCAAGCTTCCCACCCGGCTCATTTGGCCACGCATTGGCTCGAAGATGGGCTAATCCTGGTCGTTTATTGGCAAAAGCTTTGCAAAAACGAAGTGTGTGGAATGACTTAGGCTCCTCCCAATGCTCCACCTTGTACAGTTGCTAAGCCTGCCACGTAGGCGAAAAATCTGATGTGGCAAGTTAATTAAGAGGAGAGAGATGATTGTGGTGACCCCAGGAAGAAACAATGCCAAGCACGTGAACCTAGGCAAACCATTTAAATGAAAGAAGCCCACCACTGCATGAAGAACTTTAGTTGCTAAATCATTAAAGGAAGGAAGCTTAGCTAGAAGAAGCTAAGCAACTAGGCATTGGGGAGTATAGTTGCTAAGCTATTTAATGTGCTTAATTAGCACCTCATCTAAGCACCTGCGTCCAATAATGTCGAAGATCGTTGTCTAAGTACGCAATATAGATCATCTGCGATGAGATCGATAGGGGAAACACACTCGAGAATGGTAAATAAAATCAAGTCCATTAAGGTTCATATATTCATTGTCCATTGCATATTAAGGTCAAAATAGTACTACCATTGTACGAGTCTCATACGATGCCATTTCAACAATTTTACCACAAATTCCAGAAATATTACAAGGCTCTAAATCGAAGTTTACAAGGTTCAAACTAATATTATAAATGAAATTCAGCTCATGCAGCTGTAGACGCCCATGCCGATCAGCTGAACATGAACATGTGAGAGGTTCAAACTGATACTACAATTAGTTTCACCACCTCGACATTTCTGCAAAGGGATCAGCCACTGACAAGTCATGTATGGGCTTGACATAATGACTTCCGAGTACTCTGTCAACTGAACTTCCAAAATGAAATTCAGCTTCTACAGAGCCTTTTCCATTCTGCCGTAGCCGTCGGCGCTGATCAACAAACCATTCAGGTTTGCATGATAAATGTAGGGCAAACCTTATTACCTTTAGCACACTTGCTCTCACAACGAAGAACCTGGCGAATATAAACTCTGGTAAGGTCCCTCGGTTGGAGTTCAAAGTAATTTCTGAGAGATGGAGATCAACGCATTCGATGGGATTATTATATTGTATCACATTATCCACTACCGTGCCTAATCATATCTGCAAAAGAAGAGAACATATTAGTGCCTACATGCAGTTTTGAACACTGCAAGCCTCTTTGATTTGCAGGATTTCTAAAATATGCGAATAGAGTGACATGCCATCTTTGATCCTACATGATTAACATGGGCGTTTGATTACACTCTAGGAAAACGTAGGCTTCTTCACAAGAGGTTGGAGTGGATGGAAATTTTCCTATGAAAACTAGTACATATGAATCCAAAGGAGAAATACTTATGGATTGTAACCATATGAATCAAGCAACCACTATAGGAAAAAACATCTATGTACTCAAATCCTCCAAAATTCCTTCAGAAATCGTGGTACATTCGTCATTGTAAACTTGGGAAAAGGTACCAAAAATTGAACTCCCTTGTGGTTAACATTTAATAGAAAAGGAGCATCACCTCGATATATAGCTTCTCCAGGCTCGGAAGGCATCTCAGGAATCTGACAACTTGGTTGAGGTCGAGGCCGATAGATTCTAGCGCCAAGATCTTCACTGTGCGCAGATACGGGGTCAAGCTTGTCGCAATCATTTTCTGGATAACAAGACGAACATATATACATCTTCAAAATTAAAAAAAAATGTTAATTTCAAGAAGAAGGAGAAGAAGAAGGAGACTGTTGTACCTGAACGGGTATGGATCCAATAACAAGTTTGGAGAATTTGACAGATGAGTAGCCCACCACTGTCAATTTCGGCGCAGAAATGACATTGATTCTTGTTGGACCATGTTGATCAGCTCCAAGTAATCTCTCAAGTAAAGGCGCGTACTCAATGACCATATCGTGATACACCTTATGTGATCTCTTGTTGCAGCACCAGCAACACACATAAATTATCCGGAGAGTCATGGAGGTGATCTGGAGGCTAGTCAACCCATTGATCGCCTGAAGACGAAGGTACGCGAGCGCAATATAGTCGCGGAGCAGGTGCTCCATGTCCTGCTTGGGGATTCAGACGGCGACGAGCTCGAGGTGCTTCAGTCGAGGGAGAAAACGAGCGGGTACGTCAATAATCAGGGGGAAATGGCAGATCATGAACCTGGCGAGGTGCAGCATGGGCGCAAGGCGGAGCGCGGACGATGGTAGCGAGCGCATATGTCCATCATTAAAACTGAGCTCCTCGAGCTGATCTAGGGCAGGGGATAGGAACCACTCGTCAAGCTTGGCTCGGTCCTTGCCAATGGAACGAAACTTGCCATGATAAGGCCTCTGATTGGGCCACGGTGCATGCCGAGGATCTGGGACAATGTGGCCAAGCTTTTTTGATAGCCATGGCAGAGCTTGTGGATGTCGATGAGGTCCAGAGGGGTGGAGTGCCATATGGGGCGCCACTGCCGGGAGACGACGGTTTTCCATGCGCCATATTTGATTGGAAGGAGGAAGATGATGACTATCAACATATCATCGGGGAGGCTACTGATGAAGTCTAGGCCCGCCGGAGTCGCTTGTAGTTCAGGATCGACCCGCCTCTGCTTGTTGGCAGCCTCGTCCTAGTGGGGTCGAGGAGATAGGTCTAGAGGGGGGGTGAATAGACCCTTAACCAACAAAAGGTGCAGTTTTTAGTTCACTTGAAATTTAAGCCGATTTTGGCACAAGTTAAGATATCACCAAGACTTCCTACACATCCATATCTAGAGATTGAGCAGCGGAAATAGTAAAGCATGCAAATGTATGGAAAGTAAAGGGGTAGATAATGGAAGATCAAACGCAATGAAGACACGGTGTTTTTGGCGTGGTTCCGATAGGTGGTGCTATCGTACGTCCACATTGATGGAGGCTTCAACCCACGGAGGGTAACGGTTGCGCGAGTCCACGGAGGGCTCCACCCACGAAGGGTCCACGAAGAAGCAACCTTGCCTATTCCACCATGCAGTGCGTGGGCCCAAATGGCATCCACCAAATTAGAAGGCGGTATGCAGGCGCAGAGTCACCCCGGTCGTAGTGCGGCAGTAATGAGCCGTCATATCACAAAACCCCACCTCCCAGCAGTAAGTTGGTCGGACGAAGCAATCGTCATTTCACTCTTCGCTCAATCCGCTTCTCCCTCATCTTCTTCAAGAAAGCCATCACTCGCTTCCGCCATTGTTCTTCTCTCCCAACGAAGGGAAGGTGAGCGCATCCGTGATGTTGGTATATTTTCTTTCCAAAAAAAAATCTTTTGCAAAGCAGTAACTGATCCTCACTCCCTTTTTTGTGTCATTGTCATTGCGATTGTGTTTTCCTTTCGTTTGTCTTCTATTTGTCAGTTTCACTGTGGATCATGGAGAACCGGGAAAAGATCTGCCGATGTTGGAGCACACGCGGCAGGCTGATCCCCACTAGATAGAGAGCTCCAAGAAGATGAAGGCCACCACCGAGCCGACCCCAGATGCGCTCACGGCCACTACTGAGATGGTCAACGCCATGTTTGAGGTTACAACCCCCGTGGCCGTGCCAGAGCAGTTTTCCCCCAGCAAGATGGATCCCTTCGAGGATGTGTCCCCCCCCTGAGCTGCCCAAGGTGATTTTCTTCTTTGGCGATCTTGATTGTGTTTTTTCATCTAAGTATGAGGTGATAAATAATGCAAGATTTATTAGCTCCGATGCCATGCTACCTTCCTTGTGATGCATACTTTTGACTCTACATGGTGGTTTAAATAACTTGTGTTTTTTATATTGGAAAGTAATTCAGAATTCATTTCTGTTTCAATTAGAGCCATGATGCAGACAAGGATTGTGTGGTTGTACATGTCACTCGCTATGAGGTGGATGACCTAAATATACGCACTGGGAAAACAAAGTACTTAGGTTGTTCGATCCTGGAAGCCATTTGCACTTATACCGAAGAAGAAATGTATTCTAACCACACTGTTGTCAGGCGTGTTATCCAGGGTGTACTGAAGCACAACAAGTTCATAGCTACTCCTTCGTTTGTCAGGCATAATGTTCTCGTCAAGCTTATCCATGAAGATGATGTGGCATGCCTAGACAAACAAGTTTATGAGTGGAAAGGCCACAAGGTTATCTTCAAGAAGGTTGACAGGTTTGAGCTACTGTCGGACGTCCTCAAGGATGTTCATGGCAAGGTCCGTCTTGTGTCCATCCCCAATTAGATCTATGGCATGAAATAGTTGGTCCAGTGTTTCAAAGTAGCTTGGATTGTGTTTAATTACCCGAACCTTGCATATTATCGAGCCCTCTTGGGGTAGTACTCTGTTTGAATCCCTCTGGGAACTGCTGCAACTTTTGTGTGCCTGTGAATCATGTGAGAACCCTCGTAAGTGTTGCTGAAACAGATGCATCCTCACGAGTTCTTTCATGTAATATGGCATTGTAAGACATAAGTTGCCACTGTTTATCAAACGAGCAGTGTGTGTTTGATGAAATACTTGTTTGACAACTCTAGGTGCGCCGACGTATACATAGTGTATGTAATGCACTGTTGGTGCTACCCCACTTGTAAGCACAGTTGGTGCAAACACGGCACATTGGCGTAGATCGCTTCAACACTAGATCGACCAGCTCACACTCATACTCTGTTGTCTGACATATAAGCAACTGCGTATCTAGTTACAGTGGTTCATGCGGTTAACTGAGGCCACAATATAGATTCCAAATGTTAACATGCTAGTCCAGCATTCATGTTAAACATTCACAATAAACTCGGCTGCATAAAATACTTCAAAAGCATAAGTTCAGCTTTTTTATACATCTCAATGATTCATAGAACATAACATCTCTTTTAGAAGTTGACAGCAAAAGAAAAAGTTGTGAGAAGGTTTACAAATCAGGAAAAATCAAGCCAGGCTTCTCTGAGTAAAGGGCCTCCCTAGGCAAGCTTTAATTTCCTGGGGTTCACTTTGGTTTTTCTTGTTGCCACCATCCAGGGTTAGGTTCTCTCATTCCAGAATAACAAATTATAATTGTGTTCTCAGTTGGAATATTGAACTGAACCTTGAAGTGGATTGACCATCCGAACTTCTTGTGCAGTTCCACTAAATTTAAGCACCGCTATTTGCAGAAATAAGCAGACCGCGATGCCTCTTGTACGCGCACCTGACCCCAAAACCTCCGTGCAGCCGTGCAAGCTCGTCCTCAGGCCATACTTAAACTGGGAGTGAGTATAGTTCATGGGGTGGACGCATTGCTTGTTTTCTCCGCCACACCTGACAGGCTCGTTCCTGCACTGCAATCAGGAAGTCCACATGCGAATCAGCTTCTTTTAGCTTGTGTTGGTCATTCTAGCTAGTTATGAATGTAGGAATACCTGGAATACGGGTGGCTAGAGGACGGCAGATAGGAACAGCCATCTGATTTTTTGCAGTTCTACTAAAATTGAGGTGTGTGCTTATGATTGCACAAATAGAAACGATATGGAGATAGACATCCCTGTTTGCACAAATATGTAATATGGTTATTTATGCAGTGGCAGTTATTTGCAGTGGCATATGATTAACAACAACATCTCTTGTGTTATGAATGGCATTACACCGACAGTATGAAAAAGTGCCATTAAGTAAGAAGTAGCATCACATCACATCAACACTGGCACTCGATTAACATGCAGAACAATAGCACAAGTATTACTGTCATGAGAGTAGCACATGGTCAGTAGCTCCGTGCACGATGCAATCAAATTTGTGCAGTTCCACTGGGATGAAGCAATGTTAGCGGTGTGAGATTTAAGTGTAACTGGCAAAACAGAATTCATGGGAAATAAAGCAAGACATCAGCGCTTCATAAAATGGTGGTGTCATTGCTTCAATTTATCGATGGCACCAGACTGACAGCAGCATTACTTAGAAGTGACATTAGGCTAACAGTGGCAATGCTTCACTTTTCCTCTGATAATAGATAAACGGTAGTGATAAGGGCAAAGGGACAGCAGGGGCATAAAGTGGTCAAGCAGATCTGGCTGCCGAGAGCGGCAAACATTCAGGCAGCATGTCTGCATTTGTCCAATTTTTTATCTCCTCGGTGACCTTTTCCTATGTGAGCATAGGAAATCTAGACCTGCTCACTCTCAGTTGCGTTGTCCCCCCAACACCCCCTCACTTTCTTCCCTTTTTTGACCAAGAGACCGATCTGGCCAGTATCTTACTAGTACTTACCCCCACCCTTCGCTATCCACCCCACTTTGTTCCCCTTTTCAACCAAGAGACCGGTTGGGTAGCCAGTCTCTACTACTTTCCCCCCTTTCTTTCCTCTTTGAACCAAGTCCTAGATTCATGCTGCAGCTTTCCCCCCATTTCTTCCCTTTTGAACAAAGTCCTAGATTCGACTGCATGAAGTTGGTTTACCTCTAATAATAGTAAAAATTTAGGTGGCTTTGGAACAGCCGAAGGAAGTAGAAAAAGATCCACATGTAGCCACGTGGTGTGCTGGGGCAGTAGAGCAAGGCCGGTTTTGAAGGAAGTTATACCTGAGGGTCGTCCAGATGTGGCTAGGAGGGCAACGGGAGGCCGGATCTGCCCATAATACGGTAGGGAGGAAGAAGGGGTCGGAGGCCCTCCTGAGCCGGTGCTGTGTCAGACAGAACGGGACGCGCCGGCAGCTGTGGGTCTCCTCCTTCGCCACCGATGACCGCATGAATGCTGCACCTTCTCCGCTTCACCGGCGGAGGGGATCCGGCCGGAACTGTGACCAGCGGTGAGCAGAGAGAGGGTGTGGCCGCCGCTGTCTTGTATAGATCTGGAAAGGATGAGAGAGTGAATGAGAGCAACCCTAGTAAAGAAAGTGCTGAAGCTCCTGCTTATATATATTGTGGAGTGATTTTCTTCTAGTAATCGTTTTTAAAATGAATACGCATGAACCACTATTTTCATTTAACGTTCCAGTAAAAAAAACTCAATGAATAACGCGCCACCGCATCCAGGTCGCACTATGTACACGTGTGGTCCCCGAGTTGAAAACTGCACGAGTCAAATTGTCACTTGGGATGCCTCTTTGTAAACAAATGCGCTCGTACTTGTACCCGCGCGTGGGTGTTAGAGAACTGGTGCGTGCGTGTACCGCTTCTCTTCGTGTACTACGTAATCCACCTAAAGTAAGATGTATACGTGTGTGATGTCTGAGTTACAAAAAAATATGTGTGACGTCTTTTATTTTTTAGAAGTTCTTTGGGAAGTGTGTGAAGAGCACATATATGTGCGTCACGTCTACCTACAGAGTACAGATAGATGGTGTGGGCGAGAAGTCTCGGGAGAGTCGTGAGGTGCGTGCGTCCGTGAGAGGGAGGGTTAACGTGTCAATGCAATGCGTGTGTTCGTAAATCATATCTGGCGAACGTTCACCACAAACCGTTTCCTGGCGAACGCCCAAAGAACCGTCAGATCTGCATCTGACGGTGGCAGTTTTGCCATGGCATTTGACAGAACAGCCACTCCTTCGACACATAAAATTTCCACATGAGCGTTCACAACTGCTGTATGCTCCCTCCGTTCCAAAATATAGTGCATATAGCTTTATTGAAAATTCAAACCTCACAAACTTTTACCGAGTTTTTGTAGAACAACATGCACATATAGAAAACCCAGCATATATCACTTCATTCATCATCGAGAGATATCTATAGAGATGGGGGAGGAATGTACGAGTGTGTCTTGGATAAAGAGGGGCCGTATGTGTGTGTGTGTTGTGAGAGAGAGCGAGAGACATTGTAGGATTGAGTCCTCTAACTAAGGAGAGAGAAAGAACGATCGGGATCAGTAGAGAGATGAAACATAATGTGTTTCTTTAGTAGAAGAACCGGGCAAATATTATGCTGAGTTCTAAACTCGGCAATGTCCCATCAAGTAAGGACTAAAACGCATGGCACTGCTCTATTTCCGAGTGCCACACTTTGCCAAGTTTGTTAGCCGAGTCTCCGTTAGCCGACACTCGGCAAAGGAAGACCGCCGTATCACCTACAGCAATTTCAAGCCTCCTTTGGTGTGGAGGAATATCATAGGAATTATATATGATCAGATTTTTTATAGGAATTTTTCCTTTAGAGCCATTTGGTTCATACAAATGGATTCCTATACTCCACATTTCAGAGGAAAATAAACATTAAGACTCAATGGAAAAATTCATATGATGTGAACCAAATGACATCTCTTTTCTTATCCCTAATCATAGAATTTGAGATACATGTCGGCCTCCTTTGGTTCATAGGATAGGAATATCATAGGAATAGAAAAAACATAGGAAGTGAGATGACATGCATCTCAATTCCTGTAGAGAAAGAAATGTCATTTGATGCATAGGATAGGAATTTTTCCATTGAGTCTAGGGTAATAATTTTTTTCCTTTAAAATGTGAAGGACTGGTTCCTATCCTACATTGGATTAGGAAACCATGCCTACAAACCACACAGCTCCATAGGAATTTTTCCTTTGAAAATCCTATACTATGAAATTCCTACAAACCAAAGGAGGCCGTACGTCATCTCTTTTCCTACAACTTTCATATTCCTAAAATATTCCTACCCTATGAACCAAAGGAGGCCGCGGGTATATCAAAATGCGGGACCCACGTGTCACTACCTCTGGGTCGAAGCTGCGTCCACAATTTTTTGTACTCCCCTGCTCTGTTCAGCTTACTGCAGGCAAGGTGGGGCTTTGTGATTTGATGCCTCATTGCTCATTTACTAGTACTGCGGCGCTACGACCGGGGTGCCTCACCCCGCTGCTCCGAACTTTGGTGCATGGTACATGGGCCAAGATGGTGGATGTCCCACATGTCGGCGAAAGGCGGGCTGTTAGTGTGTCACCATTTCGTGTGTGGATTGACCCTGCGGACTTGCGACGTGAATGCGACATCCGTGCTGGAAGTGTGCCGCCATTTCGTTTTGAACTATAAAGCGTACCACTTGGTTTTGCTTCTTGGTGCGATATATACAAATCTCGATTATATTGATCTAAAAGTAGATATCCAGATTAGTAAAAAGGAGGTGCTTTTGCCGAGTGGTGGGTGGGGGAGCTTGGCCTGTCAGTTTGCTAACATGCGGTCACACGTGTCAGTGATGTACAAAGCCGATGCGCGTCCCTCATGAAAAATCAAAACAATGGTAGAAGCAACACGTGGTTTTCTTGAAGAAGTTGATGGAGAAGCGGATTCAGCATAGAGTGAAATGATGGTTGGAAAGGTGCGGCTTTGTGATTTGACACCTCATTGCTCATTACTACTGCGGCGCCACGACCGGGGTGTGTCCCCCCTGCTGTTCTGCACTGTTATTTGGTGCATGGCATGTGGACCCGGATGCTAGATGTCCCACATGTTGGCGAACGGAAGTAGAAAATTTATGAAAGCGTGCGTCTCCACTCTTACAACGGAGGAGTACAAGACACGGCAGCCCAGTGTACTGTAGTACGTAGTAGGAGTAGTAGTCTTGTAACACTTGGTTTTGCTGCTTCACGCGATCCATCGATACAAAATCTGATTAAAAATCAAGGGTGGATCTTTTCCCGCGCGGTAGGCAGGGGAGTTTGGCATAGTCAGCTTGACAGAGAGACCGAGAGAACGATGTGAAATGCTTGAATGTGTAGTGGGCGATAATCCACTACTGAGCCCAGGGTCATCTGCACCCGCGCTGAAGAAAAAAATAAAAAAATACAGAAAAATTCAAAGAATTCCAATTCTTTTTTGCATGGTAGTTAATTTGATGCGTGAGGTCTGCTCCAATTTTCAAATCATTTGGACATCTGAGTAGCTCTCTGTAAAAACGTTTACTGTTCATGCACTGTTCTGACCAAATTTGTCTTTTTTGCCGAGAGCTGCTCAGATGTCCAAACGACTTGAAAATTGGTGCGGACCTCATGCATCAAATTTTTTACCATGCAAAAAAATGGAATCTTTGAATTTTTTAAATTTTTTTTGTGATTTTTTTCCGACCGGGTGCAGATGAGGCTGGGCACCGAATCAATTTTTTTTTGTGATTTTTTGCCGAGAGCTGCTCAGCTGGGCACCGAATCGCCTTTCTTTCTTATTTGAAGTGGGCCCTTTTAGATCACTAGATGATACTAGCATGCACGTTGTTGAGTACATATCAATGCAAATTTAATGTACATGCGACATGAATAATTGAAGTAGCAATATGTCCCGGCCCGCCGCTCAATGCCCATTGCCAAGGCATATTAGTAACATGTGGGACTGCATGTGAGCAAACCGACAATTGGCCAAGCTGGCAAACTCCCACTCTTATCGCGCGGGAAAAGCCCCGGCCTAGCTTTTTCAATCGTTATTTCTCTCTATCATCGCTCCAAGGAGCAGAACCAATTGTTACAACTTACGAGTTCAAAATGAAAAGCCTACCGCATTCGCGTCGCACCTCCACACGGTCGGTTCGGCACGCCTCTCAAGCTAGGGAACTCGTGTTGTCTTGCATTTTCACTAACATATGAGACCGTTCCCCCACAAAAAAAGACATATGGGACCGTTGTTGAGCAAACCGACTATCAGCAAACCCTCACCCTGCCCGCCGCGCGTCAGCTGAGTTTAGAGGAACGAGGAGGGAGAAGTGCTAGCTGTAGCACGAACTCCAAGAAAATTGGTATCCGATGGGACTCGTACTGGTTTGTACTATTCTACTACTGTACCATTGTACTACTCCTGCTCCTACTAGTACTCTACACTAGTAGAAGTACTACAAACTAGTACTCCTATATGAGGCCATTCAACCGTGTCCCGAAAAAAGACCCCGGATGTCGGTGTATAAAACATGGGTATTTTATACCCTGACTTATGCACAGACAGTAGCAGCCTCCTTGCCGGGAACCGTCAAGACCAAGATTCAAAGTCCAGTCGTGGATGCTACCAGAAAGAAGCTCAAGACACAGCACTCAACCAGTACCGAAGAAGAAGACATTCCTTGCCGGCAAGGCTAAGCCGGCAAGGTGAGGACCCGGCAAGCACCGTACCGGCGAGCTCCTGCCAGCCCTCCAGCGCTCCACCTCACCGCACAGGTGTTCGCTAGTGGGTGAGGTGTCGACCGTGCGGGCTGGTTGGTAAGGGTTATCGGGCACATGTCAGCACGCTGGGACAGGATTTGCTTCTAACGACACACGTCCGGGAGGCGTGTGAGGATAATACAAGGTAGCTGGGCAAGCGGTGCAGAAACCTTGCCGGGACTACCTCTCCAGATGACACCTAACGGCGCATTTAATGCCTTTGTCCTAAACTGGCAGAGTTAGGTATGATAGCACTGTTTGCAATTAATCGCTATGTAATTACTGTTTTGCCACTGTGGTAACCCCTTGAGCTATAAAAGGAGGGCCAAGGCAAAAGTTAAAGGGATTCGGACCCCTTTTCAAACACAAGCACGTGTCGTGTAGCTGCTCCTCCCAAGTTGCCGGGAGAAGCGCTCCTTGTACTATGCCCCCACACCATTAATACACCAAAAGCAGGAGTAGGGTTTTACGCATCTCTGCGGCCCAAACTTGGGTAAAATCCCTTGTGCACTCCATTGTTCATGCTCTTTGTGCACGTCGATCTCCCCCGCCGAACCACAAGGGGCTGCATGGCCCCATAGATGGTCGTCACACCACGAAATCTTTGGCGCGCCAGGTAGGGGGTAGCGTCGCTTGCGCGAACCTTGATCAGTGGAATGCGCGTCTTCTTCATCATCTTCATCAACTTCCTCGTCGTCCTCCTCGTCGTTGATAGCGCCCAAGAAGAAGGGCATCACGATGATGGCCATCCCGCACGCATCCGCAGGCGGCGCGGCCAATGCGGGTGGCACGGGTTCTGCGGTTGGCACGACCAGTGCAGGCGGCGTAGTCGTCATGCCCACTGTGGTCGGCGCAGGAGACGAGTGTGCTGGAGGTAGTCGACCTCCTCGATCCTCTGGCGAACGGAGCTGTGACGGCGCGGGCGAAGCAGACGGACAACCTCTTCCTCCTCCACCTCCTCGCCGCGCCGACGAACGCAGCCAATGGAGCGGCAACACCCGGGCCGGCGCGAGCCAAGATCCCGCTGCGGCGGCGTCCAAGAATGCAGCTTCAGGATAGATGCCGCGCCCCTCGCACAACGGGCGCGTCACAGCTCCGAGCGGCGCCAACGGCTTTGGGTAGCGGCGACCTCACGGCAAGACTCATGTTGATCAAATCCCAGATCCTCAGGCACCGCCTCCGCCATGATGACCTGCTGCTGATCATGTGCCGCGGCAGCAAGACAGTGATGGCGCTCCTGCTGGCTCTGCCAGGAGTAGAGCGACGTCGCGTCCTTCGCTTCCGGCCATGCCAGCCACAGCAGCAGAAGCAATGGCGCGAGCCCAGATGCTGCTAAACTTCCCTCCAGTGGCATAGAAGATGGATGAGTGGAGATCCACCATCCAAAGCTTGATTGGATTCGCCGAGGTCAGTAAATGGCAGCAAGCGGAGCCCTCACGGCGTTCGCAAATGGCACCGGCAAACCCAGTTGATGGCCGCACCGACGGTGCCGTGCTAACGGTACAATCACCTCAGCGGCAACGATCTCAGCAGCAACAACGCCATCGACCGCAGCAAGCTCAGCGATCCTTCGAGCCCGACGAGGTGTCGATGGCCTCTTCGGATCCGCGAGCGCGGCAAGATCAGCGGCAAGTGCTGCGAGACAGGCGGGCAGAAGACGCCCGCACCACCATCGAACGGCGCCGGGAGGTGCGACATCAATGCGATGCACGCAACGGCCCCATCATTGATGAGCCTGCGCCAGGGGTTGGCGGATATCTACCCTACGAGATTGGATGTCCCGCCTTCACCCATGAGCTGCGGCAAGTCCGATGGCCGTCCGTTCGAGCCTTCAAGCCAGAAGTGCCGGAAAAGAATGACGGCAAGCTGAACCCGGCAGAGTTTCTGGGCATCTACATGATCGCCATGCAAGCTGCCGGGGGAAAAGATGAGAAAATCCTCGCCAACTACTTCCCATTGGTACTGAAACCCAACGTGTGGTCTTGGCTGATGAATTTGCCGGAGAACTCCATTTCTTCATGGTCAGATCTCTGCAACGAGTTCGTTGGTGCCTTTACCGGGGGCCACAAAGCCCCTGGACAGCCCAGCGACTTGCAGGTGATCCCGCAAAGAGATGGTGAAATTTTACGCAAGTACATCTAGAGGTTTAGCCGTGTGCACCATAATATTCCAGATGTGCACCCCGCAGCCGTGATTGCCGCCTTTCACATGAATGTGCGCAATCAGAGGATGCGGGAGAAAATGAATGTCAAGTTTCCCAAGACCGTCAACGAGCTCTACACGTTGGCGGATAAGTGTGCACGTGCTGAGGAAGGAAGATGGCTTCCTGGGGAGGACACTGGTGCCGAAGTAGATTCTGAGGATGATGATGCTGCCACCCTGAGGAAGAAAGGCCGGAAGCGCAATAGAAAGCGCAAGGGCAAAACTATTATGGATGTTGAAGGCTCCGGCAACTCTGAGTCCGCCAAGAAAGCCAAGACTGAGAACTCCGGCAAGGAGGCTGCTCTATGCGCCGCTTGCCAGGAGGCGGCGGCGAACGAGAAGACCGGCAAGTCAGATGGGCCATACTGCAAGATTCACCGTACCAAAGGCCACGATCTCCAAGTGTGCCGGCAAGTCGAGCACCTTGTTGAGAAGCAGAAAGCTGAATATGAAAAGTGTGATGTAGGATCGAAAGTATGTCTAGAGGGGGGGTGATTAGACTACTTGACCAAATAAAACCTAACCTTTTCCCAATTTTAGTTGTGGGCATATTTTAGCAATAGTACATGTCAAGCATCACCCTACACATGCAATTCTAAGAATATAGTAGCGGAATGTAAGCAATTGCATATGTAAGTAAAGGAGGGTTTGGAGATTTCAAACGCAATGAAGACACGGTGGTTTTTGGCATGGTTCCGATAGGTGGTGCTATCATACATCCACATTGATGGAGACTTCAACCCACGAAGGGTAACGGCTGCGCGAGTCCACGGAGGGCTCCACCCACGAAGGGTCCACGAAGAAGCAACCTTGTCTATTCCACCATGGCTTACGTCCACGTAGGACTAGCCTCACTCGGGGTACATCTTCACGAAGTAGGCGATCTCCTTGCCCTTACAAACTCCTTGGTTGAACACCACATTAGGTTGGAGGCTCCCAAGTGACACCAAACCAATCTAGGAGACACCACTCTCCAAAAGGTAATAGACGGTGTCTTGTTGATGAACTCCTTGCTCTTGTGCTTCAAATAATAGTCTTCCCAGCACTAAAACAACTCCTCACAGATTTTGCTATGGTGGAAGAAGGATTTGAGTGGAAAGCAACTTGGGAAAGGCTAGAGATCAAGGTTCAAATGGTAGGAATGGAATATCTTGATCTCAACACACGAGTAGGTGGTTCTCTCTCAGAAAATGTATGGTGGAAGTGTAGGCACGTTCTGATGGCTCTCCTTACAGAGAATGATGTGGTAGAGGGGTATATATAGCCTCCACACAAAATCCAACCATTACACACTTTTGACCCAACTCGGTGGTACCGAAACGATCATCTCGGTAGCACCGAACTGTGTAAAAGATATGAACTTTAGGAATCTCGGTGGGACCGATACGGATAACTCGGATGGACCAAAGTGCAATGGCTTAGGGCAAACCTCATCTCGGTGGCACCGATTGCATCAACTCGGTTGGACCGAAGTGAAGCAATAAGGCAACAGAGACTTGGCAAGCCATCTCGGTGAGACCGAGATCCATTTCGGTGGATCCGATTTGTTAGGGTTTTGGCAGTGGCTAAGTCTTGGATGAACTTGGTGGGGCCGGATAGGAAATATCGGTGGGGCCGAGTTGGACTGTAGGTTTAGGACATATTTGGTTAGAGAGAGTGGTTGAGGGTTTAGGAGTACTGTCACTAAGCACTTGAGCAAAAAGACCATTAAGCAACACCTCATCCCCTTTTAATAGTATTGGCTTTCCTATGGACTCAATGTGATCTTGGATCACTAAACCAAAAATGTAGAGTCTTGATCTTTTGCCAATCCTTGTCCTTAGCATTTTGAGGGGTCCACATCTCTAGTCCATGCCATGCCAATCATTAAACATCCTGAAATCTTTATCTTGAATGGACATTAGTTCAATGAGATATATGTTGTTATGAATTACCAAAACCACCAAGGGAGCAAATGTGCTTTCAATCTCCCCCTTTTTGGTAATTGATGACAACATATAAATCAAAGCTTCGACCAATGATTAAATGAATGAAATACATCGTCGCTTTGAGAAGTATGTGATAAGCAAGAGGTCCCCCTAAAGTTGTGCATTATTAAAAATTTGCGTTTGAATGCAAATGCACAATTGATTAGGCTCATGGGTCACTCTTCCATGTCACATACAACTTGGTGGAGCGCGCAAAATGATATGATTGGAAAGTAAGCATGCATCACCAACATAAGTAATTGATCATCACAAGATAATGATAAAGATAAACATAGATCATCACAATAAGCATAGTATGACCAATCAACATAGCATAAATGACAGAATATCACCCAGACACTGTAGCAAGCACACACATAAAACAAAGTAGCATCAAACAAATAAGTAGCAAGGAAGTAGCAAAGAACTCTCGAGAGAAAAACCAACGACCAAAACACTCTCTCTCAAAGCCTATGATCTATACAAATTCTCCCCCTTTGGCAACAAGTACTAAAAAGTTCAAATGAGTATAGCACTAGTCGGCACTCTAAGCACGGTCCTCCGAAGCTCCTGAAGGCGATCTTCTGCTGGCAGCTCCGGTGTGCGTAGACGGCGTGGACAGGAGAGCGTCCGCGAATGCTTCTGCAGACGTTTGCTGGGCTGGTGGAGTTGAGACCTGCGGTGTCACTGTTGTAGTAGCGGCTGGTGCAGACTGTGGTCCTTGGATCCACAACTGGCACTGTAGCAGACCTGGCTGCTCTGGGCACTGTCTGAAATTGCTGAGTAGTTGGTCTGCCGTCTCCACTGTCATCTGATCTGGCTAGCTTGACAACATCAACATCACCCTGCAGCTGTTCTACTGAAGTCTGAATCTCTGTAACTTTGACATCCAAATCATGAAATTTTGTCTTAATAATCCGCTCAAAACTAGCCTGGGTCTAGGTGAGGTTGGCCAAACTTTGCTCAATCCTCATAGTGGCTTCAAGCAGATATGACATTTGATCCTTGGGTGTCTTGAGATTGGCAATTTGATCATTGGGAGCTGATGCCTCCTGAGCTGCTTTTGCTTCTTTGGCTTTGCGGATTTCCTCTTGAGCTTGTGTAGAAGTGGGATGCAAAGGATCCATCACTATGACATTATCCTCAAAGTCTGGATGCAATGGCAGATGCTCTCGATCAAGAAGGTATGTGCTGGTTCCAACCTTAGAATTTATCAAAAGCTGAATATGTGGAGTATATCTGCACGATCTCTTCTGATCTGCTGCAGTCCTCTTGATAGTCTCTACTATCAGGCTCATCACCTTGAATTTCTGAGGTGTGTCAAATAAATGCAGCAAATTGATGGAGTGGCCACGAATCATCTTATCATCGCTTGACTTGGGTAACAAGGTGTATCGCAAGATTGTGTTCGAGGTGGCCAGTCCTGGCAGCAAATGCTTCACTGATCCAAATTTGTGAGTCTCGATATCCTTCTGAGGAATTGCAGTGTACATGTTGGCCATGGAGTTGTGATCCATCTTGAGCTTGGCATAAATGTCTATATCATCATCCTATTCCTTGGGTGCACTAAGAAGACTTGCCCACTCAGAGATGGTTGGCTGGCACCTTATACCCTCAGTCATCCACACTATTTTGCCATCTGGATAGAAATGAGCAGTAGAGTAAAATTGCATGATCATCTCATCATTCCACTTGGTCAATTTCTTTCCAACAAACTCGTCAACTCCTGCAATCCTGAAACTCTCATGGACATGGGGAAAATAATCCTCATTCTCATCAATGTATTCCCAGTCCACCCACTTCATGTCACTGACAATGGGCTTCTTGTCAAGCAAAATTGTCTCATAAAAGTCCTGTTGTTCTCGAGTGTGAAAGCAACAATCACATGCTGTCCTTCTCCTTATAGCATAAGGATCTGACTGTCTCCACTAACGCAGTCCTTTATCCTTTCTTAGCATCATGTTTTCTGCGACTGGGTGTGCATTGTCATGGTCTGGAATCTTTGGCTTCAATTTTCTGAGCACTAGAGGCTCTTCATCAACAGTTGACTCAGGCACTGGGGCCTTGTCCTTCTCAGTAGCTGATATGTTCCTGGTTGACCTCTTGGGTGCTGGTGCCTTTGGCTTGGACTTGGGAGGGACAGCAGTCTTGATTCCATCTGACATGAGCTTCTGAGCTTTTGCTGGGGGTGCAGTAGCTGGCTCATCCTCCTCCTCTTCCTCCTCATCAATCATCATGGAGGGTCTGCCAATCACACAGGCAGTAGTTTTCCTTATCCTCTTCTTCTTGGCACCTGTTGCTGGTTCTGTTTTACTAGGCTCTTCAAGTGAGAACTGCATAGTCTGCTTAGGCACTTTCCTCACAGCAGTCTTATCTTTGGCAGTTGAAGGTTTGGTGCTGTACTCCTTAGAAAGCACAACTCTCTTTTTCTTGGTTGAAGCTTCACTTGCAACAAAATCCTCATCCTCACTGTCAGAGGTTTTCTTTTTCCTTGTTCTGGTTGTAGCTTTAGGAAGATCTGGAGAGCTCCTCTCTCCCTCATAGAAACTTTCAGCTGGGCTTGACCCTTCACTCATTTCTGCCTGCTGTTCAGACCTGTTCTGACTGTCACTGCCACTCGACATCTTGCTGAGCTGACCCTGTGAATAGATAGGTATGGGTAGAGTAGATGAGTCATCACAATAAGCAGAGATTTTCATAAAATTTGAGTTCAACTTTTAGTTTCAAGTTTTCACAGAATGCATTTCGGATGGACCGAGTTGATCATCTCGGTGATACCGAAGCACACTACAGAAACCTTACACACCACATCGGTCAGACCGAGATGGGTTTCGGTGGCTCTGAGATGCTAGGGTTTCACTGAGACTTTACTTTCGGTCTCACCGATTCGCACAACTCGGTGACACCGAGATTTACTAGTGCTATGGCCAGAGGCCAAATCGGTAGGACCGAAAATTTCGAATTGGTTGGTCTGAGATGCATTCGGCGGAAACTTAAACCTAGAAATTTTGCTCGAATCTAATCTACGGAATTTTTCTGGTGGATTTAGCATTGCAATCGTGGCAAGAATCATGGCATTCCTAACGTGCATTGAATCGGAAAAAGGAAGCACAAAATGGATCGAACCTCACCCTAACTCGGTGGAGATTCTCTACGACGGCAACGGCGGTGGAGATTGCCGTTGACGGCGACGGAGTCCTGCGGCGAGGGCGCGCTGGAGACGACGGCGAAGTCCGAAGACGAAGGGCGACGGCAGTGACGGGGAGCGGGAACGAGTGGGGTCGAGAAATTTCAACCATTCGGTCCGCGCGATATATATACCCGTACGCTGTCGGTGGCGCCGAGTTGAACAACTCGGTGGCACCGATATGTGTAACTGCACGCAGTATAGCACATCGGTGGCGCCGAAATGGTTCAATTCGGTAGCACCGAGATGAAAACCTAGATCAATCTAAATGATTACGGTTGGACTGAGTTTGAGTGAGTTGGTTCGGCCGAAATCAATTAGAAGGTTTTGGAGGTTCAGCCCTTTCAGATCGGTGGCTCCGAGTGCTCCTCACCCGGAGGGTCCGAAAAAGACTTGTTCAATTTTTGTGATGCAGCAAGAATAGAATTTGAGACAAGAAAGCATAGATAGCTAGAGAAGGTTCTTAGGCATTCTTGTACATCCACTTGGCCAGAAAAACCAAGACAATCAAAACAACAAATGGATGTCCTCGAATGATGAAAACATGCAAACCAACATGCTCACACAATAAGATTGCAAAAGAAATATGTGTCAAACATGCACAACCAATTCTAGCATCTATCAAGCAATGGCGATGACTAGGTCATCTATATATGAGTATATTGACTTAGGAGCCAAATGAGAACATTTGATCATAGGTCATACTCATCGTTTAAGCACAAGTGGGGTTGCCACTTTTACGTAAAGCATTGATGTGTTCAAACCATTAGAGTTGCTTTAGCTCAATTGTTTAGAGCAAAGCTCCCCTAGATGTGATATCTCCCCTAAGAGGGATGAACTAACCTTGGGTTTTGTCGATGATGACTTCATGTAGATTTTGAAGATGTGGATGCTCAATGTTGATGTAGACCATCAAGAGTTGGGAGCAATCCTTTGGAGTTTTTGTGCTTTCAATACCTACATGGGTTAGTCCCACACAAGGAACATACAAGGATATCCAAAGACATAGAGTGAAATACACATATGATGATGTCCATGAATGCATTGATTACCTTGTCCCTTGTCTTACCAACAAGAGGGTTTGTGACTCCATGAACTAGTGCAAAATGTGGAAGTTGGTTGCACAAGTCCTTGCCATAAATGATATGAGTGAAGTTTGTTGGCGGAGTCACCCTCAAGAACTCTCTAGTTCTTCTTCTTTTGGACCCACATCAACTTGATGGGAATCCTTGGAGTTGTAGTAGCACTTGATGAAGTAGAACTTTATGAAGTCTTGGGAAGCCACTTGACCATGGCTTGAGGAGCTTCTTCAAATGAATCAATCTCTTCTTGAAGCTTGTCCTTGCCTTTTAGCTTGTGGTCTTGTGGTGGAAGATATTCTTGAGCTTGTGTTCCCTTGAAGGAAGTAGGATCATACTTCTCTTGTTGAGTAACAAACTTTGTCTTGGGGTATTGACCTTCTTCCCACTCAACTCCATCGGCATTGAACTTTCATTCAAAACCAACACCTTGGTTCTTCCGGTGCCTTCCTTGCTTGCGTACAATTTCCTCAAATTGCTTACTCCCGGCAAGACTCTTGTAGACACCTTTTTCTATAATTCCTTTCAATAGCATATTTTCTTGCTCAAGTGTAACTTGGCTAAGAGAATCGTTAGTGGAATCAATACAACTACTAGAAGCAACAATATTGGATTTAGCATTGTTATTGTTACTACTAGAGGTAGAACCATTTTTATCCTTGTTGCTAGTTTGCTTAGATTTAACTTGTGGCATAAAGGTAGACAAGAGTAAACGCTTGGCAAGATATGAAGAACTCTTCTTTCGAAGATCGTCATTGATAGCTTTAAGAAACTCATGCTCTTGCTCTAAATTTAGCTTCTCGAAGCGTAGCTTCTCATGAGTTCTTAGAAGTTCTCTTTGATCCTCTTGAGTTGTTTCATGAGCTAACTTAAGAGAATTTAGTTCTTTACTTAGACGCTCAATCTCCTTCATAGCATTGTCACTCCTTTCCTCTTAACTATCATGATTACTAGCATTTTCATTATAGCTCACATTACTATCCTTGTCAACAAGTAAATCATCATCAGCAAGCAAATCATCTTCATCACTATTGAAATCAAGATACTCGGGGTGTGATACCTTGGGGCCTTTTGCCATGAAGCATCTTCCAATTCCTTCATTTGGTGAGTCAAATAGATCATAGGAGTTGGATGACACAAGTGCAAGTCCGGCAACACCTTCATCTTGACTATAGTCGGAGTTGGAGTGATAACTTCTCTCGAAGTGGTTGTCGGAGTTGGAGCCGGAAACCCATTCACCAACATGAGCTTGATGTCTTCTTCTTGTGTAGCTCCTTGATGACTTGTCCTTCCTCTCCGAATCCTTGCTTCTTCGAGAGTGTCTTCGTTCATAATGATCATCTCTACTCCTTCTCTCCTTATGAGGTGATTCATCTCTTCTATGTCTTCCTCTTGGTGATTCGTCTCTTTTCTTGTAGGGAGCCGTACACTCATTGGAGTAGTGTCCGGGTTTTCCACAATTGTAACAATTACGGTCACGACTTGATGATCTTCTCTCATAATGTCTTGAGCTAGAGGTTCTTTCTTTTCATTTGTTCTTGTAGAACTTGTTGAACCTTTTCACCATTAGGCTAATCTCTTCATTGGATACTACCTTGTCACTTGAAGTTGTTGGAGCATCGGTTGAGGCTTTGTAAGCACCACTTGACTTGTTGTGTAGCTCCTCTTTGTCCTTGAGTGACATTTCATGAGCGACAATCCTTTCAATGACTTCCATGGGCTTGAGATCTTTGTAATTTGGCATCATTTGGATCAATGTGCAGACGGTATCATATTTTCCATCCAAAGCTCTAAGTATCTTCTTGATGATGAATTTATCGGTCATCTCTTCACTTCCTAAGCCGGCAATCTCATTTGTGATGAGAGCAAGCCTAGAGTACATCTCAGGGACTCCTTCACCATCTTTAATCTTGAACTTGTCAAGTTGACTTTGAAGCACATCCAACTTAGATTCCTTGACGGACTCGGTACCCTCATGCATATCAACCAAAGTATCACAAATTTCCTTTGCATTCTCGAGGCGACTGATTTTGTTGAATTCTTCGGGACATAGACCGTTCAATAGAATATCACAAGCTTGAGCATTGTATTGCAACGTCTTCAATTCTTCCGGGGTTGCTTCACGATCCGGTTCCTTGCCATCCTCAAAGAAGTCACCTTGCAAGCCAACACGAACAACAGCCCAAACGGCGGGGTTATGACCAAGAATATGTATTTTCATCTTATGTTTCCAACTAGCAAAGTTTGTACCATCAAAATATGGACCTCTATGGTGATAGTTACCCTCACTAGACGACATACTTTCCTAGGTTGTGAAACCAAGGCTATGATCACCAAAGCAATAGAAATCAAGGCTTTACGGAGACCAAAGCTCTGATACCACCTGTAGGATCGAAAGTATGTCTAGAGGGGGGGTGATTAGACTACTTGACCAAATAAAACCTAACCATTTCCCAATTTTAGTTGTGGGCAGATTTTAGCAATAGTACATGTCAAGCATCACCCTACACATGCAATTCTAAGAGTATAGCAGTGGAATGTAAGCAATTGCATATGTAAGTAAAGGAGGGTTTGGAGATTTCAAATGCAATGAAGACACGGTGGTTTTTGGCGTGGTTTCGATAGGTGGTGCTATCGTACGTCCATGTTGATGGAGACTTCAACCCACGAAGGGTAACGGCTGTACGAGTCCACGGAGGGCTCCACGCACGAAGGGTCCACGAAGAAGCAACCTTGTCTATTCCACCATGGCTTACGTCCACGAAGGACTAGCCTCACTCGGGGTAGATCTTCACGAAGTAGGCGATCTCCTTGCCCTTACAAACTCCTTGGTTCAACTCCACATCAGGTTGGAGGCTCCCAAGTGACACCTAACCAATCTAGGAGACACTACTCTCCAAAAGGTAATAGACGGTGTGTTGTTGATGAACTCCTTGCTCTTGTGCTTCAAATGATAGTCTTCCCAGCACTCAAACAACTCCTCACAGATTTGGCTATGGTGGAAGAAGGATTTGAGTGGAAAGCAACTTGGGAAAGGCTAGAGATCAAGGTTCAAATGGTAGGAATGGAATATCTTGATCTCAACACACAAGTAGGTGGTTCTCTCTCAGAAAATGTATGGTGGAAGTGTAGGCACATTCTGATGGCTCTCCTTATAGAGAAGGATGTGGTGGAGGGGTATATATAGCCTCCACACAAAATCCAACCGTTACTTTTGACCCAGCTCGGTGGTACCGAAACGATCATCTCGGTAGCACCGAACTGTGTAAAAGATATGAACTTTAGGAATCTTGGTGGGACCGATACGGATAACTCGGATGGACCGAAGTGCAATGGCTTAGGGCAAACCTCATCTCGGTGGCACCGATTGCACCAACTCGGTTGGACCGAAGTGAAGCAATAAGGCAACAGAGACTTGGCAAGCCATCTCGGTGAGACCGAGATCCATTTCGGTGGATCCGATTTGTTAGGGTTTTGGCAGTGGCTAAGTCTTGGATGAACTCGGTGGGGCCGGATAGGAAATATCGGTGGGGCCGAGTTGGACTGTAGGTTTAGGACATATTTGGTTAGAGAGAGTGGTTGAGGGTTTAGGAGTACTGTCACTAAGCACTTGAGCAAAAAGACCATTAAGCAACACCTCATCCCCTTTTAATAGTATTGGCTTTCCTATGGACTCAATGTGATCTTGGATCACTAAACCAAAAATGTAGAGTCTTGATCTTTTGCCAATCCTTGTCCTTAGCATTTTGAGGGGTCCACATCTCTAGTCCATGCCATGCCAATCATTGAACATCCTGAAATCTTAATCTTGAATGGACATTAGTTCAATGAGATATATGTTGTTATGAATTACCAAAACCACCAAGGGAGCAAATGTGCTTTCATGTGACAAGGAAAAGGGTCAAGAGGGTACTGGTGGATCCAGAAAAAAGGGCTGTGGCGGTCGAGGGGGCCGCCGTGGCAAGGCTAAGTAGCAGAAAGAGAAGCCTGCCAGAGGCCGAGACAAGAAAGAAGAGGATGATGGAAGTGACGAAGAGGACAATGATGAGGCCAGCGAACAAGAATTCCAGAAGGCAACCGACGCCATGTGCATTGACGGAGGGGCATCCTTACACTCCTCTCACCGTCAACTTAAGCAGTGGGCACATGAGGTTAATGCGGCGGAACCGGCGATGGGCTCTCAGGAGCCACTCAAATGGTCACACACGCCTATCATTTTTTATGCTGAGGATCACCCCGATCACATAACTACGATCGGGCGTTTGCCGTTGTTGGATTCACCAACAATTCGCAACCTCCAAGTAACAAAGATGTTAGTTAACGGCGGGGCCGGTCTGAACCTGATTTCTCCAGAAGTTATCAAGAGGCTGCATATCCCCGATGAGGAACTCGAGAAAACGGGCACGTTTCAAGGAGTAAACCCGGGAAGAAGCCAGCCCAAGGGAAAAATCACATTGCCAGTGACGTTTGGCGGAGAACTGAATTACAGGACGGAAAAAGATTGTCTTTGACATTGTCAAGATCCCCTTGCTATACAATGGAATTCTTGGCTGCCCAGCCTTGGCAAAATTTATGGCAGCATCTCACTATGCTTACAACACATTGAAGATGCCAGGGCCGATGGCTGTCATTTCCATCAACTCTGACAAGAAAGATGTAGTCATTTGCGTCGACAAGATGTACAGAGATGCGGTTGCAGCAGAGGCCGCCGAGGCGCCAAATCCCGCCAAGAAAAAGGAAAAGAAGAAGTCCGGCAAGACCTCTAGCAAGGATTCCGAGAAGCGCACCTCTTCGGAGTGTTGCGCGCCTGTTGAAGACTTACTGGAGTGCTCTGCCGGTAAGAAATCCAAAGCCACTGCATCGGCAACCAGGAAGGTACCGGCGAGGGAGGATAGCAATGACGGTACCTTCACCATCAGTGCCACCCTTGACAGCAAATAGGAAAGCGCGCTCGTTGCCTTCCTGCGGGCGAATGTCGATGTGTTTGCATGGCGACCATCTGACATCCTTGGCGTTCCCAGGGGGTAATTGAGCACCACCTTGCTGTCTGTCCCCACGCCCGGCCCATCAAGCAAAAAGTCCAGAAGCAAGCATTGGAACGGCAACAGTTTATTGCCGAAGAGATCAAGATGCTTGAAGTAGCAGGCCTGGTCAGAGGAGTGCTACATCCCACTTGGCTGGCAAGTCCAGTGGTGGTGCGCAAAGCAAACAGAAAGTGGAGGCTTTGTATCGACTACACTGATATTAACAAAGCATGTCCAAAGGATCCTTTCCCTTTGCCGCGCATTGATCAAATTGTAGACTCTACTTCCGGCTGTGATTTGCTCTCCTTCCTTGATGCCTACTCTGGATACCATCAGATATTCATGGCCAAGGAGGATGAGGAGAAAACCACATTCATTACTCCCTGTGGCACGTACTGCTTTGTGCGTATGCCTTTCGGGTTAAAAAGTGCCGGTTCAACATTTGCAAGAGCAGTCCAGATTGGTTTTGAGCCCCAGCTGCACAGGAATGTGGAAGCATACATGGATGACATTGTGGTCAAGACCAAGGACAAGTCTACCCTCATTCAAGACTTGGAAGAAACGTTTGCTAACCTGCGCAAAATCAACTTGAAGCTCAACCCCAAGAAGTGCGTGTTTGGCGTTCCATCCGGCAAGCTTCTCAGGTTCTTTGTATCTCAACGAGGAATTCAAGCAAATCCCGACAAGATCAAAGTGATTGAGAAGATTCGAGCACCGAAAAGCGTCAAAGATGTGCGGCGTCTTGCCGGTTGTGTTGCTGCCTTGAGTAGGTTCATTTCAAGATCCGTTGAGCGCGCCCTGCCATTTTGCAAGATTTTGAAAAAGGCAGGTCCGATGAAATGGACTCCGGAAGAGGAGGCCGCGCTGCAGGACTTGAAAAGATACCTCTCCTCCGCGCCAACACTAGTTGCGCCAAGACCACAAGAGCCGTTGCTACTATACGTAGCGGCAACGAATCAAGTGGCTAGTGCTGCATTAGTGGCGCAGAGGGAACCCAATGATGAGGAAGTAACCGCAGCAAACCTATTCAATGACAAACCGGATCATGGTGTCGACAACTCGGGAACAGCACAGACAAATGGAGATAATCAACAAACAGTGCCGAAGAAGAAAGTGGTGCAGCGCAGACAAATGGAGATAATCAACAAACCGTGCCGAAGAACTAACAGTGTCGTCAGTTCGCTTCGGCAGGGGGCTAGATCGAGATACTCTGGGGTGCAGAAGTTGCTTTTCGGTCTTCTTATGGCCTCGAGAAAGCTGCGTCACTACTTCCAAGCGCACGAAATCACCGTCGTCACCCGCTTTCTATTGCAACACATCTTGAGGAATCCAGAGGCAACTGGCAGGATAGTGGAGTGGGCGTTGGAATTTTTAAGCTTTGCACTCAAGTTTGAAAGCACTTCAACTATTCAGAGCAGAGCTTTGGCGGAATTCGTTGCAGAATGGACACCAACGCAAGACGAAGAAATTCGAGAAATAGCTCTCCCCGGCAAGGAAACGACAAAGGAATGAATCATATACTTTGATGGTGCCTTCTCGCTGCAAGGCACCGGTGCCATAGTGCTGCTTGTCGCACCCACCGGACAGCACCTCAAGTATGTGGTTCAAATGCACTTCCCCAGGGAGCAAGCTACAAACAACACTGCTGAGTACGAAGGACTCCTTGCCGGTCTTAGGATCGTAATGGACCTTGGTATCAAAAAATTGATCGTCCGCGGTGACTCGCAGCTTGTTGTGAAGCAAGTCAACAAAGATTACCAGAGCCCATTGATGGAAGCGTACATGGAAGAAGTGAGGAAATTGGAAGAACACTTTGACGGGTTACAAACAGAACACATTCCTCGTGCGGAAAACAGCATCGCTGACAGCCTGTCAAAATGTGCCGCTCAAAAGCTTCCTGTGGAACCGGGAACTTTTGTGCTCCATTTGAATCAACCGATAGTCACCCCATCAACGCAGGCCAGTAAGAGAAGAAAGTTGAATACCAGCAAGTATTTTTTGGCAGAGCTCCCGAAAGCCGTCGACAAGGATGCTGCCGAGAACAACGACACGGTTGGCGGTGAGCGCTCCTGCAACCGAAGAGATGCCTTTAGTCCTTGTCGTCGAGCCGCAGGCTCTGGCATGGGCACAACAAATAGTTCAATTCCTTCAAACAGGAGAACTTCTAGATGAGCAAGAAGAAGCGGAGAAAGTAGCCCGTCAGTCAAGTATGTATCAGTTTGTGGATAACATCCTATACAAAAAATGGCCAAACGGCGTGAAATTGAAGTGTATTTGCCGGGAAGATGGAGTAAAGCTGTTGGCGGAGATACACGGAGGCATATGTGGTTCTCACATAGGATCAAGGGCACTTGCCGGCAAAGCATTCCGGCAAGGCTTCTATTGGCCCACTGCACACTAGGATGCGACTGAGCTAGTAACCAAGTGTGATGCATGCCAGTTCCATTCAAGGAACATACATCAGCCAGCTCAAGCTCTCCAAACAATCCCTCTCTCCTGGCCCTTTCGGTCTGGGGGCTCGATATCTTGGGCCCCTTCCCCCGTGCTACCGGGGGCTTTGAGTTCTTGTATGTCGCAATTGACAAGTTCACAAAGTGGCCTGAAGTGCAGCCGGTGAGGAAGGTGACAACGCAGTCAGCCGTCAAGTTCTTCAAAGGATTAGTTTGCCATTTTGGGGTTCCTAACAGAATCATCACCGACAACGGCACACAATTCACGAGCCGCACCTTCAAGCAGTATATCGAAGACCTTGGCAGCAAGATCTGTTTTGCGTCCGTTGCTCACTCGAGAAGCACCGGTCTGGCTGAAAGGATGAATGTGGAAGTGCTGCGTGGCCTCAAGACAAGAACCTTTGACAAGCTACGCAAGTGTGGAAGACACTGGATTGATGAGTTGCCGGCGGTTCTTTGGTCACTCAGAACGACACCAAATCGAGCTACCGGCCAAACACCCTTCTCCCTAATCTATGGTGCAAAAGCAGTACTCCCCACGGAACTCATATACGGGTCACCTCGAGTGCTCGCTTACGATGAAGTTGAGCAAGAGCAGCTGCGGCAAGACAACGCATTGCTCCTTGAGGAAGATCGTCTTCGGGCGGCTGTGCGAGCTGCACACTACCAGCAAGCCTTGCGTCGCTACCATAGCCGCAAAGTGCATGCCCAAAGCCTTGAGGAAGGTGACCTTGTTCTTCGGCGCGTTCAGTCCGCCAAGGGATCGAACAAGTTGACGCCGAAGTGGGAAGGCCCTTATTGGGTAGCACGAGTCACCAGACCTGGCGCAGTCCATCTGGAGACCGAAGATGGCACCCCAGTGCAAAACTCATGGAATATTGAGCATCTTCGCAAGTTCTACCCATAAGGCGCAGTTGCCGGGCCTCCCGGCAACCCCTTTTGTACAAGCTTTGTCGGCAAGACATGTAACCCTTTGTACAAAGCCAGGCGCAGATCCTGTGCATAATAAAGCTAAGTATTTCGCAACTCCTTGTCCATATTCGTTCTATATGTGATACACGTGATGATTGTGACTTACACCTTAGTTTGTGTGGAGCGACTGTTGGACCGTCAAGGTTCCCAACCCACTATTTTTCTCTTCTTTCTTCTTAAAAGGATGAAAGGATCCCTCGCGTGCAAGTTTCCCGAGGGAGGGTGGAGATGGGTACCATTTCTAATGACATTCAAGAGATCATTTCATACAACAAGAGAAGCAACGCAAGGAAAAGCTAAGTTGAAAAAACTTTGAAAACTTTTCCTTGTTACATTCGCAATTTCCCTTGAACAATTCTGTGCTCCGTATGAGAAACTTGCACGCGAGAGGAACCTTGTTGCGATTGGTCTGCGCTCTAGCTTGCCTCGAGTCCGCTCAGCAAGCCTAGCAGCTGCATTCTGACCCGGCAAGTTACCTTGCCGGCGGCGGCACTTCCAGCAGGCTACTAAGGACCCGTTCCTCGAAGCGCTCACGGCAAGTGTGCGCACCGGCAAGCTTCCAATGAGCGTAGGGAACACAATCATAAAAAGGCAAAATAAAACAAGGCAAACAACATGCATTTATTTAAACCCGGCAAACACTAGATATTCATTGAAAACGTACTCGATTACATTTTCATCGGCCCTTTGCCAGGGTTTATCTCGAGTGCGAAGAGGGCAAAAGGGGCGCCTAGGCGGAGTCCGGCTTGCTCCCGGAAGGCCAGATGATGGTGCTGCCGGCGATCAGCCAGACTCTTCGCCGTCGTCTTCAATCTTCATGCCCGGAGAGCCTTCGTCATCGCCGTCATCATCGTCATCCTCGGCATCGCTGGAGGAAGCGGTGTCGCTGTCGCTCGAGCTCTCCGCGCAGCACTCCAGACGAGCGCCTAAAGCCCCGAAGAACTTCACGACGAGCGTGTCTGGTCCATCCTGCCTGAAGTGAAGGAGGTGCCCCTGCCCCAAGCAATGGGCATGGGCAAATGATTTCCACCCGCGCGTGAGGTACATGATGCCGTTGTTGGAAGTCTCAACGGTCACCCAGACCGGGCCGTTGCAGCAACCGTCCACGCGCAACCATAAACCATGCAGGTGGCGGCCTTCCATCTCCCTAGCAAAAGGGCGAGGGAGCCGCAGCCAGCTCCGCGGCTGGTCGCACAGCTCCAAGACGAACTCTTCCGTCGTATCCACCGTGTGGCCTTCTGCCGGTGGAGGAAGGGCCAAAGACAGAGCGGCAAGCGCCCCAACGTGGCCGCCCCGATCACGGGCGCCGCGTCGCCCACGGCCACGGGCCGTGGCCCTCCCTTGAGCACTAGAGCCAGCCTCCGCAGCTGCAGCCGAAGCATGAGCTTGGAGCCGAGAAGAAGCTCTCGCCGCGGTGGTGGAAGCACGATAGTGACCCCGTCCCCTCGCCATGCCGTCGTCGGATGCGTCGGAAGAAGATACAAGAAAGAGGCAACAGTCGCTGGGGATTGAGGCAGAAAGAGTGAGTGAGCATCGCATCCCGCAGTCCCCTCTTTATAGGGGGAGTACGGGAGGCTGGCTCCTCACCATCTTCGGGCGGCCGCCCACGTTTGCCAATCCCACGACCTGCGCTCTGGCCGGGCGCATTACTCCAGCAACCGCCCACGATCGCCAATCCCACGCCCTGCGCCCCCTGGCCCGGCGCGTCACTCCAATGGCCGCTCTTCTCCACCAATCCGCTGCCTTTGCATGCATACAAGTGCGCGTGATGGAGAGGCGCAGAAAAAGGAGGAGTAAAGATGGACATGGCAGTTATCCTTTGCCACGCGTGGCCGTGTGCTGGTACAGTTCGAACCCGCGGCGCTCCACCTATGAGCACACCAAGCGGCCACCCGTTCGACGGCAAGGGTTGCTGGAAGACGACCGAGAACACACCTGAATTCAGATTAAAGAGGAAGCAAAGAAGATCTCAAAGAGAGAGGATAACCATCATGACAAAAATTACAGCGGCAGTTTCCCACCGCGTGTCTGTGCATTGTTTAGGCCTAGCCCAACGATGCTTCGAACGCGCATATGGCCCAGGCCCGGGGGCTCCTGTCGGTGTATAAAACATGGGTATTTTATACCCTGACTTATGCACAGATAGTAGCAGCCTCCTTGCCGGCCAAGCCTTGGCGGGAACCGTCAAGACAAAGATTCAGAGTCCAGTTGCGGAAGCTACAAGAAAGAAGCTCAAGACACAGCACTCAACCAATACCGAAGATGAAGACATTCCTTGCCGGCAAGGCTAAGCCGACAAGGTGAGGACATGGCAAGCTCCGTACCAGCGAGCTCCTGCCAGCCCTCCAGTGCTCCACCTCACCGCACAGGTGTTCGCTAGTGGGTGAGGTGTCCACCGCGCGGGCTGGTTGGTAAGGCTTATCGGGCACGTGTCAGCACGCTGGGACAGGATTTTCTTCTAATGACACACGTTCGGGAGTCGTGTCAGGATAATACGAGGTAGCTGGGCAAGCGGTGCAGAAACCTTGCCGGGACTACCTCTCCAGATGACACCTAACGACGCATTTAATGCCTTTGTCCAAAACTGGCAGAGTTAGGTATGATAGCATTGTTTGCTATCTAATCGCTATGTAATTACTGTTTTGCCACTATGGTAACCCCTTGAGCTATAAAAGGAGGGCCAAGGCAACAGTTAGAGGTATTCGGACCCCTTTTCAAACACAAGCATGTCTTGTGTAGCTGCTCCTCCCACCTTGCCGGGAGAAGCGCTCCTTGTACTGTGCTCCCACACCATTAATACACCAACAGCAGGAGTAGGGTTTTTCGCATCTCTGCGGCCCGAACCTGGGTAAAATCCCTTGCGCCCTCCATTGTTCATGCTCTTTGTGCACGTCGATCTCCCCCGCCGAACCACAAGGGGTTGCATGGCCCCATAGATGGTCGTCACACCACGACACCGGATAATGATTATTCATTGATATTTAAATTTGTTTTCACACAGCAAAATATCCCTGAAAACAACAACATACAGCAAAATTTCGCGGCAAATGAGGGATTTGAATGTGTTGGGGCAGGAAGTTGAGGCTCGGTTTTTATTTTTTGGGGAAATACAGAGGATCGGGTTTTGGTGCCAAACCGGAAATTTTGCAAATATTTGTCATCTTTTATTCCCAAATGAGGCGCACCGGACGGCGGGCCAACCGCACCAGCCTCGTGTGGTTGATACTACCCACTACAAGCAGCCTTTATACTGTATCACAGAGTAGTGTACTAGTATTACGTAACAATTCATGTCCTTAACAAAGGGTGCAATGATGACTGTAGCTTATTGCTTCTGCACGATCCGGCTATTTAGCTGGTTGACCAGCTCCTCAAGCGGCTAGGTGGGACTAAACATCCGAAACCCGCCGGCCCAATATGGATGTGAAAATCGTAATTACAAATTGCACTCAGTTGGCCGTTCAAAAAGTCTATGTGGCACTCTATTGACTGGTCAAACTGGCCATGTGGCTTGCGGGTCCCACCTATCAGTTTGTAAGCAAAAATTTACGCAGGCGAGGTAGGGGTCGAACCTGCGACCCCATGGAACCGGCCCTTGCGCACGAACCACCCTGGTTGTGTATATGTGTGCATGCACCTGTAGGTTGAGCACTTGAGCGTGAGCATGTGTGTTGCGTCTTGTGATGTGTGCATGCAAGCGTGCATGTGTTCGTGCGAGTGTTGTGTGCGTGCATGTGTACGTGTGAGTGTTGCTTGCATGCTTGCGTGCGTGTGTTCGTGCGAGTGTAGCATGTGTTCGTGTGATACGTCTCCCCAACGTATCTATAATTTTTGACTGTTCCATGCTATTATATTATCAATCTTGGATGTTTTATATACCTTTACAAGCAATTATATATCATTTTTTGGGACTAACCTATTAACTTAGTGCCCAGTGCCAGTTGCTATTTTTTGCCTGTTTTACGTTTTCCAGAACATCAGTACCAAACAATGTCCAAATGCCATGAAACTTTTTGGAGATTTTTTTCTGGACATAATAGACCAAGGCGGGCCTGGCGTGGCAAGCGCACCCTGGTGCCTCGTGGGCCCACCTCAGTTCCGTTTGACCTAATTCCACCTCTATAAATTCTCTAAAAGCGGGAAACCAATAGAAGAGTCCACGAAATACTTTTTCCACCGCCGCAAGCTTCTGTTCTCGAGAGATCCCATCTAGGGGCCTTTTCCGGCACTCCGCCGGAGGGGGATTCAATCACGGAGGGGCTCTTCATCAACCTTGCTGCCCTTCCGATGATGCGTGAGTAGTTTACCACAGATCTTCGGGTCCATAGTTAGTAGTTAGATGGCTTCTTCTCTCTTTTTGATCTTCAATACAATGTTCTCCTCGATGTTCTTGGAGTTCTATCCGATGTAATCACTTTTTGCGGTGTGTTTGTTGGGATGCGATGAATTGTGAGTTTATGATCAGATTATCCATGAATATTATTTGAGTCTTCGCTAAACTCTTTTATGCATGATTATTATAGCATCGTATTTCTTTCCGATCTATTGATTTGGTTTGGCCAACTAGATTGATTTATCTTGCAATGGGAGAGGTGCTTTGTAATGGGTTCGATCTTGCGGTGCTCATCCCAGTGACAGAAAGGGACATGACACGTATGTATCGTTGCTATTAAGGGTAAAAATATGGGGTTTATTCATTCATGAGTTTACTTTGTCTACATCATGTCATCTTGCTTAAGGCGTTACTCCGTTCTTTATGAACTTAATACTCTAGATGCATGCTGGATAGCGGTCGATGTGTGGAGTAATAGTAGTAGATGCAGAATCGTTTCGGTCTACTTGTCTCGGACGTGATGCCTATATACATGATCGTTGCCTTGGATATCGTCATGATTATTCGCTTTTCTATCAATTGCCCAACAGTAATTTGTTTACCCACCGTATGCTATTTTCAAGAGAGAAGCCTCTAGTGAAAACTATGGCCCCCGGGTCTACGTTTATCATATATTAAAAATCCTAAAAATACCTTGCTGCACTTTTACTTTATTTACTTTATTTTATATTCTAGTTCAATCTATCTATCTATCACCATACAATTTAATCTTGCAATTAACCGCCATGGGATTGACAACCCCTTGTTTGCGTTGCGTGCAAGGATTTGTTGTTTTGTGTGCAGGTACTGTTAACGAGGTGTTGCATGATTCTCCTACTGGATTGATAACCTTGGTTTCATAACTGAGGGAACTACTTATCTATATTGTATTGCATCATCCCCTCCTCTTCGGGGAAAAACCAACGCAGATCACAAGTAGCAGGAAGTATTTCTGGCGCCGTTGCCGGGGAGACATCATCAACATTTATCAAGTACCTACGCATAAACTTTCATCTCCTTGCATTTATTTTATTTGCATTTTCCTCCTGTTTTCATCTCCCCCACTTCTAAAATTAATTTTACAAAAACACAAAAATATTTTTGTTTGCTAGTTTGCCTGTGTTGCCATGTGCCTTCTATTTGCTTGCATCTTCGCTTGCTAAAAAATTATTGATATGGATCCTCATCCACTTGCTAATCTTTTCAAA
Organism: Elymus sibiricus; assembly: GCA_039707655.1. NCBI lineage: Eukaryota > Viridiplantae > Streptophyta > Magnoliopsida > Poales > Poaceae > Elymus > Elymus sibiricus. The sequence continues at coordinate 181,639,683 of CM077670.1, forward strand.
AGATCCAATTATGATGAGCCAATTGCTAGTGAGTTGAGTGCACTTGATTATCTCTATGAAGTTTTGCTTGAAAATCATGAATCTGAAAATTGTGATGAAGTGTTAAAAGAAGAAATTTATAAAGTAATTCATGATAGCTCCTTGAATGAAAAGCATGATTGCAATGATTTTATTACAAATTCTATTAATGTCAATTGTGTTAATTATAGGCAAAACTACAAGCATGGGTGTGATGATTTTGTTACGTCCACTACTCATTGTAATGATCATGATTGGGGTGATGCTTCTTATGATCTTGAAAGTTTATTTAAGCCTCATGATGAATATGATATTGATAATAATGTTTGCAATAATATTGAAGGTGGGTTTGGAAAAGTGTTAACTTTAGGAAAAAAGAATCCCACATATTCGGAGAGTGTTCAATCTTATGAAATTTTTGATGAAAGTGGGTTTGGAGAGGCCATGACTTTAGTTGATGTTAATCCCACAATCTTGGAAGATTATAAATTTTTTATGCATGTGGATCATAGAGAGAATATTGTTTATGATAGCTATATTGTTGAGTTTGATTATGATCCTACATGTAATTATTATAAGAGAGGAAAATATGGTTGTAGAAATCTTCATGTTACTAAATTGCCTCTCGTTATGTTGAAATTATTAATGCTCCATTCTTCCTATTGGCATATGCTAGATATTGCTTGTCTTGATAATTTGTCTGCTAATAAAATCCCTATGCATAGGAAGTATGTTAGGCTTAAATGTGTTTTTCACATGTTTCATGATGCTCTCTTCGTGTTTCAATCACTATCTTTCATGTGAGCATCATTGAAATCTCAAGCCTATCTTAATGGCTATAAAGAGCTTGTTGGGAGCAACCCAATGAATAAAATAATTTTTTTGCTTTTACCTACTGTTTTTGTGTGTTTGCATGATTATAGCTTCTGTTATGATTATGTTTTTATGTTTTAATTAGTGTTTGTGCCAAGTATTGCCTTTGGGTGATTTGGAAGATAGTATAATTGATGCTGTTTGGAAAACAGAAAGTTTTGCGTCCAGTGCTGGAATTTTAGTTCTGTACTGGGCGTCAGAAAAATATGAATTTTTTACACAGCATTTGTATATGAATTTCCCACGTTGTCCTAATTTTTCAGAATTTTTGGATTTACAGAAGTATGGCTTTTAAATATATTTCTATAGACTGATCTGTTTTTAACAGATTCTGTTTTTGATGCATTGCTTGCTTGTTTTGATGAAACTATGGATTGTATCGGGGGTTATAAGCCATGGAGAAGTTAGAATACAGTAGGTATAATGCAAAAATAAATTATGAATGGGTTTGCAACAGTACTTAAAGTAGTGACTTGTTTTGTTATACTAACGGATCTCACGAAGGTTTTGTTGAGTTTTGTGTGATTGAAGTTTTCAAGTTTTGGGTGAGATCACAATGGATGAAGGAATAAGGAGTGGCAAGAGCCTAAGCTTGGGGATGCCCAAGGCACACCAAGGTAATATTCAAGGAAGACTCAAGCGTCTAAGCTTGGGGATGCCCCGGAAGGCATCCCCTCTTTCTTCTACCAACCATCGGTAATTTTACTTGGAGCTATATTTTTTTTCGTCACATGATATGAGTTTTGCTTGGAGCGTCGTGTATTATATGAGTTTTTGCTTTGTTTGCTTTTTAGTTTGTCACAATCAACTTTGCTGGACACACCTATTTGAGAGAGCCACACGTTTATCATGATTTGTTAGAATACTCTACGTGCTTCACTTCAATTTTTTGAGCTAGGCAGTTGCTCTAGTGCTTCACTTAAATCTTTTTGAGCATGGTGGTGGCTAAATTTTAAAGAAATATTTGCACTCTCATGCTTCACTTATATTATTTTGAGAGTTGATAAGATTAAAATTTTGAAGAAATATTTGCACTCTCATGCTTCAGTTATATCTTTTTGAGAGTTGATAATAGTAATGGTAATTTGCACAAGATATGAATTTGGTCCCAAAGTGATGAATATTCAAGAGGGATATAATAAAAACTTTCATATGGATCATTGGATATGATAAGTGTGATTCCTTGCAATAGTTTTGCGATATGGAGATGATGATATGTGAGTCATGTTAGTGAGTAATTGTGATCTAGTAAGAATATTGGTGTTAAGGTTTGTGATTCCCTATGGATGCACGTAAAGTCAATAGTTATGCAACGAAATTATATCCTACTTATGGTGCATTATTCGGTGTTAGTTATGTTCAATGCATGTTTATGACCGTTTTCACTTTTTGGTTGGTCGCTTCTCAATCTATTTGCTAGCCTTCATTTGTACTAAGAGGGAATACTGCTTGTGCATCCAAACTCCTTAAACCCAAGTTGTGCCAAATGAGTCCACCATACCTACCTATATGCGGTATTTCCATGCCGTTCTAAGTAAATTTGCGTGTGCCAACTCTAATTTTCAAAATAATTTTCCGTTTTGTGTGCCCGTACCGCTCATGAGGCGGAAGGGAGTAGCCAATATTTTCCATGCTAGGTGGGTTATTCTCACGATGAGTGTTTATTCACTTGTCATTGCACGAGAGAGTGGCAGGTAATTGGGATGCCCAGTCCCGAAATGAAATGAAATGAAATGAAATTTTTTATATGCTGATAAAATTAAATTCCTTGGAAAGTGTTGGTATGGAGGGCACCCGTGGATATGGCTAGCCATGGATTGTGAAAGAATGGTGGAAAGGAAATAAACTTTACTTTCTGTTTGGGAACCGCCTATAATGTGTCTTGCATGGAAGATATTGGAAATTCTCGTTCGTTTTCATTGACAGGAAAAGCATGCCTCCCAAAATATTGATTTTATCTCTCTAATTTAAGCTTTGAGCTCTGGCACATTTGCAAATCTCTGCTTCCCTTTGCGAAGGGCCTATCTATTTACTTTTATGCAATTTTTATTTTTATTTGAGTCTCCATCTTCACTCATAAAGCACCAACTAGAGAGCACTATTGTCATACTTGTGCATTGGATGTAGCTAATATTGAGTGTGTTTCATGAATGGATCAATGATTGAGCATAATGGGCTAGGGATAACTTTCTTTAGCATTGATATTTTGAAAGGCATGGTTGCTTGTTAGTATGCTTGAGTATTTATGTCTTCATTTCAAACTATAGACTATTGCTTTGAATCATTCAAGTCCAAATGTCCATGCAAGAAAAGAACAGAATATATGACGAATATGATAGGTAGCATTCCACATCAAAAATTCTATTTTTATCATTTACCTACTCGAGGACGAGCAGGAATTAAGCGTGGGGATGCTTGATACGTCACCGACGTATCTATAATTTTTGATTGTTCCATGCTATTATATTATCAATCTTGGATGTTTTATATACCTTTACAAGAAATTATATAACATTTTTTGGGACTAACCTATTAACTTAGTGCCCAGTGCCAGTTGCTGTTTTTTGCCTGTTTTTTGTTTTCCAGAATATCGGTACCAAACGAAGTCCAAATGCCACGAAACTTTTTGGAGATATTTTTCTGGACATAAGAGACACTAGAAGCTTCGGGAGAGGGCCAGATGCTAGAGGAGGTGGCCACGAGCCACCAGGGCGCGCCTGGGGGGCAGGCGCGCCCTGGTGCCTCGTGGGCCCACCTCATCTCTGTTTGACCTATTTCCACCTCTATAAATTCTCTAAAATCGGGAAACCAACAGAAGAGTCCACGAAATACTTTTTCCACCGCCGCAAGCTTCTGGGGGCCTTTTCCGGCACTCCGCCGAAGGGGGATTCGATCACGGAGGGGCTCTTCATCAACCTTGCTGCCCTTCCGATGATGCGTGAGTAGTTTACCACAGACCTTCGGGTCCATAGTTAGTAGCTAGATGGCTTCTTCTCTATTTTTGATCTTCACTACAATGTTCTCCTCGATGTTCTTGGAGTTCTATCTGATGTAATCACTTTTTGCGGTGTGTTTGTTGGGATCCGATGAATTGTGAGTTTATGATCAGATTATCCAGGAATATTATTTGAGTCTTCTCTGAACTCTTTTATGCATGATTATTATAGCTTCGTATTTCTCTCCGATCTATTGATTTGGTTTGTCCAACTAGATTGATTTATCTTGCAATGGGAGAGCTGCTTTGTAATGGGTTCGATCTTGTGGTGCTCAATCCCAGTGACAGAAAGGGACATGACACATATGTATCGTTGCTATTAAGGGTAAAAAGATGGGTTTTATTCATGCGTGAGTTTACTTTGTCTACATCATGTCATCTTGCTTAAGGCGTTACTCCGTTCTTTATGAACTTAATACTCTAGATGCATTCTGGATAGCGGTCGATCTGTGGAGTAATACTAGTAGATGCAGAATCGTTTCGGTCTACTTGTCTCGGACGTGATGCCTATATACATGTTCATTGCCTTGGATATCATCATGATTATTCGCTTTTCTATCAATTGCCCAACAGTAATTTGTTTACCCACCGTATGCTATTTTCAAGAGAGAAGCCTCTAGTGAAAACTATGGTCCCCCGTGTGTACATTTATCATATATTAAAAATCATAAAAATACCTTGCTGCACTTTTACTTTATTTACTTTATTTTATATTTTAGTTCAATCTATCTATCTATCACCATACAATTTAATCTTGCAATTAACCGCCAAGGGATTGACAACCCCTTGTTTGCGTTGGGTGCAAGGATTTGTTGTTTTGTGTGCAGGTACTGTTAACGAGGTGTTGCATGATTCTCCTACTGGATTGGTAACCTTGATTTCATAACTAAGGGAAATACTTATCTCTACTGTACTGCATCATCCCCTCCTCTTCGGGGAAAAACCAACACAAATCACAAGTAGCATCTTGCGAGTGTTGCGTGCGTGCATGTGTACGTGTGAGTAGCATGCATGCATGCGGGCATTGCGTGCGTGTTTGTCCGCGTGTGTGATGTGTGTGTATTCACCACAGTAACTCATGTGTATTAAAAGGCCGGCTCAGCATGTCATCACTAGGCGACCTTGTCCGCTGTGGATATCGCGCGCGGGCTACCAACCTGAGTTCTAGACTTCGAATCCCCACCGAGCACTAATTTATTACCATTTGTTTCTTTCTTATCCCCGCTGATAGGTGGGCCCTACGTTAGGAAGATAATGTGTGCTTCTGATACAACACTAATTGCGCCACGTGAACTGTTTGACTAGTCAATTAATCATGTCATCAACAAAATACGTAGCTGTACGGTGATCCAGTGATTGTATAATCACAACAAAATGTATATGCTGACCGTATCGTGCTTTCGTTTCAAATACAATGACCGTCAGTGTCACCATCAAAATACGGAAGTGTACGGTGAGCTAGTGACCTTATAATCACCAGAAAATGTATATGGTAACCGTAATGAGCGCATTCTAAAGTCCAGAGACCGTATTGCGCTTTCGCTTGAAATACAATGAACGTCACGCGTGAATGTGTATTGGGGCGTACTTTTAGAGGGCCGAGAGATAGTTTGTGTGCCTACGTGAAAGGGGCGTAGAGAGAGGGGGCGTGCGATGGAGAGAGAGAGATGCCCTTCGTTTCTCTTTATTGTGACTAATTTTATAGGATAAAAATGTAAACATTCACAATACGGAACAAATATCCTTGGATGCACCATGCAATTAACTTTCATATATAACTTTGTAGTATTCTATATGTAGATTTTCTTAAATAATTTTTTTGTCACACTCTGTGTAGTTTTTATTCAAAACAAATCTTGTATGCGGAGTAAAAGTGAACGGATGCCTTTTTTAGATCATTGGGAGCACATGATAATGAGATGTAACATGCGTGAATGTGTGGTTGACGTATTTTGGAGGGCCTGAGGAGGGTATGTGTACGTATTCGAGAGAGGCATGGATAGGGGGGGTGCGATGAGAGAAAGAGAAAGCATGATAGATGAGAGAGAGAGATAGAGAGGGAGAGAGAGAGATGAATAGGATGTCTCAATGAGATATATATGGTGAGTTTGTATATGCAGAGGAAAAGGGGAGAGAGGCATGAGCAGAAATAGTGTGCGTGTTGGTATGTGTGGGTGTGAGAATATAGTGAGACCTAAGGGGTAGAGAGTGTGCGAGGTGTGGTGGTGGCACATCGTTTTTTGGTCTGGTGTGTCAAGGTATGGACCCCTAGGTCTGTTCCGTCCTGCGCCACGTAGGTCGGCTCGAGACGCCTTATACGAAGACCCATGGAGGACTTGACGTACAAGACGAAGATACCAGAGCCGTGGAGGACTCTATCTCCATTGACGAAGTGGACTACGGTTTGTAACCCTAGGCCCCGGGTATGTTATATAGGCCGGGGGCCTAGCTCGTCGATAGTATATACACACACAATCCCTTGGTATTGACATGTACTTTGTACACACCCTAATCAAAGTATACACGACCAGGAGTAGGGTATTTCCTCGATCGCAAGGGCCCGGACTTGGGAAAATCTTTACCTCTTATCACCATCCAGTTTAACCGTCAGGGATATCCTACCGAATGATCTGATGGAATCATATCTGTCAACTAGTATGAGAGGGGGAGACAATGCGTGCGAGAGAGGACTAAAGAGAGTATGCGTGCGGGAGACACGAGGCAGAGATATGCACAAAAGGAGGGCGGCGGAGACCATGCGTGCGTATGCATGTGAGAGAATTAGTGTTTGTGACTGAGATTATTGAAAAGAGTCATAGATAGTAGTAAAAGAGAGAGGGAGATATAGAGTGTGTTTGTGTGTGCATGAGACACTTCGGGAGATAGGGTGAGCATTTGTGAGAGAGAAAGGCCGATGGATATATAGTGTGTGCGCATATGCGTGAGAGAGAAAGATAGTGCGTGTGTGAGGAGGGGCCGAGCGAGAGTGCATCTACGCGTAAAGGACTGTTCTACCCATTAAATTAAAATATAAATTGTATTTAAAAAATTGGATGAGATCATCAAATTTGCAATTCGCGTATGAACGAACATTGGTCTAGCAAACATCCATACTCTATCGAATTCGAGCATGTGTATGGTATTATTTCACATTATTGATCCATAGTCAGTAGTTTGAAATCCAGACAATGCATGGCTCTTGCAATTCATATATAAACGTGAGTACACTCTGCGGTTAGCGTCAAGCACATTATACATAAGAAACATACATGGTATACATTCCAAATTGCTAGCGACGAACTAGAATACATTTTGAATTCAACATAAAAGTGGTTTCAAATATTCGAAATCATAGGAAGTGCATTCAACTATTTGAATTCGAGATAATGACATTTGTAAATCACATCTAAAAGGGGCATCAATCTTTGTTGATAATATATAGTAGTGTACAAAATAGATTCAAGTTTACCTTCTCCATTCCAAAATAATCGTAGCTATAGGATTTTCAAGAGTCAAAATTTTCAAAAGAATTGCATGATTTAATGAGATTTTTAAACATACAAGGTCAAATATAATGAGGTCTGTAATTAGGAAAGTTCAACTGAAGAGTACTGTAAACGTGAATGCTTCTAGTTCAAAATTTTGAACAAAGCGCGAAAAGAGCCTCTGCTCACCCGAAACCGTGCGAGACCAATGTTTGGTAGAACGAAATTAGCGTCCTAAGTCTGACCCATGAAGCCTACCGGCCCGACGTCCAGAAGTCTAAACCAGGGTAGGTTTGTAACTTCACCGAGACGCCACACAACCGCCTCCGAAAAGCATTCATATACCGCGGGCGCCTAAACGCCGATGCGCTCGGCCGAAATCACTCCCGCCCACTATTTTGCACACGTGAGATTACCGTCCTACCCCTGACCCACAGCATGTCCGAAATTTTAGATGGGGGCAAAGTTTGTAACTTCCCCAAATTTCAAACAAGCGCGTCCCGGAAACATGGTTCCCCTTAGCTTCCCCCTCCCCCGTCCGATTCCCCATTCATACTCCGTGGGCGCCAAAACTCCCTCACCACAAGCGTGTCCGCCACCCATCGCACCGATCCACCGCCACCCTCATCCATCACGGCGGAGCTGATACCCCGACGTCGTCATCCACCGCAACCTCAACCGCAGCACCCTCCATGACTTAGCAGTTGAAGCCGAGGCAGAGCTGCCTCCACAACGTGGACGTGTGCCGTACGCGAGCCACTTCAACCCCTCCGTCCTACGCCTCACCGCTGTCGCTCCAACGTCGCAACCGTCCACCACACCGGAGCTGTTCCTGCTACGTCGTCGTTCACCGCCTCGGATTTGCTTCCCCGCCGCCGACAGAGGGCCACTGCATGACACTCAACTACTTGGCCATGGGTTCATCCAAGGCTCCACCGTCCTCCACAACATATTGTTTCCAGCGAACACCGAGAGGATTGTTGAAAAAACAAAAGGGGGACACAACATCGCCAGCCGATATTGGTACTCCTCTTCCCTTATTTTTGCAAATCTCTCGCACGGTATTCATCCCACGAAGGAAACTAGTTGACCACTTCTTACTGCACATTCTTCCAGATACAAGATGTTCCAAGTAACTCGCGATGCATAAGGTTTCCCCCCATTTACTATTTCACTTTAGCTAGAGGTCCATTGCCTGCCTGGATTTAAATTCAATGTTAGTTGATTCCCAATTAAAGCAAGCACCACTCGCGGAGGCGTGCGGAGCACCTAGTCCGCCTGTTCGCCGGGGAAGCAATGCCTCGGTGTCTATCTTAGAGGTGTGTGTGGCGCAGGAGCTGCTGGCGCCCGATCTGGAGGCCCGCCAGGCATAAAGGGATGGCTGGGGGTGCTGCCAAGCACGGCAGTGGGGTGAGGTCGAGGGGAGGCCGGGGCAGCGGACTCAGGGTCTGGGCCGGTGGTCGCTGGCGGTTCGAGGAAGATCGTCAACAGTGACTGCCGGGAGGTAGATGAAGGCCATCTACCCGTTCCTTGTAGATCGGACGATGCAGAAAAATTCCCTGTGCTCATCTTTGTTTTCAGTCGATTGTTATTTTCATAGGACCACATGTAGTGGTTTGCTGGAGGATTACCTGCACTTCCCAGGCATCCCTGTGCTCATATTTCAAAAGCCTAGAATATCATTTCATGTGCCATGCATGTTGTAGAGCTATAATATGTATGCCGTCATTTATTTTTGACCCACCTGCTATCTGATACTTTTACACTGTACTAGTGCACAAACTACACCTGACGATGTCCTGGATTAGGGGGTGCTAACCAAGCCGGCCCGTCTCCTCGGTTGGGCCGATGGGCCCTCTTACATGATCAAGATGGACTCCGGAAGCTGCACATAAGAAGCGTGATCGAGACTGTCTCTACCGAAGACTTGACGTATACTCCAAGATCTTTCCAGCCGCCTTACTACTAGTTACCGACTTTGTAACCCTAGATACCCTCCCTGGCATGTATATAAGCCATAGGGTTTAGCCCATAGAAAAAGATGAAGGCAATATCACTCACCTAGCGCTAGAAGTTAGACACACATTACGATCTCGAGGTAGATCAACTTTGTATTAGATACATCTCCATCAATATAAAAAGAAGCAGGACGTAGGGTTTTACCTCCATTAAGAGGGCCTGAACCTAGGTAAACATCGTCTCCCTTGTCCTTGTTACCACCGATCCGAGATTCACAGCTCGGGACCCCCTACCCCGAGGTCTGCCGGTTTTTACACCGACACTAGTGCTTTCACTGAGAGTTCCGCTGTGCGATCACCTAAAGGATCGATGGGATCACCGGCTAACGGCCTCAAGCCCATGGAGTACGTCTCCACGTTTGAAGCTTTGGTCACAGAGACGCCTCCACGTAATGTGGAAGCGAACCATGACCCTTCTTCGTTTCCAATTAGGAATCCCCTCACGGACGAGGGGCTAAGATACTTCTTGGAAAGCAGATCAGACAGCGACCTACCGGTGACCGACCTCCAGATCGATTCAGCTAAACCGGTAACCCCGGGTCTGGTGTCAAGTGAGAATAACTAGGTCTTGAGCCCGCGGTTTTTAGAGATCGGAACTGGCCCGCTCGCCTCCCATATAGAATATCGCCCCGATAACTCCGGCCCACCGGACGCCTGGGACTTGGCCTTCGTACGACAGCTCCCCGATGAGCCGATCAGACGATACTGGGCCAGATTCTTGTCCGTCAGGAACAAGATGTTGGATTACCAAGACTCTAACATAATTGCCGCTTTCGAGCGCGGATGCAAGGATAAAGGCGTCTCGAATGCCCTCGCTCGTCGTTGCGTTCAAACACTCCCTGAATTAACCAACCTGGTGGCACGATTTTGCGCAATCGAAGATGCCTAGCGGGACGAGGCAAACACGGACTCGATCTGTGAGGACTATCTGGAACGCGACCGGTTGGCACTTCGGCGCGAAAAAGGCAAATGGAACACTCTGGGCGATCGACCCCGGAAGAAAAAGAAAACCTCCAGCCACCCCGGAACAACTCTGGATGGCTTTCTGGATCAACCATGCCCGATCCACGCCGTATTGATTAACTATTGCCTGACTCACAGTCTTCGTGACTGTTGGGTATTGAGGCAGGTGGCCAAAGGGGGACCCGCCCTCCTGGCGGGCACCTCCAGCCACCTTGAACAGACCTTGGAAGAAGATGAGGTCCTAATGATTTATGAGACCTTTACGTCTAACAACCAGCGCAAACGGGCCTTGCGGGAAATTAACTCCGTCCGGCAAGTACCACCTCGGGGCGCGTGGATAGACACGCCGATCACCTTCAACCACCACGATCAGCCGAAGTTGGCCGTCGACAGGTGTCCCGCCGCGCTAGTCCTCAACCCCATCGTGGACCACTGCCGCCTCCATAAGGTCCTTATGGACGGAGGCAGCAGCTTGAATCTAATGTACGAGGACACTCTGGACAAAATGCACATCGATAAATCACGCATAGAACAGAGCACCACCACCTTGAAAGGAATAGTCCCCGGACGAGAGGCACGCTGCAGCGGAAAGATAACCCTGGACGTAGTCTTTGGGACTCCGGATAATTATCACTCTGAGGAGATTACGTTCCACATCCCGCCTTTCAAGAGCGGATACCACGCCATCCTCGGACGGGACACCTTTTCAAGATTTCAAGCAGTGCCGCACTACGGCTACATGAAGCTCAAGATGCCGGGCCCGAAAGGGATCATTACTCTCTCAAGCGATCCCGATAGGGAACTCAAAGCCGAGAAGAAAATGGCGTCCCTCGCCCTCGAGACTCTAGCCGAAGCCTTCGTGGCCGACGAGCTGACCGCGCTACGCGCCGAGGTCTACCGGGATGATGTCGTTCTCGACAAAAGATCAAAACCTACCTCTTTCAAACCGGCTGACGAGATATTCAAATTCCAGGTTCACCCAACGGACCCTGCTAAAACGGCGTCCATAGGGGCTAACCTCGACCCAGAAGTTGCCGAAGCCCTACGCACTTTCCTCAAGGAAAACTGGGACATATTCGCCTGGCACCCCTCCGATATGCCAGGGATACCCCATAGGCTTGCAAAACATAGCTTAAACATACTAATGGGCCATAAGCCTGTTAAACAAACACTTCGGCGTTTCTCCGAGCCCAAGTGTCATGCAATGGGCGAGGAACTAGCAAAACTGCTGGAGGCAGGATTCATCAGGGACATAAAACACCCTGACTGGCTAGCCAATTTGGTCATGGTACCAAAAAAGGACTGGTCCTGGCGGTTGTGTGTCGATTTCAAAGACCTCAATAAAGCTTGCCCCAAAGACCCCTTCCCCTTACCCCGTATTGACCAAATTGTGGACGCCACTGCGGGACATGATGCACTATGCTTCCTAGATGCCTACTCAGGATATCATCAAATAAAGATGAAGCAATCTGACCAGGCAGCAACGGCATTCATCATGCCCTACGGGCCATTTTGCTTCAACACGATGCCTTTCGGACTAAAGAACGTTGGCGCCACGTACGGGCGTATGATTCAAACATGCCTGAAAAAACACATCGGAAAGATCGTTGAGGCCTACGTAGACGATGTAGTTGTCAAAACTAAACACGTCGACCAGTTGGTAGACAACCTTTGAGATACATTTGCCAGCCTATGGGAATATCAAATAAAACTTAATCCAGAGAAATGCGTTTTCAGAGTCCCAGCTGGCAAACTCCTTGGTTTCATCGTATCTAGCCGAGGAATTGAAGCCAATCCGGCTAAAATTCGAGCCTTGGATCATTTGGAGATTCCAATAGAGCTCAAGCACATACAAAAACAGGCGGGCTGCGTAGCAGCCTTGAGCCGCTTCATATCACGGCTCGGAGAAAAAGCCTTACCCTTGTACAAGCTGTTAAAGCAGACCAAAACATTCAAATGGTCCAAGGAGGCCGCGGCGGCCATGGAAGACATCAAGGCTCTCCTCGCCACCAACCCCATCCTGGCAGCCCCAGGTGTATGCGAGCCGATGATATTGTACATCTCGGCCACAAATCAGGTGGTAAGCGCAGTCCTCGTGGTCAAACAAGACATGCAAGGTCACAAATTCCAGGTCCAGAAGCCCGTATATTAAGTATCCGAGGTCTTAACTCCATGCAAGTCACACTACCCTCACTACCAAAAGATAGCCTACGCGGTCTTCATGGCGTCACGAAAACTTCGGCACTACTTTCAAGAGTGTTCGATGACCGTGGCATCCGACGTCCCGCTAAGTGACATAATCAATAATAGGGATGCGACAGGGCGCATCGCCAAATGGGCCATAGAGATCTTACCTTTTGAAATCATCTACAAACCACACCGGGCTATTAAATCCCAGGTGCTGGCCGACTTCGTAGTCCAATGGACCGAAGCCGAAGTCCCTCGTGAGTACAGTACTTACTCGCATTGGACAATGTATTTCGATGGCTCCAAAATGCTCGCCGGCCTGGGGGCTGGCGTGGTGCTCACGTCACCCACGGGAGAGAACGTTAGATACGTGCTACAAATCATGTACACAGACTCTAATAATGCGGCTGAATACGTAGCCCTCCTACACGGACTTTGGATAGCAGTTTCTATGGGTGTTAAACGCCTGGAGGTCTGAGGTGATTCTAACCTCGCCATCTCACAAATTAACGGCGAGTTTGACACCAAAGACCCGAAGATGACAGCTTACCGAAATGCCGTCATAAAAATCTCGACCAGGTTCGAGGGGCTGGAGTTTCACCATATACCCCGAGACAGCAACCAGGCCGCAGATGTGCTCGCCCGATTGGGCGCAAAACGGGATGAGGTTCCCGAAAACACCTTCCTCGAATGGCTTTTCAAGCCATCTGTAGTCTGGCAAGATAGTAAAGGAACATCGGAATCAGCCGACGTCGGGCAACAGGCCCCGCCCGAGGAAGATGATGGTATCATAGGCGGGTCAATGATCCGAAAGACTGCTTCAGCGCATGAAGTCATGGCAGTCATCACGCCATGGACCGAGCCGCTCCTTGCGTACCTGCTCCGAAAAGAGCTCCCCGATAACCAAACCGACTCCCGCCAGATTGTAAGGCAGTCTAAAGGTTACAAGGTTCATGAAGGGGAACTTTATAAAATGAGCACAACGGGCGTCCTCCAGAGATGCATATCCGAGGAAGAAGGAAAACTCCTACTTTGGGAGATACACTCCGGCATGAGCGGACATCACGCCACTGCTCGGACTTTGGTCAGCAAGGCTTTTCGAGCCGGCTTTTACTGGCCAGCTGCAGGTGCCGATGCCTCGGCATTAGTACAACATTGCCCAGGCTGCCAGGTATTCGCCAAGCAGAGCCACTTGCCCCCTGCGGCCCTTCGCACCATCCCCATTACTTGGCCTTTCGCGGTCTGGGGGCTCGATATGGTCAGGCCACTCAAGGGTGGATCAAACAAAAATAAATACCTCCTAGTCATGGTAGACAAATTTACCAAATGGATTGAAGCAAAGCCGGTCACCTCGGCCGATGCCGTCTAGGTAATCGGATTTATCTCGGGGGTAGTACATCGTTACGGTGTCCCCCACAGTCTGATTATAGATAACGGAACTAACTTTAGAGCCAAAGAGGTTAAGGCATGCTGTAAAAAAATGGGCATTAAGCTCGACTACGCGTCTGTCTACCACCCACAGTCTAATGGGCAGGTGGAGCGAGACAATGGGCTAATCCTTAGTGGCATTAAACCAAGATTAGTTTGCTCCCTTAAAAAAGCTGACTGCAAATGGGTCGAGGAACTTGATTCCGTATTATGGGGCCTGCGTACAACACCAAACAGGTCCACGGGATACACCCCGTTTTTATGGTAAACGGCGCCGAGGCGGTCCTCCCCTGCGATATCATACACGACGCACCTCGGGTACGCATGTATGAGGAGCTAGAGGCCCAGCTTGATCGGCAAGACGCCCTAGACGCTGTCGAAGAAGAGCGCAACGTCGCACTGGCAAGGTCAGCTATTTATCAGCAGCAGGCCCGGCGCTACCATGGTAGAGAAATTCGTGCTAAAGAATTCAATGTCGGGGATCTCGTAATGAGGCTACACCCCGAGAAGCAAAAGCACAAACTCTCCCCTAGATGGGAGGAGCCGTTCATCATTGACGAAGTTCTCATCGGAGGAGCATATCGAATCCGAGATCTGGAGGACGGCCGATTAGAGCCACACCCCTAGAACGCAGCGCTACTCCGACGCTTCTACGCTTGACACTACGAACACGGTCCGTGTAAATAACTTGTACATTTTCTTTGACTTAATCTTTTACTCATTATTTATTTCCCCACCTTGGAACGTTATTCAATAACACTGAGGACAATATAGCTTGTTATTTTCAAAACAAGAGCTATTCCTCCTCTTATGTACTATCATCTTTTGAGCCACCATATGCATCGATTCACTTTAAGATTTGGCCAAGCTGGGTTGCCTGGCTCCTGTTCTTGGCCCTTACATTCCCGATATTTCGGCTAGGGGGCAAAGGGAGCACCGCTGTGATTGTTACTCCCGGATCAACCGGTGTAGTACCTCAGATGGACAAAGCCGAAAGCTAGCGTTCTAACAATGCGAATCGGTCGGCCATGACATAGGACTAACCTGGTAGGGGTCTTTTCAAACCCCGACCAGGGGCTTTACCCCCGAGGTCATCTGTCTTCGGACAAGCATGTTAGACACAGTGACCCGAGGAAAGGAACTGTTGGGAGAACTATTTTCCTCGGAAGATGTTTCTTACATTAAATAGTAATATAACATAACTTTCTGTTACCCTCTTGTCTCTCGAGCTGCGTAGCCTGATTGCCTTGTCGCCTGAAGCATCTGGTCCGATGACCTCAGCTAGTAGTATGGGACACTCCTCGGAGTTTATCCGAGGAGGCGGAAGCCGAAGGCTGGCTGACAGAGTTTGGATAAACGGACTGAAAAAACTGACATAGAATACTTCGGTACATAAAGTCGTACAAAGTTTTCACGCGCGGTCTAGCCCGTCTATTAGGGTGTCCAATGCGCAATCCTTTTGCGAGAATCACGCCGCAGGCATTACACTATCATATGCCTGGCTAGCGGGGATTTCCTTCCCGTCAGATCCCATGGGTCCCACTTCCGCTAATGCCGTCATCTTTAGACCGGTGTAGTGGGTCTTCACCATGGCCCAGGCCTCCCTCGCACCTTCTCGGCAAGCTGACACTTTCCAGGCCTGGATCCGGCGCCGAGCTCTCTTCAGCTGTTCGGCTAGCATGGCCATGTCCTAGGGGACTGGCACTACCTCAGGCCATAAAGCCTGGTGGACATCCTTCATCGATCTCCATGCCCTTTCGTGCACCTCGAATAGACGAATGGCCATGTCTTCGGACATCAGACCCCGAGATTCCGGAGGAAGTCCAGACAAAGAAGCTGCCAAACAAAACAACATTAGCATGACAAATCACCTCGGACAAGTTACATAACAAGCATTCCTCGAGATTTATAAACTTACCATAAATCATGTCGTCCGTTTGCCGATTGTTTGCTTCCACCACAGTGAGGCGAGCTTTTAAGCTCTTAATCTCCTAGGCCTGGCGGGCATTCTCAGCCCTAAGCACATTCACGCTGTCCACTCTTTGAATAACCACGTGTTGATTTGCCTTACGTTGCGCTTCAGCATACGCCAGATCCTCGCGGGCCTGCTTCAGGTCTCTCTCAAGATGGCCTAGGGCTTCCGCTGCTACAGGGGATTCTGGCGTCAACTCTATTTTCATTGGCATTACCCAATCCAAGCACAAAGCACTTACCGTGCGCCTCTTTGGTGAATTTCTTCACCTGTTCAACCTCGGACAAAGCCGCGTCAAGCTGAACCTTTGTTTGGGCCAACGCCGAGGTCAATTGCTCGTTCTTGAAGCGAGCTTCCTGTTGATGACAGTGATTGCTGGTTAGTATTTAAGTCTTGATTTCTACCCCAGGGGCTCGTACCAAGCCTTAGGGGCTACTACCATACTTGGTAGTCATATTTGTCTTTAAACCTTACCCGCAGCCCCCGTGACAAGACGTCCAACGATTCATCAAAGGCACCTTGGGATGCCCCGAGGTACGCATCCACCGCGCTGAGAGCACTGAACTCCCTGTCCGAGAGAGCCGGATTGTTCAGAGAAGCTTTTCGCCGGCGATAATTCGCGGTGCATTGAATCTTGGACGGAGTGGCCGATGTCGCCGAGTCCTCGGGCTGAGCGGCTCCGGGTTCAGCTCCCGCAAGATTTCGGGCACCTGTATCCTTGGGCGGGGCCGTGGCACCCTCGGCCTCCACATGTGCTATGGTGGATGAAGGATGTCTACAATTAATCAGGGAAGTTAAAATCCGAAGTGTCTTTGCAGCAACATAGATCAAAGTATTACCTGGTGATGGAGGGGGCGCTTTCACCTGCCCCCGTGGCCTCGGCTTGAACTTCTTGTACTTCTGGCAGAGCCCTTTCCCGTGAAGCTGTTTCTAGGCGGAGGCATTGGGAGCACCACCCCTTTGTAGGAGAAGTCAGATGGGTGGGGGCTGGAAGACGAGGGCCTCTCTTTCGTTTAGAGGAAGGGAGTGTTACCGGTGAGGCTGGCCTTGTCCCTGGCGTGTCAGGGATGACCGCTACCTTTGAGCCATCAAGGCTCTCCAGGAAAAAACTCCTCCCTTCATAAATAAGGCCCAAGTCTTCGTCTTCATTGTAAAGAAGGTCTTCTGCGCGGCACTGTAGCTCCGGCTCAGGGGCCGGATTGCTCACACCCTCGAGCCAACGCCTCCACCTCTGTTCAAGGACCGATGTGTAGCGGGTTAATGTTAAAAGATCCCGGGGTAAACAAAAGAATTCAAAAGGGAGACTTACTATGTCAGCAGGGTTGTTGTACGATAGCCTATCTTGGAACTGACGCTTAGCGAACTCCTCCGTGGATCCCTGGTACATGCTGGCCAGTACAGCTCCGAGGGTCATTTGGTCCATAAAAGCTCCCTTGATGGATCGGGAGGCTTCGTTGGACCCATTATACTCGCACAATAAGTGCTGATACTGCCGGAGAGGTTGGACTCTCTGGTCTAGGGCCACCACCATCTCATCACTGATGGTGAGGCCATCGCTCGACAGCAGCTTCACTTTGGCCGCTAGACTGGTCACGGCTTCGTCCTCCTCTTGCGCCAAGCTCTGCGGCCTCGAGCTGTAACGTTTCCTCGATGGATCCAATGAGAAGGGTGGGAGGCCTGGCCAGACTGGCTCGTACAGTCGGACGTCGTTAATATAGAACCACTCGGAAGGCCAGTAATCGGCGTCCTCCCGAGGTGTTCCCGCTGGGTAGCCGGTCTTGTCGACCCGGCAGACTTCGGCTCCTCCAACCTTGAATAGCTTGTCAGCCGAGGAGCGGGGCACGATACAGAAGTACTTTTGCCATAATACGAAGTGCGCTTGACAGCCGAGGTGTAGCTCGCAGAGCGCGACGAACCCCACGAGGTGCAATATCGAGTTCGGGGAGAGATGGTGCAGCTGCAGCCCGTAAAACTCCAGCAGGCCGCGAAGGAAGGGGTGGATTGAAAACCCTAAACCACAGAGGAGGAGAGGCACGAAGCATACCCACTCGTCTCCTCGTGACGAAGGGTAATTCTCGGTGTGGGCCTGATCGTCCATGGATGTTAATCCGGGGCGGCTGGGAGCCAGATCCGCATCCGGTAGATAACCTTGCGTCGCCAAGCGCTCTAGTTGAAGGCGTGCGATGGAGCAGCTCCCGCAGTCCCCTGTATCAGGGCCGTGAGGGTGCCTTGATGATTCCTCAGTGCTCGCCATTGTTTGAGATCTTGAGCTTGGGCTGGGATGGGGGGAATTTCGGTACGGTTGCGGTTGATGTGTATTGCCGCTAGCAAAGGCTGCGCGCTTATAAAGTAAAGGTAGAAGGGGTTGACGCTTCGACATTTTTTCCATAAAGGGTCCCTATTCCCTAGATAACACGATTCTCGAAATCTGAAATTGGGCCCCAACAGAATTCTAAGGGTTGGCTGAGGTCTTTAAGACTGGTCAGAGAATAAAGCACGGGAACTTGTCTATCCAGCCAAGACTATGGAAATTGAAGGGCGTCGACTTCGGCATCGAAGACCAGTTCAGGGGCTACTGACGGTGCCTGGATTAGGTGGTGCTAACCAAGCTAGCCCATCTCCTCGGTTGGGCCGATGGGCCCTCGTACGTGATCAAGATGGACTCCGGAAGCTGCACATAAGAAGCGTGATCGAGACTGTCTCTACCGAAGACTTGACCTATACTCCAAGATCTTTCCAGCCTCCTTACTACTAGTTACCGACTTTGTAACCATAGATACCCTCCCTGACGTGTATATAAGCCATAGGGTTTAGCCCGTAGAAAAAGATGAAGGCAATATCGCTCACCTAGCCCTAGAAGTTAGACACATATTACGATCTCGAGGTAGATCAACTCTGTATTAGATACATCTCCATCAATATAAACAGAAGCAGGACGTAGGGTTTTACCTCCATTAAGAGGGCCTGAACCTGGGTAAACACTTCTCCCTTGTCCTTGTTACCACCGATCCGAGATCCATAGCTCGGGACCCCCTACCCTGAGGTCTGCCGGTTTTTACACCGACAACACCCATACTCTCTGACTATTGTTTTATTACGCATGGGTATTTCAGAATCTCAAGCACAGTATTCCAAAAAGAAAACAGAGCAGTCGCTCCAGTCTGCATCGAGGATTGGAAAGACGCAATTTAACGCTCTAATGAAGAGTGTAGTGTCATTCGATGAAGACTGTCAACGTAGCTCTGTAGTTGATGACTCCATTCACCATACACCAGCATCGCAGGTGCTTGATTTATCTTCGGTGTCATATGTGGTTGCATGTTGCATATGGTGTCTACCTTGTATTGCTTCTAAATTGGTTAAATTGCATCTGCTTAGCCATATACTATGAATATGACATGCCTTCCTATTTTTGGTACATACTGCATCTGTCTATTAACCATGTTCTTACATCAAACTAATGTTCTTGTGTATCCCTCGTCAATCACTTATGATGAGACAGGCACACCCGTGGGTTAGTGTGAGACGTGCTACTCTTTTAAAGAGTGCAGTGTCATCCTCCCCACATGATTCTCAACAAACAACAAGGCTACATGAAGATAGTCAACGTAGCTCTGTAGTTGGTGACCGCATTTCCCCTACACCACTATCGCAGGTGCTTGCTCTAACTTGGCAGTGTGATATGTGGTTGGATGTTGCATATCGTGTCTAGCGTGTAATTCTTCTAATTTGGTTAAATTGCATCTGGTTAGTTTACACATTATAGCTGTGAATATGACATGCCTTCCGGTTTTTGGTACATAGTGCATCTGTCTATTAACCATGTTCTTACATCAAACTAATGTTCTTGTGTATCCCTCATCAATCACTTATGATGGGACAGTCACACCCGTGGGTTAGTGTGAGCCACGCTACTCTTTTAAAGAGTGCAGTTTCATGCTCCCCACGTGATTCTCAAGAAACAGGAAGGCAAGATGAAGATAGTCAACGTAGCTCTGTAGTTGATGACCACATTTCCCCTACACCAGCATCGCAGGTGCTTGCTATAACTTGGCAGTGTGATATGTGGTTGCATGTTGAGTATGGTGTCTAGCTTGTATTGCTTCTAATTAGGGTAAATTGCATCTGCTTAGTCTACACATTATACCTGCGAATATGACATGCCTTCCTGTTTTTTGTACATACTACATCTATCTATTAACCATGTTCTTACATGAAACTACTGTTCTTGTGTATCCCGTGTCAATCACTTACGATGAGACACCTTTATTCATTGCATATTGCATATGATTTCTAGCATGTAGCTATGTATTGCTTCTAATTTGTTGAAATACCATTATTAGCCCGCCCTTTTAATTTGGCAGAGTGATATTGGTTGCATCTTTCATATGGTGTCTAGCTTGCATTGCTTCTAATTAGTTGAAATGCCTTCTGCTTAGTTCACACATCATAGGTGCGAATATGCAATGTTGTCCTTTTTTTGTACATATTCCATCCTCCTATCATGCGGTTGCCTTACATCAAAGTTGTGTTCATCAGTATCATGCATCAATGAGTTCTGAAAAGCAATTTTTATTCCTTTTTCTTGTGGGTTTGACTTTACAAGGCAAAATCCAAAAAGAGGAAGGAAGGGGATGATGGTGGTCCTCTGCAGCAATGTAAACAAACCATCTCTACACATTCTCCTTGTACTGCTAGTGCATTACAACTTCCAAGACTCATCTCCCCTACTCCACCATCCCAGGTTCTTGCTCTAACTTGGCAGTGTGATATCTGGTTGCATGTTGCACATGGTGTCTAGCTTGTATTGCTTCTAATTAGGGTAAAATGCATCTGCTTAGCTTACATATTATACATGTGAATATGACACGCCTTCCTGTTTGTGGTACATACTATATCTGTCTATCACAACATGTTCTTACATCAAAGCAATGCTGTTGTGTATCCTGCATCAATCACTTACGATGAGACACCTTTAACTTGGCAGTGTGATATTTGTTGCATCTTGCATTGATTTCTAGCTTGTACTACTTCTAATTTTTCGAAATTCCACTTATGACGACACACTTTTAACTTGGTAGAGTGATATTGGTTGCATCTTTCACATGGTGTCTAGCTTGCATTGCTTCTAATTTCTTGAAAATCCTTCTGCTTAGTTGACACATCATACGTGTGAATATGTCATGCGGTCCTGTTTTTCATACATATTCCATCCTCATATCGTGTGTTTTCCTTACATCAAAGTATTGTTCGTCAGTCATTCATGCATGAATGAGTTCTGCAGAGGGAATTTTATTCCTTTTTCTTGTCGGTTTGACTTCACAATGCAAAATCAATACAGTGGAAGGAAATTAGTACGGCAGTGGATGATGGTGGTCCTTCCGAGCAACTGAAATAGAGGGTCTCTACAGATTCTACTCAGCCATTCTCCCAACAAGATTCGTAAGACAACGCGGTAAAATGTATTCCTAGTCTGGCCTCTAAGACTAGCTCAACTGTTGCATGATGGTTCTGTTTTCCTGATCATGGGCATGACTATGCCGGCAACTTTGAGGGCACAATGTTAGGAGAACACTTGTGTTGAATCGACCCGAATTGATGTTATGCTATGAGATACATTCGTCACAAGTTAATGGTTAATAACACAGAGAAAGTTAATGTTTGCATAATTCCTTAGACCATGAGAGTATCGAGTTTCTTCATGCTTGCTTCATGAACTTTGGGGTTTGTTAAACGTCATCCGTAAATGGGTGGCTATTACGGCAGCTTACGGGTTCATGGAAAAGTATGTCAAGGGACTTAATAGCTGCTCCTCCAACGATGGAGAGATATCTCTGGGCCCTCTCGGTGTTACGGTATCCATCATCGTCTGGCCAGACACATTGTGATTTGATCACTGGGATGCCGGAACGCGGAAACGAGAAAAGAGAACAAAACCGGTAACGAGGTAATTTGCATGGTGGACAAGTTGTTGATCCACGGGGATGCAATAAATCTCACCTCGGGTGTTTGTTCACTCGAATATTCATTCGTGTGGGTATAGGGGTCAATATGGGTGTCCACGGCTCCGATGTTGATCATTGATCGGAAAGTATTCCGGGTCATGTCTATACTTCACCGAACCTATAGGGTCACACGCTTAAGGGTCATCTATCTGCTGAATACTAGACAGGGAGTCTGAGAGAAAATCGCCGAAAAAGTTTCGGACGCAACGGAAACGTTCCGGAGAGGACACCGGAATAGTTCCGGTAAAACTGAAAAGGTGTTTCAGGGGATACCATAAAGTCAAATTGGTTTCGGCACATGCCTGGAAATTCTTGGAGGATGCCAGAAGTGTTCTGGAAACTTCTGGGAATTTTCCGGGATAAAAACCGGAAATGTTCCGGAGCTGCCGGAACCGATTTGGTTGCTTTTCGCAGATGAAAACCACTAATCCGAAATTGTTTCGGAACGCGTCCAAAATCATTTGTGTGGGTACTGGAATTATTCTAAGACCCACAGAAATATTTTCGGATTTAACGGTCGCGGAAAATTGGTTCCATGAATAGTGAAAATCACTTTATGGATTTTTTTTTGGAAAGTCACCTTTTGGGATATTTCCCAAAAGGCTTCTAGAAGGCTTGGGGGCTAAGAAACCCCCCTTGGGGGGCTCCCCAAGAGGGTTGGCCGGCCACATGAGGGCTCCTCCATGGGGCCCCACTTGCTCCATTACTTCCCTTTTATGCCCTTGTGGAGGATTCCATACATGGGCATTTTTGGGTTTTTGGAATGGCATCCCTACCCCTTGGATTTCCTATAAATAGAAGTGGAGAGGAGCTCTCCACACTCATCCCTTGCTCTCATACAAATTCCATGCTCGTCTGGCTCTCTCTCTCTCTCCCTCCCACGAAAAGTGTTTCGTAGAGCCGAAAGGCTATCTGGGTTCCGGTGGGAACTAGTTCTGGACAGCGAAGCCCTGCCGGATAGATGACACCGTATGTGTGCAACTCTGTAGAGAGATCGTAGTTTCAGTCTTAATTCGAGAGTGCCTCCCGAAGGGCTGTTCGAGTGACCGTCCGAGTTTCAAGGGTCCTCCCGAAGGGCTG
Organism: Elymus sibiricus; assembly: GCA_039707655.1. Lineage (NCBI taxonomy): Eukaryota > Viridiplantae > Streptophyta > Magnoliopsida > Poales > Poaceae > Elymus > Elymus sibiricus. The sequence goes on from CM077670.1 coordinate 181,662,707, forward strand.
TCTGAGTGACCGTCCGAGTTTCGAAGGTCCTCCCGGAGGGCTGTCCGTGACACCGTCCGAGGGACTGTCCGACCGCCTCTCGGAGGGCTGTCCGAGGGGCAGATGTGGGAGTACATCCTCGCGGTTGGGAGGTTGTAAATCCTAGCTGCGGGGATCTGCACCGCCGATCGTCATTACTCTATTTCCGCTGCGCTACGAGTCGGTAATGAAAAGATCAAACCTTGTATGCAGTCTCCATAGTGGTCTTGGGCTGGTGCGTAGGTCGGAATTTTTTTGTTTTCTGCTACGTTCCCCTACAGTGGCATCATGAGCCGTGCTATGCGTAGATGCAGGTTACGATCTAGAATACATAGAGATGTATGGGTGTTGCACAATATAATTTGTAGTAGATGAGTTCTACTGCTGATAATTATTTGTGCGGGTAGCAGATGAAATCTGTTACCCGATGTTCTTGTTGCTTCCCTGGAATTTACATATTTCTGATCTTGATAACAACATGGTGGAGTTTCAAAGTTCTGGCAATCTGCGATCCTGATTGATCAACGAAGTGCTAACAGTTCATTGAATTCCACCATAGTTAGAGAGAAAGATGAAATTTCGCAGACAAAAGGGCAATGCAGATATGATCTGCACGGGGGTCATGCGTATGACAAAGTTTAGTATGGGGCTCGAGATTTTATTATCTCGTGTTTCATACACCCCGCGATGTTAATCTAGCGACTTGAATAATCATACTTGATGATAAAACGTTGGTAGCTGCGGTTTGTTCGAAACCTTAGATGCCACGTAAAATGAAATTTTGCATAAACCGATTAGAGGCATCTAACTTGGTTTTGCAGGATGGTTTGCATGTGCATATGATGTGGTATAGCAGTGCTCATATAAATTTGATTGTGTATGAGATGACTATATGATGTAAATTAACATGACCTACGTGTCATGATTCGGCATGATGGCTGGAGCCATATGATTGTCACTTTAATGACCTGCGTGTCAACCTTTTGTAATGCACTTATTTTATTAGCTATAGAGATAGCAATATTATCTGGTGCATCGACAAGGTGGTGGCAAACTTCGCGAAGGTGAACACCGATGCGAATGCCGAAGACGAAGAAATACAAGACTTCTCCGTCAGAAAGGGCTATACCCTTATGATGCACCCTTTTTGATTGCACGGTAGTCGTTTAATATTAGGGTGATCTCTCACAAAAATATCAAGTAGTTAGTGTTCTCCCAAGTGTAGCACCGTCACGGCACCCATCTTCTCGGAGTGCGTCATGTCTCCATGAGTACAAACAATTAGGGAAGTGTGAGGCGGGTGAGGTCAGACCTCGCAGCGAGATCACTTGGTTTTCTTGACGTTCTGGCTTGATCGTCCTGAGCTCGGAACACGCCCATCGAAAGATGAACAAGAATCACATAGAGATGTGATTGGCAAGTTGGCCTACCGATTAAAATTCTCGTCATCAGTGATGTCCACATCAATGGCGTTGAATTGAAATGTGGATCTTGAATCGCTCATAATCAATTTTGAGAGATATTGATTTGAGTGGGAGCGCACTTTAGAATTAACTTGTTTAATTCTCAGTGCAATTAATTATGAACTTTGTCTAAAGTGTAATTTGCATAATAGTTGTAGAATAATGGCTCGCGTTTCCACCTTCCCTGTTAAAATTGAATAAGCTGTTAAATATCTGGTTAAAACTTTACGGTTGGTAACGTAATATGAGGATTGTCCTCAAGAGTGCCGAGAAGGACTTTTGTCCTATCGCATGCTTTTGGTATTCTCCCGCTAATGCTATGGATAATGTGACTCTCGTCCTTCGATCCAAAAGCTAGAATTCCGTTACGGTCAAGTGCAATATGTTTGCTTCCATGAGACCCGAACTTCAAAAGTTTAGGATAGCTATGTCATATTCATGGAACTGAAAATCATTTTCAGACACAAACAAAGGCTAAAAGATATGTGATATCCAAAGCAATGTTTGTTTTGCAAACTATTAGTAAAAGTGTTTACTACGAATTTGACTAATAACAGAGGGATCCAGAAGAACGCCTATCATGTGATGAAGGTGAATAAAACAACAACTTAAGAGAAAGGAAATGTCCAAAGGGTGTTAGTGTGACTTACACACCTAGGAATTCCGAGGCTAACGCCACTCTTCAAGTTGGTGCTTCTTCTGAGAGTAGGAGAATTATTGGAAGTAAAACTGTTAGAAGTATAAAGGCAAAAGGAGTGAAGACTGGAATATCCAGCTCATGTATGAAAGTCATACAAGCTATTGATGTATGGAAGGCTGGTCAAAAGAAATAGTTCTTGGGAATTATGATTAAACATGTTAATAACTGATTCTTGGGTATTGTGAGTTGATCACAAAGATACCCGCTCGATTGCATTCTGCTGCGATTCGATGCAAGAACTAATACGGCCTAAAAGACTTGCCAGGAGTGAGGTTTAGATATGCGCTAAGAACATAGTAAAAGTTGCTATACTCGGTACATTACCTATGTATTTATTTTCATAATTCATTTTAGAGTTTTTATACACTCTAGCCCGTTGCATAAAGTATCTTGCAAGAAGGTTGTTGATAAGAGAACTTTTGATATTTGATGTTATGAATAACATAAGGGCCATGCTTCCATCATGGATGGGATGTATGTTATGAATATTGATAATAATATATTACCTCTGTATTTACTTTCATAATTCGTTTTAGAGTTTTACACACTCTAGCCCATTGCATAATGTTTGTTGCAAAAGGGTTGTTCATAAAAGAACAATTGTTGTTCAGTGTTATGAATAACATAAGGGCCATACTTCCATCGTGGATGGGATGTATGTTATGAATATTGATGGTAATATGATACATCCATAACACTGATGCTAAATGTCGCAAGACTAAGAGAATACCACACATGTGTGGCACTGCATTTGGTCACATTGGAGAAACCCACATGAAGAAATTCCATAATGATGGATTTTGAAGTCGTTTGATTATGAATCATCTGACACTTGCAACTTTCCTCCGAAAAGTGAAGTGACTGAAATACCGTTCACAGGCCATAAGGAACGAGCAATGAACTTATCGGTGATCATACATTTTGATGTATGTAGTCCGATAAAGGTTATTGCTAGCAGTGGATTTATCTATCTTCAGAAATGACTCAAGTAGATATATGGATATTTACTTGATGAGACGTAAGTCTGGATCTTTGAAATCATTCAAAAGGTTTTCAAAATGAAGTAGAAAATATTGTAACAAGAAAATTATGTTTCTGCAATTGGATTTTGGAAAGAAATATTTGAGTTACAAGTTTAGCGAATGTCTGATGAGTTGTGAAAAGAGTTTCATAACTTACACCTCCCGGAACACCACTGTGAGTGGAATGTCTGTGGAGATGTAATCAAACCATTTATGCCATGGTAAGATCAAAGATGACATAAATCAATTTGCCATTATCCCTTTTAAAGTAATGCTTTAGAGACTACGGCTTTTACACTGAAAAGAGCACCATCAGGTCTGTTGAAATGACGCCATGGTATGGTATGCCCAACCATGCTTTGTCTTTTCTTAACATTTGGAATATGGGGCTTGTGTAAAATATTTACAAACCTATTCCAAATCAGACAAGTACTACTTTGTAGGTTATCCCAAGTGATTGGGAATTCCTCCACCACTATACCGAGGCAAAAAGGTTTGCCACAAAGAACGGTGTGATTTTGAAGAAAATGTTTCTTGCAAAAAAGGTGAATGGAAGAATAGTGCAACTCGATGAGATAACAATATCTTCGTCATCAGATCAAAGGAAAGAAACCTTGGAAGTAATTCCAGAGTTTCCTACTGCGACTGATACGGAAGTCTCTACAATAAAATGTATGGACTTCGGTCGAACTTGCAGCTGAACCACGTAGGCAAAACTCGTGCAAACCTCTCAGGTGCGCAAGCGAGATATTGTTGTTAGACAACAGTATACCTACGATACACAAGGAAGCGTTGATGGGCCCTGACTCTGGAATTGGCTAAATGCCAATATAATCCGAGATAGTTTCCATAAATGATTCAAGATTATATCTTGATAAAACCTTCGGAAGACTTAGAGTCTAACGAACATTAATGGAACTATAAACTGATGTGGATAAAATGTTTTATCCATAAAGCTCGACTTGTTGCAATAACAAGTTCAAGGAGTTGACTACAATGAGGTTGTCTCATCATAGCGATGCTTAAAGTCAGATCGGGTTAAACTAGCAATTAATACATATTTCAATCTTGAGATATGATACATGGATGCCAAAAGGATTTTCATGTGATGGAAATGCAACCTAGGACTTGCATGTGATACAGTCCGAAGTATTTTGTCAATCCAGAGGATGCTAGTAAGTATGCAAACTTCAGAGTTCCAGCAATGGACAGAAGAGAGCAAAATGGAGTTGGAATCTTCGTTTTGATGAAATAGTCAAAAGAGTTTGATTTCATCAATGGATAACGAAGATGCTTGTGGTTTCAAGAAAGTAAGTGGGAGCATAATAATATTTATAAAAACCTTGTGTGCTTGACACATTGTTGATTGGAAATAATATAAATTTCTTGACACGAATTAGGACTTCATTGAAAATAGTTTTCGATGAAGTGCTTGGGCTGAATAGCCTTGATATTAGGCATATTTATCCACGAGATAGAATTGCGTAATAGGCTAAAGCCAAAAATACATATTGAAAAGATGCTAAAATAGTTTAGCATTAAAATGCAAAGGAGTGATTCTTGCCGAAGTCACATGGAAAGGGCTTTTGCAAGACTCGGTGTCCCAAAACACTGATGAGCAAAATACATGATGGAGATTCCACACACTCTTGTGTTTGGATTAATCATGTATTCCATGGTATGTAAAACAACCAGATACGTCCGATACTCCCAAGCTGTTGCGAGTATAGATACCAAAGTGATCAAAGTACTGATCATGGGACAACAGTGAAAAATGTCATTGAGTACTAAAGTAGCACTGATGACATGTTTTCTCGCAAGCAGAGATTATGAAGTGCTCGTTGTAAGTAATTACATCGATACAGTCTTCATCAATGCTCCATGCGATTTTCGATTTAACTTAAGGGTTTTGTGTAATACACAATATGGTGGCACGGTAGTTGGAAATTGTTCCAAACAAGTTACTTCGGACTATAACTGCTATCGATGATCCTGAGATATGCCCTAGAGGCAATAATAAATGTTATTATTTATCTCCATGTTCATAATTAAGTTTATATTCCGTGCTATAACTGCTATGGTTCTCGAGTCTACAATAACCACGAGGCTCAGAGGAAGACTCATATGCACGTGTGGAATAATAAACGGTAAAATGTATTCCTAGTCTGGCCTCTAAGACTAGCTCAAGTGTTGCATGATGGTTCTGTTTTCCTGATCATGGGCATGACTATGACGGCAACTTTGAGGGCACAATGTTAGGAGAACACTTGTGTTGAATCGACCCGAATTGATGTTATGCTATGAGATACATTCGTCACAAGTTAATGGTTAATAACACAGAGAAAGTTAATGTTTGCATAATTCCTTAGACCATGAGAGTATCGAGTTTCTTCATGCTTGCTTCATGAACTTTGGGGTTTGTTAAACGTCATCCGTAAATGGGTGGCTATTACGGCGGCTTACGGGTTCATGGAAAAGTATGTCAAGGGACTTGATAGCTCAAGATTGGGATTTGCTCCTCCGACGATGGAGAGATATCTCTGGGCCCTCTCGGTGTTACGGTATCCATCATCGTCTGGCCAGACACATTGTGATTTGATCACTGGGATGCCGGAACGCGAAAACGAGAAAAGAGAACAAAACCGGTAACGAGGTAACTTGCATGGTGGACAAGTTGTTGATCCACGGGGATGCAATAAATCTCACCTCGAGTGTTTGTAATATATCGTGAAGCAACAGGAATAGCACACGGCAACTGGAGGTTCACTCGAATATTCATTCGTGTGGGTATAGGGGTCAATATGGGTGTCCACGGCTCCGATGTTGATCATTGATCGGAAAGTGTTCCGGGTCATGTCTATACTTCACCGAACCTATAGGGTCGCACGCTTAAGGGTCATCTATCTGCTGAATACTAGACAGGGAGTCTGAGAGAAAATCGCCGAAAAAGTTTCGGACGCAACGGAAACGTTCCGGAGAGGACACCGGAATAGTTCCGGTAAAACTGAAAAGTTGTTTCAGGGGATACCATAAAGTCAAATTGGTTTCGGCACACGCCTGGAAATTCTTGGAGGATGCCAGAAGTGTTCTGGAAACTTCTGGGAATTTTCCGGGATAAAAACCGGAAATGTTCCGGAGCTGCCAGAACCGATTTGGGTGCTTTTCGCAGATGAAAATCACTAATCCAAAATTGTTTCGGAACGCGTCCAAAATCATTTGTGTGGGTAATGGATTTATTCTAAGACCCACAGAAATATTTTCGGATTTCACGGTCGCGGAAAATTGGTTCCATGAATAGTGAAAATCACTTTATGGATATTTTTTTTGGAAAGTCACCTTTTGGGATATTTCCCAAAAGGCTTCTAGAAGGCTTGGGGGCTATGAAACCCCCCTTGGGGGGCCCCCCAAGAGGGTTGGCCAGACACATGAGGGGCTCCCCCATGGGGCCCCACTTGCTCCATTACTTCCCTTTTATGCCCTTGTGGAGGATTTCATACATGGGCATTTTTGGGTTTTTGGAATGGCATCCCTACCCCTTGGATTTCCTATAAATAGAGGTGGAGAGGAGCTCTCCACACTCATCCCTTGCTCTCATACAAATGCCATGCTCATCTGGCTCTCTCTCTCTCCCTCCCACGAAAAGAGTTTCGTAGAGCCGAAAGGCTGTCTGGGTTCCGGTGGGAACTAGTTCTGGACAGCGAAGCCCTGCCGGATAGATGACACCGTATGTGTGCAACTCTGTAGAGAGATCGTAGTTTCGGTCTTAATTCGAGAGTGCCTCCCGAAGGGTTGTCCGAGTGACCGTCCGAGTTTCGAGGGTCCTCCCGAAGGGTTGTCCGAGTGACCGTCCGAGTTTCGAAGGTCCTCCCGGAGGGCTGTCCGTGACACCGTCCGAGGGACTTTCCGACCGCCTCCCGGAGGGCTGTCCGAGGGGCAGATGTGGGAGTACATCCTCGCGGTTGGGAGGTTGTAAATCCTAGCTGCGGGGATCTTCACCGCCGATCGTCATCGACTCTACTTCCGTTGCGCTACGAGTCGGTAACGAAAAGATTAAACCTTGTATGCAGTCTCCATAGTGGTCCTGGGCTGGTGCGTAGGTCGGAATTTTTTTGTTTTCTGCTACGTTCCTCTACATTGGTGACCCATGCTTCGCATTACACATGATCCTTGATTCTAGTACTTGTATGTGTATTGGCAAGCTTGGTGGAGATATCCCTTGTTATTGCAATGTTTGCTTTGTACCCCATGCCTATGATTATACATTGATCTTGCCTTATTTTCGTGCTTGCGATATGTCATGTGCATTTGTTATGCCTATTATTTGTTCACATGACATGATTGCCATGATTTCCTCTAGTGTGTTGCATCTTCACTCCACTAGTTTGCACGACATGACTTGCTTGCCTTGTTGCAGCACCGATGATTCATACTTGCTCGTTTCATGCGGTTGATGACATCCATTTCCATGCTTTGCACACGATTGCTATTAAATGTGGTCCAATTGCTCCATATGTTGCCTCTCTCATGCTAGATGATTTTCCATGTATTGAGTGCAACAATGCTTTTAGTCTTGCTAATGACATTGCCCCCATAGCTTTCTTCCATATACTCGGAGCTTTTCACATATTTCATGTGAAGCATACTTGTCTTCCTTCCTTGCACCATATGCCTAGTGCCATGAATATATCCATTGTTGCATCATATTATTCATGCACTTTTACTTCTAATGGTTATGTGCAAGAGAAGAGAACCATCATGATGGATGATGTGTTTATCTACCATGCGCATACGTTCTTTGCTTTGTTTTGTGCATGTGTAGGATACTTGAACTTCGTGTCAACTTCCACTTCACGTGAGTTGACCACTCGAGCTCTTGAGAGCGAACCACATTCGACCGACTCGCTTCTACATCGCACTTGCTTGTGTTTTGGCATTGTGAAGGATGCACAAGGACATGCTTTCGAGGTGATATCATTCTCTTTTGAGAACCCCAAAACCATGAGCATGAATATCGTGGAGCATATTTCATGTGTTGCTTGCACCATGACGCATTGCACACATGCTAGAGATCTTCTTTTGACTTGTCATTGCCACATTGCCATGCCTCATGATATATATGCCTTGTGTGTTGCATCAAACATGATTATCCCATGCTATTCCCATGTGTTTGATTGCAACAATGTCATTTCTTCACATATGCCATGTCCCATTGATTGCTACATGCTTGACTTGATTGCCTCACACATGATGAACAATTGCTCTTTCTATTGTGTTGAGTGCCACACTATCTTCACTACACCCTATCCACATTATGCTTGGTTTGTCTTGCACTTGACCCATGTGTTTAGACACTTCATTTCCTTTGGTGTTGTGAATGATTCATATGCCTACCATCGACCATTTGTTGAGCGCTTGATGCACACTTGCTATGACCTTGGGGTAGATGCTTGTTCTCTTGTCACACATATTAGCATATCTACCCCCCATTTGCAAGCTTGTTTCCATGATGATCTTGATTGTGCTCAATTTATGTGCTTACATGCCATGTCTCATTCATTTGTCACACCTTATGCCATACATGATGACGACACTTGTTGGGTGAATCACCACTTGACTGCTTGGTTTTGCACTAATGCTAACCACATTTGTTTTTCCAAGTGTTTGTTGTCCTTGCTCCTTTTGAAGGAATTACACTATGGTGCGACATTGGAGAATGCCCATTTCAAGCTTCAAGATGAAGAGTGCTTGGTGATCGTCCACTTCTACACGGCGGCGACATTTCTTTCCCATGGTGATTTGGTTTTCGATCCGAGGACGGATCTTTTCCAAGGGGGAGGGGATGATGCGGAGAATCCTACGGACATCACCAGGTCAAGAGTCCGTTTGGCAAGTGACACGTGCGACATCTACTTCACATACATAAAGGTGAATCATCTCCTTTACACGTGTTCACTTGACCCCTTCGAGGATGGTATACTACTTGACACTCCTCTCGTGTGCATACATAGGTATTGTCGGAGCTTCACGGATGATGAGGAGGAGTCTAAGCACAAGAGTACAACTACACCATCCATGAGGGAAGCATGGAACAGAAGGAAGAAGAGGACTATGCCAGCCCAGAATTGCCGGTACAACCGGTCCACTACCGCCCAACTACCGGTCCACCGGTAGAACCGCTCCACTACCGCCCAACTACCGGTCCACCGGAACAACCGCTCCACTACTGCCCAACTACCGGTCCACGTTCTGTAATCAAGCGGCACAAGACTGGTACAGCCCCGGTTGTTCCCACAGCTGCGACCTGACCGGTACAACCGGTCCTCCCACCGGTACAACTGGTCCCTACTTCCCCAAACACCTCCAGGAACCGGTACAGAAGCTCCCAGCGGTACAACCGGTTGGCCGACCGGTACAACCGGCCTGCCTGCGTGCAGTGGTCCATGTATCTCTCTCCCACTTACCCCTTCGTGGCTTGTACTATAAATAGACCTTCCCCTCCTCCATTCTAGGGTTGGCTAAGAATAGATCTAAGCATTAGAGCTTAGCTCATGCATCTCCCCTTGTGGGATTCCTCTTGAGAGAGAGAAGACTCCATTGGAGTGCAAGACCTCCTATGGAGAAGATCCCTAGTGGATGCAAGACCTCCTAAGGGAGAAGGATCTACCTAGATCATCAAGACCTCATCTCCTCTTGGATTTGGGATGAACTCTACCTTGTGTCTTTCCCTTTGCTTGTTCATGTACCTTGTGGATCCATGTGTTTGCTAGTCTAGTGGATGTGTGATTCGACTTGTTCTTGAGTGTTTCCCTTGTGATTTCCCCGTGTTCCTCCTCGTATTCTTCGTATTCTTCGTAGGATCCCCTCCAATTCATGAAAGATCGTCAATTAGGGTTCCACCCTACATCAATATCTCAACATGGTGTTACAGCCTCCGGCTGGTGCCATGGCCTTTGCTACTATATATGCGTTTACGTGTGTAAATGTGGCTTCGTCACCCTTCTTGATGTTATGCTAAGGACTCCGCTGGCCAATGAACGATCCACCAAGAGCGACAGCTCGGATTTCGGCTATGAGTTTGTTACCGTATGTAGTGGCAACACCACAAATGAATATTATTCGACTTTCTCTTGAGTGGGTGTGTATGTGGTAAATAAAGGGGACTGATCAAAAGAGCTTGAAAGAGACATTATTGCTAAAGGTCCATAGTTCCCAAACATTAAGCCACAGCGAAAACCTATGCATGATCACTTATTTGGCATAATCTCCTTCACATGACAATCAAAGTTCCAGAAAATAATGATTGAAACATAGTTTCTAAGAGCCTAGAGGAGGACACAATTGTGGGTGTACTCATGAGCACTTGAACATTATATTTTACTACATGCTTTCTACTCCCTAACTTATGTTTTGAAGGCTCTATCTAAAGAAACTCTTCCGTGCATTCCCGGCAAGCAAGTGTTGTCTAGATTAAATGAAATGAAGTGTTGCAAAGTTGTTTTATCTAGTAGATCAGAAACTTTGTGTTAATTATGTTTTCTTTACTAACACTTGCTCTATAACCATGCCACCACTATATCTATGATAAGTTTTCAGGTCAAGAAGCAGAGGGCTATCTAGGCATACCGATCGTAAGTGAACCAAATCCTTCTCGTTATTTCGGTTTAAACAACTGAGTTCCTTATGCTTCGGATTTCTCTCTATGTTGCTCGAGGACGATCAAGTTTAAGCTTGGGGGAGTTGATGATTGATATTTTTACACTCATTTCAACCTCGTTTAAACCGAATTATTTCATTAAAAGAGAGATATTCGCTCCGATATTGTCACTAATGACTAATAAGTGCGAGGGATTCCACAAATCCTCTCTTTGATATTTTTCCACAGGAAATGGGCTAAAAGGGGAAAAAATCACGTGGGAGAAAGGAAAGGAAGGAAATTGGTGAAGAGATAAGTCACCAGGAGGCGCCAGAAGGCCGCCAGTGTCAAAGACGGCGTTCCATGCGACCGTGAGCGCTCGCAGGAGCGGTCGTTTGGCGTGGAAATCAAGGCAGGTCGTCCACCTGAACAACTTTTATAAAGGGGACCCAGTCGAAATGTGAATAGAGAGCACGTCGGGAGAACATCCAGCACAGCCACAACCCTTTCATCATCATCCACAAACCCTAGCCGCCGCCATTTGCATCTCCATAGCCATCTCCACCGCCGTAGTTCTCTTCCCTCAAGTTCATACTTGTAATCGTGCATCACACAAGGCATCCATTGTAAGACATATTGCAATCAATCAATCTCAAGATGTGTTCTTCAATGTTTTCTTCTCACGATCTGATCTCGATGTGTGAGTAGATCGGTAAGGTATGGGGTGAGGCATGAGCCTTGCAACCCCAGGTATTCGGTGAAGGGATCATTGGGAGTCTTTGACATAACGTCTTGTATGTGTGAAATAAAATTGTTTCGTGAAGTTTCTCTTGTCGTGTCTGCGATCTTCATCCCTGCAGGTACCCAGGATCATGGAGATCAAGCACCGGTGAGGCTAGGAGCAAGGGGACCGTGAAGTGTTATACCGAACACCGGTGACAGTAAGGATTAGTAGAGTAACATGGATCACAACCTTGGGGATTCATGAGGTGTAGTCATTGAACGCCCAAAGCTTTTGTCTGATATTATTATCTTAATTATCGGGACAACCCCGCGAGACGGATAGGGCCTGCGGTAGGACAACTGATTCTTGATGCAGGACTCGTGCCGGTCAAGATGTTATTTGGACACATCCCCCATTCTGATACGAAGCAAGCACCTCTTGACGAGTGACTTCCCGCGCACAAACTAATATCATTTTTTATCCCAACACCAATACATGGTTGTAATCGTTAAGACCTCATCCCTGTACCTTCTTTTTATTATAAGTGTTTGAATCACAATTTGCTTGCTGATCCGGTCAAAAGCTGGATTTGACACTTTGGCAAAAGCTTGCTAGAGACCATTGCTTCAAAGGGATCTTCCTCTAGTGGATTCGATACCCAGGGTCACCTCTGGGGAAATAGGTGTGGGATACCCTTTCTTGTTCTAATACCGGATCAATAAAAAAGAGATATCAGTCAACAGTAGCAAGCACATTCTGGCTTGTGTAGTGCTTCTACCCCTGTATGCTACAGATTGTGACCTCGACACTCTGGTAGTGACATGAGTACCATCTATTGCCCCAATGCAATCCTGAAATGGCATTATAAGATGGTGTTATGGCTATAGCAGAATAATACAAGCATATCAAGGCATGAACTACATACTGTCAGTGCTCACCTTGGAGTATGGATACCATCTTGGGCTAGTGCGAACCTTGCTAGGAGTCCGGCTAGTTGGTGACCTGATCATCTCTCCTCTTAGTTCCCTAACAGCATACAACACTTGCCTGAAGTACCTGGAAATGGTCTCCATTGATCTCCTGAATGTGTTGTGCATAACCCTGAACCTCTGGTTATGACCAACAACATGGAGGAATATGGCTACTTGCTCTTCCGCACAGGTGTGGATGCTATCTTGTAGCAGCCCCTGCTCCTGCAACCAAACACGCCCTAATATGATCTTCAACACATGATGCAAAATCCAGGTAGTAAAGACCCGGAGTTGAATGAGCCTCTCAGAGCGATTAGCCACTCTGGACCGTACCATCGAAATTCATGTGCAATCCTGGCCGTCCTATCTCGGGAAGATCTGATGTCAGCCATTGGATCTTCACCGCGATCAACCTCAACCGTTGGATAAAATTTTAATTGCAACTATAAATACCGTGCCCCCACCAGGGTATTTTGGTCATTTTCCATATGGGCTATAAAAGGCTGCAGGCTGACACCTAGCCGCCTCCTCCCGTAGACCCGCACTTGCACCCCCCGCCCCATCCTCGCGTCGCAGCTTCCCTCCCCTAAACCTAGCTCCTCCTCTATGCCACCGCCTAGCTCCTCCCCTCACGTCGCGCCCACACATCCCTGTCACGTCGCCATCGCTCGCCCAGGTCACCTTCATCCTCGCGGGCGCTCGGCGCTCGATACAAGGAGCGTGTCCCTTGTCTCGCATCATCGGCTGACGACCGGCGCATCTGGCTCTCAACTTTGTTCGACGACTAGGATTCGCCGCTTGGAACGCTCCTCACTCCTCGCCGAGATCCTCGATTGGTGATCCCCAGCTCGTCGTGCTCGCCTCGCTCCGCTGTGTCAAGTGCGCCTCCTCTGTCTCTTGCTTCCATCTCCTCCTTGAATCCTTGTCCTCTGCCCTTATTCATGTCGCCGTCACCTTGGCCATAGCCGTTCGATGGAAGGCGCTCTCCCTTTGCCGGAAGATGGAGTAGGGATGAAGAGAGGGCGAAGGAGTAAGAGGAGACCACTCGCTAGTGACTGGAGAACCACATCCCCAGTGCCATGCTTCGAGTCCGCTGCTACTGCCTCCGGAGGGAATGCCTATCTACAACAGCAAGGTGAGCCCCCACCCCACCTACCTCTGCATTTTTTTCTTGACATGTTGCAGCAGTGCTACTTGTGAACTGCGTTGGGATTTCCCCGAAGAGGAGAGGATGATGCAGTATAGTAGAGATAATTATTTCCCTCAGTTAAGAACCAAGGTTATCAATCCAGTAGGAGAACCACACAGAACCTCGTTAGCAGCACCTACACACACAAAAGCAAATACTTGCACCCAACGCAAACAAGAGGGTTGTCAATCCCCTTGGTGGTTACTTGCAAGGGTTAATTATGATAGTGATAGATAGATAAATAAATTGCAAAACAAAATAAAAGAAATAAAATTGCAGCAAGGTATTTTTGGATATTATATATGATAGATAAATGACCCGGGGGCCATAGTTTTCACTAGAGGCTTCTCTCTCGAACACATAGCATACGGTGGGTAAACAAATTACTGTTGGGCAATTGATAGAAAAGCGCATAGTTATGACGGATTCATGGCAATGATCATGTATAGGCATCACGTCCGAGACAAGTAGACCGACTCCTGCCTGCATCTACTACTATTACTCCACCCATCGACCGCTGTCCAGCATGCATCTAGGGTATTAAGTTAATAAAAATGGAGTAACGCCTTAAGCAAGATGACATGATGTAGACAAACTAAACTCAATCAATATGAATAAACCCCATCGTTTTATCCTTAATGGCAACAATACAAATACGTATCTTGTCCCTTTCTGTCACTTGGATAGAGCACCGCAACATTGAACGCATCACAAAGCATCTTTCCCATTGCAAGATAAATCAATCTAGTTGGGCAAACCAAACGGATAGCTCGAAGAGAAATACAAAGCTATAACAATCATGCGTAAATAAGTTCAGAAAAGACTCAAATATTTCTCATGAATAATCTGATCATAAACCCACAATTCATCGGATCCCAACAAACACACCGCAAAAGAAAATTACATCGAATAGAACTCCAAAGAGATCGAGGAGAACATTGTATTGAAGATCAAAGAGAGAGAAGAAGCCATCTAGCTACTAGCCATGGACCCGTAGGTCTGTGGTAAACTACTCACACATCGTCAGAAGGGCAGCAAGGTTGATGAAGAAGCCCTCCGTGATCGATTCCCCCTCCGGTAGATTGCCGGAAAAGGCCTCCAGATGGGATCGCGGAAGAACAGAAGCTTGCGGCGGTGGAAAAGTTATTCGAGGTGGCTCTCTGGTATATGGGGAATATTTGAGAATTTATAGTGGCGGAATTAGCTCAAGAGGTGCCACGAGGGGCCCACAAGCCTGGAGGGCGCGCCTACCCCCCTGGGCGCGCCTCCCGAGCTTGTCGCTCCCTCCTGACTCCTCTGGTCTTCTCCCGAACCTTCTAGGGTCCCTTCTGGTACAGAAAAAATTAATCCAAAGTTTTTTCTCCGTTTGGACTCTGTTTGGTATTGATTTTCTGAAAAGCCAAAAACAAGCAAAAAAACAGCAACTGGCACTAGGCACTAGGTTAATAGGTTAGTCCCAAAAAATGATATATAATTGCATAATAAACATCCAAGATTGATACTATAATAGCATGGAACAATCAAAAATTATAGATACATTGGAGACGTATCAAGCATCCCCAAGCTTAATTCCTGCTCGTCCTCGAGTAGGTAAATGACAAAAACAGAATTTTTGATGTGGAATACTACCTAACATGTTCATCATGTAATTCTCTTTTACGGTATGAATATTAAGATCCGAATGATTCAAAGCAATAGTCTATAATTTGATATAAAGACATCAATACTCAGGCATACTAACAAACAATCATGTCTTTCAAAATAAAAATGCTAAAGAAAGTTATCCCTACAAAATCATATAATCCTGTCATGCTCCATCTTCTTAACATAAAGTATTTATCATGCACTACCCCGATGACAAGCCGAGCAATTGGTTCATACTTTTTAACGCGCTTCAGCTTTTTCAACCCCACGCAATACATGAGCGCAAGCCATGGTATAACACTATGAGTGGAATAGAATATGATGATAGAGATTAATAAGGGGAGGTAAAAAAAAAGGGAAGATAGTCTCACATCGACGCGGCTAATCAACGGGCTATGGAGGTGCCCATCAATTGATGTTAATGCGAGGAGTAGGGATTGCCATGCAACAGATGCACTAAGAAGTATAAGTGTATGAAAGCTCAAAATAAAAACTGAGTGGGTGTGCATCCAACTTGCTTGCTCATGAAGACCTCGGGTATTTGAGGAAGCCCATCATCGGAATATACAAGCCAAGTTCTATAATGAAAAATTCCCACTAGTATATGAAAGTGACAACATATGAGGCTCTCTATATAAAAAACATGGTGCTACTTTGGAGCACAAGTATGGAAAAGGATAGTAACACTGCCCCTTCTCTCTTTTTCTCTCATTTTTTTTGGTGGACTATTTTTGGCCTCTTTTTTTCTTTTCTTTTTGTTCTCTTTTTTATTTCCTCACTGGGACAATGCTCTAATAATGATGATCATCCTACTTCTATTTACTTACAACTAAAAATTATAACTCAATACTAGAACAAATATGACTCTATATGAATGCCTCTGGCAGTGTACCAGGATGTGCAATGATGCTAGCGTAACATGTATGAAAATGATGAACGGTGGCTGAGCCACAAATACTATGTCAGCTATATGATCATGCAAAGCAATATGACAATGATGATGTGTGTCATATAAACGGAACGGTGGAAGTTGCATGGCAATATATCTCGGAATGGCTATGGAAATGCCATAATAGGTAGGTATGGTGGCTATTTTGAGGAAGATATAAGGAGGCTTATGTGTGATAGAGCGTATCATATCACGGGGTTTGGATGCACCGGCAAAGCTTGCACCGACTCTCGAGGTGAGAAAGGGCAATGCACGGTATCGAAGAGGCTAGCAAATTGCGGAAAGGTGAGAGTGCGTATAATCCATGGACTCACATTAGTCATAAAGAACTCACACACTTATTGCGAAACTTTATTAGCCCTCGAAGCAAAGTACTACTACGCATGCCCCTAGGAGGATAGATTGGTAGGAAAAGACCATCGCTCGTCCCCGACCGCCACTCATAAGGTAGACAATCAATAATAAATCATGCTCCAACTTCTTAGCATAACGACAGAGTGCATGCTTCGGGAATCACAAACCTTAACACCAATATTCTTACTAATCCACAATTATCTACTAGTACCTCCCACATATTACCATCTTAATATCGCAAAACTATTGCAAGGAATCAAACTTATCATATTCAGTGATCTACATGAAAGTTTTTATTATATCCCTCTTGAATACCTATCATATTAGAACCAAATTCATAACCCGTGCATATTACCATTACTATTTATTTGACTCTCAAAAATATATAAGTGAAGCTTGAGAGTGCAACTATTTCTTTAAAATATAACCACCGCCGTGCTCTAAAAGATATAAGTGAAGCACTAGAGCAACTGCCTAGCTCAAATGAAGCACATAGAGTATTCTAACAAATCACGAATAATGTGTGTCCCTCACAAAAGGGTGTGTTCAGCAAAGATGATTGTGGCAAACTAAAAAGCAAACAAAGAAAAGAAAACTATGGCACAAGACGCTCCAAGTAAAACACATATCATGTGATGAATAAAAATATAGCTCCAAGTGATATACCGATAGATTATAGACGAAAGAGGGGATGCCATCCGGGGCATCCCCAAGCTTAGATGCTTGGGTGTTCCTTGAATATTACCTTGGGGTGCCTTGGGCATCCCCAAGCTTAGGGTCTTGCCGCTCCTTATTCCTTCATCCATCGTGGTCTCACCCAAAACTTGAAAACTTCAGCACACAAAACTCAACAGAAACCTCGTGAGATCCGTTAGTATAACAAACAAATCTTAAACTTTCGGTACTGTTATAAATTGATTCATATTTAATATTGTCATAATTCTACTGTCCTACAACTTCCCCATGGCTTATACCCCCCAATACAATCCATAGATTCATTGAAATAAGCAAACCATGAAACAAAAACAGAATCTGTCTAAAACAGAACAGTCTGTAAAGATCTATTTAAAAGCTATACTTCTGTAACTCCAAAAATTCTGAAAAATTCGGAAAACGTAAACAATTCATATAGCAATACTATGTAAAAAAATCAGAATTTTATCCGCTGCAGTACAGAAACAAAAATCCATCACTGGACTCAAAACTTTCTGTTTTCAAACAACATCAATTATACTATCATGCAAATCATCCCAAAGGCATTACTTGGCACAAACACTAATTAAAAGATAAAAACACAATCATAACAGAAGCTAAAATTGTGTTTGCACACAAAAAACAAAAATAAAGATAACTATTGGGTTGTCTCCCAGCAAGCTCTTTCTTTATAGCCACTAAGATAGGCTTGGGATATTAATGATGCTCATAATAAAGACAAGAATTGAAGCACAAAGAGAGCATCATATAGCATGTAATTAACACATTTAAGTCTAACCCTTTTACTATTCATATGCATTTCGTAGGAAAACAAATTATTAAGACAAGCAATATCTAGCACATGCAAATAGGAAGAATGAAGCATTAATAATTGCAACACAAAGAGAGGTAATTTTGTAACATGCAGATTTCTATAACCATATTTTCCTCTCTCATAATAATTACATGTAGGATCATAATTAAATTCAACAATATAGCTATCATATAAAATATTCTCTTCATGATCCACATGCATAAAAGTTTTATAATCTTCCAAAATAGTGGGATTAACTTCAACTAAAGTCACGACCTCTCCAAACCCACTTTTATCATAAAATTCATAAGATTGATAATTCTCCAAAGTAGTGGGACCATTATTACCTAAAGTTGACACTCTTCCAAACTCACTTTTAATATTGTTGCAAACAATATTATCAATAACATATTCATCATGAGGCTTAAATAAATTTTCAAGATCAGAAGAAGTATTATCACCCCAATCGTGATCAGTGCAATAAGTAGTGGACATAGCAAAATTGTCATCCCCAAGCTTGCATTTTTGCATATCATTAGCACAATTGACATTAATAGAATTTATAATAACATCATTGCAATCATGCTTTTCATTCAAGGAGCTACCATTAATCACTTTATAAACTTCTTCTTTTAACACTTCATCACAATTTTCAGATTCATGATTTTCAAGCAAAACTTCATAAAGATAATCAAGTACACTCAACTCACTAGCAATTGGTTCATCATAATTGGATTGTTTGAAAAGATTAGTAAGTGGATGAGGATCCATAAGTCTATATTTTTATTCATTGAGTCACACAAATTTAGCAAGCAAACGAGCAAACAAACAAACAAAAATATTTTTGTGTTTTTTGTAAAACTGTTTTAGAAGTGGGGGAGATGAAAATGAGAGGCAAATACAAATAAAAAGACAAATGAAAATAAGAGCAAGTAGATGATAGTTTATGCGAAGGTACTTGATAGATTTTGGTGATGTCTCCCCGGCAACGGCGCCAGAAATTCTTTCTGCTACTTGTGAACTGCGTTGGGATTTCCCCGAAGAGGAGAGGATGATGTAGTACAGTAGAGATAAGTATTTCCCTCAGTTAAGAACCAGGGTTATCAATCCAGTAGGAGAACCACCCAGAACCTCGTTAGCAGCACCTACACACACAAAAGCAAATACTTGCACCCAACGCAAACAAGAGGGTTGTCAATCCCCTTGGCGGTTACTTGCAAGGGTTAATTCTGATAGTGATAGATAGATAAATAAATTGCAAAAAAAAATAAAAGAAATAAAATTGTAGCAAGGTATTTTTGGATTTTATATATGATACATAAATGACCCGGGGGCCATAGTTTTCACTAGAGGCTTCTCTCTCGAACACATAGCATACGGTGGGTAAACAAATTACTGTTGGGCAATTGATAGAAAAGCGCATAGTTATGATGGATTCATGGCAATGATCATGTATATAGGCATCACGTCCGAGACAAGTAGACCGACTCCTGCCTGCATCTACTACTATTACTCCACCCATCGACCGCTTCCAGCATGCATCTAGGGTATTAAGTTAATAAAAACGGAGTAACGCCTTAAGCAAGATGACATGATGTAGACAAACTAAACTCAATCAATATGAATAAACCCCATCATTTTATCCTTAATGGCAACAATACAAATACGTGTCTTGTCCCTTTCTGTCACTGGGATAGAGCACCGCAAGATTGAACCCATCACAAAGCACCTCTCCGATTGCAAGATAAATCAATCTAGTTGGCCAAACCAAACGGATAGATCGGAGAGAAATACAAAGCTATAGCAATCATGCATAAATAAGTTCAGAAAAGACTCAAATATTTCTCATGAATAATCTGATCATAAACCGACAATTCATCGGATCCCAACACACCACAAAAGAAGATTACATCGAATAGAACTCCAAAGAGATCGAGGAGAACATTGTATTGAAGATCAAAGAGAGAGAAGAAGCCATCTAGCTACTAGCTATGGACCCGTAGGTCGGTGGTGAATGATACGTCCATTTTGCATCATGTTTTGCAACTATTATTTATAGTGTTTTTAATCAATATAACACTTTGTGGAGCAATTCTAATGCCTTTTCTCTCTTAATATGCAAGATTTACATAAGGAGGGAGATTGCCGGCAGCTGGAATTCTGGACCTGAAAAAGCTATGTCAGAGATACCTATTCTGCACATCTCCAAATGAGGTGAAATTTCACAGAGATTTATTTTGGAATAAATAAAAAATATTGGAAGAAAGAAGTACCAGAGGGGGCCACCCAGGTGCCCACGAGGCACCAGGGCGCGCCACCCCCCCAGGCATGCCCTGGTGGCTTGTGGGGCCCCTGGCCGGCCTCCGGTGCCCATTTTCTGGTATATAAGCCCATTTTCCCTAGAAAAAATAAGGAGAAGACTTTTGGGATGGATCACCGCCGTCTCGAGGCTGAACCTGGGCAGGAGCACTTTTGCCCTCCGACGGAGCGATTCCGCCGGGGATACTTCCCTCCGGGAGGGGGAAATCGGAGCCATCGTCATCACCAATGATCCTCTCATCATGGGAGGACCAATCTTCATCAACATCTTCACCAGCACCATCTCATATCAAACCCTAGTTCCTCTCTTGTATTCAATCTTTGTCTCAAAACCTCAGATTGGTACCTGTGGGTTGCTAGTAGTGTTGATTACATCTTGTAGTTGATGCTAGTTGGTTTATTTGGTGGAAGATTATATGTTTAGATCCAATATGCTATTCAACACCCCTCTAATCTTGAACATGAATATGGTTTGTGAGTACTTACTTTTGTTCTTGAGGACATGGGAGAAGTCTTGTCATAAGTAATCATGTGAATTTGGTATTCGTTCGATATTTTGATGATATGTATGTTGTTGATTTTCTTAGTGGTGTCATGTGAACGTCGACTACATGACACTTCACCATCTTTGGGCCTAAGGGAATGCATTGTGGAGTAGTAATTAGATGATGGGTTGCTAGAGTGACAAAAGCTTAAACCCTAGTTTATGCGCTATTCCGTAAGGGGCTGATTTGGATCCATATGTTTAATGCTATGGTTAGATTTATCTTAATTCTTCTTTCGTAGTTGCGAATGCTTGCGAGAGGGGTTAATAGTGGTAGGTTTGTTCAAGTAAGAACAGCACCCAAGCACTGGTCCACCCACATATCAAATTATCAAAGTAGCGAACGCGAATCAAACAAACATGATGAAAGTGACTAGATGAAATTCCCATGTGTCCTCGAGAACGCTTTGCTTATTATAAGAGACCGTTCCGGCTTGTCCTTTGCTACAAAAAGGATTGGGCCACCTTGCTGCACTCTTTGTTACTATTGCTACTTGTCACTTGTTATAAATTATCTTGCTATCAAACTACTCGTTACCGATAATTTTAGTGCTTGCAGAAAATACCTTGCTGAAAACCGCTTGTCATTTCCTTCTGCTCCTCGTTGGGTTCGACACTCTTACTTATCGAAAGGACTATGATTGATCCCCTATACTTGTGGGTCATCAAGACTCTTTTCTGGCGCCGTTGGCGGGGAGTGAAGCGCCTTTGGTGAGTGGAATTTGGTAAGGAAACATTTATATTACGTGCTGAAATTTATTGTCACTTGTCACTATGGAAAGTAATCATTTGAGGGGCTTGTTCGGGGTATCTTCACCTCGACCGGAAGCACAAATACTTGCTCGTCAACCTACTGCACCTACTGAAAATATATATTATGAGATTCCTTCGGGTATGATAGAGAAACTGCTAGCTAATCCTTATGCAGGAGATGGAACAATACATCCTGATATGCACTTGATCTATGTGGATGAAATTTGTGGATTGTTTAAGCTTGCAGGTTTATCAGGAGATGGAGTTAAGAAGAAAGTATTCCCTTTATCTTTGGAGGGAAAGGCATTGACATGGTATAGGCTATGCGATGATACTGATACATGTGACTGGAACCGATTGAAACTGGAATTCCACCAGAAATTTTATCCTATGCATTTGGTTCATCATGATCGGAATTATATATATAATTTTTGGCCTCGTGAAGGAGAAAGCATCGCTCAAGCTTGGGGGAGGCTTAAGTACATGATGTACACATGCCCCAATCATGAGCTCTCACGAGAAATTATCTTACAGAATTTTTATGCTCGGCTTTCTCATGATGATCAAACCATGCTCGATTCTTCTTCGATTGGCTCCTTTATGAAGAAAACTATTGAATTCAGATGGGATCTTCTGGAAAGAATTAAACGCAACTCTGAAGATTGGGAATTTGACAAAGGTAATGAGTCAGGTATAATACTTGAGTTTGATTGTGTTAAATCTCTTATGGATACCGATGCTTTTCATAAGTTTAGCACTAAATATGGACTTGACTCTGAGATAGTAGCTTCCTTTTGTGAACCATTTGCTACTCATGTTGATCTCCCTAAGGAGAAGTGGTTTAAATATCATCCTCCTGTTAAAGAAAAGATTGAGGAACCCGTTAGTGTTAAAGAAGAAACAATTGTTTACCATGTTGATCCAATTGTGCCTACTGCTTATATTGAGAAACCACCTTTTCCTGTTAGGATTAAGGAACATGTTAAAGTTTCAACTGTGGTTAACAAAAGTAATATTAGAGCACCTAGACCCTCTGAACAAATTAAAGTTGAACCTAATGTTGCTATGGTTAAAGATCTCTTGGTTGACAATATAGATGGGCATGTTATTTACTTCTGTGATGAAGCAGCTAGTATCGCTAAACCAGATCCTAAAGATAAAAACAGACCTGTAGTAGGCATGCATGTTGTCTCTGTTAAAATAGGAGATCATTGTTATCATGGCTTATGTGATTTGGGTGCTAGTGTGAGTGTTATTCCGTTTACCTTATATCAAGAAATTATGAATGATATTGCACCTATTGAAATAGAGGACATTGATGTTACTATTAAGCTTGCAAACAGAGATACCATTACGCCGCTTGGGATCGTTAGAGATGTTGAAGTCTTGTGTGGAAAAATAAAATACCCTACTGATTTTCTAGTCCTCGGTTCTCCACAAGATAATTCTTTCCCCATTATATTTGGTAGACCTTTCTTGAACACTATTAATGCCAAGATTGATTGCGCTAAAGAAACTGTTAGTGTTAATTTTGGTGGTATGTCTCATGAGTTTAATTTCTCCAAGTTTCGTAGACAACCTCATGATAAATAATTGCCTAGTAAAGATGAAATTATTGGTCTTGCTTCTATTGCCGTACCTCCTACTGATCCGTTAGAACAATATTTGCTAGACCATGAAAATGATATGCACATGAATGAAAGAAATGAAATAGATAGGATGTTCTTTGATCAACCACCTATCCTTAAACACAATTTGCCTGTTGAAACTCTTGGAGGTCCTCCTCCACCTAAGGGTGACCCTGTATTTGAATTGAAGCAACTGCCTGATACATTGAAATATGCTTATCTAGATGAAAAGAAGATATATCCTGTTATTATTAGTGCTAACCTTTCAGAGCATGAAGAAAAGAGATTACTAAAAACTCTGAGGAAGCACCGAGCTGCTATTGGATATACTCTTGATGATCTTAAGGGCATTAGTCCCACTCTATGTCAGCACAAAATTAATATGGAGCCTGATGCTAAACCAATTGTCGACCACCAACGACGATTAAATCCTAAGATGAAAGAGGTGGTAATAACTAAAATATTAAAGCTTCTGGAAGCAGGTATAATCTATCCCATAGCTGATAGTAGATGGGTAAGTCACGTTCATTGTGTCCCTAAGAAAGGAGGTATTATCGTTGTTCCTAATGATAAAAATGAACTCATTCCGCAAAGAATTGTAACTGGTTATAGGATGGTAATTGATTTTAGAAAATTAAACAAAGCCACTAGAAAAGATCATTACCCCTTACCTTTTATTGATCAAATGTTAGAAAGATTGTCTAAGCATACACACTTTTGTTTCCTAGATGGTTATTCTGTTTCTCTCAAATACCTGTATCACCTGAAGATCAAGAGAAAACCACCTTTACTTGTCCTTTTGGAACTTATGCTTATCGTCGTATGCCTTTTGGTTTATGTAATGCACCTGCTACCTTTCAAAGATGTATGACTGCTATATTCTCTGACTTTTGTGAAAAGATTGCTGAGGTTTTTATGGATGATTTCTCCGTTTACGGAACTTCTTTTGATGATTGCTTAAGCAACCTTGATCAAGTTTTGCAGAGATGTGAACAAACTAATCTTGTCTTGAATTGGGAGAAGTGCCACTTTATGGTTAATGAAGGTATAGTCCTTGGGCATAAAATTTCTGAAAGAGGTATTGAAGTTGATAAAGCTAAGGTTGATGCTATTGAGAAAATGCCATGTCCTAAAGATATTAAAGGTATAAGAAGTTTCCTAGGTCATGCTGGGTTTCTATAGAAGGTTTATAAAAGACTTCTCTAAAATTTCTAGACCTCTTACCAATCTCTTGCAAAAAGATGTTCCATTTGTTTTTGATGATGATTGTGTAGAAGCCTTTGAAACACTTAAGAAAGCCTTAACCATTGCACCTATTGTTCTACCACCTGATTGGAACTTGCCTTTTAAAATTATGTGTGATGCTAGTGATTATGCTGTTGGTGCTATTCTAGGACAGAGAGTTGATAAGAAATTAAATGTTATCCATTATGCTAGTAAAACCCTAGATAGTGCTCAAAGAAATTATGCTATACTGAGAAAGAATTTCTAGCAGTTGTGTTTGCATGTGATAAATTCAGATCTTACATAGTTGATTCTAAAGTAACTGTTCACACCGATCATGCTGCTATTAAATATCTTATGGAAAAGAAAGATGCTAAACCTAGACTCATTAGGTGGGTTCTATTGCTACAAGAATTTGACTTGCATATTATTGATAGAAAGGGAGCTGAGAATCCCATAGCAGATAATTTGTCTAGAATGGCAAATGTTCTTGATGACCCACTTCCTATTAATGATGATTTTCCTGATGAACAATTAGCTGTCATAAATGCTTCTTGTAATACTCCTTGGTATGCAGACTATGCTAATTATATTGTTGCTAAATTTATACCACCTAGTTTCACATACCAATAAAAGAAAAAGTTCTACTTTGATTTAAGACATTACTTCTGGGATGACCCACATCTTTATAAAGAAGGAGTAGATGGTATTATTAGACATTGTATACCTGAGCATGAACAGGAACAAATCCTACGGAAGTGTCATTCCGAGGCTTACGGAGGACACCATGCGGGAGACAGAACTGCACATAAGGTACTTGATGCGGAGCATCCTACGGTCATCCCCATGGATCCACCTACGTCTCCCCAAGCACCAAGAGGACCAATGACTCGAGCATGTGCGAGAGCTCTCGAAAACGAGGTGACATCACTCCTTACAGAACTTCCATATGACGCGTGCGAGACATGGATGCTACCTCATTCCGAAACGCTATGTGTGCTTAGGTACCAAGAGGACCCCCTCGGAGAAGCCCGGACAAATGGACAAGTCAGCAAGTTCATGGATGAAACGGACCAGCGAAGAAGGTCACCGAAGGTCTACAGGGCCCGGACATCCGGCCCCACGCCCGGACATCCGGCCCCTGGGAGCAACAGCAGCAGCAAACGCCCAACAACACAAGAGGCTACAGGCGCCGGACATCCGGCCGGAGGCCCGGACATCCGGCCCGTGCAGCCCGGACATCCGGCCTCCTCCCAACAGAGAGCAACCGAAGTTTGGCTAGTTTCAGCCGGACATCCGGCCCCAGGCCCGGACATCCGGCACCATGATGAACCGCCGGACCTCAGGCCTGGAGCCCGGACATCCGGCCCGACACAGTGTGTTTCCGGCCCTCAGGCCCTGTATCCCCCTCCATTTCGCCCTAAGTTGTACTAGCACTATATAAGGGCCTCTCCCACCTCCCTCCAGGGTTAGCAAAGTAGATAGCTCTTTGAGATTAGAGCTTTGCTCATCCGTACCTCTCCCATGGAGATCAAGACCTCCATGAGACCCATGTGAGAAGATCCTCTACGGATTCAAGACCTCGACTCCTTCGCGGATCGGGACGAACTAGCTACCGTGTATCCTCCTTTGTTGGATTTGGTCCTTTGTATCCCTCTATGTGTATGTGGATCTAGTGCATGTGTGATTAGATCGAGTTGATTTGAGTGTTTCTCTCGTGTTTCCCCGCGTGTTTCCCCCGTGTTCTTCGTGGGATCCGCTCCAATCGTGAAAGATCGACACCGTTAGGGTTCCACCCTACATCATCTTGGTATCATGAGCCACGTTGATCACGAATTTGGAGTCTCCCCACCGTTTTCTAGCTTGATTTTGTTGTTTTTGGTCCTAATTCGAAAATCCCCACAAAAATAGCCCTCCCAATTTTTTTTGTGATTTGTGAGTTTGATGATATTTTGTTGATTTTGATCCATGGATTTTCCTGGTTTCGAGTGGATCTAGCTTTTCCCCATCTTCCCCACCTTTTTCTTCCACAAAATCGTCCGAATTTTGCCCCGAAATTTTCTTTTCCCCACTTGTTCATCAAGTTCTTCAGCGGATCTGCAGCCCCGGACATCCGGCCCAACAGCCCGGACATCCGGCGCCCCGGACATCCGGCCATCTGGCCCGGACATCCGGCCCCTGTGCACCAGCACGCCCATAGCTCACAATTTCGTCGATTTTTGCCGTTTTTCCACCGTTTCTTCCGCAACCCCTTGAGCCACTCCACCACCGACTTCCGCATACCACCACCTTCGTGCCACTTGAGATTGTGAGCAGCGGATTTGGCCGTTTCCTAACATGTTTCGGCTACTTAGGAACGGTTCGTCAACGACATCACCGCCGCTCATCATCGCCCCGGACTTCGAGATCGACAACGACCATCTTCCCATCATGACACCCTCACCGTAAGCAAGGACGGTAACATCGACGACATCTTGTTCATACCCTTGCCATTGCATTGTGAAACCCCGAGACCATCTTTTGCGTAGCTTTCCTACGAGACTAGCCATTTGAGTATGGCCGGCAACGCTACTTGTGCACTTTAGTGTTACCGAGCTGCATAGCTATCATAGCATGCATACATACACATATCATCTCATGTGCCAAAACAATTTTCCCGCATATACATCATTGCTATCTTTCTACGAGCAGTTCGCATAAGTGGCCAAAGGACAACATCAAAAGAAAGAGAAGCTTCTAAGCAAAAGAGAAAGAGCAACAAGCTTGTAAGCAATAGCCAAAGCATCGCCACATTACATAGCATATTTGATCATCTTGGATCATTGTGACAAGTTCACCGGGAATCATACATACATAGCATAAGTGAGATAGAAAGCGTTACATTTTATCTCTTATAGGTTGTGCACAAGTTCGTATCCGCCTATTGAGCAATCGTGCTAGCGTCTCTCTAGTGTTGTGCAACAAGAGCATTTTCCGTGGATTCCACATTTTGAGCTCATTCCTTGGTTGCACGACCTCATTTATCTATCAGTGCGTGTGTTTCCGTGTGCTACATATTGCTATTGGTCTACTCGTTACACTTGCAAACTTGTGAATCTTTTTCAACATTATTGATATCTTGCTTGCAATTGCAGAAATTTTGTGCCACCATCCTAACCAAACTCCTCCAAAAGCTTTACTTGTGTAGGTGTGAGATTGACTCGATCCGGTACCAATTGCACTATTTCCATAATACCTTATTGGGTGATCATTGATCCATCTTCAACATTGGATAAGGTACATTGGTCTAGTTCGTTTCTTTCTTCCACTAACACTTGTTTGAGAATCATGGATAGGCCGAGCACTTCTATCAACCCACTCTTCGATGAGCAAGAAGATGCACCGAACAACTACGTCACCAAGGCTCAACTTTTCGGAGCCCAACGAGCGCTACACCAAGAAAGCGAAGCTTTGGGAGATCGCATCAAGCAACTCGCCACCGACTTACGCCACTCCGAAACACGAACAAGGGTCTACTTCGACGCCAAGATGTCATCTCAAATGGAAGAGATCCGCACTATGATGCTCAACCGTGATTCTTCCACTTCGTCTTCATCAAGATCAAGACGGCGCCACTCCAGCCGATACTCTTCGGACACTTCTTCGGATGCAAGTCTTCCACGAGCACGCTCTCATCGCTCTCAAGAACATGACGACCGGCAAGCTTCAAGAAACCCATTCCATGGCAATGGTTTGCAAGACCGCCTTCGAGAGCGTGAACGACAAAAGCGGCAAGCTCAAGTCAACGGGAACCAAGATCAAGTTCCACAGCGCCAACGACAAGTACACCAAGACGACGACGCCCTACACCAATATCGACAACGTCGTGAGGAGCAAGCGCTTGAAGCTCAACGTGCCCTCCGCGAATCAACTCGCAACGTCGCCGAACGCAACCGCCGCGTGCGCGACCAAGATGAAGCCGCAAGACTTGAGGAGCGCCAAGAGATGCGAAACCGTGCACGAATCCGAACGCCACAACGTCAAGTCAATCAAGATGAACACGACGACGAGGAAGAGCTAGAAGATCAACCTCCACGGCAAGAGCGTCATCGCAACCGCCGACAACGCAATGAGGAGCGCTATGGCAAGCTCAAGTTCACCATGCCTAAATTCTCCGGTGGAAACGATCCCGAAGAATACCTTTCATGGGCGTTGAAGGTCGAAAAGATATTTCGCCTTCACAACTACGACGAGGAAAATAAGATCGCCATGGCATCTCTCGAGTTCCAAGACTATGTTCTCATTTGGTGGGAGCAAGTGATCGCAAGGCGTCAAGAGAAGGGCGAGCCACCCATCGCGACTTAGGATCAAATGAAAGATGTCATGCAAGCTCGTTTTGTGCCAACACACTATAGCCGCGACCTCTTCAAGAAACTACAACTCCTCAAGCAAGGCACCAAGTCGGTTGAAGCATACTACCAAGAGATCAAAATTGCAATGATACGAGCCAACGTCAAGGAAGATGATGAACAAACAATGGCGCGTTTCTTGAATGGCCTCAACCATCCAATCAAGAAGATAGCGGACTTCCAACCGTACTCCAAGCTCCTCGAGCTAGTGCACCAATCAACCAAAGCGGAGCGACAAGTACAAGAAGACTACAAGTACTCCAAGTACTCTTCCAAGACCTACGATTCATACACTCAAGCCTCAACGACTTCCATAACTCCTTCCATGACTCGAGCTACACCAAGTACCGGCGACAAGTCAAGCTCAAAGCAACAAACGACATCTTCGAGTCGTCTTCCTCCTACTACAAGCAACTCCAAGCCAAGAGCTTCGTCATCAACAACTCCTATGGATGCCAACAAGACAAGTGACATCCAGTGCTTCACTTGCAAGGGCCGAGGCCACAAGTCCTTCGAGTGTCCAACTCGACGCACAATGATCATGAACGATGACGGCACCTACGATTCTATGAGTGAAGATCAAATGGCAGCCATCGAGCAAATGGCCATGCACCGCCAAGTGAATGAAGAAGAAGATGATCAAGTGTTTTGCGACAATGATTCGAGGCCTGCTCTTGTTGTTTCCAAGGTCTTGACGCTTCAACAACATCAAGATGAAGACCAACGTTGCCACATCTTCCATACCAAAGCGGGTATCCAAGGACGTTCCGTCAAGGTCATCATCGACGGCGGAAGTTGCCACAACTTGGCAAGTGAAGAATTATGCTCCAAGCTACAATTGGTCAAGAAGAAGCACTCTCGCCCCTACAAGGTCCAATGGCTTAGCGACTCGGGAACACTTCAAGTGGAGCACACCGTCCAAGTGTCCTTCAAGATTGGCGCCTAGGAAGACAACTTAGAGTTTGATGTGGTTCCTATGTCCGTGTGCCATCTCCTACTTGGACGACTGTGGCAATTTGACCGAGGCGTCACCCACCATGGACGGACAAATCAATATAGTTTCAAGATGAAGGGCAAGGAGTTCATACTTCGACCAATGACACCGAGTCAAGTCATCGCGGATAAGCAAGCATCTACCCATCGTGGAGAGAAAAGTGAGCGAGTGAGCCACCAAAAAGAGAGTGAGAGCCACAAGCCAAACATGAGTGACTCCACGATGCGTGACAAAAGAGATCTAGTTCTTTTAGCCACCAAAAGAGACTTGAGGGATGTGAGTGAGAGCCCATCAAGTGTTCTTCACTTTGTACTTGTGTGCAAAGATGAAGTGGTGCGGACTAATACTTCACAACATCTTCCTTTGGTATTGTCTCATTTATTGCAGGAATTCGCGGACGTGTTTCCCGATGAGCTACCTCCCGGACTTCCTCCACTCCGAGGAATTGAACACCGCATCAACCTCATCCCCGGCGCACCACTACCGAACAAGGCACCATACCGCGTCAACCCCGAAGAAACCAAAGAGATCCAAAGGCAAGTGCAACATCTTATGGAGAATGGGTATGTACGCGAAAGCTTGACCCCTTGTGCCGTTCCGGTCATTCTCGTGCCTAAGAAAGATGGTTCCTATCGCATGTGTTCCGATTGCCGTCCTATAAATGCTATCACCGTTAGATATCGCCATCCCATTCCACGCCTAGATGACATGCTTGATGAACTTAGAGGAGCCACAATTTTCTCTAAAATTGACCTTAAAAGTGGCTATTATCAAATTCGCATGCAAGAAGGTCATGAATGGAAAACCGCTTTCAAAACCAAATTTGGCTTGTATGAAAGGTTAGTCATGCCTATGGGCTTATCGCAAGCACCTAGCACTTTTATGCATGTGATGCACTATGTTCTTCGCAAATTAATTGGAATTTGTGTTGTGGTTTACTTTGATGACATCCTTGTGTTTAGTGAAACTTTCGAAGATCATGTTAAACACCTTAGAGAAGTATTGCAAATTCTTAGAGACGAGCGACTTTATGCTAACACGGAAAAATGCACTTTTGGTGTTGATAAGCTTGTCTTTTTGGGCTTTGTTGTCTCATCTAAGGGTGTTCATGTTGATGAAACTAAAATTGATGCTATTAAGAATTGGCCACAACCAACTAATTTTCTTCAAGTGCGTAGTTTCCTTGGCCTAGTAGGATTTTATCGTCGCTTTGTGAAGGATTTTAGCACCATTGCATCCCCATTGCACGCATTGAGTAAGAAGAATGCACCATTTATTTGGGGTCCATCTCAAGATGCCGCATTTCATGAGCTTAAAACCTTGCTTACACATGCTCCATTGCTTGCATTACCCAACTTTGATAAAACTTTTGAAGTGCATTGTGACGCTAGTGGTAATGGTATTGGTGGTGTGTTAATGCAAGAGAAACGACCTATTGCATACTTTAGTGAGAAGCTATCCGGCGCGCAACTTAACTACCCCATCTATGACAAAGAGTTATATGCTTTAGTGAGAGTCTTGCATGTGTGGTAACATTATCTCCGTCCACGTGAATTTGACATCCATACGGATCATGAAACGCTTAACTACCTTAAGGGTCAAACTAAATTGAACAAGCGTCATGCTAAATGGAGTGATTTCATTGAGTCATTTCCTTATGTTATCAAGTATATCAAAGGTAAGGAAAATGTTGTGGAGGATGCTCTTTCCCGCAAGTGCATGTTGGTTACTCAACTTGAGTTGAATGTCATAGGATTCGAGCACATTAAAGACTTGTATGAGCATGATTCATCATTTGCAACTCCTTATGCCAAATGTTTACCTCATAAACATTGGGAGCAATATTACTTCAGAGATGGTTATCTTATGCGAGCTAACAAAATTTGTATTCCCGAGTCTTCTCTTCGTTTGCTACTTTTGCAAGAATCTCATGGTGGAGGACTCATGGGACATTTTGGACGTGATAAGACATTCGCTACGCTGTCCAAGAACTACTTTTGGCCAAAGATGTTTCGAGACGTCTCACGCTACACCAACCGGTGCTCTACATGCCGCAAAGCTAATTCCAAAGCTCAATCTCATGGTTTATATATGCCACTTCCAATTCCATATCACCCATGGGAAGATATTAGTATGGATTTCGTGCTTGGTTTGCCTTGAACTCAAAACGGCAAAGATTCCATATTTGTTGTTGTGGACCGTTTCTCTAAGATGGCACATTTCATTCCTTGCAACAAGATAGACGATGCTTCACATGTCACAAATCTCTTTTGTAGGGAAATCTTGCGTTTGCATGGAGTGCCCAAGACGATTGTATCGGACCCCGACGTCAAGTTCCTAAGCTACTTTTGGAAGACACTATGCGCCAAGCTCGGAATCAAGCTCCTCTTCTCTTCGGCGTATCACCCACAAACCGACGGTCAAACGGAGGTCACGAACAGGGCGTTATCCACACTCCTTCGCGTGTTGATCAAGAAGAACATACGGGAGTGGGAAGAATGCTTGCCCATCGCCAAGTTCGCCTACAACCGAGGAAGACACTCTACTACCGGCAAGTCCCCCTTCGAGGTCGTCTATGGTTTCAACCCTTTGTCACCACTGGACATCTTACCGCTACCGCTAAAAGAGCGAACCGACATGGACGCGAGTGCACGCGCAAGTTTCATCATGAAGATGCATGAAGATACAAGGCACACGATCAAGCGCCAAGTACAACGCCTCGCGACCAAGGTCAACATCAACAAGCACCCCATGGTGTTCAACCCCGGAGATCTTGTATGGCTACACCTTCGCAAAGACCACTTCCCCAACGAGCGCAAGTCCAAACTACTACCCCGCGCCGACGGACCTTTCAAGGTGCTAGCATGCTACAACAACAATGCATACAAGATCGACATCCCTCGCGACAAGTACAACGTGAGCGACACATTCAACGTCAAGGACTTATCTCCCATCCATGGTGATGCGGATTCCGATCCGAGGACGGATCTTTCCAAAGGGGGGGGCGAGATGATGCGGAGCATCCTATGGTCATCCCCATGGATCCACCTACGTCTCCCCAAGCACCAACAGGACCAATGACTCGAGCACGTGCGAGAGCTCTCGAAAACGAGGTGACATCACTCCTTACAGAACTTCCATATGACGCGTGCGAGACATGGATGCTACCTCATTCTGAAACGCTATGTGTGCTTAGGTACCAAGAGGACCCCCTCGGAGAAGCCCGGACAAATGGACAAGTCGGCAAGTTCATGGATGAAACGGACCAGCGAAGAAGGTCACCGAAGGTCTACAGGGCCCGGACATCCGGCCCCAAGCCCGGACATCCGGCCCCTGGGAGCAACAGCAGCAGCAAACGCCCAACAGCACAAGAGGCTACAGGCGCCGGACATCCGGCCGGAGGCCCGGATATCCGGCCCGTGCAACCCGGACATCCGGCGCCAGCCCGGAAATCCGGCCCCCTCCCAACAGAGAGCAACCGAAGTTTGGCCAGTTTCGGCCGGACATCCGGCCCCAGGCCCGGACATCTGGCACCATGATGAACCGCCGGACATCCGGCCTGGAGCCCGGACATCCGGCCCAACACAGCATGTTTCCGGCCCTCAGGCCCTGTATCCCCCTCCATTTCGCCCTAAGTTGTACTAGCACTATATAAGAACCTCTTCCACCTCCCTCTAGGGTTAGCAAAGTAGATAGCTCTTTGAGATTAGAGCTTTGCTCATCCGTACCTCTCCCATCGAGATCAAGACCTCCATGAGAACCATGTGAGAAGATCCTCTACGGATTCAAAACCTCGACTCCTTCGCGGGTCGGGACGAACTAGCTACCGTGTATCCTCCTTTGTTGGATTTGGACCTTTGTATCCCTCTATGTGTATGTGGATCTAGTGCATGTGTGATTGGATCGAGTTGATTTGAGTGTTTCTCTCGTGTTTCCCCCGTGTTCTTCGTGTTCTTCGCGGGATCCGCTCCAATCGTGAAAGATCGACACCATTAGGGTTCCACCCTACAACAGTACTACAATCTGGTTTTTATTGGCCTACTCTTTTCAAGGATGCTCGTAAGTTTGTCTTATCTTGTGATGAATGTCAAAGAATTGGTAATGTTGGTAGACGTTAGGAAATGCCTATGAATTATTCACTTGTTATTGAACCATTTGATGTTTGGGGATTCGATTACATGGGAACTTTTCCTAAATCCAATGGGTATACTCATATTTTAGTTGCTGTTGATTACGTTACTAAGTGGGTAGAAGCTATTCCAACTAGTAGTGCTGATCATAACACTTCTATTAAAATCCTTAAAGAAGTTATTTTCCCGAGGTTTGGAATCCCTAGATATTTAATGACTGATGGTGGTTCACATTTTATTCATGGTGCATTCCGTAAACTGCTTGCTAAATATGATGTCAACCATAGAATTGCATCTCCCTATCACCCTCAATCTAGTGGACAAGTCGAATTGAGCAATAGAGAAATAAAATTAATTTTGCAAAAAACCGTCAATAGATCTAGAAAGAATTGGTCTAAGAAACTTGACGATGCATTATGGGCTTATATAACTGCTTATAAAAATCCTATGGGTATGTCTCCTTATAAAATGGTTTATGGAAAAGCATGTCATTTACCTCTCGAGTTAGAACACAAAGCATATTGGGCAATTAAAGAACTCAATTATGATTTTAAACTTGCCGGTGAAAAGAGGTTATTTGATATTAGCTCACTAGATGAATGGAGAACCCAAGCTTATGAAAATGCCAAATTGTTTAAGGAAAAGGTTAAAAGATGGCATGATAAAAGAATTCAAAGTGGGTGAATATGTTCTATTGTACAATTCTTGTTTGAGATTCTTTGCAGCAAAACTTCTCTCTAAATGGGAAGGACCGTATATCATCGAAGAAGTTTATCGCTTCGGAGCCATCAAAATAAACAATTCCGAAGGCACTAATCCGAGAGTGGTGAATGGGCAAAGAATTAAGCACTATATTTCAGGTACGCCTATTAATATTGAGACTAACATTATTCAAACTATGACACCGGAGGAATACATAAGAGAGACCTTCCAGAACACTCCAGAACCCTGAAAAGGAAGAGGTACGTGATACGGTGAGTAAACCGACTCCAAAAATTCCATAAAAATACTTTCTGTCAGTTTTGGAATATTAGAAAAAATACAAAAATAAGAAATAGCCGAGGGGACCCATGAGGTGCACACGAGGCACCTGGTGGCTCGTGGGCCCCTCGTGAGCCTTCCCGACTCCGTTTTCTTCTGGAATACTTGTTTTGCAAGATAAAAATTCTTTATATATACTCCTGGACGTTTTGACCACCGCATCGCAAGATTCTCCTCTGTTCTTGTTTCATGCTGTTTTCTGCCAGATTTTGAGGCCAGGCACCATGTCTTCTTCTTTCTCCAACAACATGGGAGACGACGCTTGGTTGCTGCAGATGGAGCTCAGGAGGGGGGAGGAAGGAGAGGTTACCATGGAAGAAGACGATGGAGATTCGCTCGAGGTTGACCCTCCGGCTTCCGAGAGGGGCACCCTTGCTGGCATCTCCACAACTTCGAACCCTCATCAAGCCGTGAGAAGCACTACAAGCCATGATAGTCCAGAAGTACAAGAAGGGCTTCCCCCTAGGAGGCCCTTACACAGGTTACATCGGAACAACTTTCATAATTTGGTTCACAATTATGGGGCCAAAAATACTCCTCGTATGCACATACCCTCCAGTTGGGACATCTCTCGTCCAAGTGAAAGTGATGCAGGAAAGAATGCTTGGGGCCTAGAGAATAAGCATATTATGGCCGAAGTCCAAAGGAATACAGAGATGGTACAGCATGTGCTCTGGGAAATCCAGAGCCTAAAG
Organism: Elymus sibiricus; assembly: GCA_039707655.1. Lineage (NCBI taxonomy): Eukaryota > Viridiplantae > Streptophyta > Magnoliopsida > Poales > Poaceae > Elymus > Elymus sibiricus. Next base: position 181,698,597 of record CM077670.1, read on the forward strand.
GAGATCCTAATTAATGTCGTGAAGGACAAGCTCACCACTTCACCACCACCACCATCACCGAAGAAAGAAACTTGAGTACATGGGTATGGGCACTCCCCTTGGCTTGTGCCAAGCTTGGGGGAGGTGCCCCGGTATCGTATCACCATCACTTTTGTTATCTTTACCTACTTTTAGTACGATCCTTAGTTATTTCATGATTTAGTTGAATAAAAGTTTACTATGATCTATTTTCGATTGCTAGCTTCGTGATCTATCTATCTATGTAATTGAGTTGAGAGTTATATAATAAAGCGTAGTTTGAGTTTTTGCTTCTTTACTTTTATGTTTCAATCCTAGCAATGAAAATAATGAAAAAGATCAGATGCTAATCTTATGGAAAGTAATGACATTACATAAAGAAAAGTATAAGTGGTAAAATTTATTGAAAGTTAACAAGCATAGCATTGGTCAATGATGCAATTCATGAAAAAATTAATAGGGAAGAGAAGATTCACATGCAAATACACTATCTTGGAAATCTTTTATGATTGTGAGCCCCCATTAAGTATTTTATGTCAAATTGTTGACGTTGGACAAGGAAGACATCGTAATGAATTATGTTTGCTTATAATCACATAGAAGCTATATTGTCATAGATCCTTCAACATGTGGTGCTTGCTCAATAGCTTTGCTAGCCAAAAAAAATCCGCACCAAGTAGAGATATTACTTGTGCATCAAAAACCCTTAAACCGAGTTTCATGTCATGAGAGTCCACTATATCTACCTATGGATTGAATAAGATCCTTCAAGTAAGTTGTCATCGGTGCAAAAAGCAATAAAAATTGCCTCTAAATGTGTATGAACTTTTATTGTAAGGGAAAATAAGCTTTGTACGAACTTGTGATGGCAAAGAAATAAAAGCGACGAACTGCATAATAAAGGTTGCTATCACAAGGGGCAATATAAAGTGACGTTCCTTTGCATTAAGAGCTTGTGCATCCAACAACAAAAAGCGCATGACAACCTCTGCTTCCCTCTGCGAAGGGCCTATCTTTTACTTTTATGTATTTACTTTTTATGCAAGAGTCAATAGTATTCTCCTCTATTCCTTTCATTTTTCTCTTTTGCAAGCATCATGTGGTGGGGAAGATCTAGGCATATATATCCAGTTGGATATGAGTGATCATGAGTTATTATTGTTGACATTACCCTTGAGGTGAATAAGTTGGGAGGCGAAATTATAAGCCCCTATCTTTCTATGTGTCTGGCTGAAACTTTTTGCTCCATATATATGTTGATGCGGAGCATCCCACGGTCATCCCCATGGACACTACACCAACTACCCAAGCACCAAGTGGACCCATGACAAGAGCTCGTGCACGTGCTATTCAATCCGAGGTGACATCTCTCCTACTTGAGCTTCCCTTACACGTGAACGAGACATGGTTGCTACCTCAATCAGAGATACTATGTGTGATCAGGTACACCGATCAGCCCGAAGAAGGAGGAGAAACGGCGAACGTCAAGGCTGGTGCAAAGTCTCTGTCCAGCCCGGACCTTCCGGCCATCTCCCGGAACCTCCGGCGCCCGGAACTTCCGGCCCCTGGCGATCAAGGCCAAGCCCAGGCGTGCAAAGTCCCTGTTCAGCCCGGAACCAGCCCGGACCCTCGGCCGGAACTTCCGGCCCGCCCGGACCTTCCGGCCCCCAGACTCCAGCCCCTCCTCGCGCCGTGCCAACTCTCTGGATAGCCCGGACCTCTCCCGGAACCTGCCCGAAACTTCCGGCCTCCGGAACCTCCGGCCCTGCCTGGAACTTCCGGCCTGCCTGCGCGCAGTGACTCTGGGCCGAGGCCCATGTACACCTTCGTCCACCTAGACTATAAATACTCGTCTCCTACCTTCGTTTTAGGGTTAGCATCGTGATAGCTCATTTTGGAGATAGAGCTTTGCTCATCCACTTGTACCCCTACTCCTTTGGAGATCAAGGCCTCCTCGGAGAAGATCCCCCAAGTGGATTCAAGACCCCCATCGTGGGAAGATCCATCTCGGATTCAAGACCTCAACTCCTCACGGATTGGGAAGAACTACCTTTTGTATCCTCTTGTGTTGACTTAGGATCATGTACCTCGTTATGTGTATGTGGATCTAGCATATGTGTGATTGGATCTAGTTGATTTGAGTGATTTCTCTCGTGTTTCTCTCTCGTGTTCTTCGTGTTCTTCGCGGGATCCGCTCCAATCGTGAAAGATCGACCCCATTAGGGTTCCACCCTACATCATCTTGGTATCATGAGCCACGTTGATCACGAATTTCGAGTCTCCCCCACCGTTTTCTAGCCTAATTTTGCTTCGTTTTGTCCTAATTCAAAAATCCCCACCAAAAATAGCCCTCCCAATTTTTTTGTGATTTATTGGTTTTGATGATGTTTTGTTGAGATTGATCCATGGATTTCGTGTGTAGCACGTAGATCTAGCTTCCCCACCCCTCCATCCATCCCAATTTTTCTTTTTCCCCTTCCAATTTGGGTTTTTCCTGGGGTTTTTCCGCCCAAATTTCCGATATGCAATTTTCTGTTCTTGGCGAAATCCCGACCCCCGGAACTTCCGGCCCCTCCCGGACCTTTCGGCCTCCACCCGGAACTTCTGGCCAGCGGAACTTCTGGCCTCCACCCGGAACTTCCGGCCTTGACAGGAAGTTGTTCATCGCCTTTTTGCTTCCGCAAGTTGATCATCTTCGACCACGGTGCAGCGACATCTTCGCCAACGTACTGGAGACCGTGCACCACGTCCTCGACCAGTCCATCACGTAAACTGTCTCCGTACTCGCCATCGACAACGACCGCCTCACCTTCGTGACAACACCCTTACCATAAGCAAGGACGGTAACATCGACGACAACTTGTTCATATCCTTGCCATTGCATTGTGAAACCCCGAAACCATCTTTTGCGTAGCTTTCCTACAAGACTAGCCATTTGAGTATTGCCGGGCAACACTACTTGTGCACTTTAGTGATACCGTTCCGCATAGCTATCATAGCGTGCATACATACACATATCATCTCTTGTGCCAAAATTTTTGTTCCCACATATACATCATTGCTACCATCGTGAGAGCATTTCGCATAAGTGGCCAAAAGGAAAAGCGCAAAAGAAAGAAAGCTTTTAAACAAAAGAGAAAGAGAAAAAAGCTTGTAAGCAATAGCCATAGCATTGCCACATTACATAGCATATCTGATCATCTTGGATCATTGTGACAAGTTCACCGAGACTCATACATACATAGCATAAGTGAGATAGACAACCATATGTTTTGTCTCTTATAGGTTGTGCACAAGTTCATATCCGCCTATTGAGCAAGCGTGCTAGCGTCTCTCTAGTGTTGTGCAACAAGAGCATTTTCCGTGGATTCCACATTTGGAGCTCGTTCCTTTGTGGCACGACCCCATTTATCCATTCGTGCGTGTGTTTCCGTGTGATACTTTTAGCTATTGGTCTACTTGTTACACTTGCAATCTTGTGAATCTTTTTCAACATTATTGATATCTTACTTGCAAATTGCAGAAATTTTGTGCCACCATCCTAACCAAACTCTTCCAAAAGCTTTACTTGTGTAGGTGTGAGAATTGACAAGATCCGGTACCAATTGAGCTATTTCCAAAATACAATATCGAGTGATCATTGATCCATCTTCAACATCGGATAAGGTACATTTGGTCTAGCTCTTTCCTTTCTTCCACTCACATATTTGATTGTAATGATGGATAGGCCAACCACTTCTTCCAATCCACTCTTCATCGAGCAAGAAGAGGAACCGAACAACTACATCACAAGGAATCACCTATTCGGCGCACAAAGAGCTTTGCATCAAGAGAATGAAGCATTGGGCGACCACATCGACCAACTCGCCACCGACTTGCGACAATCCGAGCAACGTACAAGAGACTACTTAGACACATCGATGGCATCTTTCAAGGATGACATACGAACCATGATGGCCAATCGCTCTTCATCCACGTCGTCATCATCGAGACGGCGCCATTCAAGTCGATACTCTTCCGACACGTCTTCGAATGCAAGTCCTCCACGAGCTCGTTCGCATCGTCGCCAGGACCATGAAGCTCACCAAGCTCCACAAAACCCATTTCATGGCAACGGTTTACAAGACCGCCTCCGGGAACGTGAACGACTACGTCGCCAATCTAAGGATCAAATGGACCAAGAGCAAGCTCCACAACGCCAAGATCACCACGAGAATCACGATGGCGATGCCCTTCACCAAGAGCGACAACACCGTCAAGAACAAGCCCAAGAAGCCACACGAGCCGTCAATGAACGCAACCGCTGTGTGCGCGAACAAGAAGAGGCACTCCGACCAGAGCGACAAGACGAAGCCGCCCATCGCGAGGAGCGACAAGAGATGAGGAACCGTGCACGCATCCCACGACCTCAAAGCCAAGTTAATCAAGTGGAGCATGAGGAGCAAGCGGGTCACGATCTTCCACCACGGCAAGAGCGTCATCACCATCGACCACGACATGATGAGGAACAACATTTCGGCAAGCTCAAGTTCACCATGCCCAAGTTCCATGGCGGCAACAATCCCGAAGAATATCTCTCATGGGCATTGAAGGTCGACAAGATATTTCGACTTCACAACTACGACGAAGAAAAGAAGATCGCCATGGCATCTCTAGAGTTCCAAGACTATGTTCTCATTTGGTGGGAGCAAGTGATCGCAAGACGTCAAGAGAAGGGCGAGCCACCCATCGCGACATGGAACCAAATGAAGGATGTCATGAGAGCTCGTTTTTTGCCTACACATTACAACCGCGACCTCTTCAAGAAACTCCAACTCCTCAAGCAAGGCACCAAGACGGTTGAAGAATACTATCAAGAAATGGAAGTTTCCATGATACAAGCCAATGTCAAGGAAGATGATGAACAAACTATGGCGCGTTTCTTGAATGGCCTCAACCATCCCATCAAGAAAATAGCGGACTTCCAACCGTACTCCAACCTCCTCGAGCTAGTGCACCAAGCGACCAAGGTGGAGCGACAAGTACAAGAAGACTACAAGTACTCCAAGTACTCTTCCAAGACTTACGGGTCATACACTCAAGCTTCAACGACTACGACAACTCCTTCTATCACTCGAGCTACACCAAGTACCGGCGACAAGTCACGCTCCAAGCAACCTTCGACATCTTCGAGTCGTTTTCCTACTACTACAAGCATCCGTAAGCAAAAGCCTTCATCCTCGACACCTCCTACGGATGCCAACAAGACAAGTGACATCCAGTGCTTCACTTGCAAGGGCCGAGGCCACAAATCTTTCGAGTGCCCAACTCGACGAACAATGATTCTCAACGACGACGGCACCTACGACTCAATGAGCGAAGATGAAATGGAAGCCCTTGAGCATATGGCAATGCACCGACAAGCGAATGAAGACGAAGACGCACAAATCTATTGCGACAATGATGTGAGCACCGCTCTTGTTGTCTCCAAGGTTTTGACACTTCAACAACATCAAGACGAAGACCAACGTTGCCACATCTTCCACACCAAGGCGGGTATCCAAGGACGTTCCGTCAAGGTCATCATCGACGGTGGAAGTTGCCACAATTTGGCAAGTGAAGAATTATGCTCCAAGCTACAATTGGTCAAGAAGAAGCACCCTCGCCCCTACAAGGTTCAATGGCTTAGCGACTCCGGCACAATCCAAGTGGAGCACATCGTCCAAGTATCCTTCAAGATCGGTGCCTACGAAGATACCTTGGAGTGTGATGTGGTTCCCATGTCCGTATGGCACCTCCTACTTGGGCGACCATGGCAATTTGATCGCGGCATCATCCACAACGGACGGACCAACCACTATAGTTTCAAGATGAAGGGCAAGGAATTCGTTCTTCGGCCAATGTCTCCATGTCAAGTCGTCGCCGACAATTAAGCATCGGGCCATCGTGGAGAGACTAGTGAGAGAGTGCACCACCACAAAGAGAGTGAGCGCCACAAGCCAAAATTGAGTGACTCCACGATGAGCGATAAGAAAAACTTAGTTCTACTAGCCACCAAAAGAGATTTGAGGGATGTGAGTGAGAGCCCATCTAGTGTTGTTCACTTTGTGCTTTTCTGCAAAGGTGAAGCTGAGCGGACTAATACTTCACAACATATTCCTCTAGTGTTGTCTCATCTCTTGCAGGAATACAAGGACATGTTTCCCGATGAGCTACCTCCCGGACTTCCTCCTCTACGCGGAATTGAACACCGCATCGACCTCATCCCCGGAGCACCTCTACCAAACAAGCCACCATACCGCATCAACCCCGACGAGACCAAAGAAATCCAACGGCAAGTCCAACATCTCATGGAGAATGGGTATGTACGCGAGAGCTTGAGCCCTTGTGCCGTTCCTGTAATTCTTGTGCCTAAGAAAGATGGTACCTATCGCATATGTTCCGATTGCCACCCTATCAATGCTATCACCGTTCGATATCGCCATCCCATTCCACCCCTAGATGACATGCTAGATGAACTTAGTGGAGCCACAATTTTCTCTAAAATTGACCTTAAAAGTGGCTATTATCAAATTCGCATGCAAGAAGGTGATGAATGGAAAACCGCTTTCAAAACCAAATTTGGCTTGTATGAATGGTTAGTCATGCCTATGGGTTTATCGCAAGCACCTAGCACTTTTATGCGTGTGATGCACTATGTTCTTCGCAAATTAATTGGCATTTATGTTGTGGTTTACTTTGATGACATCCTTGTGTTTAGTGAAACTCTCGACGATCATGTCAAACACCTTAGAGAAGTATTGCAAATTCTTAGAGACGAGCGACTTTATGCTAACATGGACAAATGCACTTTTGGTGTTGATAAGCTTGCTTTCTTGGGCTTTGTTGTGTCTTCTAAGGGTGTTCATGTTGATGAAACTAAAATTGATGCTATTAAGAATTGGCCACAACCAACCAATTTGCTTCAAGTGTGTAGCTTCCTTGGCTTAGCAGGGTTTTATCGTCGCTTTGTGAAGGATTTTAGCACCATTGCATCACCGTTGCACGCATTGAGTAAGAAGAATGCACCATTTGTTTGGGGTCCATCCCAAGATACCGCATTTCATGAGCTTAAGAATTCGCTTACACATGCTCCATTGCTTGCATTACCCAATTTTGACAATTCTTTTGAAGTACATTGTGACGCTAGTGGTAATGGCATAGGAGGTGTGTTAATGCAAGAGAAGCGCCCAATTGGTTATTTTAGCGAAAAACTTTCCGGTGCGCAACTTAACTACCCCATATATGACAAAGAGTTATATGCTTTAGTGAGAGTCTTGCATGTGTGGGAACATTACCTCCGTCCACGTGAATTTGTCATCCATACGGATCATGAAACGCTTAAGTACCTTAAGGGTCAAACTAAATTGAATAAGTGTCATGCTAAGTGGAGTGAGTTCATTGAGTCATTTCCTTATGTTATCAAGTATATCAAAGGTAAGGAAAATGTGGTGGCGGAGGCTCTTTCCCGCAAATGCATCTTGGTTACCCAACTTGAGTTGCATGTTATAGGATTTGAGCACATTAAAGACTTGTATGCGCATGATGCATCATTTTCGACTCCTTATGCCAAATGTTTACCACATAAAACTTGGGAACAATATTACTTGAAAGATGGCTATCGTATGCGAGCTAACAAACTTTGTATTCCTGAGTCTTCTATTCGTTTGCTACTTTTGCAAGAAGCTCATGGCGGAGGACTCATGGGACATTTTGGACGGGACAAGACCTTCGCTACGCTCTCCAAGAACTACTTTTGATCAAAGATGTTTTGAGACGTTTCTCGCTACACCAACCGGTGCTCTACATGCCGCAAAGCTAAGTCTAAAGCTCAATATCATGGCCTTTATATGCCTCTTCCTATTCCGTATCAACCATGGGAAGATATTAGTATGGACTTTGTCCTTGGTTTGCCAAGAACCCGCAATGGAAAAGATTCGGTATTTGTTGTTGTGGACCGTTTCTCTAAGATGGCACATTTTATTCCATGCAACAAGATAGACGATGCTTCACATGTTGCAAATCTCTTTTGTAGGGAAATCTTGCGTCTACATGGAGTGCCCAAGACTATTGTATCGGACCACAACGTCAAGTTCCTTAGCTACTTTTGGAAGACGCTATGCGCCAAGCTCGGCATCAAGCTCCTGTTCTCTTCGGCATACCATCCACAAACTGACGGCTAAACGGAGGTCACGAACCGGACGCTATCGACTCTCCTCCGCGTGTTGATAAAGAAGAACATCACAGAGTGGGAGGAGTGCTTACCCATCGCCGAGTACGCCTACAATCGAGCACAACACTCTACTACCAGCAAGTCCCCCTTCGAGGTCGTCTACGGATTCAATCCATTATCCCCTTTGGACATTCTACCGCTACCTCTACAAGAGCGCATCAACATGGACGCGAGTGCCCGAGCGAGATATCTCAAGAAGATGCATGAAGATACAAGGCACACCATCGAGCGCCAAGTACATCGACTCGCGACCAAGATCAACATCAACAAGCAACCCATGATATTCAACATTGGAGATCTTGTGTGGCTACACCTTCGCAAGGACCGCTTCCCCAATGAGCGCAAGTCCAAGCTCCTACCACGTGCCGACGGACCCTTCAAGGTGCTTGCATGCTACAACAACAACGCCTACAAGATCGACATCCCCCGTGACAAGTACAACATGAGCGATATCTTCAACGTCAAGGATCTCTCCCCTACCATGGTGATGAGGTTTACGATCAGAGGTCGGATCTTTCCCAAGGGGGGGGGAGATGATGCGGAGCATCCCACGATCATCCCCAATGGACACTACACCAACTACCCAAGCACCAAGTGGACCCATGACAAGAGCTCGTGCATGTGCTATTCAATCCGAGGTGACATCTCTCCTACTTGAGCTTCCCTTACATGTGAACGAGACATGGTTGCTACCTCACTCAGAGATACTGTGTGTGATCAGGTACACCGATCAGCCCGAAGGAGGAGGAGAAACGGCGAACGTCAAGGCTGGTGCAAAGTCTCTGTCCAGCCCAGACCTTCCGGCCATCTCCCGGAACCTCGGGCGCCCGGAACTTCCAGCCGGCCCGGAACTTCCGGCCCCTGGCGATCAAGGCCAAGCCCAGTCGTGCAAAGTCTCTGTTCAGCCCGGAACCAGCCCGGACCCTCGCCCGGAACTTCCGGCCCCCGGAACTTCTGGCCCACCCGGACCTTCCGGCCCCCGGACTCCAGCCCCTCCTCGCACCGTGCCAACTCTCTGGATAGCCCGGACCTCTCCCGAAACCTGCCCGGAACTTCCGGCCTGCCTGCGCAGTGACTCTGGGCCGAGGCCCATGTACCCCTTCGTCCACCTAGACTATAAATACTCATCTCCTACCTCCGTTTTAGGGTTAGCATTGTGATAGCTTATTTTGGAGATAGAGCTTTGCTCATCCACTTGTACCCCTACTCCATTGGAGATCAAGGCCTCCTCGGAGAAGATCCCCCAAGTGGATTCAAGACCCCCATCGTGGGAAGATCCATCTTGGATTCAAGACCTCAACTCCTCACGGATTGGGAAGAACTACCTTTTGTATCCTCTTGTGTTGACTTTGGATCGTGTACCTCGTTATGTGTATGTGGATCTAGCATATGTGTGATTGGATCTAGTTGATTTGAGTGATTTCTCTTGTGTTTCTCTCTCGTGTTCTTCGTGTTCTTCACGGGATCCGCTCCAATCGTGAAAGATCGACCCCATTTGGGTTCCACCCTACATCATATGTTGTGAGTGTTAGTAATCATAGAAGACTAAATGATGGTTGAGTATGTGAACTTGCTAAAAAGCTCCTACATGAGACCCTTCCTGAAAATATGATGAGTTGCAATTGCATTGTTGACTGAGAAGATAGTTTGTTAGTTTTCAAGAAAGTTTATGCCTTATACTTCGTTATTGTGATGAATTGTTACTTGCTCATGAGAAGTTCTATGATAAGGAATATTGCTGTTATAATAATGATCATGATGCTACTATGTCCGTATTTTGTTTTTATCGACACCTCTCTCTCTAAACATGTGGACATGATTATCGATATCGGCTTTCGCTTGAGGACAAGCGAGGTCTAAGCTTGGGGGAGTTGGTACGTCCATTTTGCATCATGTTTTCCTACTGTTATTTATAGTGTTTTTAATCAATATAACACTTTGTGGAGCAATTCTAATGCCTTTTCTCTCTTAATATGCAAGATTTACATAAGGTGGGAGATTGCCGGCAGCTGGAATTCTGGACCTGAAAAAGCTATGTCAGAGATACCTATTCTGCACATCTCCAAATGAGCTGAAATTTCACGGAAATTCCACAGAAGCTTAAACCCTAGTTTATGCGCTATTCCGTAAGGGGCTGATTTGGATCCATATGTTTAATGCTATGGTTAGATTTATCTTAATTCTTCTTTCGTAGTTGTGGATGCTTGCGAGAGAGGTTTGTTCAAGTAAGAACAGCACCCAAGCATCGGTCCACCCACATATCAAATTATCAAAGTAGCGAACGCGAATCAAACAAACATGATGAAAGTGACTAGATGAAATTCCCATGTGTCCTCGAGAACGCTTTGCTTATTATAAGAGATCGTTCCGGCTTGTCCTTTGCTAAAAAACAGATTGGGCCACCTTGCTGCACTCTTTGTTACTATTGCTACTTGTCACTTGTTACAAATTATCTTGCTATCAAACTACTCGTTACCGATAATTTCAGTGCTTGCAGAAAATACCTTGCTGAAAACCGCTTGTCATTTCCTTCTTCTCCTCGTTGGGTTCGACACTCTTACTTATCGAAAGGACTACGATTGATCCCCTATACTTGTGGGTCATCAGTGAACTACTCACGCATCATCGGTAGGGCAGCAAGGATGATGTAGAAGCCCTCCGTGATCGATTCCCTCTCCGGCAGAGTACCGAAAAAGGCCTCTAGATGGGATCATGGGAGAACAGAAGCTTGCGGCGGCGGAAAACTTATTCGGGGTGGCTCTGTTGGTTTCCCAATATTTGAGAATTTATAGAAGTGGAATTAGGTCAGACGGAGCCTCGAGGGGCCCACAAGGTAACAGGGCGCGGCCCCCCTGGGCGCCCCCTGTTGCGTTGCCGTCTCCTCGTTTGTCCTCTGGTATCCTCCCAAAGCTTCTAGGGTCTCTTTTGTCCAGAAAAAATCATCAAAAAGTTTCGTAGCGTTTGGACTCCGTTTGGTACAGATTTTCTGGAAAACCAAATGATAGAGGTTAAGGTGTCCCGTCTTTCGATGAGATGGTAGTTATCATTTTGGTAGATGTCGACTTTGACGATCCGACTACGAACGTGCGATGACGTCGCGCCTTAGAAATCGCTAAACCAACTCCGAGAGGTTATTGACCACGCCGGAGCATGATCAACCTGACCACAGGGTCTATTTCCTGCAAGCAAATGAAGAACAAGCAAAAAACTGAGATTGCAATCTGGATATTGCGAATATAAGAGGGAAGCTTTATTAATCAAGTGGGGTTTTGTGACGTCTTGGTCTGGTCGTTGAACACAAACGAAGAACGCGAGTTGCAGCTATGGCAAACTTTAATCTAAACAAAACCCAAGTCTAATCGGTGCCTTACGGGCTGTATTTGTAGGGGAAAAGGGAGGGGATTTCGTCCACCCTTGGCAAGGTGGGACTAAAACACCTCCTGAGTTGTTTCCTCTACAATACGGACTCTAAAACCAGCCTATGAAGTAGTATTTCGAAATTACATGGGCCTCGCCCAAAACTAAGGTGATGCAGCACCTAAAATGAGCTATGGGCGAAATTTATGAAAGGGCATCTTGTATATTTCGTCCATGTCCTTGTATGCCATCATGGAGGCTTTAAAGTGATGAAAACTCCATCAGAAATGTCGTTCTGGTTCCCTCCGCGCTCGCCTCCATCTCCATGCTTGATCCTGCTCCAGTGTTCGTCCCTCCTGTCCATGCTAGGCCCTTTATTAGTAATCAACACAAATGTATCTAATTTAGGCAGCATCATATTCTCATGAACATTAGAATTATTCCCAAGAAACGAAAGTACCTGATAATTTAATTGGCGTGCACGAGCTCTAGTAATTGGTCCAATATGTGTAGTAGCAGGGGTTGTGGGTGTAACTATGGTATTGATGTCCTCATCACCAAAAACAAGCAGAAAACAGCAAATGGCACTAGGCACTGGTTAATAGGTTAGTCCCCAAAAAATGATATAAAATAGAATATAAAACATCCAAGATTGATAATATAATAGCATGAAACAGTAAAAAATTATAGATACGTTGGAGACATATCAGCATCCCCAAGCTCAATTCCTGCTCGTCCTCGAGTAGGTAAATGATAAAAACATATTTTTTGATGTGGAATGCTACCTAACATGTTTATCATGTAATCTCTTTACGGTATAAATATTGAGAAGCGATGAATTAACAATATAAGCATAATAATATCCATGAATATAAGAAGCATAATCATTAAACTTTCAAATTATACGATCCTTAACAAATGTTATTCCCCACTCATTTTATCATGTTAGCATGGCATGACTCCGCCTTCACTGCATAAATATAAATCATGAGCACGCCGGTGTTAAACCAGGCAATTGGATTGTACTTCTAATGCACTTCAGCATTTTCAACTTCACGCAATACATGAGCGTGAGCCATGGACATAGCACTAGGTGGAATAGAATGCGGTGATAGGGATTAATAGGAGAAGTTAAAAAGGAAGAAAGTCTCGCATCTACTCGGCGGATCATATGGAGATGTCCATCAATCGATATCAATGCGAGGAGTAGGGATTGCCATGCAACGGATGCACTAAGAGCTATAAGTGTATGAAAGCTCAATTGAAACTAAGTGGGTATGCATCCAACTTGCTTGCTCATGAAGACCTCGAGCATTTGAGGAAGCCCGTCATCGGAACATACAAGCCAAGTTCTATGACAAAAAATTCTCACTAGTATATGAAAGTGACAAAACATGAGACTCTCTATATGAAGAACATGGTGCTACTCTGATGTAGGGTGGAACCCTAATTGACGATCTTTTCACACTTAGGAGGCGGAAAAGGAGCAAATCCAAGAAGAACACAAGAAGAACACTCAAATAGGAAAGATCCAATCACACATGCACTAGATCCACCTACACATAGTAGGGGTACAAGATCCAAAACCAACAAAGGAGGACGCACGGTAGCTAGTTTGTCCCGATCCGCGAAGGACTCGAGGTCTTGAATCCGGAGAGGATCTTCTCACATGGGTCTCGTGGAGGTCTTGATCTCCATGGGAGAGGTATGGATGAGCAAAGCTCTATCTCAAAGAGCCAACTACTTTGCTAACCCTAGATGGAGGAGGGGGAGGTCCTTATATAGTGCTAGTACAAGTTGGGGCGAGTTGGGGAAATACATGGGCCCTTGGCCCGTACTCTACGCACAGGCAGGGGGCGGATGTCCGGCGGCTCACGAAGAGCCGGATGTCCGGTGGGTCGGCCGGATGTCCGGGCTGTATTGGCCATTTTGCTGCTGCTTTCTATAGGGAGGTGCCGGATTTTCGGGCAAGGGCCGGATGTCCGGGGTTGACGGGCCGGATGTCCGGGGCGAGGCCGGATGTCCGGCTGCTGATGCTCAACAGTACTTCCTCTTCTCATGCTTCTTCATCCGAGTACTTGGCGACTTGTCCATTGTTCCGGGCTTCTCCGAGAGGGTCCTCTTGGTACCTAAGCACACATAGCATTTCGGAATGAGGTAGCAACCATGTCTCGCACGAGTCATATGGAAGTTCATTAAGGAGTGATGTCACCTCGGTCTCGAGAGCTCTTGCACGTGCTCGAGTCATTGGTCCTCTTGGTACTTGGGGAGAAGTAGGTGGGTCCATGGGGATGACCGTGGGCTGCTTCGCATCATCTCCCCCCCCTTGGGAAAGATCCGTCCTCGGATCGTAATCCACATCACCATGGAAGGGAGATAAGTCCTTAACGTTGAAGATGTCGCTCGCGTTGTACTTGTCACGAGGGATGTCGATCTTGTATGCATTGTTGTTGTAACGTGATAGCACCTTGAACGGTCCATCGGCTCGAGGAAGTAGTTTGGACTTGCGTTCGTTGGGGAAGCGTTCCTTGTGAAGGTGTAGCCACACAAGATCTCTGGGGTTGAACACCATGGGGTGCTTGTTGATGTTGACCTTGGTCGCGAGACGCTGTACTTGGCGCTCGATCGTGTGCCTTGTATCTTTATGCATCTTCTTGAGTTAGCTCGCTCGTGTACTCGCGTCCATGTCGGTTCGCTCTTGTAGTGGTAGCGGTAGGATGTCCAATGGTGACAATGGATTGAAACCGTAGACGACCTCGAAGGGGGACTTGCCGGTAGTAGAGTGTCTTGCTCGGTTGTAGGCGTACTCGGCGATGGGCAAGCATTCTTCCCACTCCCTTATCTTCTTCTTGATCAACACGCGAAGGAGTGTGGATAGCGTTCGGTTCGTGACCTCCGTTTGGCCGTCGGTTTGTGGGTGATATGCCAAAGAGAATAGGAGCTTGATTCCGAGCTTGGTGCATAGGGTCTTCCAAAAGTAGCTTAGGAACTTGACGTCGCGGTCCGATACAATCATCTTGGGCACTCCATGCAATCTCAAGATTTCCCTACAAAAGAGATTTGCAACATGTGAAGCATCGTCTATCTTGTTGCAAGGGATGAAATGTGCCATCTTAAAGAAATGGTCCACAACAACAAATACCGAATCTTTGCCGTTTTGAGTTCGAGGTAAACCAAGCACAAAATCCATACTAATATCTTCCCATGGGTGATATGGAATAGGAAGTGGCATATATAGACCATGAGATTCTTGCAAAAGTAACAAACGAAGAGAAGACTCGGGAATACAAAGTTTGTTAGCTTTCATAAGATAACCATCCTTCAAGTAATATTGCTCCCAAGTTTTATGTGGTAAACATTTGGCATAAGGATTTGCAAAAGAAGAATCATGCTCATACAAGTCTTTAATGTGCTCAAATCCTATAACATTCAACTCAAGTTGAGTAACGAGCAAGTACTTGCGTGAGAGAGCATCCGCCACAACATTTTCCTTGCCTTTGATATACTTGATAATGTAAGGAACTGACTCAATGAACTCACTCCATTTAGCATGACGCTTGTTCAATTTTGTTTGGCCCTTAAGGTATTTAAGCGTTTCATGATCCGTATGGATGACAAACCCACGTGGTCGGAGATAATGTTCCCACACATGCAATACTCTTACTAAAGCACATAACTCTTTGTCATAGATGGGGTAGTTAAGTTGTGCGCCGGAGAGTTTTTCGCTAAAGTATGCAATAGGTCGCTTATCTTGCATCAACACACCACCTACGCCATTACCACTAGCGACGCAATGCACTTCAAAGGTTTTATCAAAGTTGGGTAATGCAACTAATGGAGCATGTGTAAGCAAGTTCTGAAGCTCATGAAATGCGGCATCTTGGGATGGACCCCAAACAAATGGTGCATTCTTCTTACTCAATGCGTGCAATGGTGATGCAATGGTGCTAAAATCCTTCACAAAGCGACGGTAAAAGCCGGCTAAGCCAAGGAAACTACGCACTTGAAGCAAATTGGTTGGTTGTGGCCAATTCCTAATAGCATCAATTTTAATTTCATCCACTTGAACACCCTTAGAGGAGACAACAAAGCTCAAGAAAACAAGCTTATCAACACCAAAAGTGCATTTTTCCATGTTAGCATAAAGTCGCTCGTCTCTAAGAACTTGCAATACGTCTCTAAGGTGTTTGACATGATCTTCAAGAGTTTCACTAAACACAAGGATGTCATCAAAGTAAACCACAACACAAATGCCAATATATTTGCAAAGAACATAATGCATCAGACGCATAAAAGTGCTAGGAGCTTGCGATAAGCCCATATGTATGACCAACCATTCATACAAGCCAAATTTGGTTTTGAAAGCCATTTTCTATTCACCACCTTCTTGCATGCGTATTTGATAGTAGCCACTTTTAAGATCAATTTTTGAGAAAATGGTGGCTCCACTAAGTTTATCAAGCTTGTCATCTAGGTGTAGAATGGGATGGCGATATCTAACAGTTATATCATTTATAGGACGGCAATCGGAACACATGCGATAAGTACCATCTGTCTTAGGCACAAGAATTATCGGAACCGCACATGGACTCAAGCTCTCGCGTACATACCCATTCTCCATGAGATGTTGAACTTGCCGTTGGATCTCTTTGGTCTCGTCGGGGTTGACGCGGTAAGGTGCCTTGTTTGGTAGAGGTGCGCCGGGAATGAGGTCTATACGGTGTTCGATTCCACGTAGTGGAGGAAGTCCGGGAGGTAGCTCATTGGGAAACACGTCCGTGAATTCCTGCAATAAATGAGACAATACCAAAGGAAGATGTTTTGAAGTATTAGTCCGCACCACTTCATCTTTGCACACAAGCACAAAGTGAAGAACACTTGATGGGTTCTCACTCACATCCCTCAAATCTCTCTTGGTGGCTAGGAGGACTAGATCTCTTTTGTCGCTCATCGTGGAGTCACTCATGTTTGGCTTGTGGCGCTCACTCTCTTTTTGGTGGTCCACTCACTCACTTTTCTCTCCATGATTGGTAGATGCTTGCTTGTCCGCGATGACTTGACTTCGTGTCATTGGTCGAAGTATGAATTCCTTGCCCTTCATCTTGAAACTATATTGATTGGTCCGTCCATTGTGGGTGACGCCTCGATCAAATTGCCACGGTCGTCCTAGGAGGAGATGGCATATGGACATAGCAACCACATAACACTCCAATGTATCTTCATATGCTCCAATCTTGAAGGAGACTTGAACGGTGTGTTCCACTTGAATGGTGCCGGAGTCGGTTAGCCATTGGACCTTGTAGGGGCGAGGGTGCTTCTTCTTGACCAATTGTAGCTTGGAACATAACTCATCACTTGCCAAGTTATGGCAACTTCCGCTGTTGATGATGACCTTGACGGGACGTCCTTGAATACCCGCCTTGGTATGAAAGATGTGGCAACGTTGGTCTTCATCTTGATGTCGTTGGAGTGTCAAGACCTTGGAGACAACAAGAGCGGGGCTTGAATCATTATCGCAAAAGATTTGAGCATCTTCATCTTCATTCACTTGGCGGTGCATGGCCACTTGCTCGATGGCTTCCATTTCATCTTCACTCATGGAATCATAGGTGCCATCGGCGTTCATGATCATAGTGCGTCTTGTTGGGCACTCGAACGACTTGTGGCCTCGGCCTTTGCAAGTAAAGCACTTGATGTCACTTGTTTTGTCGGTGGCATCCGAAGGAGTTGTTGATGACAAAGCTCTTTGCTTGGAGTTGCTTGTAGTAGTAGGAAGACGACTCGAAGATGTCGTTGGTTGCTTGGAGCTTGACTTGTCGCCGGTACTTGGTGTAGCTCGAGTCGTGGACGGAGTTGTAGAAGTCATTGAAGCTTGAGTGTATGAACCGTAGGTCTTGGAAGAGTACTTGGAGTACTTGTAGTCTTCTTGTACTTGTCGCTCCGCTTTGGTTGCTTGGTGCACTAGCTCGAGGAGGTTGGAGTACGGTTGGAAGTCTGCGATTTTCTTGATTGGATAGTTGAGGCCATTCAAGAAACACGCCATAGTTTGTTCATCATCTTCCTTGACGTTGGCTCGTATCATTGCAATTTCCATCTCTTGGTAGTATGCTTCAACCGACTTGGTGCCTTGCTTGAGAAGTTGAAGTTTCTTGAAGAGGTCATGGCTATAGTGTGTAGGCACAAAACGAGCTCTCATGACGTCCTTCATTTGATTCCAAGTGGTGATGGGTGGTTCGCCTCTCTCTTGGCATCGTTCAATCACTTGCTCCCACCAAATGAGAACACAGTCTTGGAACTCAAGAGATGCCATGGCAATCTTCTTTTCCTCTTCGTAGTTGTGAAGACGGAATATCTTGTCGACCTTCAATGCCCATGAAAGGTATTCTTCGGGATCATTTCCACCGGAGAATTTAGGCATGTTGAACTTGAGCTTGCCGTAGCGCTCCTCATTACGTTGACGGCGATTGCGATGACGCTCTTGCCGTGGAGGATGATCTTCTAGCTCTTGCTCCTCGTGCTCATCTTGATTGGCTTGACATTGTGGTCTTGGGATACGCGCACGGTTCCTCATCTCTTGGCGCTCCTCAAGTCGTGCGGCTTCTTCTTGTTCGCGCATGCGGCGGTTGCGTTCGGCGACGTTGCGACTTGCCTCGCGTAGGGCACGTTGAGCTTCAAGTGCTTGCTCCTCACGACGTTGTCGTTTTTGTTGCAGGGCGTCGTCGTCTTGGTGTACTTGACGTTGGTGTTGTGGAACTTGATCTTGGTTCCCGTTGGCTTGTGCTTGCCATTTTTGTCGTTCGCGCTCTCGAAGGCGGTCTTGCAAACCATTGCCATGGAATGGGTTTCTTGTAGCTTGCCGATCGTCATGTTCTTGGGAGCGATGAGAGCGTGCTCGTGGAAGACTTGCATCCGTAGAAGTGTCCGAAGGGGTTTGGCTCGAATGGCGCCGTCTTGATCTTGAAGTAGATGAAGTAGAAGAATCGCGGTTGACAAACATGGTGCGGAACTCTTCCATTTGAGATGAAAACTTGTCATCAAGTGTTTGACGAAAGTCGGAGGCGAGTTGTTCAATTCGTTCGCCCAATGCTTCGCTCTCTTGATGTAATTCTCGTTGGACGCCGAAGAGGTGATCCTTGGTGTTGTAGGGTAGATACCCTAAGTGAAGATCTTTTCACACTTGGAGTGCAAGAGGGATGAACTCACAAGAACACAAGAGAGAAATCACTCAAACAAACCCAAATTACACATCCACTAGAGTAGCATACATAGATCCACAAGCATACATAGACAATCAAAGGAAAAATAGCACAAAGATAAGGTTCTTCCCACTCCAAAGGAGGTGAGGTCTTGATGATCCTATGATGGGGATCCTTCCCTAGAAGGGGCCTTGAATCCACTAGGGGATCTTCTCTCTAGGAGGTCTTGATCTCCAAGAGGAGTGGTAGATGAGCAAAGCCCTCTATGAATATCCCAATACACTTTGCTAACCCTAACAAATGGTCTATCCTCGGAATATATAGTAGGTGGGAGGTAAGGGACGAAGTGGGGGTAAAACAGCCACACACAGCCAGCTCGCTGGGAGGGGCCGTGCGCACGGGCTAAGTAGGCCCCGTGCGCACGGGGTCCCGTGTGCACGGTACTCGCCCGTGCGCACGGGGTGCTACAGCGGCGAGGCCCGTGCGCACAGGGTCCGGGGAGCCCGTGGACACGGGGTGTCCAGTAGTTTTGCCGCATCCCGTGCGCACGAGGTCTGGGGGGCCCGTGGACACGGGGTGTCCAGTAGTTTTGTCGTATCCCGTGAGCACGGGGTCTTGGGGGCCCGTGCGCACGGGGTCGCCTGGGAGGTGCTGTCCTCTTCAGGTTTTCTTCCTCCGTCTTCCTCGTGGCCTTGGCGTGGTTCCTCTTGGCCTTGGTGATGGTCTTTAGCCTCTTGACGGTCGACTCCATCATACCTAATGATACATAGAGTTCCTTTGTGAGGTAGCATCCAAGTTCCATCCATATCCATATGAAAGTTGTAAAGGATTGAGTTCACCTCGTTCTCGATGGCGCGTGCGCGAGCTCTTGTCATAGGTCCACTTGGTGCTTGGTAAGTTGGTGAGGTATCCATGGGGATGATCGAAGGATGCTCCGCATCATCTCCCCCCCTTGGGAAAGATCCGCCCTCGAATCAATATCTTCATCACCATGGTAGGGGGATAGATCCTTGATGTTGAAGGTGTCACTCACGTTGTACTTGCCTCGCGGGAGGTCGATCTTGTATGCATTGTCGTTGATGCGTGCTAGCACCTTGAAAGGCCCATCGGCGCGAGGTAGAAGCTTTGACTTGCGTTCGTTGGGGAAGCGATCCTTGCGAAGGTGTAGCCACACGAGATCATCGGGGTGGAACACCATGGGATTCTTGTTTGGGTTGAGCTTGTTGGCGAGTCGTTGTACTTGTCGTTCGATCGTGAGCCTTGTGTCTTCATGCACCTTCTTGATGTATGTTGCTCTTGCGCTTGCGTCCAAGTTCGCTCGCTCTTGTAGTGGTAGCGGTAGGATGTCCAATGGCGATAAAGGGTTGAAGCCATAGACCAGTTTGAAGGGAGACTTGCCCGTGGTAGAGTGTCTTGCTCGATTGTAGGCGTACTCGGCGATCGGTAGGCATTCTTCCCATTCCGTGAGGTTCTTCTTTATCAACACACGAATTAGTGTAGAGAGCGTCCGGTTGGTGACTTCCGTTTGACCATCGGTTTGTGGGTGATAGGCCGACGTGAAGAGGAGCTTGATCCCGAGCTTGCAGCATAGTGTCTTCCAAAAGTAGCTTAGGAACTTGACGTCGCGGTCCGATACAATCGTCTTGGGCATTCCTTGAAGTCGCAAGATTTCCCTACAAAACAAATTTGCAATATGTGAAGCATCGTTGTTCTTGTGACATGGAATAAAATGTGCCATTTTAGAGAAACGGTCAACAACTACAAAAACCGAGTCTTTTCCATTTTTTGTTCTAGGCAAACCAAGCACAAAATCCATACTAATGTCTTCCCGTGGATGATATGGTATAGGAAGTGGCATATGTAACCCATGAGATTGAGCTTGTGACTTAGCTTTGCGACATGTAGAGCATCGATTGGTGTAGCGTGCTACATCGCGAAACATCTTGGGCCAATAGTACTTGTTGGAGAGCGTGGCAAAAGTCTTGTCGCGACCGAAATGTCCCATAAGTCCACCGCCGCGAGCCTCTTGCAAAAGCAACAAACGAAGAGAAGACTTGGGAACACAAAGTTTGTTAGCGCGCATAAGGTATCCATCCTTGATATAATATCGCTCCCAATAAGTGTTAGCAAGACATTTGGCATAAGGAGTTGCAAATGAATCATCATGCTCATATAACTCTTTAATGTGCTCAAAGCCAATAACATTCAATTCAAGTTGAGTAACTATCATGCACTTGCGTGAAAGAGTGTCCGCTACAACATTCTCCTTTCCCTTGATATATTTGATGATGTAAGGGAAGGACTCAATAAATTCCCTCCATTTAGCATGCCGTTTATTCAATTTTGTTTGACCCTTTAAGTACTTTAGCGTTTCATGATCGGTATGGATGACAAATTCACGAGGTCGGAGATAATGCTCCCAAACATGCAAGACTCTCACCAAAGCATATAACTCTTTGTCATAGATGGGGAGTTTAGTGGAGCACCGGAAAGCTTTTCACTAAAATATGCAATGGGTCGCTTTTCTTGCATTACAACTCCACCTATGCCATTACCACTAGCGTCACAATGCACTTCAAATGTTTTCTCAAAGTTTGGCAAGGCAAGAATTGGAGCATGTGTAAGCAAATTCTTAAGCTCATGAAATGCGGTATCTTGGGAAGGTCCCCAAACAAAAGGAGCGTTCTTCTTACTCAAAGCATGTAATGGTGAAGCAATAGTGCTAAAGTCCTTAACGAAGCGACGGTAAAATCCGGCTAGTCCAAGGAAGCTACGCACTTGTTGCAAGTTGGTTGGTTGTGGCCAAGTTTTAATAGCATCTATTTTAGACTCATCAACTTCAACACCCTTAGAAGAGACAACAAAGCCCAAGAAAAGAAGCTAATCAACACCAAAAGTGCATTCTTCCATGTTAGCATAAAGTCGCTCGTCTCTAAGAACTTGCAATACGTCCCTACGGTGTTTGACATGATCTTCAAGAGTGTCACTAAACACAAGAATGTCATCAAAATAGCCACAACACAAATGCCAATGAATTTGCGAAGAACATAATGCATCACACGCATGAAAGTGCTAGGAGCTTGCGATAAACCCATAGGCATGACTAACCATTCATACAAGCCAAATTTGGTTTTGCAAGCCGTTTTCCATTCATCACCTTCTTGCATGCGTATTTGATAGTAACCACTTTTAAGATCAATTTTTGAGAAAATGGTGGCACCACTAAGTTCATCAAGCATGTCATCAAGGCGTGGAATGGGATGGCAATATCTAACGGTGATAGCATTTATGGGACGGCAATCGGAACACATGCGATACGTGCCGTCTTTCTTAGGCACAAGAATTACCGGAATGGCACATGGACTTAAGCTCTCGCGTACATACCCATTCTGATGTAAGGTGGAACCCTAATGGTGTCGATCTTTCACGATTGGAGCGGATCCCGCGAAGAACACGAAGAACACGAGAGGGGAAAATGAGAGGAAACACTCAAATAGACAAGACACGATCACACATGTGCTAAATCCACATACACACGGAGAGATTCACGATCCAAAGTCAACAAAGGATGATACAAATGGTAGCTAGTTCATCCCGATCCGGAGAGGAGTCGAGGTCTTGATATCCCGGAGGATCTTCTCACATGGAGGTCTTGAACTCCATGTGAGTGGTCTCTCTCTCTCTCTCAAGAGTAGAGGTAGGAGCAAAGCTCAACCAAGATGAGCTATCATATTTGCTAACCCAAAAACGTAGGTGGAAGAAGAGTATATATAGTCTAAGGGGCGAAAGGGTACACGAGTCTCGGCCCAAGTCAATGCACGCAGGCAGGGCCGGAAGTTCCGGGTACGGCCGGAGGTTCCGGTGGCCGGAAGTTCCGGGCAGGTTCCGGGCTAACCAGAGAGTTGTCGCGCTCGGGGCTGGGCTGGATGCCGGGGGCCGGAAGTTCCGGGCAGGCCAGAGGTTCCGGGGGCCGGAGGTTCCGGGCGAGGTTCCGGGCAAGTTTCGGGCTGAACAGAGAGTTAGCATGCCTGGGGCTGTTCTGGACGTCGGAGGCCGGAAGTTCCGGAGCGGCCGGAAGTTCCGGGCTGGAGGCCGGAGGTTCCGGGCTTTTTCAGAAGCTTGTCCATGTTTCTTCTTCCTTCTCTTCGAAGCTTACCTCGCGGACGGTGTAGTTGTACACGTGCGCTGGCACTCCTCCTCCTCGTCCGTGGTGCTCCGACAATACCTATGTATGCACACGAGTGGAGTTTCAAGTAGTATACCATCCTCGAAGGGGTCAAGTGAACACGCGTAAAGGAGGTGATTCACCTTTGTGTATGTGGAGTAGATGTCGCACGTGTCACTTGCCAAACCGGCTCTTGACATGGTGATGTCCGTAGGTTGCTCCGCATCATCTCCCCCCCTTGGGAAAGATCCGACCTCGGATCGAAAACCAAATCACCATGGGAAAGAGATGGCTTCGCCGTGTAGAAGTGGACGATCACCAAGTACTCTTCATCTTGAAGCTCGAAATGGTCACTCTCCAATGTCGCACCGTCTTGTGATTCCTTCAAAAGGAGCAAGGACAACAAACACTTGGAAAAACAAATGTGGTTAGCGTTAGTGCAAAACCAAACATTCAAGTGGTGATTCACCCAACAGGTGTAGTCATCAAGCATAGCATATGGTTTCACAAAGAAGTGAGACATGGCATGTAAGCATATTAATTGAGCACAAGCAAAGTCATCATGGAAACAATCATGCAAAGGTGAGGTGAAGATGCTAATGTGTGTGACAAATGAACAAGCATCTACCTCAATGTCATAGCAAGCATGCATCAAGCGTTCAACAAATGGTCTATGGTAGGCATAAGAATCATTCACAACACCTAATAAAATGAAGTGTCTAAACACATGGTTCAAGTGCAAGACAAACCAAGCATAATGTGCATATGGTGTAGTGAAGATAGTGTGGCACTCAACACAATAGAAAGAGCAAATGTTCATCATGTGTGAGGCAATCAAGTCAAGCATGTAGCAATCAATGGGACATGGAATATGTGAAGAAATGACATTGTTGCAATCAAACACATGGAAATAGCATGGGATAATCATGTTCGATGCAACACACAAGGCATATATATCATGAGGCATGGCAATGTGGCAATGACAAGTCGAAACATGAAGATCTCTAGCATGTGTGCAATGTGTCATGGTGCAAGCAACACATGAAGTATGATCCACAATATTCATGCTCATGGTTTCGGGGTTCTCAAAAGAGAAGGATATCACCTCGAAAGTGTGCTCTTGTGTGTCCTTCACAATGCCGAAGTGGTAGAAAATGCGTTGTAGAAGCACGTCGGTCGAAAGTGGCTCGCTCTCAAGAGCTCGAATGGTCAACTCACGTGAAGTGGTAGTTGACACGGGGTCGAACGATCCTACACATGCACAAAACAAAGCAAAGAACGTATGTGCATGGTAGATAAATGCATCATCCATCATGATGGTTCTCTTCTCTTGCACATAACCATTAGAAGCAAAAGTGCATGTAATATGATGCAACAATGGATATATTCATGGCACTAGGCATATGGTGCAAAGAAGGAAGGCAAGCATGCTTCACATGAAAGATGGCAAAAGCTCCAAACATATGGGAGAAAGCTATGGGTGCGATCTCATTAGCAAGACTAAAATCATAGTTGCACTCAATACATGGCAAATCATCTAGCATGAGAGAGGCAACATATGGAGACATATGACAAGAAGCAATATCAATCATGTGCAAAGCAAGGCAATGGTTGTCATCAACTGCATGAAACGAGCAAGTATGTATCATCGGTGATGCAACAAGGCAAGCAATTGTAGTAATCATGCCGTGCAAACTAGTGGGGCAAAGATGCAACGCACTAGAGGAAATCATGGCGATCATGTCATGTGAGCAAATAGTAGGCCTAGGCAATGCACATGACATATCACGAGCACGAAAGCGAAACATGATCAAAGTATCATCATAGGCATGGGATACATAGCAAACTTGGCAATAACAAGGGATATCTCCACCAAGCATGCAAATACACATACAAGTGCTAGAATCATGGATCATGTGTAATGCAAAGCATGGGTCACCAAAGCATGTCATCCAAATGGAAATGAGCATATCATGCAAAGTGAACATGGTAATATGGGCAAAGGATATATAATGGACAATAACCCATAACCATGTGAGGGCCATGTAGAAGAAATGCGCGAAGGCTCGTCGCGTAGAAGGCGGGTGGAGGGTAAGCACTCCATGGTAGCGCACATCTTCATTGCTCTCTAGAGCTTGTTTCGTCAACTCGTGCGCTTGCAAGGTTGACAAGTAACCAAGGGTACCTACATAACAAATAGGCAAACGAAATAAAGTGTGTGCATGGTAAATGTACACATCATCCATCATGATGTGTATGTGCACGTTAGAGTTAGCACAAAACAAGCATCGCTCAAAGAAATTTGAAGCACGATATAAGAACATGTCATCCATCATGAAAGAATAGTTGTTATGTATTACACGATGGGGACACAAATTGAGCATGCAAGTATATGGCACATCAATAGCAGTTTTATTCATGGGATGCATATGGTGCACACAATCATTGGGATCATGCAATGGATGGGATCGATCAAAATCTCCTAACATGTATGAGGAAACTATGGGGGTCGCCTCATGAGCAATAGCGGACGCATAATATGGAGAAAATTGACAACATGGCAAACAATGCATGTTCAAAGCTAGGTGGTCATGGCATGGCATATGAGAGAAATGATGCAAAGGAAGCATATCAATATCATCACAAGAAAAAAATGCCAATAACCATGGGCTTGTCATCTATGCCATATGTGCAAATTGGGTTCATTTTAATGGCATATGCATAGTCACTACGATGAGATTGTAAATTTGACATATGGGAGATCTCATTCATAGCATATGACAAGTCAAGAGGGGTTGCAAACATGATGTGACCGAGAGAATTATCACAAGATATCCTATGCAACATGGCATCACAACTAATAGACTCCACATGGCAATCATCATACTCATCATAAATGGGTAAATCAGCGCATGGTGAAATCACACTAGCATCAAGCATGTTAATAGGAGGATCGACATCATGCAAGCAATCAATGGCAAGAATGTCCACTAGTGGGACAAGAGCATCACCTTCACCTATGTTACCGTTCTCATTCCACTCATGTGGTGTAGGTGAGGTGGCAAGGACCAACTCGTGGTCATCATCATCATGATGGAACCATGTGGGGGGTGTATCATAGTCCAGCATGGCCATCGTCTTGTCCATAGGAGGGACGAAGTCGTCGAGGGTCGGCGCGTCATCATATATGGGACCTAGCACCAAATGAGAAGACACAATAGAGGTAGAGGTTAAGTCGTTAGAGTTTGAAATGGCCTCACAAGACCTATCAACTATCACACTCTCTCTATGTGGTGGCTCACTCACTCCCTCAAAGGAGGTGCACTCAATGTCACATATGGTGGAGTCACTCAAATCACTCAAGTGGTGGTGGTGGTGGCTCTCCTCACATGTGAATTGGGTCATCTCTTCATATATGGGGCTAGTGGTGAAGTCACTCTCACTCTCAATATGGTGGCATAAGTCACTCAAGTCATCGTCGCCGTCGCCGTAGATGAAGGCCGAAGATGGCACATCATCACTCTCGCCTCCAAAGATGGAAGCATCATCCTCGCTCGCCACCTTGTCGCTCGCCTCCAAATCTTGATCCTTGAGTTGCTCTGTAGTAGTAGTCGTCGCCGGGCCGTCTTCAAAAAGAGTCGTGGTAGACTCGGCATCGTCAATGCCACAAAGAGGGATGGCGGTGATGTCAAACTTGGGAGCATCGTCTTGGAGCTTGGTCGTCGCGAAGTGTGCTTGGGGTGGAGAAGCCTTGGCCTTCTTGGGTTCTTTTTCCGCCTTGAGAGCACCAAAGGAGTTGTCGTCGAGGGACTTGTAGTTGTCGAGGAAGATAGTCTTGGAGATGTCGTTGTTCAATCCCATCATGAAGTGGAACTTCATCGAAATGGGGTCGTCCACACCAGCTCGTCGCAAGGCTTTCTTCATCTCCTTGAAGTACTCGTCGATGGACTTGGATCCTTGGATGGTGTTCTCCAATTGGCGTCGAAGATGTTCCGTGTAGGTGGAAGGAAAAAATTCTCGCCGCATCGCTTTCTTCGTCTTGGGCCAACTCACGTCGAAGCTTGTCGAAGGTTTGTGAAGCCACCATGTCGACGCGTAGTCATGGAAGTTACTTGTGGCGCACTTCACTTGATCTTCGGAGGGGACTTGATGTAGCTTGAGGTAGTCGTCCATTTTGCGCTCCCACTCGAGATACTCCTCGGGGTCTTGATTCCCATAGAAAGGAAGCTCGTGGTCAGTGTCGAGGTCGTAGTAGCTCGTGGAAGTCGCGGACTTGAGCTTGGGGAGCTTCTCTTGAGGTGCTTGCCGTTGAAGATGTCGCATATCCAAAGGCGAAGATGCCTTGAAGTCGCTTGGCGAAGATGCCAAGGTAGATGGTGAAGTCGTCGAGCGGTGGTTGGTGTTGAGCTCTTGACCTTCAAGTTCTCGTCGGTGATGGTGTCGATGCCGATGTGACCTTGCCGGAGATGGTAGCTCAGAAGCATGTGCACTTGAGCGTCTTCAAGAAGATGAGGGAGACCTCTTGGCGGTCTTGATGAGGTCTATGAGCTCCTTCTTGTGAGCTTGCATCTTGGCGTCGATGAAGTTTTTCGTGGCATCGAACTCGTCGTTGTTGGTGTAGACCGAAGTAGATGTGCTTTGCCTATCCATCATGCTCAAGCAAAAATGTGAGTGGAAGAAAGGAAACAACTAGACCAAATGTACCTTATCCAATGTTGAAGATGGATCAATGATCACTCAATAATGTATTATGGAAGTAGCACAATTGGTACCGGATCTTGTCTATTCTCACACCTACACAAGTAAAGCTTATGGAGTAGCTTGGTGAGGATAGTGGCACAAAAGTTTGATGCAATTGTTAGTAAGAGTCAATAATGTTGAAAGAGATTCACCAATTCGCAAATGAAACAAGTAGACCAATAGCAATGAATGGCACACGAAAACGCACACACGGATAGATAAATGGGGTCGTGCAACCAAGGAATGAGCACAAAATGGGGAATCCACAGAAAACGCTCGTGTTGCACAATGCAAGAGAGACGCTAGCACGATTGCTCAATAGGCGGATACGACACTTGTGCACACCCTAGGAAAGACAAAACGTATCGACTTTCTATCCCAAGTATGCTATGTATGTATGGTTCCCGGTGTTTCTCACACGATGATCCAAGATGATCAATGATGGTAATTTGATATGCAATGTGGTATGATGCTATGGCTCTTGCTTACAAGCTCTTTGTTTTTCTCTTTGCTTAAAAGCTTTTTTTTATTATGGCCACTTATGCGAAATGCACAAACCAAGATAGCAATTATGTATATTCGGGAACAATCTTGTGACACAAGAGATGATACGATGATACCAAGATGAGGAATCTATGCAATGGAAGGGCGGATCGATAATCACTAAAGTGCACAAGTAACGTTGCCGGCAATACTCAAAGGCTAGTCTCGATAGGCAAGTGACGCAAAATGGGCTGGGGGTTAACAATGCAATGGGAAGGGGAATATACAATGGTGTCGTCGAGGTTACCGTTCCTGCTTACGGTTGCGGTGTCAAAAAGATGAAGTGGTTAATGTCGATGATGACCTCGTGGCGATGATGAGTGGCGGTGTTCTTGATGTCGAACTGTGCCTAATTAGCCGAAACACCTTAGGAAACGGAAAAACCGCGAACTCAAAATCTCAAACGCAAATGTCAAATGGTGGTAGCGGATTAGCGGTGGTGGTTGCGGAAGTATTGGTGGAAACCCGGTCAAAATGGGTAAGGTGGCGGAAGAGTATGGTGGGGCTATACATGTTGTCGGAGTGGAAGGCACGGTCCCTAAGTAGCCGAAACACCTTAGGAGACACAAGCCACAACTCAAACAAACTCAAATGCAATGGGGATCAAAATGAGTTAGGTTGCGGAAGTCTATGGTGGAATAGCGGATGATATGGTGGAGTCCCTAGGCAAAGATGCCAAAGTTCCAAAATTTTGATGGAGTCAAATGGTGGTGAAACCAAGGTGAGGTCCTCGGGCACATCGATAGCTTCAAAACGAGCCAAAGAACACTCAAATCGGAGTTCGGAGCGAAAAGTTGTGATGAAAATGGTGAAGAAGGGTGATGCTGAAATTTCGGGGAATGTTTCTGGTTAGGCCGGAAGTTCCGGGGTTAGGGCCGGAAGTTCCGGGCTCCAGAAGTTCCGGGGTGTGGCATGAAGTTCCGGGGGTCGCGGGAGACGTGTGGAGGAAAATCGGAGGATTTCGGGTAAACTTTCTGTTTAGCCCGGAAGTTCCGGGGGACGGAAGTTCCGGGGGACGGAAGTTCCGGGGGTCGTGGAATTTCTTCCGGGACGAACCCTAAATTCCAGATCTGAGAACTGGGCGGAAAAACACGATTTCCCGGGGCAAAATTGAGAAGATCTCGTGGATGGAAATGGGGGAAAAGATGGGGAAGGCTAGATCCACTTGAAACACAACGAATCCATGGATCAAAATCAACAAAACATCATCCAACCAACAAATCACAAAAAAAAAATTGGTATGGCTATTTTTGGTGGGGATTTTCGAAATTGGGACAAAACGAATCAAAATTAGGCTAGAAAACGGCAGAGGAGACTCCAAAATCATGATCAACGTGGCTCATGATACCAAGATGTTGTAGGGTGGAACCCAAATGGTGTCGATCTTTCACGATTGGAGCGGATCCCGCGAAGAACACGAAGAACACGAGAGGGGAAAACGAGAGGAAACCCTCAAATAGACAAGACACAATCACACATGTGCTAAATCCACATACACACGGAGAGATTCACGATCCAAAGTCAACAAAGGACTATACAAACGGCAGCTAGTTCATCCCGATCCGGAGAGGAGTCGAGGTCTTGATATCCCGGAGGATCTTCTCACATGGAGGTCTTGAACTCCATGGGAGTGGTCTCTCTCTCTCTCTCAAGAGTAGAGGTAGGAGCAAAGCTCAACCAAGATGAGCTATCATATTTGCTAACCCAAAAACGTAGGTGGAAGAAGAGTATATATAGTCTAAGGGGCGAAAGGGTACACGGGTCTCGGCCCAAGTCAATGCACGCAGGCAGGGCCGGAAGTTCCGGGTACGGCCGGAGGTTCCGGTGGCCAGAAGTTCCGGGCAGGTTCCGGCCGGGTTCTGGGCTAACCAGAGAGTTGTCGCGCTCGGGGCTGGGCTGGATGCCGGGGGCCGGAAGTTCCGGGCAGGCTGGAAGTTCCGGGCAAGTTCCGGGCAGAACAGAGAGTTGCACGCCTGGGGCTGTTCTGGATGTCGCAAGCCAGAAGTTCCGGAGCGGCCGGAAGGTCCGGGGGCCGGAAGTTCCGGGCTGGAGGCCGGAGGTTCCGGGCTTTTTCAGAAGCTTGTCCATGCTTCTTCTTCCTTCTCTTCCAAGCTTCCCTCACGGACGGTGTAGTTGTACACGTGCGCTGGCACTCCTCCTCCTCGTCCGTGGTGCTCCGACAATACCTATGTATGCACACGAGTGGAGTGTGAAGTAGTATACCATCCTCGAAGGGGTCAAGTGAACACGCGTAAAGGAGATGATTCACCTTTGTGTATGTGGAGTAGATGTCGCACGTGTCACTTGCCAAACGGGCTCTTGACATGGTGATGTCTGTAGGATGGTCCGCATCACATTCTCCATGAGATGTTGGACTTGCCGTTGGATTTCTTTGGTCTCGTCGGGGTTGACGCGGTGTGGTGCCTTGTTCGGTAGAGGTGCACCGGGGATGAGGTAGCTCATCGGGAAACACGTCCTTGTATTCCTGCAAGAGATGAGACAATACTAGAGGAAGATGTTGTGAAGTATTAGTCCGTTCAGCTTCACCTTTGCATAAAAGCACAAAGTGAACAACACTTGATGGGCTCTCACTCACATCCCTCAAATCTCTTTTGGTGGCTAGTAGAACTAAGTTTTTCTTGTCGCTCATCGTGGAGTCACTCAATTTGGGCTTGTGGCGCTCACTCTCTTTGTGGTGGTTCTCTCTCGCACTAGTCTCTCCACGATGGCCCGATGCTTGATTGTCGGCGACGACTTGAATTGGAGATATTGGTCGAAGAACGAATTCCTTGCCCTTCATCTTGAAGCTATACTGGTTGGTCCGTCCGTTGTGGGTGACGCCACGATCGAATTGCCAAGGTCGCCCAAGTAGGAGGTGGCATACGGACATGGGAACCACATCACACTCCAAGGTATCTTCGTAGGCGCCTATCTTGAAGGAGACGTGGACGGTGTGCTCCACTTGGATTGTGCCGGAGTCGCTAAGCCATTGGACCTTGTAGGGGCGAGGGTGCTTCTTCTTGACCAATTGTAGCTTGGAGCATAATTCTTCACTTGCCAAATTGTGGCAACTTCCGTCGTCGATGATGACCTTGACGGAACGTCCTTGGATGCTCGCTTTGGTATGGAAGATGTGGCAACGTTGGTCCTCGTCTTGTTGTTGTTGAAGTTCCAAGACCTTGGAGACAACAAGAGCGGGGCTCGCATCATTGTCGCAATAGATTTGTGCGTCTTCATCATCATTCACTTGTCGGTGCAGAGCCACATGCACGAGGGCCTCCATTTCATCTTCGCTCATGGAGTCGTAGGTGCCGTTGTCGTTGAGGATCATTGTGCGTCGAGTTGGACACTCGAAGGACTTGTCGCCTCGGCCCTTGCAAGTGAAGCACTTGATGTCACTTGTCTTGTTGGCATCCGTAGGAGGTGTCGATGACGAAGGCTTGTGCTTGGAGTTGCTTGTAGAAGTAGGAAGACGACTCGAAGATGTTGAAGGTTGCTTGGGGCTTAACTTGTCGCCGGTACTTGAGGTAGCTCGAGTCGTGGAAGGAGTTGTCGTAGTCGATGAAGCTTGATTGTATGAACCGTAGGTCTTGGAAGAGTACTTGGAGTACTTGTAGTCCTCTTGCACTTGTCGCTCCGCCTTGGTTGCTTGGTGCACTAGCTCGAGGAGGTTGGAGTACGGTTGGAAGTCCGCTATTTTCTTGATGGGATTGTTGAGGCCATTCAAGAAATGTGCCATAGTTGGTTCATCATCTTCTGTGACATTGGCTCATATCATGGAAACTTCCATTTCTTGATAGTATTCTTCAACCGACTTGGTTCCTTGCTTAAGGAGTTGTAGTTTCTTCAAGAGGTCGCGGTTGTAATATGTAGGCACAAAACGAGCTCTCATGACATCTTTCATTTGATTCCAAGTCGCGATGGGTGGCTCGCCCTTCTCTTGACGCCTTGCGATCACTTGCTCCCACCAAATGAGAACATAGTCTTGGAACTCTAGAGATGCCATGGCGATCTTCTTTTCTTCGTCGTAGTTGTGAAGGCAAAATATCTTGTCGACCTTCAATGCCCATGAGAGATATTCTTTGGGATCGTTGCCGCCGTGGAACTTGGGCATGGTGAACTTGAGCTTGCCGAATCGTTGTTCCTCATCATGTCGTCGTTGGTGAGGCCGATCTTGCTGTGGTGGCGGATCGTCATCCTCATGCTCCGCTCGATTTGCTTGGCGCGGTCTTGGAGGTGGAATCCGAGCTCGATTTCCTCTTTCTTGGCGCTCCTCAAGGTGAGCTTCTTCGTCTCGTTGTTCACGTCGTAGCGCTTCTTCTTGTTCACGCACACGACGGTTGCACTCGTTCACGGCATGCGTTGCTTCTCGGAGAGCACGTTGTGCTTCAAGTGCTTGCTCTTCTCGGCGTAGTAGTTCTTGCCGGAGGGCGTCGCCGTCTTGGTCATTTTGTCTTGGACGTGATGGTACTTGGCCTTGGCGCGCTTGACGTTCTCGTGCTCGAAGTCGGTCTTGTAGCCCATTGCCATGGAATGGATTTTGTGGAGCTTGATTGATGCGGAGCATCCTACGGTCATCCCCATGTACACCATGACTACTCCTCAAGCCCCAAGTGGAGATACGACGAGAGCTCGAGCACGTGCCATTGGACACAAGGTGAACCCGCTCCGAAATGCTTCCCATTTCCATTCATGCGAGACATGGTTGCTACCTAATGTAAAGACTCTACATGTGCTCAGGAACCGAGGAGACGACCATGGAGATGCTCGAGATCATGGACAAGTCCTCAAGTACACGGACGAAGGAGCACGACGAGAGGAACCGGAGAATGTCTACAGGACCCGGACATCTGGCCCCTGGTGACCCCACCAGCAGCAGCAGCTCAACCGCAGGGAAGCTCTAGGCCCCGGACATCCGGCCCATCGCCCGGAAATCCGGCTCCATCGACCGAAGACTACAGAAACCGGACCTCGACAGCCAGACATCCGGCCCCATGCCCCGGACATCCGGCACCCCCTCGAAGGCCCGGACATCCGGCCCAGTCTGCACATAGTGTAATGGGCCTACGGCCCGTGTACCCCCTCATCTCGCCCCAACTTGTACTAGCACTATATATAGACCTCCTCCTCCTCCTAGCTAGGGTTAGCAAATAGGACAGCTCATTTCTAGGTGAGCTTTGCTCCTTTACCACTCCTCCTCTTGAGAGAGAGATAGAGACCACTCCATTGGAGTTCAAGACCTCCATTGGAGAAGATCCCACGGGATTCAAGACCCCCATCGTGGGAAGATCCATCTCGGATTCAAGACCTCAACTCCTCACGGATTGGGAAGAACTACCCTCTGTATCCTCTTGTGTTGACTTTGGATCGTGTACCTCGTTGTGTGTATGTGGATCTAGCATATGTGTGATTGGATCTTGTTGATTTGAGTGTTCTCTCTCGTGTTTCCCTCTCGTGTTCTTCGTGTTCTTCGCGGGATCCCCTCCAAACGTGAAAGATCGACACCATTAGGGTTCCACCCTACATCATCTTGGTATCATCAGCCACGTTGATCACGATTTTGGAGTCTCCCCCACCGTTTTCTAGCTTGATTTTGTTGTTTTTGGTCCTAATTCGAAAATCCCCACCAGAAATAGCCATACCAAATTTTTTTGTGATTTGTGAGTTTGATGATGTTTTGTTGATTTTGATCCTTGAATTTGCTGTGTTTCGAGTGGATCTAGCTTTCCCCCATCTTTTCCCCACTTTCCATCCACGAAATTTGCCCAATTTTGACCTTGGAATCATCTATTTCCGTCTCCAATTCGAAAATTTCCGCCCCAAACGAGATCTGGATTCGTCGGGCCGGACATCCGGGCCATCGGGCCGGACATCCGGGTCCCCGGCCGGACATCCGGCACCTGGAGCACAAAATCGCGCAAGTTTCTGGACAGAGGCCCCGGAAATCCGGCCTTGACCCCGGACATCCGGCCCGTGTAGCTTCAGCCTTCCGTGTTTCACCGTTTCGGCCATAACTAATTCATCCGGAGTCCGATTTTGACGTTCTTTAGCTCGTTTTGTAGCTATTAACTTGCCCCATCACACAAAATTAATTCCACCACCATTTGACTCCATCAAATTTTAGAGAATTTGGCAAGTTTGGCTAGGCCTTCCACCATAACTTCCGCAATACCACCACCGACTTCTGCAACCTAACCCATTTTGATCCCCGTTGTATTTGAGGTTGTTTGAGTTGTAGTTTGTGTCTCCTAAGGTGTTTCGGCTACTTAGGGACGGTGACTTCAACTCCACTTCCACATTGCCAACTCCGAAACCACCACCGCTTTCCGCTCCCACCATTTGACATTTTCCATTTGAGATTTTGAGTTCGCGGTTTTTCCGTTTCCTAGGGTGTTTCGGCTAACTAGGAACGGTTCGACATCGACATCACCGCCACTCAACTTCACCACGGACGGTAACCTCGACGACGTCTTTGTACATTCTCCTTGCCATTGCATTGTTAACCCCCGAGCCAATTTTGCGTCACTTGCGTACCGAGACTAACCGTTGAGTATTGCCGGGCAACGCTACTTGTGCACTTTAGTGATACACGTTCCGCATAGCTATCATTGCGTGCATATATCATCGTATCATCTCTTGTGTTATCAATTGTTCCCGCATATACAAAATTGCTATCTTGGTTTGAGCATTTCGCATAGTGGCCATATAAAAAAAAAGAGTGCCAAAAGCTTTTAAGCAAAGAGAAAGAAAGCAAAGAGCTTGTAAGCAATAGCCATAGCATCACGCCACATTGCATATCATACACCATCATTGATCATCTTGGATCATTGTGTGCGAGACACCGGGACCTATACATACATAGCATACTTGGGATAGAAGTCGACACGTTTTGTTTCTATAGGTTGTGCACAAGTTCGTATCACGCCCAATAGTGCAATCGGGCTAGCGTCTCTCTAGAGTTGTGCAACACGAGCATTTTCTGTGGATATCATATTTTGAGCTCATTCCTTGGTTGCCTGACCCCATCTATCTATCCGTGTGCCACCCACTTGCTATTGGTCTAGTTGTTGAATTTGCGAATTTGTGAATCTTTTTCAACATTATTGACTCTTGCTAACAATTGCATCAAATTTTGTGCCACTACCCTGACCAAGCTACTCCATAAGCTTTATTGTGTAGGTGTGAGAATTGACAAGATCCGGTACCAATTGTGCTATTTCCATAATACCATATTGGGTGATCATTGATCCATCTTCAACATTGGAAAGGTACATTTGGTCTAGTTCTTCCCTTTCTTCCACTCACATTTTCTCTAGTCTTGTGATGGATAGGACACACACATCATCCCCGGTCTTCGACGACAACGACGGCGCGAACAACTACGTCACCAAGACTCACACCGTCGAACTACAATGACAAATGCAAGGCGCACAATCTACCTTGCGCGAGCGCATCGAGAACATCGCCACCGACATACGAACCTCCGAGGCGCGGCAAAGAGACTACATCGACAACAAGTTGAACGCACACATGGATCAACTACGAGACATGTTGGCCAATTACAAGTCTTCTTCCCCTTCGTCATCTTCCAGGCAGCGGTGAGCAAGTCGAACATCTTCGGAGCGCCCATGCGAGGCACGCGCAATTCGTCCACGTCCTCATCTTCGTGACGACCACCATCATGCTCGTGATCCACATCGTCATGAAGGGCAAGTCAACTCCAAGCAACATGTGCGCGACGACGACGAACGCCATCGACTACAAGATCAAGGACGGCAATGACACCATCAAGATGAAGATGCTCGAGACGCGCAAACCTACAAGTCCCAACAAGCTCTACATCACGCTACAGCCAACCTTCATGAGCACAAGAGAAGACCGCGAGACAAGCACCACCAAGAGGAAGCTACGGCTACCACCACCACTTCGGCATCTTCGCCAAGTGTTATCAAGGCATCTTCGCCTTTGGACGTACGGCATCTTTACCTACTTCCCACGAGTACGCCTACATCGACATCATCAAGTCCAAGGCGACCACCTACAAGCGAGGGCGACACTTCCATCTTCGGACGCCCCTCAAGGAAGATGGCCGAGCATGGAAAATTCCCTTCGGTCATGGAGACGAGCAACGAGGTGCCACATCAATCGGGCCTCCTACAAGACGGCGACAAGACAGTCGAGCATGGGCCATCCCCTTCGACCACGGCGACGAGAACGAACATCTTCGACGACATGAAGACGACGCCCACATGGGACTCCTACTCGGACTCAAGCTACGCGACCGCAAATGAGACCCTCCCTTTGGTCTCGGAGGAGAGCGATGATTTGCCACACCCTATGGCATTCATCTTTGGAGGCGTTATGGATGAGGAGGTTGAGCATGGGATTACTCCCACAACCATGGCGGCCAAAGAAGTTGAGTATGGAGACGCTTGCACATACATCTCTCCGACACCCACATATGACGAGATGACCCAATTGCCATTTGAGGAGAGCCACCACCACATGAGTGAGATGAGTGACTCCATATGTGACATTGAGTGCATTTCCTATGAGAGGATGAGAGTGACCACCACTAGCCCCACACATGAGTACATGCCGCATATCCTATGTGAGGTTGAGAGCCATTACCACCATTTGAGTGACTCGACCAACCATATGAGTGAGAGCATCTTAGCGGGAGTGAGTGAGCCACAACACTTAGTGAGTGAGGTCGTTGATAGGGCGTGTGAGGCCACTATGATTTCTAACGACTTACCCTCTACTCCAAGTGTGTTTTCTTTGGTGCTCGATCTCCTACAAGACGACATGCCAATCCTCGACGACTCCATGCCTCCAATGGGCAATACGATGGACATCGTGGACGATGATGCACCCCCCACATGGTTCCATCAAGACAACAATGTTGATCACGCTTTGATTTTTGCCACCTCACCTACACCACATGAGTGGAGCTCCAAAGGTAACATAGGTGAAGGTGCTTTGCTTGTCCCACTAGTGGACTATCTTGACGTCGATTGCTTGCATGATGTTGATCACCTTATGGATTCACCACATACTATGTCTTGTACATGCTTAGATATGCCACCCATTTATGATGAATATGATGACGAGCATGTCGAATTACCTAGTTGTGATACTATGCTCCATAGGATAACATGTGAAAATTCTATTGGTCACATCATGTTTGACAATCCATTAAACTTGTCATATGCTATGAGTGAAATTTCCCATATTGCATCATTGCAAACTCACCGTAGTAACTATGCATATCCAATTAAAATCAATCCCATTTGCACTAATGGCATAGATGACAAGATCATGGTCATTGGAATTTGCTTTTCTTGTGATGATATTGCTATGCTCCCTTTACATAATTTGTGCAATTCATCTACTATGCCATGCCATGAACATAATTGTAGATCGCATGATTCCATCCCTTGTGTGCACCATATGCTTCACATTCATGACAATGCTCTAGATATTACTCGTGATGCATTACACCCTTTGAGTCTCCATTATGCTATACATAACAACAAACCTATCATGATGGATGACATGTTCGTATATCATGCATCTCATTTATTTGAGCATTGGATATTTTGTGCTAACCGACACATGCACGTGCGCATCATAATGGATGATGTGTACATATACCACACGCACACAATTTTCCCTTTGCCTTTGTTTTGTGTAGGTACTCATACATATTTGTCAACTTCACAATCCCATGAGTTGACGAAACGAGCTCTTGAGAGCAACGATGCTTTGGGATTCCTTGGAATGCTTCTCCGACCGTTTCCCTCGTGCAAGAACTACGCGCTTTGCTTTTACTTGGCTCTCACACGGCTATGGGCTATTTACCACTTGTCACCTTTTGTTCATTTTACCGTGTTCACTTTGCATGTTATGCCTCCTTCTATGCCTTTGTCATGCAATTGTGACCCTTGCTTGCATTTACTCATGATTCACCATTCTACTCATACTATGTGTATTTGCATGCTTGGTGGAGATCCTTGTTGCTATTGCCATGCTCTATGTGTGCTCTATGCTATTGTTGCTTCTTGTGTTGGGAGAGTCATGTTGTTCAAGTGCTATTTACATAGGACTCCTTGCCACTATAATGATGCTACTTTGCTCATATCTTGTTTTCATGCTTGTGATATGTCATGTGCATTACATATGCCCACTATTTGCACACATGACATGATTGCCATGATTACCTATAGTATGTTGCATCTTCGCACTACTAGCTTGCATGACTTAATTCATATGATCACTTGCTTTGTTGCATCACCCATGATTCATACTTGCTCGTTTCATTGGGTTGATGGCATATATGTTCTTACCTCTCACATGATTTATTTTGATCATTGTCAATTGTTTCCGTTAGTTGCATCTCTCCTATCCACTTGTAGTGAGTGCAACCATGCTATGCTTATTGATCTTGGAGACTTGGACATATTACTTGTGGAGCATGCTTGTTTGAATGAGCTTAATGTCTTTGGTTGTACTCGCATCATATGCTTCCATGCCATGCCACATTCTCTTGTCCCTTCTTATGATAAGAATGATGACGACACTTGTTGGGTATCTTACAACACGAATGATTGGTTTTGCATTCATGCTAACCTCATTTGTTTTTCCGAGTGTTTGTCATGTCCTTTCGTTTTGAAGGATTCACAAGGCGGTGCCGTCATGAGACATATTGGTCATGCGAAGGCGTACATAATGCGCGACACCAACATTTTCGAGAAACTCGTAAAGGTGAACTTCTTCCCTTTGAGTCACCATCACATATATATATCGAATGGGCCACACTTTCATTCGTGTTTGCTCCTTGTTGTCTACATGATACATCTATTGGATGGAGGACCGACATTGGAGATGGGCCCTATGGACCTTCAAGTTGAGGAGCGCTCAGAAGTAGCGGATCCACCACCGGACCACGACTCATGCCACGACATCAGGAATGGTATGCCTTGAAACTTTTGCCATATTGCACCAACACCTACATATTTGTTGATGAGCATGCTAGTTGGAAACATCACACCCATGACAAATTTGCACCTTATGCATGGATTGACTTACATTATGATTGCCTTGTTGCATCTTTTATTCCCATGTCCTCCATGATATATGAGCTTGTGCACTTTCTTAGCAAATTTGTTGTGATCTCCCTTGATGGGATATTCATATATACTGATCATATTGCCCACCATCAATTGCATGATAACGTAACCACATTGAGCACCACTTGCCATGTTCATGCTTTTGATAAACCGTCCCATTATGATGTCATTTTGCACAATGGTTGCATTAATCACTTTCACAACAACTTTGTGTGCACAACAAATGAATTTGCTCCAATGCATGGTTTACATCTCATTCTATATCATTTTGTGAAGCATCATGTGTCTTGTCGGACGACCTCATACTTACTTGACGGACACCTTGTGCGCGCTAAACATTGTATTTCCAAGTGTACCTTGTGTTTGCTCCTTTTGCATGTATACCTTTCCGGAGACACCTTGGAGTACTTGGATCACACCATGACATACACTACGTCCTACTACAAGTCCATCTACGACATCCGTTTCCATGGTGATGAGGTTTTTGATCCGAGGACGGATCTTTCCCAAGGGGGGGGGGGGGAGATGATGCGGAGCATCCTACGGTCATCCCCATGTACACCACGACTACTCCCCAAGCCCCAAGTGGAGATACGACGAGAGCTCAAGCACGTGCCATTGGACACAAGGTGAACCCGCTCCGAAATGCTTCCCATTTCCATTCATGCGAGACATGGTTGCTACCTAATGCAAAGAATCTACATGTGCTCAGGAACCGAGGAGACGACCATGGAGATGCTCGAGATCATGGACAAGTCCTCAAGTACACGGACGAAGGAGCACGACGAGAGCAACCGGAGAATGTCTACAGGACCCGGACATCCGGCCCATGGCCCGGACATCCGGCCCCTGGTGACTCCACCAGCAGCAGCAGCTCAACCGCAGGGAAGCTCCAGGCCCCGGACATCCAGCCCAGCCCGGACATCCGGCCCATCGCCCGGAAATCCGGCTCCATCGACCGAAGACTACAGAAACCGGACCCCGATAGCCGGACATCCGGCACCCCGTCGAAGGCCCAGACATCCGGCCCAGTCTGCGCACAGTGTAATGGGCCTACGGCCCGTGTACCCCCTCATCTCGCCCCAACTTGTACTAGCACTATATATAGACCTCCTCCTCCTCCTAGCTAGGGTTAGCAAATAGGATAGCTCATTCTAGGTGAGCTTTAGTCCTTTACCACTCCTCCTCTTGAGAGAGAGAGAGAGAGAGAGAGACCACTC
Source organism: Elymus sibiricus (assembly GCA_039707655.1). Lineage (NCBI taxonomy): Eukaryota > Viridiplantae > Streptophyta > Magnoliopsida > Poales > Poaceae > Elymus > Elymus sibiricus. The sequence continues at coordinate 181,739,219 of CM077670.1, forward strand.
CATTGGAGTTCAAGACCTCCATTGGAGAAGATCCCACGGGATTCAAGACCCCCATTGTGGGAAGATCCATCTCGGATTCAAGACCTCAACTCCTCATGGATTGGGAAGAACTACCCTCTGTATCCTCTTGTGTTGACTTTGGATCGTGTACCTCGTTGTGTGTATGTGGATCTAGCATATGTGAGATTGGATCTTGTTGATTTGAGTGTTTTCTCTCATGTTTCCCTCTCATGTTCTTCGTGTTCTTCGCGGGATCCCCTCCAAACATGATAGATCGACACCATTAGGGTTCCACCCTACATCATTGATGATCATCAAGATTGTTGCGCCGATGAGGACGTGCTCGAGAGGGACTTGAGCGTGAAGAAGAATCCGAAGAGTGTCGACTTGAGTGACGCCGTCTTGAGGATGAAGTCGTGGAAGTGGCGCGATTGGCCATCATGTCACTTAATTGTTCCATTTGAGATGAAAGCTTGGCGTCGAAGTAGTCCCTTGTTTGTGTTTCGGAGTGGCGCAAGTCGGTGGCGAGTTGCTCGATGCGATCTCCCAAAGCTTCACTTTCTTGGTGTAGCGCTCGTTGGACTCCGAAGAGATGACCCTCGGTGACGTAGTCGTGCGTCTCCTCTTGCTCTTCAAAGAGCGGGTTCTCCGATGTACTTGGCCTATCCATCATAGTTAAATGGTGGTGAGTAGGAAATGAGAGAACAATACCAAAGTTACCTTTTCCGATGATTGAGGATGTATCAAGTATCACTCAATGTAATGCAACAATAGTAGAATTGGTACCGGGTTTGTTTCTCACACCTACAAAGTAAGGCTTATGGAGTAGCTTGGTTAGGATGAGTGGCACAAAATTCAAGCAAGTGTTAGTCAAGATATCGAAAATGTTGAGAAGATTCACAAATTGCAAGTAAGACAAATAGATCAACACCTGAGTAGAACACTTGGAAACACACACACGAAGATAAATGGGATCCGCACAACCATGGAACGAGCGCAAAATGTGGAACCACGGAAAATGCTCTTGTTGCACGGATGCTAGAGAGACACTAGCTCGATTGCTCAAATGGGCTAGATACGCTTGTGCACCAACCTAAGAGAGTAACGTGCTTGTCTTCAATCCCAAGTATGATATGTATGTATGGTCCAATATGATGTAGTATGCAAAAAGCATCAATGCTATTGCTTACAAGCTCTTTGTTTCTTCTCTTTTGCTTAAAAGCTTTTTCTGTTTTTTTTTACTATGCTACAATGCTTGATGCTAGAGCCGATATCTAAGACAAGTAAGTAAGATATCCACGGGAGAGACTTATGGCACGATGATGATAGCAAGAAAAATGCACGCTAAATGGAGCTATGTGGAGTAGGCATATCACTATGGTGCACAAGACGTGGCCCGACTGATGAGGACATCCCAGGTTCACTTCGTTTGTCATCCTCTCCTCATGATAAAACTCAGCTCTCAAATGAAGCTGCTACAAAGAAGACCTATTTGGGTCCCATGACAAGGAGCCGTGCCAAACATATAGAACAAGCGGTGAACGCGCTCCTAGCTGATCATACTTCAACTATCCATGAGAACTTTATACTGCCTAAATCATCTGTGCTGATTTTACTCAGGTACAATGTTGAGGACAACCAACAACTTTCAGCACATGAAGAAACAAATTCAGCTCATGAAGAAACAAGTTTTGAAGCCCATACAACAAGTTTGAAGAGAACAAGTTTCAACTCTGATGTAAACCATGTTTTGGTGACAAGGGCAACTAATTACACCTCAAGGAAGAATAGCAAGCCATCTCAACAATCTATTGTTGCATGCACAGTTCCAGAATTTGTCCCAGAACTTGCTGCATCATGCAACACAAATATATGAGGTTCCAGCACGTGTGAGAGTACAAATTGGATAGCATTTGAAGTCTACTTTCAGGAAAATGAAACGGTGCAACATTTGGAGTCCTGAATCAAAGGATATGAGAGTTCCAATGCAAGCTGTCCAGAGCATTAATTGTTGCGCGAGGCTCCATGTGTTTGCTCCCTTGACCAGCTGGTTACCACGAATTTGAGCCTCTCTTTTGGACTGGTTTCACACCTAAGCTAGGAGGGCTGTTCCTAGTATAAATACCCCTTCCCTCACTTCAGCCACAACTCTTTGGCAATTGGATTTCAGCATAGGTTAGCTAAGTGCAACCAGAATCTTGTTTGAGAGTTCACTTCCTCCTTAGCTCTTGTAATCTTGCCTTGTGAGAGGGTAAACTCACTTTGTGATTTTACAACAGCAGCCGTTGAGGCGGCGACCAGTTCGTGCTTCCAACTTCGTGCGTGGTTGCGTGGATTGGAATCCTAAGAGTGTGGTTGGGCGAATACTTGTTGCTGGTTGTTGCATATGCAGTAGCTAGCTTCGGTCTCGTCAAGTTGCACTAGTTATCCTTTACCCGACAACGTTGTTGGCTGGGATCGAGGGTTTCCTTCGTACCCTTCAGGTGGCGTTGATTTGTTCCTCAAGCAGATCCTCCGTGAAGATCGGGCAACCCCGTATCATCTTGGCATCAGACCTTCGGTTGACACGGTAGGATCTTGTATCCCTAGTTTAGTTCGTGTTCTTGTTCATCCTAAAGTTCAGAAAATGGCCCCACAAAAAAATATACCTTTACCAAGCCCTTTGCAGCCTTTAATCTGTCATTTGGTGAGTTTATCAAGTTCTTGTCCACTAGATCTTTTGTTTTTAGTTGCTGAGTTTCCCCCATCCATTCTTGTGTGTTTGTGTTTGTTTTCGTCCACAGATTTCAGATCTGCATCCTCCACCAAATCTTGTGTTGTCATCCGGAGTCCGTTTTGGGTGTTTTGTGCATTTTGGAATGCCCACACCGTGTACTTTCCATCCATCCTTGTTAGATCTGATTCCCATCGTGTTTTCCACCCAGAAAAATCAGATCAGTTCGTGTGTGTTTTCTGCCAAAGTTTCAGCTGCATGTTCTTGTTGTTTGAGCTCATCCATTGTACTTTTCGTGGATCCCCCAAAGTGTGTGTTCAGATCCAAGTCCCTTGTTGAAGTTTGTCAAAAAAAAAGAGGCAAAAAAAAAAGAGATCTGCCCAAAGAAAGAAAGTGTGTGCAAGAAACAAAAGAGAGAAATTTGGGACTGTTCTTCACTTATATCTTGAGAAATCCCTGTTTGTATTGTGAGCTGAAACTTGTCAAGTGTGCAACATCTTCAATCCTTGCTTTCTAGCAAATCTGATTCCTTGGTGTGAGTTGCATGTACCTCACTTATATCTCATTCAGCAACGAAGGGCATTAGAATCTTGTGTGGATGATTACTTGGTTCAACAATATCTAGATTACAGATTAGTCAATCTTTTGCTACATATATATCCCACCCAAGCCCCACCAAACAGCCCCGCATGTGCAACCCTAGACTTGTATTCGCTTGATTCATCACTCTTTGTATACCAACCACCGGCACCACGGTTGAGCACGATTCTGCCCTCACTTGGAAGTTACATGAGCTTCGGTTGGTAAGTGAGGTGAGCTTGAGTTGTTACCCACATATATGCTTCTAGTACTATAGGGATTTTGGAAAACTAACCATGGCAGGTGATGAAGACGAATATGATGTTGAAGGACATGGGCATCTCAATCAGCCTGTCACACGGTTTCACTTCAATGCATTACGTGATCATCTACGCCGAGAATTCAGAAACAGCCTTGATCCAATTGAAGAGAAGCAAGAGAAGTTGTCAAGAGATTTGCAGCAACTTATGGGTAATGTTAATGAGCAGCTCACTCAAAACATGGCAGCCATGAGGGCTGATATTGTTGCTGATATTGTGAGAGAGCTTCGTCAAAACCGAGAAGAAGCAAGTGTCCATGGTGATGAACATAATGCAACTGATGGGGAAGGTGCTGCCTCCAATGCACAAGCTAGAAGAAACCATGTTGCTGCTCCCCATGCCATGCGACCTCCCGGTCCCGGACGTGGAAATGCTCATGCTAATGGACGTGCTCATCATGAAGCTGCTACTGGTCGTGGTCTTAGAGGAGGCCACCAGAGAGCAAATCTGCACCATGAAGGTAGTGAAGATGAGTTTGACGAAGATGAAGATGGCATGCACTAGAATGTTAGATTTCATCGTCGAAGAAACAATGGTCGTGAACGAGAGGAAGAGGAGAGGTTTGGAAAGCTGAAATTTACCATGCCCAAGTTTGATGGTGGATCTGATCCAGAAATTTATCTCACATGGGAATTGAAGGTTGACAAGATTTTCCGCATGCACAACTACTCTGAAGAGAAGAAGTTAGAAATGGCCTCACTTGAGTTTGAAGATTATGCTTTAATATGGTGGGAGCAAGTTCAGATTCAGCGAGAAGAAGAAGGAGAAACTGCTGTTGCTACATGGGCAGAAATGAAAAGAGAGATGAGGGCAAGATTTGTCCCAAGGCATTATAGGCGTGATACCTTTGATAAGCTCCAGAATTTGAGGCAAGGAAAGTTATCTGTTGAGGAGTATCATAAGGAGATGGAGAAGGCAATGATAAGAGCCAACATACATGAAGATGAGGAGCAGTCCATGGCAAGGTTTCTCTATGGGCTGAATCCTAATGTCAAACGAGTGGTTGATCTGCAGCCATATCGTAATGTGGTAGAACTTGTACATCTTGCTTCTAAGGCTGAACGTCAATTGCAAGAAGACTCCAGGCAAAACAGAACTACATCCTTCACAGCTAGAGCTACATCAAGTGGGAGTAAGTTTGGACCTCAATTCAATGTTGGTCGAGGCATCATGACTAGTTCTGGAGGTGGAAATCAGTCCCATGCACGTGCAGCCACGAGCAGGAATGAGGTATCAAATGCAAAAGAAAAGAGCAAATTTGCAGCCCCAAGTTCATCCTCCATTGGCTCCACTGGGAAAACTAGTGATATAGAGTGCTTTACATGTAAGGGACGTGGCCACATGAAGAAAGATTGTCCCAACAAGAGTACCATGCTGATCACAGAGAATGGAGAATATGAGTCTTGTAGCGAACCTGAGGAAGAAATTGAAAATGGTGAAAATTCAGATGGTGATGAGCATACCTATTGTGATTATGAGAAAGGTGCTTCTCTTGTTGTCACTAAAGTTTTGAGTGTGCATATCAAAGAAGCTGAGAATGGACAACGACATAATCTGTTTCAAACTAGAGCCAAAGTGCAAGACAAGGTATGCAAAGTAATTGTTGATGGTGGGAGTTGTCACAATCTTGCAAGTAAAGAAATGTGTGATAAGCTTGGGCTGAAGCTGCTGCAACACCCCCACCCATATCATATCCAATGGTTGAGTGAATGTGGAGAGATTAAGGTCACACACATGGTACAGGTGCAATTCAAGATTGGAGAATATAATGACACCGTTGAGTGTGATGTGGTGCCCATGAAGGTGTGTCACTTGCTGTTGGGCAGACCGTGGCAATATGATCTTTCAGCAAAACATTGTGGCAGAACCAATCAATACACCCTCAAGTGGAAAGGCAAAGACTTGGTGCTAAGGCCCATGACTCCCCAACAAATTATGGCTGAGCACATGCAAAAAGTTTCTGAAGTAAAAGTAGTGAGTAAGAAAGAGGGAGAGAAAAAGAGTGAGAGAGAGATCCACAAATCTGTGAGTGAGCGCCACAAGCCAAATTTGAGAGAGAAAAATAAAAGAGAGGGAGAGAACTTAGTAATGTTAGCCACCAAATCAGAATTGAGAGATGTGAGGCTCAACCCAAATCAAGTGGTCGTTGTACTTGTGTACAAAGACATTTTGCTTTCAGCTAACGACCTAACTTGTCTCCCTAGTGCTGTTTGTGATGTCTTGCAGGATTTTGAGGATGTTTTTCCGGAGGAAGTACCCGCTGGTCTACCTCCCTTGCGCGGCATAGAACATCAGATTGACCTCATTCCAGGAGCATCACTTCCAAATCAAGCTCCCTACCGCACCAATCCTGAAGAAACAAAGGAGATAGAAAGGCAGGTACAAGAACTTTTAAGGAAAGGTTATGTTCGTGAAAGTTTAAGTCCTTGTGCTGTACCTGTGATTTTGGTGCCTAAGAAAGATGCAACATGGCGAATGGTAATGGACTGTAGGCCCATCAATATTATAACCATTAGGTATCGTCATCCTATTCCTAGGTTAGATGATATGCTTGATGAATTGAGTGGCTCTACTGTTTTCTCTAAAATTGATTTGAGAAGTGGATACCATCAGATTAGGATGAAAGAAGGAGATGAATGGAAAACTGCTTTGAAAACAAAATTTGGGTTGTATGAGTGGTTAGTCATGCCTTTTGGGTTAACTAATGCACCAAGTACTTTCATGAGATTGATGAACCATGTTTTGAGAGCTTACATTGGCAAATTTGTTGTTGTGTACTTTGATGACATTCTAATGTATAGCAGATCCATTGAGGAACATATTGAACATCTAAAACAAGTGCTGAATGTGCTAAGGACAGAAAAATTATATGCTAATGTTGAGAAGTGCTCCTTTTGCACAAACAAGGTTGTTTTTCTTGGCTATGTTGTTTCAGGACAGGGAATTGAAGTGGATGAATCTAAGGTGGATGCAATCAAGAATTGGCCAACTCCAGTGAATGTAAGCGAAGTGAGAAGTTTTCATGGCCTTGCTGGTTTCTACAGGAGGTTTGTTAAAGATTTTAGTACAATTGCTGCACCTTTGAATGAATTGACAAAGAAAGGTATTCCTTTCAAATGGGGTGCACCACAAGAAGAAGCATTTCTGGAGCTTAAGAAACAATTAACTGAAGCACCTTTGCTGATTCTACCTGATTTCACTAAAACTTTTGAAATAGAATGTGATGCTAGTGGAATAGTATTGGAGGTGTCTTAATGCAAGAAAGAAAACCAGTAGCATATTTTAGTGAGAAGCTGAGTGGTGAGCAACTGAATTATTCTGTTTATGATAAAGAGTTGTATGCTTTGGTTAGAGTGCTTGAACTTGGCAACATTACTTATGGCCTAAGGAATTTATTGTACATTCTGATCATGAGGCTTTGAAACATTTGAAAGGCCAAGCTAAACTGAATCGTAGGCATACTAAGTGGGTTGAATTCATTGAAACTTTCCCATATGTTGTGAAGTACAAGAAAGGAAAGGAAAACATGGTTGCTGATGCTTTGTCCCGTAGGCATGTTCTTTTGACACAATTAGAAGTGAAGGTACCGGGACTTGAGAGCCTAAAAGAACTGTATTGCACTGATCATATATTTTCAGAACCATATGCAAAATGTAAAGATGGCAAAGGTTGGGATAAATACCATGTGCATGATGGATTCCTTTTTAGGGCTAACAAACTGTGTGTTCCAGATTCCTCTGTTAGGCCCTTGTTGTTGCAGGAATCACATGCAGGAGGATTAATGGGACACTTTGGTCGTGAGAAGACATATGAGCTGTTGGCTGATCATTTTTATTGGCCAAAGATGAGGAAGGACGTTGAGAGATTTGTTCAGCGATGCATCACATGCCACAAAGCTAAGTCTAAACTGAACCCCCATGGTTTATATACTCCCCTACCAGTTCCAAATGCTCCTTGGGAAGATATTAGCATGGATTTTGTTTTAGGACTACCTAGGACTAAGAGGGGGAGGGATTCAGTTTTTGTTGTAGTTGATAGGTTCTCAAAAATGGCACACTTCATTCCGTGCCACAAGAACGACGATGCTTCACATGTTGCTGATTTGTTTTTCAGGGAAGTTGTTCGCTTGCATGGAATGCCGAGGAGCATTGTTTCAGATCGTGATGTGAAGTTCATGAGCTATTTTTGGAAAACATTATGGGCAAAGTTGGGAACCAAGTTGCTGTTTTCAACGACATGTCACCCACAAACTGATGGGCAAACAGAGGTGGTGAACCGCACACTCTCAGCCTTGCTGCGTACAATGATCAAGAAGAATTTGAAGGAGTGGGAAGAGTGTTTGCCACACGTGGAGTTTGCTTACAACAGAGCAGTTCACTCTACCAGAAGCATGTGCCCATTTGAGGTGGTATATGGATTCAAACCACTTGCACCAATTGACTTGTTGCCACTTCCATTACAAGAGAGATGTAACATGGAGGCTTCAAAGCATGCTGCATATGTGAAGAAGATTCATGAGAAGACCAGAGAAGAGATAGAAAGGAAATCCAAGTACTATGCAGCTAAGGCAAACAAAAACCGTAAGAAGGTGACTTTTGAACCCAGAGATCTGGTTTGGATACATTTGCGCAAAGATCGTTTTCCTGAGAAGCGCAAATCCAAGCTAATGCCTCGTGGAGATGGACCATTCAAAGTCTTGGCAAAGATCAATGACAATGCTTACAAGATCGAGCTTCCTGGAGACTATGCTGTGAGTCCAACATTCAACGTTGCTGATTTGTATCCATGATTCGATCAAGAGGGTCATGAGTCGAGGACGACTCCTTTTGAAGAGGGGGAGGATGATGAGGACATCCCAGGTTCACTTCGTTTGTCATCCTCTCCTCATGATAAAACTCAGCTCTCAAATGAAGCTGCTACAAAGAAGACCTATTTGGGTCCCATGACAAGGAGCCGTGCCAAACATATAGAACAAGAGGTGAACGCGCTCCTAGCTGATCATACTTCAACTATCCATGAGAACTTTATACTGCCTAAATCATCTGTGCTGATTTTACTCAGGTACAATGTTGAGGACAACCAACAACTTTCAGCACATGAAGAAACAAATTCAGCTCATGAAGAAACAAGTTTTGAAGCCCATACAACAAGTTTGAAGAGAACAAGTTTCAACTCTGATGTAAACCATGTTTTGGTGACAAGGGCAACTAATTACACCTCAAGGAAGAATAGCAAGCCATCTCAACAATCTATTGTTGCATGCACAGTTCTAGAATTTGTCCCAGAACTTGCTGCATCATGCAACACAAATATATGAGGTTCCAGCACGTGTGAGAGTACAAATTGGACAGCACTTGAAGTCTACTTTCAGGAAAATCAAACGGTGCAACATTTGGAGTCCTGAGTCAAAGGATATGAGAGTTCCAATGCAAGCTGTCTGGAGCATTAATTGCTGCGCGAGGCTCCATGTGTTTGCTCCCTTGACCAGCTGGTTACCACGAATTTGAGCCTCTCTTTTGGACTGGTTTCACACCTAAGCTAGGAGGGCTGTTCCTAGTATAAATACCCCTTCCCTCACTTCAGCCACAACTCTTTGGCAATTTGATTTCAGCATAGGTTAGCTAAGTGCAACCAGAATCTTGTTTGAGAGTTCACTTCCTCCTTAGCTCTTGTAATCTTGCCTTGTGAGAGGGTAAACTCACTTTGTGATTTTACAACAGTAGTCGTTGAGGCGGCGACCAGTTCGTGCTTCCAACTTCGTGCGTGGTTGCGTGGATTGGAATCCTAAGAGTGTGGTTGGGCGAATACTTGTTGCTGGTTGTTGCATATGCAGTAGCTAGCTTCGGTCTCGTCAGGTTGCACTAGTTATCCATTACCCGACAACGTTGTTGGCTGGGATCGAGGGTTTTCTTCGTACCCTTCAGGTGGCGTTGATTCGTTCGTCAAGCAGATCCTCCGTGAAGATCGGGCAACCCCGTATCATCTTGGCATCAGAGCCTCGGTTGACACGGTAGGATCTTGTATCCCTAGTTTAGTTCGTGTTCTTGTTCGTCCTAAAGTTCAGAAAATGGCCCCACAAAAAAAATATACCTTTACCAAGCCCTTTGCAGCCTTTAATCTGTCATTTGGTGAGTTTTATCAAGTTCTTGTCCACTAGATCTTTTGTTTTTAGTTGCTGAGTTTCCCCCATCCATTCTTGTGTGTTTGTGTTTGTTTTCGTCCACAGATTTCAGATCTGCATCCTCCACCAAATCTTGTGTATCTTTGTCATCCGGAGTCCGTTTTGGGTGTTTTTGTGCATTTTGGAAAGCCCACACCGTGTACTTTCCATCCATCCTTGTTAGATCTGATTCCCACCGTGTTTTCCACCCAGAAAAATCAGATCAGTTCATGTGTGTTTTCTGCCAAAGTTTCAGCTGCATGTTCTTGTTGTTTGAGCTCATCCATTGTAATTTTCGTGGATCCCCCAAAGTGTGTGTTCAGATCCAAGTCCCTTGTTGAAGTTTGTCAAAAAAAGAAAAGAAAAAAAAAGAGGAAAAAAAAAGAGATCTGCCAAAAGAAAGAAAGTGTGTGCAAGAAACAAAAGAGAGAAATTTGGGACTGTTCTTCACTTATATCTTGAGAAATCCCTGTTTGTATTGTGAGCTGAAACTTGTCAAGTGTGCAACATCTTCAATCCACGAAAATGAGGTCGTGCAACCAAGGAAATGAGCTCAAAATGTGGGATCCACGAAAAATGCTCTTGTTGCACAACACTAGAGAGATGCTAGCACGATTGCACTATAGGCGGATACGAACTTGTGCACAACCTATTAGAGACAAACGTATGGACTTTCTATCTCAAGTATGCGACGTATGTATGATTCCCAGTGAACTCGGTCACGATGATCCAAGATGATCAAATATGATATGTAATGTGGCGATGATATGGCTATTGCTTACAAGCTTGTTGTTGCTCTTTCTCTTTTGCTTAAAAGCTTCTTTTTGTTGCTAATTTCCTTTTAGCCACTTATGTGAAATACTCTTACTAAGATAGGAATGATGTATATGCGGGAACAAATTTTTTGGCACAAGAGATGATATGAGTATATATGCACGCTATGATAGCTATGCGAAACGGTATCACTAAAGTGCACAAGTAGCGTTGCCCGGCAATACTCAAATGGCTAGTCTCGTAGGAAAGCGATGCAAAAAGGGGCCTTGGGTACACAATGTAATGGCAAGGGGATGAATAAGTTGTCGTCGATGTTACCGTCCTTGCTTATGGTGTTGGTGTCAAAATGGTGGAGTGGTCGTTGTCGATGTCGAATTCCGTGGCGATGATGAGCGGCGGTGAAGTCGATGTCGAACCATTCCTAAGTAGCCGAAACACATTAGCAAACAGAAAACCCGCGACTCAAAATCTCAAATGGCCCAAAGTGGTGGTTGCGGAAATCGGTGGTGGAGTGGCTCAAGTGGTTGCGGAAGAAACAGTGGGAAATGGCAAAAATTTGATGAAATTGTGAAGTGTTGGCGTGCTGGTTCCCAGCGGCCGGATGTCCTGGCTATCGCCTGGAGGCCGGATGTCCGGGCCTGCGGCCCGGATGTCCAGGGGCTGGACCCCATGGATGAACTTGAAGAACAAGTGGGTAAATTGGGATTTCGGGGCAAAATTTGGACGATTTTGTGGATGAAATTGATGGGGAAGATGGGGGAAAGCTAGATCCACTCGAAACCAAGCAAATCTATGGATCAAAATCAACAAAACATCATCAAACCAACAAATCACAAAAAAATTTGGTATGGCTATTTTTGTGGGGAATTTTCGAAATTGGGCAAAATCAACAAAATTGGGGCTAGAAAGTGGAGGGGAAGAACTCCATAGTGTGAATCAACGTGGCTCTGATCCAAGATGATGTAGGGTGGAACCCTAATTGACGATCTTTTCACACTTAGGAGGGGGAAAAGGAGCAAATCCAAGAAGAACACAAGAAGAACACTCAAATAGGCAAGATCCAATCACACATGCACTAGATACACATACACATAGTAGGGGTACAAGATCCAAAACCAACAAAGGAGGATACACGGTAGCTAGTTCATCCCGATCCACGAAGGAGTCGAGGTCTTGAATCCGGAGAGGATCGTCTCACATGGGTCTCATGGAGGTCTTGATCTCCATGGGAGAGGTATGGATGAGCAAAGCTCTATCTCAAAGAGCCAACTACTTTGCTAACCCTAGATGGAGGAGGGGGAGGTCCTTATATAGTGCTAGTACAAGTTGGGGCGAGTTGGGGAAATACATGGGCCCTTGGCCCTTACTCTGCGCACAGGCAGGGGCCGGATGTCCGGGCTCACGAAGAGCCGGATGTCCGGCGGGTCGGCCGGATGTCCGGGCTGTGTTGGCCATTTTACTGCTGCTTTCTGTAGGGAGGTACCGGATGTCCGGGGCGAGGCCGGATATCCGGGTCCTGGGGACTTGGCGGCGGCTGATCAGGTGATGCTGTTGTAGTCTCCAGGGGCCGGATGTCCGGGCCGTAGGCCGGATGTCCGGCTGTTGATGCTCAGTAGTAATTCCTCTTCTCGTGCTTCTTCATCCGAGTACTTGGCGACTTGTCCATTGTTCCGGGCTTCTCCGAGAGGGTCCTCTTGGTACCTAAGCACACATAGTATTTCGGAATGAGGTAGCAACCATGTCTCGCACGAGTCATATGGAAGTTCATTAAGGAATGATGTCACCTCGGTCTCAAGAGCTCTTGCACGTGCTCGAGTCATTGGTCCTCTTGGTACTTGGGGAGACGTAGGTGGGTCCATGGGGATGACCGTAGGATGCTCCGCATCATACTCTGAAGCATAAGTGTGGAAAAAGATAGTAACATTGCCCCTTCTCTCTTTTTCTCTCATTTTTTTGTTGGGCTCTTTTTGGCCTCTTTTTTTCGTCCGGAGTCTCATCCCGACTTGTGGGGAAATCATAGTCTCCATCATCCTTTCCTCATTGGGACAATGCTAATAATGATGATCATCACACTTTTATTTACTTACAACTCGATATTACAACTCAATAAAAACTATACAGAATGACTCTATATGAATGCCTCTGGCAGTGTCCAGGATGTGCAATGATCTAGTGTAACATGTATAAAAAATGATGAACGGTGGCTAAGCCACAAATACTATGTCAGCTATATGATCATACAAAGCAATATGACAATGAACACAAGTCATATGACGGAACGGTGGAAGTTGCATGGCAATATATCTCGGAATGGCTATGGAAATGCCATAATAGGTATGTATGATGGCTGTTTTGAAGAAGATATAAGGAGGCTTATGTGTGATAGAGTGTATCATATCACGGGGTTTGGATGCACCGGCAAAGTTTGCACCAACTCTCGAGGTGAGATCGGGCAATGCACGGTACCGAAGAGGCTAGCAAATTGCGGAAGGGTGAGAGTGCGTATAATCCATGGACTCCCATTAGTCATAAAGAACTCACATACTTATTGCAAAGCTTATTAGCCCTCGAAGCAAAGTACTACTCGCATGCCCCTAGGGAGGAGGTTGGTAGGAGTTAACCATCACGCACTCCCGATTGTAACAGCACTCAAGGATTTCATTTCAGACCTAAGAATGCTCGGACCTCCCCACCATGCCATGATCAACACTTAGATGAGAAGTTAATAAAAAGCTTTAATACTGATATTTCTACTAACCAATGATCATGAACCAATAGCCTTTCATATTACGACATCAATATAATTAAACCACACGTTTCATATTTAGTGATCTACATGAAAGTTTTTATTATATCCCTCTTGGATACCTATCCTTTATGGACTAGTCTTATAACCCGTGCAAATTGCCATTACTATTTATTAGACTCTCAAAAAGATTTAAGTGAGGCATGAGAGTGCAACTATTTCTTTAAAATATAACCACCGCCGTGCTCTAAAAGATATAAGTGAAGCACTAGAGCAACTACCTAGCTCAAAAGATATAAGTGAAGCACATAGAGTATTCTAACAAATCATGAATAAATGCGTGTCCCTCTCAAAAGGTGTGTCCAGCAAAAGATGATTGTGGCAAACTAAAAAGCAAACAAAGAAAAATAAAACTATGGCACAAGACGCTCCAAGTAAAACTCATATCATGTGATGAATAAAAATATAGCTCCAAGTAAGTTACCGATAGATTGTAGACGAAAGAGGGCATGCCATCCGGGGCATCCCCAATCTTAGACGCTAGGGTATTCCTTGAATATTACCTTGGGGTGCCTTGGGCATCCCCAAGTTTAGGGTCTTGCCGCTCCTTATTCCTTCATCCATCGTAATCTCACCCAAAACTTGAAAACTTCAGCACACAAAACTCAACAGAAACTTCGTGAGATCCGTTAGTACCATAAATCAATCATTCACTTTAGGTACTTTTATAAACTCATTCATAATTTTTCTTGCATAATACCAACTATATTCTAACTCTTCCATGACTTATACCCCCCGATATAATCCATAGTTTCATTAAAACAAGCACACTATGCAATGAAAACAGAATCTGTCTAAAACAGAACAATACGTAATGATAGAATATTATCTATACTTCTGTAAATCCAAAATTCCTAAAAATTAGGACAACGTAAACAATTTGTATCCCAATACTATGTAATTTTTTTTCTGATTTTTCGGACGTTCCGGTAAAAAACGTAAAATCAAATACTGTGCGCAAAACTTTATGTTTTCAAACAGCATCAATTATACTATCATCCAAATCATCCTAAAGGCATTACTTGGCACAAACACTAATTAAAAGATAAAAAAACAATCATAATAGTAGCTAAAATTGTGTGACTCAAGATTTTTTATTTGCAATAAAGATAAATATTGGGTTGCCTCCCAACAAGCGCTACTGTTTTATGCCCCTAGCTAGGCATAATGCATTGTTTCAAGTATTATCATCCTTCATTCCCAAATCCTTTTTAATCAAATCTTCCAGAACCTTTCTCATTAATTCCCTACTCTCTTGTTCTTCTTTTCTAGTAGGAGAACTTAAATAATTAAGGGGGCTTTGTTCGGTGATTTTAACATTCATAAGTTCGAACTCTGAATCATCGCCATAAAGATCCTCATACAAAACATGTATTTCATCATCAATAGGTTCTCTAGCCGTCCTTTCAAACCATTCCTCACTAAACCCCTCATCAATTCACTTAGTGATCCACTCAAATTTATCATAAGTATTGTGGTACAAGGTTTTAATTATTTCAGCATAAGGGACTCTTCTTCTAATATTCTCACCATAAGCAAAATAATCTTTAGATTCCAACCAACGTATAGTATCCTTATCATGGAGGATTTCTTCTATTGGAGGGTGCTCAAAATCTATTTTATAAAAGGAAAAGATGTCCCTAGCTTCTTGAATTATATAATCAAATTCGTGCATGAGGATAATAGTGGCAATCTTCTTAGCCCTAGGATTATGGATATTGGGAAGTTCATAGAATATCTTTTCTAATGCGGGGTGAATATGTAAAAAAAATCATTCTAACTTAACCGCAAGCATAGAAATAGTATCCACTTAGCAATTTTTTTATCAAGAATAGATCCTTTAATTATTGGTATGACTCCCGTGTAATTAAAGAATTCTTAAATGGTATTCTTCCCAATAATATTCCCGCTACCCACCTGATAAACTTTAGTTTTAAAATTGGTGGGAGTTTTATTCTCAGCAGGATCATGATTATTATCAAACAATTTAAGTTTTCCCTCAAAAGATTCATTAATACTATCTTCACTAGCACTTTCAACAATAACTTTATCGAACTCAGACATGATAGCAACTTCAAGCAAAGCAAGCAAACAAGCAAACACAAATATTTTTGTGTTTTTATATTTTTATGAGAAGTGGGGGAGATGAAAATGAGAGGCAAAGGAAAATAAAAAGTAGAGCAAGTAGATGATAGTTTGTGTGAAGGTACTTGATAGGCAACGGCGCCAGAAATTCTTCCTGCTACTTGTGAGTTGCGTTGGGATTTTCCCCGAAGAGGAGAGGAGATGCAGTACAGGAGAGATAAGTATTTCCCTCAGTGAGAACCAAGGTTATCGAACCAATAGGAGAATCATGCAAAGCCTTGTGAACAGCACCTGCAAACACAAAAGCAAATACTTGCACCCAACGCGGGCAAGAGGATAGTCAATCCCCTTGAACTTGTTACTTGCAAGGATTAAATCTTGTAGTGGTAGATAGATAAATTTAAAAATAAAATAAAAGTAAATAAATTGCAGCAAGTATATTTTGGTTTTCTTTTTATATGTAAAGTAGACCCGGGGGCCATAGTTTTCACTAGAGGCTTCTCTCTCGAACACATAGCATACGGTGGGTATACAAATTACTGTTGGGCAATTGATAGAAAAGCACATAGTTTTGACGATATTCAAGGCAATGATCATGTATATATGCGTCACATCCGAGACAAGTAGACCGACTCCTGCCTGCATCTACTACTATTACTCCACCAATCGATCGCTATCCAACATGCATCTAGGGTATTAAGTTACTGAAAACAGAGTAACGCCTTAAGCAAGATGATATGATGTAGACAAAGTAAACCCAATCCATATGAATAAACCCCATTATTTTACCCTTAATGGAAACAATACAAATACGTGTCTTGTCCCCTACTTTGTCACTCGGATATAGAGCACCGCAAGATTGAACCCATTACAAAGCACCTCTCCCGCTGAAGATAAATCAATCTAGTTGGCCAAACCAAACGGATAGGTCGGAGAGAAATACAAAGCTATAAAAATCATGCATAATAAAGTTCAGAAAAGACTCAATTACTTCTCATGAATATTCAGATCATAAACCCACAATTCATCGGATCCCAACAAACACACTGCAAAAGAAGATTACATCGAATAGAACTCCAAGAAGATCGAGGAGAACATTGCATTGAAGATCAAAGAGAGAAGAAGAAGCCATCTAGCTACTAGCTATGGACCCGTAGGTCGGTGGTGAACTACTCACGCATCATCGGTAGGGCAGCAAGAATGATGTAGAAGCCCTCCGTGCTCGATTCCCCCTCCGGCAGAGTACCAGAAAAGGCCTCCAGATGGGATCACGGGAGAACAGAAGCTTGCGGCGGCGGAAAAGTTATTCGGGGTGGTTCTCTGTTGGTTTTCCAATATTTGAGAATTTATAGAAGTGGAATTAGTTCAGACGGAGCCTCGAGAGGCCCACAAGGTAACATGACGCGGCCCTCCTGGGCGCACCCTATTGCCTTACCGTCTCCTCGTTTGTCCTCTGGTCTCCTCCCGAAGCTTCTAGGGTCTCTTTTGTACAGAAAAAAATCATCAAAAAGTTTTGTAGCGTTTGGACTCCGTTTGGTACTGATTTTCTGGAAAACCAAAAAACAAGCAGAAAACAACAACTGGAACTAGGCACTGGGTTAATAGGTTAGTCCCAAAAAATGATATAAAATAGCGTATAAATGCATATAAAACATCCAAGATTGATAATATAATAGCATGGAACAATAAAAAAATATATATATATTGGAGACGTATCAGTATGCTGATTATGCAAACTTTATTGTTGCTAAATATTTAGCGCCTAACTTTACTTATCAACAAAAGGAAAATTCTTTTCTGACTTATGACACTACTTTTGGGATGACCCACATTGTATAAAGAAGTAGATGGTATTATTAGACATTGTATAGCTGAGCATTAGCAGGAACAAATCTTAAGGAAGTGTCATTCCAGTCCACATGGAGGACAACATGCTGGCGACATAACTGCACACAAGGTATTACAATCTGGTTTCTATTTTCCTACTCTCTTTAAAGATGCTCATAAGTTATCTTGTGATGAATGTCAAAGAGTTGGTAATATTGGTAGATGTCGGGAAATGTCTATGAACTATTCACTTGTTATTGAACCTTTTTATGTCTGGGGTTTTGATTCTATGGGATGTTTTCATGGTAACACTCATATTTTAGTTGCTATCGATTATGTCACTAAATGGGTAGAAGCTATTCCAACTAAAAGTGTTGATCATAAGACTTTGATTAAAATTCTTAAAGATGTTCTCTTTCCGAAATTTGGAGTTCCTAGATACCTTATGACTGATGGTGGTTCACATTTTATTCATGGTGCTTTCAGAAAAGTTTTGGCTACATATTAGGTAAACCATATAGTAACACCTTATCATCCTCAGTCTAGTGGGCAGGTAGAATTAACTAAAAGAGAGATCAAATTAATCTTGCAAAATACTGTTAACAAATCCAGAAAGAATTGGTCTAAGAAACTTGATGATGCTTTATGGGCCGATAGAACTGCTTTTAAAAATCTCATGGGGATGTCACCTTACAAAATAGTTTATGGAAAAGCATGTCACTTACCTCTTGAATTAGAACATAAATCTTATTAGGCTATTAAAGAACTTAACTATGATTTTAAACTTGCTGGAGAAAATAGATTGTTAGATGTGAGTTCTTTAGATGAGTGGAGAATTGAAGCTTATGAAAATGCCAAGTTGTTTAAAGAAAAATTTAAAAGATTGCACGGTAAAAGAATTCAAAATGAGAATTTAACATATGTGATAAAGTACTCTTGTACATGTCTCAACTCAGACATTTTGTCGGCAAACTCCTGATGACCCACAAGTATAGGGGATCGCAACAGTCTTCGAGGGTAGTATTTCACCCAAATTTATTTATTTGACACAAGGGGAGCCAAAGAATATTTATAAGCCTTAGCAGTTGAGTTGTCAATTCAACCACACCTGAGAAGTTATTTCCTTGCAGCAAAATATTTGTAGCACAGTAATATGATAGTTTTGATAGCAGTGGTAACAATAGTAACAGTAACAGTGGCAGTAAAAGTAACAGCTTTGTAGTAGTTGGAACAGCAGCAACAGCGATAATTCAAGCAAAGACAATATTAATAGAAAAGCGTAGGCATGGAGTAGCGATGGATATTTGGATAATATTCATCATATAACAGTCACAACCTAGAGCGAGACACAATAGCTCCAATTCATCAATCATATGTAGGCATATATTCCGTATATAGTCATACGTGTTTGCAGTAAGAACTTGCATGACATCTTTTGTCCTACCCTCCCGTGGCAGCGGGGTCCAATGGAAACTAAGGGTAATTAAGGTGCTCCTTTTAATAGAGAACCGGAACAAAGCATTAACACATAGTGAATACATGAACTCCTCAAATTACAGTCATCCCCGTAGAGTATACCAATTATTGTCACCTTGGGGTCTACGGTTTAGAACAATAACAGGTGCATATAACTTGCAAGATAGGATCAAGAACTCAAATATATTCATGAAAACATAATAGGTTCAGATCTGAAATCATGGCACTCGGGCCCTAGGGCCGAGCTCACCACCTGATTGGTGGCAGCCACGTACAAGAGCAACCTCTCATTGGGCTTCGGGGCCACCAGTATTGGAGGGGAAGAGAGATACTTCTTCAACTCCTGGAGGGATGCTTCCGGTTCGGGTGTCCATTCTAGGGGACCGGCTTTCTTTAGGACCTTGAAGAATGGAAAGGCTCTCTCGGCGAGCTTTGAGTGAATCTCCCGAGCGCAGCCAAGCATCCGTTCAGCCTCTAGACGTCACTGCCGCGCTTGGGTGCTTGAATCTGCTCGATCGCTTCAATCTTGTTTGGGTTGGCTTTAATCCCACAGTGAGTTATGAAGAATCCAAATAGCTTTCTAGATGGTACGCCGAAGACGCACTTCTCTGGGTTGTGCTTCAGCTTCATCTTGCGGAGATTGGCAAAAGTTTCCTCCAGGTATTCAATGAGGGTGGGTTGTTGTCGGGTCTTGACGACAATATCATGCAGGTAAGCTTCTACATTGCGATGCAATTGTGGTCCAAACCCGATTTGCACAGCCATCTAAAAGGTGGAACCAGCGTTCTTTAGTCCGGAATGCATCCGTACATAACAGTATGCGCCTAACGGAGTAATAAACGCGGTCTTCTCTTCATCTTCTTGTGCCATCAGAATCTGATGGTATCCAAAATAAGCATCGAGGAATGAAAGTAGGTCACACCCAGCGGTGGAATCCACGATTTGTTCGATCCTCGGGAGCGTGAACGGGTCCTTGGGGCAAGCCTTGTTTAGATCAGTGAAATCAATGCATTGCCTCAAGTTTCTGTTAGCCTTCGGAACGACCACAAGATTGGCTATCCACGTAGGGTGCAACACCTCTCTGATGAATCCGGCCTTCTCTAGCTTCTCAACTTCAACGATGAATTTGATGCAGAGCATCCTTCGATCATCCCCATGGATACCTCACCAACTCATCAAGCACCAAGTGGCCCGTTGACAAGAGCTCGCGCACGTGCCATCGAGAACGAGGTGAACTCACTCCTTTACAACTTTCATATGGATATGGATGGAACTTGGAGGCTACCTCACAAAGGAACTCTATGTATCATTTGGAGTGAAGGAATCGACCGTCAAGAGGCTAAGGACCATCGCCAAGGCCAAGAGGAACCACGCCAAGGCCACGAGGACGACGGAGGAGCAAATCCCGAAGAGGACAGCACCTCCCAGGTGACCCCGTGCGCACGGGCCCCAAGGACCCCGTGCCCACGGGAAACTACAAACCTACTGGACACCCTGTGTCCACGGGCCCCCAGGACCCCGTGCGCACGGGCCTCGCCGCTATAGCACCCCATGCGCACGGGCGTGTACCGTGCCCATAGGATCCCCGTGCGCACGGGGCCTACTTAGCCCGTGCGCACGGCCCCTCCCAGCGAGCTGGCTGTGTGTTGCCTGGTTTGCCCCCACTTCGTCCCTTACCTCCCACCTACTATATATTCTATGGATAGACCATTTGTTAGGGTTAGAAAAGTGTATTGAGATATTATAGAGGGATTTGCTCATCTACCAGTCCTCTTGGAGATCAAGACCTCCTAGGGAGAAGATCCCAAAGGATATCAAGACCTCCTCTTGGAGAAGACTACCATCAAGACCTCACCTCCTTTGGAGTGGGAAGAACCTTACCTTTGTGCTATTTTCCTTTGATTGTCTATTTATGCTTGTGGATCTATGCATGCTACTCTAGTGCATGTGTGATTTGGGTTTGTTTGAGTGATTTGCCTCTTGTGATTTGTGAGTTCATCCCTTTTCCCCCCTCCAAGTGTGAAAAAGTCCTCACTTAGGGTTCTACCCTACAACATCTTGGTATCATGAGCCACGTTGATTCACATCTTGGAGTCCCTACCCCCCACTTTCTAGCCTGATTTTGCTTTGTTTTGTCCCAATTTCGAAAATCCCCACAAAAATAACCATATCAATTTTTTTTTTGCATTTGTTGTATCTTGTGAGATTTTGTTGTTTTGGTCCACAAATTTCGTGTTTGGCAACTGGATCTACCCCTTTCCACCCTTCCCCATACATCCCACCACGACCTTTGCGATTTTTGCCACGGATCTCGCGCTGTTCATCCGCAGCCGCCGACCCCGTGCGCACGGGCCCTAATACCCCGTGCACATGGAGCCTTGTGCACACGGGCCCAACATACCCCGTGCGCACGGCCTCGCCAGAGAGCACTGTTACTTCCTGTTTTAGTCTTGTTTTGACACACTTTTGCAACACTTTCATCTTCCGCACTAACACACGTGTTTCTTTGAGATTATGAGTTGCGGTTGCCATGTCCTAAGGTGTTTCGGCTACTTAGGGACGATTCTACATCATCATCACCGCAATTCATCATCGCCCCGACCTCGACTTCCACATCGACAACTTCATTTCATACCAATCGAGGACGGTAACCTCGACGACATCTTGTACTTACCCCTTGCCATTGCATTGATAGCCTTGAGCCATTTTGCGTCACTTACCCATCGAGACTAGCAAGTTGAGAATTGTCGGGCCACGTAATTGTGCACCATAGTGATATGCCTACTCCGCATAGCTACATTTAGCATGCATTTATCTTGCTATCATCATCGTGCCATAAGTCTCTCCCATGCATATCTTACTTACTTGTCTTAGATATCGGCTCTAGCATCAAGCATTGTGGCATCGTCAAAAAAAAGAGAAAAAGCTTTTAAGCAAAAGAGAAGAAACAAAGAGCTTGTAAGCAATAGCATTGAGCCTATTTGCATAGTACATCATATAGGACCATACATACATATCATAGTTGGGATTGAAGACAAGCACGTTACTCTCTTAGGTTGGTGCACAAGCGTATCTAGCCCATTTGAGCAATCGAGCTAGTGTGATGCGGAGCATCCTACGGTCATCCCCATGGATCCACCTACGTCTCCCCAAGCACCAAGAGAACCAATGACTCGAGCATGTGCGAGGGCTCTCGAAAACGAGGTGACATCACTCCTTACAGAACTTCCATATGACGCGTGCGAGACATGGATGCTACCTCATTCCGACACGCTATGTGTGCTTAGGTACCAAGAGGACCCTCTCAGAGAAGCCCGGACAAATGGACAAGTCGGCAAGTTCATGGATGAAAAGGACATACGAAGAAGGTCACCGAAGGTCTACAGGGCCCGGAAATCTGGCCTCAAGCCTGGACATCCGGCCCTGGGAGCAACAGCAGCAGCAAACGCCTAACAGCAGAAGAGTCTACACGCGCCGGAGCCCGGACATCCGGCCCGTGCAGCCCGGATATCCGGCCCCCTCCCTGGAAATCCGGTGCCCCTATACAGTACCCCGACCAGTTTTGGCCGGACATCCGGCACCCTGCTGAACCGCCGGACATCCGGCATGGAGCCCGGACATCCGGCCCGACAACGCGTGTGGTTTGGCCCACGGGCCCTGTATCCCCCTCTATCTCGCCCTAAGTTGTAATAGCACTATATAAGGACCTCTCCCTCCTCCATCTAGGGTTAGCAAAGTAGTTGGCTCTTGAGATTAGAGCTTTGCTCATCCATACCTCTCCCATGGAGATCAAGACCTCCATGAGACCCATGTGAGAAGATCCACTTCGGATATCAAGACCTCGACTCCTCTCCGGATCGGGATGAACTAGCTACCGTGTATCCTCCTTTGTTGGCTTTGGACCTATGTATCCCTCTATGTGTATGTGGATCTAGTGCATGTGTGATTTGGATTGTGTCTATTTGAGTGTTCTTCTCGTGTTCTTCGTGGATTTGCTCCTTTTCCCCCTCCTAAGTGTGAAAAGATCGTCATCTAGGGTACCACCCTACATCATCTTGGATCAGAGCCAAGGTTGATTCACACTTTGGAGTTCTTCCCCTCCACTTTCTAGCCCCAATTTTGTTATTTTTACCCAATTTCGAAAACTCCCACAAAAATAGCCCTCCCATTTTTTTTTGTGATTTGTTGGTTTGATGATGTTTTGTTGATTTTGATCCATGGATTTGCTTGGTTTCGAGTGGATCTAGCTTTCCCCCATATTTTCCCCACCTTCCATCCACAAAATCGTCCAAATTTTGCCTCCAATTTTTCTTTTATCCACTTGTTCTTCGAGTTCGTCCGCGGATCTGGCAGCCCGGACATCCGGCCCGACAGCCCGGACATCCGGCCCCTATGCACCAGCACGCCAACAGCTCACAATTTCGTCGATTTTCACCGTTTTCCCACCGTTTCTTCCGCAACCCATTGAGCCACTCCACCACCGACTTCCACATACCACCACCTTCGTGCCACTTGAGATTTTGAGCCGCGGATTTTGCCGTTTCCTAACGTGTTTCGGCTACATAGGAACGGTTCGACAACGACATCACCGCCGCTCATCATCGCCCCGGACTTCGACATCGACAATGACCATCTTCACCATCGTGACACCCTAACCGTAAGCAAGGACGGTAACATCGACGACATTTTGTTCATATCCTTGCCATTGCATTGTGAACCCCCGAGACCATCTTTTTCGTAGCTTTCCTACGAGACTAGCCATTTGAGTATTGCCGGCCACGCTACTTGTGCACTTTAGTGATACCGATCCGCATAGCTATCATAGCGTGCATACATACACATATCATCTCTAGTGCCAAATTTTTGTTCCCGCATATACATCATTGCTATCTTCGTACGAGCATTTCGCGTAAGTGGCCAAAGAAAACCATCACAAGAAAGAGAAGCTTTTAAGCACAAGAGAAAGAGCAACAAGCTTGTAAGCAATAGCCATAGCATCGCCACATTACATAGCATATTTGATCATCTTGGATCATTGTGTCAAGTTCACGGGGAATTACACATACATAGTGATGCGGAGCATCCTACGGACATCACCATGTCAAGAGTCCGTTTGGCAAGTGACACGTGCGACATCTACTTCACATACACAAAGGTGAATCCTCTTCTTTACACGTGTCCACTTGACCCCTTCGAGGATGGTATACTACTTGACACTTCTCCCGTGTGCATGCATAGGTATTGTCGGAGCTTTCCGGATGACGAGGAGGAGTGCAAGCGCCAAGGAACAACTACACCATCTGCGAGGGAAGCATGGAAGCGGAGACGGAAGAAGACGAGCTGCAGCAGCTACAGGACCCGGACATCCAGCCCGAGCCCCGGACATCCGGCCCCGGCAGCCCGGACATCCGGCCCCGGCAGCCCGGACATCCGGCCCCTGGTGACTCCACCAGCAACAGCAGCTCAACCGCAGGGAAGATCCAGGCCCGGACATCCGGCCTCATCCCGGACATCCGGCATCGCCCCGGAAATCCGGCGCATGCTATACAGAGAACAGAAGAATCGGCCTACTCAGCCCGGACATCCGGCCGACCCGCCGGACATCCGGCTCCTCGTGAGCCGCCGGACATCCGGCCCCCAGCCCGGACATCCGGCCCTGCCTGCGTGTAGAGACGGGCCAGAGGCCCATGTATCCCCCTCTCACTTACCCCTTCGTGGACTAGCCTATATATACTCCTCCCCCACCTCCTTTCTAGGGTTAGCAAATATGATAGCTCATTAGTTGAGCTGTGCTCCTACCTCTACTCTTGAGAGAGAGAGAGACCACTCCCATGGAGTTCAAGACCTCCATGTGAGAAGATCCTCCGGGATATCCAAGACCTCGACTCCTCTCCGGATCGGGATGAACTAGCTACCGATTGTACCCTCTTGTGTTGGATTTGGACCTTTGTATCCCTTATGTGTATGTGGATTTAGCACATGTGTGATTGTTTCCTGTCTATTTGAGTGAATTCCTCTCGTTTTCCCTCTCGTGTTCTTCGTGTTCTTCACGGGATCCGCTCCAATCGTGAAAGATCGACACCGTTAGGGTTCCACCCTACATCATCTTGGTATCATGAGCCACGTTGATCACGATTTTGGAGTCTCCCCCACCGTTTTCTAGCCTAATTTTGTTGCTTTTGGTCCTAATTCAAAAATCCCCACCAAAAATAGCCATACCAATTTTTTTTGTGATTTATGAGTTTGATGATGTTTTGTTGATTTTGATCCATGGATTTGCTATGTTTCGAGTGGATCTAGCTTTCCCCCATCTTTTCCCCACTTTCCATCCACGAAATTCGTCCAATTTTGCCCTTGGAATAATCTATTTCCGCCCCAAACGAGATCTGGATTCGTCGGGCCGGACATCCGGGCCATAGGGCCGGACATCCGGCACCTGGAGCAGAAAAATCGGCTCGTTTCTGGACATACAGCCCCGGACATCCGGCCCCTGGAGTTTCAGCCTCCTGCGTTTCACCGTTTCGGCCATAACTAATTCATCCGGAGTCCGATTTTGACGTTCTTTAGCTCGTTTTGTAGCTATTGACATCCCCCATCACATAAAAATACTTCCAACACCATTTGACTCCATCAAAGTTTTGAAAATTTGGCAAGTTTGCCGAGGCCTTCCACCATAACTTCCGCAATTCCACCACCGAGTTCCGCAACCTAACCCATTTTGATCCCCGTTGCATTTGAGGTTGTTTGAGTTGTGGTTTGCGTCTCCTAAGGTGTTTCAGCTACTTAGGGACGGTGACTTCAACTCCACTTCCGCATTGCTACTTCCGCAACCACCACCGCTAATCCGCTACCACCATTTGACATTTGCGTTTGAGATTTTGAGTTCGCGTTTTTTCCATTTCCTAAGGTGTTTCGGCTAATTAGGAACGGTTCGACATCAAGAACACCGCCACTCATCATCGCCCCGAGGTCGTCATCGACATTGACCACTTCATCATTTTGACACCGCAACCGTAAGCAGGAACGGTAACCTCGACGACACCTTTGTTAACCCCTAGCCCATTTAAGCAAAGAGTAAAACAAAGAGCTTTTAAGCAAGAGCCATAGCATCATACCACATTGCATATCAAATTACCATCATTGATCATCTTGGATCATCGTGTGAGAAACACCGGGAACCATACATACATAGCATACATGGAATAGAAAGTCGATACGTTTTGTCTTTCCTAGGGTGTGCACGAGTGTTGTATCCGCCTATTGAGCAATCGTGCTAGCGTCTCTCTTGAGTTGTGCAACACGAGCATTTTCCGTGGATTCCACATTTTGAGCTCATTCCTTGGTTGCACGACCCCATTTATCTATCCGTGTGTGCGTTTCCGTGTGCCATTCATTGCTATTGGTCTACTTGTTTCATTTGCAAATTTGTGAATCTCTTTCAACATTATTGACTCTTACTAACAATTGCATCAAATTTTTGTGCCACTATCCTCACCAAGCTACTCCATAAGCTTTACTTGTGTAGGTGTGAGAATAGACAAGATCCGGTACCAATTGTGCTACTTCCATAATACATTATTGAGTGATCATTGATCCATCTTCAACGTTGGATAAGGTACATTTGGTCTAGTTCTTCCCTTTCTTCCACTCACTTTTGCTCGAGTCTTGTGATGGATAGGCAAAGCACATCTCCTTCGGTCTACAACCACAACGACGAGTTCGATGCCATGAAGGACCACATCAACACCAAGATGGACAAGCACATGGAGGAGCTCAAAGCCCTCATCAAGAACGGCAAGAGGTCTTCCTCATCTTCGAGAAGACGCTCAAGTGCACATGCTTCCGAGCTACCATCTTCGGCAAGGTCACATCGGCATCGACACCATCACCGACGAGAACGTGAAGGTCAAGAGCTCAACACCAACCACCGCTCGACGACTTCACCATCTACATTGGCATCTGCGCCAAGCGACTTCAAGGCATCTTCGCCTTTGGATATGCGACATCTTCGACGGCAAGCACCTCAAGAGAAGATCCCCAAGCTCAAGTCCGCGACTTCCACGAGCTACTACGACCTCGACACCACCCACGAGCTTCCTTTCTATGGGAATCAAGACCCCGAGGAGTATCTCGAGTGGGAGCGCAAGATGGACGACTACCTCAAGCTACATCAAGTCCCCTCCGAAGATCAAGTGAAGTGTGCCACGAGTACCTTCCACGACTACGCGTCGACATGGTGGCTTCACAAAGTTTGGACAAGCTTCGACGTGAGTTGGCCCAAGACGAAGAAAGCGATGCGGCGAGAATTTTTGCCTTCCACCTACACTGAACATCTTCGACTCCAATTGGAGAACACCATCCAAGGATCCACGTCCATCGACGAGTACTTCAAGGAGCTGAAGAAAGCCTTGCGACGAGCCGGCGTGGACGACCCCATTTCGATGAAGTTCCACTTCATGATGGGATTAAACAATGACATCTCCAAGACTATCTTCCTCGAGAACTACAAGTCCCTCGACGACAACTACATTGGTGCTCTCAAGGCGGAACTAGAACACATGAAGGCCAAGGCTTCTCCACCCCAAGCACACTTCGAGAAGGCCAAGCTCCAAGACGGCGAGCATGAGGATAGTACCACCATGATGTCCAAGCCCAACGAGCTCCAAGACGACGCTCCCAAGTTCGACTTCACCACCATCCCTGTTTGTGGCATTGACGATGCCGAGTCCACCACGACTCTTTTTGAAGGTGGCGCGGCGACGACTACGACTACGGAGCCTCTCAAGGAACAAAATTTGGAGGCGAGCGACAAGGTGGCGAGCAAGGATGATGCTTCCATCTTTGGAGGCGAGAGTGATGATGTGCCATCTTCGGCCTTCATCTACGGCGACGGCGACGATGACTTGAGCGACTTATGCCACCATATTGAGAGCGAGAGTGACTTCACCACTAGCCCCATATATGATGAGTTGACCCAATTCCCATGTGAGGAGAGCCACCAACACCACCACTTGAGTGATTTGAGTGACTCCACCATATGTGACATTGAGTGCACCTATTTTGAGGGAGTGAGTGAGCCACAACATAGAGAGAGTGAGGTAGTTGATAGGGCATGTGAGGCCATTTCGATTTCTAACGACTTACCCTCTACCTCTATTGTATCTTCTCATTTGGTGCTAGGTCCCATATACGATGATGCCCCAATCTTCGACGACTTCGTCCTTCCTTTGGACAGGACGATGGCCATGGTGGACTATGATACACCCCCCACATGGTTCCATCACGATGATGATGACCACGAATTGGTCCTTGCTACCTCACCTACACCACATGAGTGGAATGAGAAAGGTAACATAGGTGAAGGTGATGCTCTTGTCCCGCTAGTGGACATTCTTGACATTGCTTGCTTGCATGATGTCGATCCTCCTATTAACATGCTTGATGCTAGTATGATTTCACCATGCGATGATTTACCCATTTATGATGAGTATGATGATTGCCATGTGGAGTCTATTAGTTGTGATGCCATGTTGCATTGGATATCTTGTGATAATTCTCTCGGTCACATCGTGTTTGCAACCCCTCTTCACTTGTCAGATGCTATGAATGAGATCTCCCATATGTCATACTTGCAATCTCATCGTAGTGACTATGCATATGCCATTAAAATGAACCCAATTTGCACATATGGCATAGATGACAAGCCCATGGTTATTGGCATTTTTATTTCTTGTGATGATATTGATATGCTTCCTTTGCATCCTTGTTCATATATGCCATGCCATGACCACCTAGCTTCGGACATGCATTATTTGCCATGTTGTCAATTTTCTCCATATGATGTTTTCGCTAGTGCTCATGAGGAGACCCCCATAGTTTCCTCATACATGTTAGGAGATCGATCCGATCCATTGCATGATCCCAATGATTGTATGCACCATATGCATCCCACGAATAAAACTGCTATTGATGTGCCATATACTTGCATGCTCAATTTGTGTCCCCATCGTGTAATACATAACAACTATTCTTTCATGATGGATGACATGTTTCTCTACCGTGCCTCAAATTTCTTTGAGCATAGCTTGTTTTGTGCTAACTCTAACGTGCACATACACATCATGATGGATGATGTGTACATTTACCACACACACACTTTGTTTCGTTTGTCCCCATGTTGTGTAGGTACACATGCTTCCTCGTCGACCTCGCAAGCGCAAGAGTTGACAAAACGAGCTCTAGAGAGCAATGATGATTTGGGATTCCGTGGATTGTCATTCCCACCGCTCCCATCGCATAATGACTTCGCGCATTACTTCTACATGGCCCTCACATGGTTATGGGTTATTGTCCATTATATATCCTTTGCCCATATTGCCATGCTCACTTTGCATGATATGCTCATTTCCATTTGGATGACATGCTTTGGTGACCCATGCTTTTCATTACACATGATCCATGATTCTAGCACTTGTATGTGTAATTGCATGCTTGGTGGAGATATCACTTGTTATTGCCATGTCTGCTTTGTCCCCCATGCCTATGATGATACTTTGATATTGCTTTATGTTCGTGCTTATGATATGTCATGTGCATTGCCTATATCTATTATTTGCTCACATGACATGATTGCCATGATTTCCTCTAGTGTGTTGCATCTTTGCTCCACTAGTTTGCACGACATGATTCCTATGATTGCTTGCCTTGTTGCATCACCGATGATTCATACTTGCTCGTTTCATGCGGTTGATGGCATCCATTCACATGCTTTGCACATGATTGATATCGCTTCTTGTCATATATCTCCATATGTTGCATCTCTCATGCTAGATGATTTGCCATGTCTTGAGTGCAACAATGCTTTTAGTCTTGCTAATGAGATCGCCCCCATAGCTTTCTCCCATATTATTGGAGCTTTTGACATCTTTCATGTGAAGCTTGCTTGTCTTACCTCTTTGCACCATATGCATAGTGCCATGAACATTAAGATTGTTGCATCATATTATTCATGCACTTTTGTTACTAATGGTTATGTGCAAGAGACGAGAACCATCATGATGGATGATGTGTTTATCTACCGTGCACATACGTTCTTTGCTTGGTTGTCTGCATGTGTAGGATCCTTCGACATTGTGTCAACTTCAACTTCCCGTGAGGTGACCATTCGATCTCTTGAGAGCGAGCCACTTTCGACCGACGTGCTTCTACAACGCATTTGCTACCACTTCGGCATTGTGAAGGATGCACAAGGACACGCTTTTGAGGTGATATCCTTCTCTTTTGAGAATCCCACCACCATGATCATGAATGTTGTGGACCATACTTCATGTGTTGCTTGCCCCATGACACATTGCACACATGCTAGAGATCTTGTTTCGACTTGTCATTGCCACATTGCCATACCTCATGAGATATATGCCTTGCGTGTTGCATCGAACATGATTATCCCATGCTATTTCCATGTGTTTGATTGCAACAATGTCATTTCTTCACATATGCCATGTCACATTGATTGCTACATGCTTGACTTGATTGCCTCACACATGTTGTACAATTGCTCTTTCTATTTTGTTGAGTGCCACACTATCTTCACTACACCATGTGCACATTATGCTTGGTTTGTCTTGCACTTGACCCATGTGTTTAGACACTTCATTTTATTTGGTGTTGTGAACGATTCTTATGCATACCATAGACCATTTGTTGAATGCTTGATGCATGCTTGCTATGACCTCGAGGAAGATGCTTGTTATCTTGTCCCACATATTTGCATCTCTACCTCCCATTGGCATGCTTGTTTCCATGATGATCTTGATTGTGCTCAATTTATGTGCTTACATGCCATGTCTCATTCCTTTGTCACACCTTATGCTATACATGACAACAACACTTGTTGGGTGAATCACCGCTTGAATGCTTGGTTTTGCACTAACGCTAACCACATTTGTTTTTCCAAGTGTTTGTTGTCCTTGCTCCTTTTAAAAGAATCACAAGACGGTGCGACATTGGAGAGTGCCCATTTCGAGCTTCAAGATGAAGAGTGCTTGGTGATCGTCCACTTCTACATGGCGACGACATCCCTTTCCCATGGTGATTTGGTTTTCGATCCGAGGACGGATCTTTTCCAAGGGGGAGGGGCTGATGCGGAGCATCCTACGGACATCACCATGTCAAGAGTCCGTTTGGCAAGTGACACGTGCGACATCTCCTTCACATACACAAAGGTGAATCCTCTCCTTTACACGTGTCCACTTGACCCCTTCGAGGATGGTATACTACTTGACACTTCTCCCGTGTGCATGCATAGGTATTGTCGGAGCTTTCCGGATGACGAGGAGGAGTGCAAGCGCCAAGGAACAACTACACCATCTGCGAGGGAAGCATGGAAGCGGAGACGGAAGAAGACGAGCTGCTGCAGCTACAGGACCCGGACATCCGGCCCGAGCCCCGGACATCTGGCCCCGGCAGCCCGGACATCCGGCCCATGGCCCGGACATCCGGCCCTTGGTGACTCCACCAGCAACAGCAGCTCAACCACAGGGAAGATCCAGGCCCGGACATCCGGCCTCATCCCGGCCATCCGGCCCAGCCCGGACATCCGGCATGGCCCCGGAAATCCGGCGCATGCTATACAGAGAACAGAAGAATCGGCCTACTCAGCCCGGACATCCGGCCGACCCGCCGGACATCCGGCTCCTCGTGAGCTGCCGGACATCCAGCCCCCAGCCCGGACATCTGGCCCTGCCTGCTTGCAGAGACGGGCCAGAGGCCCATGTATCCCCCTCTCACTTACCCCTTCGTGGACTAGCCTATATATACTCCTCCCCCACCTCCTTTCTAGGGTTAGCAAATATGATAGCTCATTAGTTGAGCTGTGCTCCTACCTCTACTCTTGAGAGAGAGAGACCACTCCCATGGAGTTCAAGACCTCCATGTGAGAAGATCCTCCGGGATATCCAAGACCTCGACTCCTCTCCGGATCGGGATGAACTAGCTACCGATTGTACCCTCTTGTTTTGGATTTGGACCTTTGTATCCCTTATGTGTATGTGGATTTAGCACATGTGTGATTGTTTCCTGTCTATTTGAGTGAACTCCTCTCGTTTTCCCTCTCGTGTTCTTTGTGTTCTTCGCGGGATCCTCTCCAATAGTGAAAGATCGACACCGTTAGGGTTCCACCCTACATCACATAGCATAAGTGAGATAGAAAGCCATACGTTTTGACTCTTATAGGTTGTGCACAAGTTCGTATCCGCCTATTGAGCAATCGTGCTAGCGTCTCTCTAGTGTTGTGCAACAAGAGCATTTTCCTTGGATTCCACATTTTGAGATCATTTCTTGGTTGCACGGCCTCATTTATCTATCCGTGCGTGTGTTTCCGTGTGCTACGTATTGCTTTTGGTCTACTCGTTACACTTGCGAACTTGTGAATCTTTTTCAACATTATTGATATCTTGCTTGCAATTGCAGAAATTTTGTGCCACCATCCTAACCAAACTCCTCCAAAAGCTTTACTTGTGTAGGTGTGAGATTGACTCGATCCGGTACCAATTGCACTATTTCAATAATACCATATTGGGTGATCATTGATCCATCTTCAACATTGGATAAGGTACATTGGTCTAGTTCGTTTCTTTCTTCCACTAATACTTGTTTCAAAATCATGGATAGGCCGAGCACTTCTATCAACCCCCTCTTCGATGAGCAAGAAGACGCACCGAACAACTACGTCACCAAGGCTCAACTTTTCGGAGTCCAACGAGCGCTACATCAAGAAAGTGAAGCTTTGGGAGATCGCATCGAGCAACTCGCCACCGACTTGCGCTACTCCGAAACGCGAACAAGGGACTACTTGGACGCCAAGCTTTCATCTCAAATGGAGAGTTCCGAACTATGATGGCTAACCGCCATTCTTCCACTTCGTCTTCATCAAGATCAAGATGGCGCCATTCGAACCGACCCTCTTCCGACAATTCTTCGGATGCAAGTCCTCTACGAGCACGCTCTCATCGCTCCCAAGACCATGACGATCGGCAAGCTTCAAGAAACCCATTCCATGGCAATGGTTTGCAAGACCGCCTTCAAGAGCGAGAACGACAAAACCGTCAAGTGCACCAAGACGACGACGCACTACACCAAGAACGACAACATCGTGAGGAACAAGCACTGGAAGCTCAACGTGCCCTACGCGAAGCAACTCGCAACGTCGCCGAACGGAACCGCCGCATGCGCGAACAAGAAGAAGCCGCACGACTTGAGGAGTGCCAAGAGATGCGAAACCGTGCGCGTATCCCACGACTACAACGGCAAGACAATCAAGATGAGCACGACGACGATGAGCTAGAAGATCGACCTCCACGGCAAGAGCAACATCGCAACCGCCGTCAACGCAATGAGGAGCGCAACGGCAAGCTCAAGTTCACCATGCCTAAATTCTCCGGTGGAAATGATCCCGAAGAATACCTTTCATGGGCGTTGAAGGTCGACAAGATATTCCGTCTTCACAACTACGACAAGGAAAAGAAGATTTCCATGGCATCCCTCGAGTTCCAAGACTATGTTCTCATTTGGTGGGAGCAAGTGATCGAATGGCGCCAAGAGAGAGGCGAACCACCCATCACAACTTGGGATCAAATGAAGGATGTCATGCGAGCTCGTTTTGTGCCCACACTCTATAGCCGCGACCTTTTCAACAAACTACAACTCCTAAAGCAAGGCACCAAGTCGGTTGAAGCATACTACCAAGAGATGGAAATTGCAATGATACGAGCCAACGTCAAGGAAGATGACGAACAAACAATGGCGCGTTTCTTGAATGGCCTCAACCATCCCATCAAGAAGATAGCGGACTTCCAACCGTACTCTAACCTCCTCGAGCTAGTGCACCAAGCGACCAAGGCGGAACGACAAGTGCAAGAAGACTATAAGTACTCCAAGTACTCTTCCAAGACCTACGGTTCATACACTCAAACTTCAACGACTTCTGCACCTCCTTCCATGACTCGAGCTACACCAAGTACCGGCGACAAGTCAAGCTCCAAGCAACCAACGACATCTTCGAGTCGTCTTCCTCCTACTACAAGCAACTCCAAGCCAAGAGCTTCGTCATCAACAACTCCTTCGGATGCCACCGACAAAACAAGTGACATCAAGTGCTTTACGTGCAAGGGATGAGGCCACAAGTCCTTCGAGTGCCCAATAAGACGAACTATGATCATGAACGCCGACGGCACCTACGATTCCATGAGTGATTATGAAATGGACGCCATCGAGAAAGTGGCCATGCACCGCCAAGTGAATGAAGAAGAAGATGATCAAGTGTTTTGCGACAATGATTCGAGGCCCGCTCTTGTTGTCTCCAAGGTCTTAACACTTCAACAACATCAAGATGAAGACCAACGTTGCCACATCTTCCACACCAAAGCGGGTATCCAAGAACGTTCCATCAAGGTCATCATCGACGGCGGAAGTTGCCACAACTTGGCAAGTGAAGAATTATGCTCCAAGCTTCAATTGGTCAAGAAGAAGCACCCTCGCCCATACAAGGTCCAATGGCTTAGCGACTCTGGAACACTTCAAGTGGAGCACACCATCCAAGTGTCCTTCAAGATTGGCGCCCACGAAGACAACTTAGAGTTTGATGTGGTTCCTATGTCCGTGTGCATCTCCTACTCGGACGACCGTGGCAATTTGACCGAGGCATCACCCATCATGGACGGACAAATCAATATATTTTCAAGATGAAGGGCAAGGAGTTCATACTTCGACCAATGACACCAAGTCAAGTCATCGCGGACAAGCAAGCATCTACCCATTGTGGAGAGAAAAGTGAGCGAGTGAGCCACCAAAAAGAGAGTGAGAGCCACAAGCCAAACATGAGTGACTCCACGATGCGTGACAAAAGAGATCCATTTCTTTTAGCCACCAAAAGAGACTTGAGGGATGTGAGTGAGAGCCCATCAAGTGTTCTTCACTTTGTACTCGTGTGCAAAGATGAAGTGGTGCGGACTAATACTTCACAACATCTTCCTTTGGTATTGTCTCATTTATTGCAGGAATTCAAGGATGTGTTTCCCGATGAGTTACCTCCCGGACTTCCTCCACTCCGCGGAATCGAACACCGCATCGACCTCATCCCTAGTGCACCACTACCGAACAAGGCACCATACCACGTCAACCCCGAAGAAACCAAAGAGATCCAAAGGCAAGTGCAACATCTCATGGAGAATGGGTATGTACGCAAAAGCTTGAGCCCTTGTGCCGTTCCGGTCATTCTCGTGCCTAAGAAAGATGGTTCCTATCGCATGTGTTCCGATTGCCGTCCTATAAATGCTATCATCGTTAGATATCGCCATCCCATTCCACGCCTTGATGACATGCTTGATGAACTTAGCGGAGCCACAATTTTCTCTAAAATTGACCTTAAAAGTGTCTATTATCAAATTCGTATGCAAGAAGGTGATGAATGGAAAACCACTTTCAAAACTAAATTTGGCTTGTATGAATGGTTAGTCATGCCTATGGGCTTATCGCAAGCACCTAGCGCGTTTATGCGTGTGATGAACTATGTTCTTCACAAATTAATTGGCATTTGTGTTGTGGTTTACTTTGATGACATCCTTGTGTTTAGTGGAACTCTCGACGATCATGTCAAACACCTTAGAGAAGTATTGCAAATTCTTAGAGACGAGCGACTTTATGCTAACATGGGAAAATGCACTTTTGGTGTTGATAAGCTTGTTTTCTTGGGCTTTGTTGTTTCCTCTAAGGGTGTTCAAGTGGATGAAACTAAAATTGATGCTATTAAGAATTGGCCACAACCAACCAATTTGCTTCAAGTGCGTAGTTTCCTTGGCTTAGCCGGATTTTACCGTCGCTTTGTGAAGGATTTTAGCACCATTGCATCCCCATTGCACGCATTGAGTAAGAAGAATGCACCATTTGTTTGGGGTCCATCTCAAGATGTCGCATTTCATGAGCTTAAAACCTTGCTTACACATGCTCCATTACTTGCATTACCCAATTTTGAGAAAACTTTTGAAGTGCATTTTGACGCTAGTGGTAATGGTATTGGTGGTGTGTTAATGCAAGAGAAACGACCCATTGCATATTTTAGTGAGAAGCTCTCCGGCGCGCAACTTAACTACCCCATCTATGACAAAGAGTTATATGCTTTAGTGAGAGTCTTGCATGTGTGGGAACATTATCTCCGTCCACGTGAATTTGTCATCCATACGGATCATGAAACGCTTAATGATGTAGGGTGGAACCCTAATGGTGTCGATCTTTCACGATTGGAGCGGATCCCGCGAAGAACACGAAGAACACGAGAGGGGAAAACAAGAGGAATCACTCAAATAGACAAGAAACAATCACACATGTGCTAAATCCACATACACATAAGGGATACAAAGGTCCAAATCCAACACAAGAGGGTACAAATGGTAGCTAGTTCATCCCCATCCGGAGAGAAGTCGAGGTCTTGAATATCTCGGAGGATCTTCTCACATCGAGGTCTTGAACTCCATGGGAGTGGTCTCTCTCTCTCTCAAGAGTAGAGGTAGGAGCACAGCTCAACTAATGAGCTATCATATTTGCTAACCCTAAAACGTAGGTGGAAGAAGGGTATATATAGTCTAGGGGGCGAAGGGGTACACGGGCCTCGGCCCAAGTCAATGCACGCAGGCAGGGCCGGAAGTTCCGGGCAGGTTCCGGTCGGGTTCCGGGCTAACCAGAGAGTTGTCGCGCTCGGGGCTGGGCTGGATGCCGGGGGACGGAAGTTCCGGGATGGCCGGAAGGTCCGGGGGCCGAAAGTTCCGGGCTGGAGGCCGGAAGGTCCGGGGTCCGGAAGTTCCGGGCTTTCCAGAAGCTTGTCCCTGCTTCTTCTTCCTTCTCTTCCAAGCTTCCCTCGTGGACGGTGTAGTTGTACACGTGCGCTAGCACTCCTCCTCCTCGTCCGTGGTGCTCCGACAATACCTATGTATGCACATGAGTTGAGTGTCAAGTAGTATACCATCCTCGAAGGGGTCAAGTGAACACGCGTAAAGGAGATGATTCACCTTTGTGTATGTGGAGTAGATGTCGCACGTGTCACTTGCCAACGGGCTCTTGACATGGTGATGTCCGTAGGATGCTCCGCATCATCTCCCCCCCCTTGGGAAAGATCCGACGTCGGATCGAAAACCAAATCACCATGGGAAAGAGATGGCTGCGCCGTGTAGAAGTGGGCGATCACCAAGTACTCATCATCTTCAAGCTCAAAATGGGCACTCTCCAATGTCGCACCGTCGTGTGATTCCTGCAAAAGGAGTAAGGACAACAAACACTTGGAAAAACAAATGTGGTTAGCGTGAGTGCAAAACCAAGCATTCAAGTGGTGATTCACCGAACAAGTGTCGTCATCATGCATAACATATGGTGTGACAAAATAATGTGGCATGTTATGTAAGCATATGGATTGAGCATAATGGAATGCATCATGGAAATAAGCATGCAAATGGGAGGTAGAGATGCAAATATGTGTGACAAGATAACAAGCATCTTCCTCGAGGTCATAGCAAGCATGCATCAAGCGTTCAACAAATGGACGATGGTAGGCATATGAATCATTCACAACACCAAAGAAGATGAGATGCAAGAGAATCCAAGCATAATGTGCATATGGTGTAGTGAAGATAGTGTGGCACTCAACACAACAGAAAGAGCAAATGTTCATCATGTGTGAGGCAATCAAGTCAATCATGTAGCAATAATGACATTGTTGCATCCAAGCATATGATAGGAGCAAGTAATCCACAAGTCGGATGCAACACACAAGGCATATATATCATGAGGCATGGCAATGTGGCAATGGCAAGTCGAAGCAAGATCTCTAGCATGTGTGCAAAGTGTCATGGTGCAAGCAACACATGAAGTATGATCCACAATATTCATGCTCATGGTGTTGGGATTCTCAAAAGAGAAGGATATCACCTCAAAAGTATGTCCTTGTGCGTCCTTCACAATGCCGAAGTGGTAGGAAATGTGATGTAGAATCGCGTCGGTCGAAAGTGGCTCGCTCTCAAGAGCTCGAATGGTCAACTCACGGGAAGTGGACATTGACACGATGTCGAAGGATCCTACACATGCACACAACCAACCAAAGAACGTATGTGCACGGTAGATAAACACATCATCAATCATGATGGTTCTCTTCTCTTGCACATAACCATTAGAAGCAAAAGTGCATGAATAATATGATGCAACAATGGATATATTCATGGCAGGCATATGGTGCAAAGAAGGAAGACAAGCATGCTTCACCTGAAAGATGGCAAAAGCTCCAAACATATGGGAGAAAGCTATGGGGGCAATCTCATAGGAAGGCTAAAAGCATTGTTGCACTCAATACATGGCAAATCATCTAGCATGCGGGAGGCAACATATGGAGCAATTGGACAATATTCAATAGCAATCATGTGTAAAGCAAGGCAATGGTTGTCATCAACCACATGAAACGAGCAAGTATGTATCATCGGTGATGCAACAAGGCAAGTAATCATAGTAATCATGTCGTGCAAACTAGTGGAGCGAAGATGCAACGCACTTGAGGAAATCATGGCGATCATGTCATGTGAGCAAATAGTAGGCCTAGGCAATGCACATGACATATCACGAGCACGAAAGCGAAACATGATCAAAGTATCATCATAGGCATGGGATACATAGCGAACATGGCAATAACAATGGATATCTCCACCAAGCATGCAAATACACATACAAGTGCTAGAATCATGGATCATGTGTAATGCAAAGCATGGGTCACCAAAGCATGTCATCCAAATGGAAATGAGCATATCATGCAAAGTGAACATGGCAATATGGGCAAAGGATATATAATGGACAACAACCCACGACCATGTGAGGGCCATGTAGACCAAAGGCGCAAAGGCTCGTCGCGTAGAAGGCGGGTGGAGGGGAAGCACTCCATGGTAGCGCACATCTTCATTGCTCT
Organism: Elymus sibiricus; assembly: GCA_039707655.1. NCBI lineage: Eukaryota > Viridiplantae > Streptophyta > Magnoliopsida > Poales > Poaceae > Elymus > Elymus sibiricus. Next base: position 181,777,952 of record CM077670.1, read on the forward strand.
CTAGAGCTCATTTCGTCAACTCGTGCGCTTGCGAGGTTGACAAGTAAGCATGGGTACCTACACAACAAATAGGCAAACGAAACAAAGTGTGTGCGTGGTAAATGTACACATCATCCATCATGATGTGTATGTGCATGTTAGAGTTAGCACAAAACAAGCATCGCTCAAAGAAATTTGAAGCACGATATAAGAACATGTCATCCATCATGAAAGAATAGTTGTTATGTATTACACGATGGGGACACAAATTGAGCATGCAAGTATACGGCACATCAATAGCAGTTTTATTCATGGGATGCATATGGTGCACACAATCATTGGGATCATGCAATGGATGGGATCGATCAAAATCTCCTAACATGTATGAGGAAACTATGGGGGTCGCCTCATGTGCAATAGCGGACGCATAATATGGAGAAAAATGACAACATGGCAAACAATGCATGTTCAAAGCTAGGTGGTCATGGCATGGCGTATGAGAGAAATGTTGCAAAGGAAGCATATCAATATCATCACAAGAAAAACAGATGCCAATAACCATGGGCTTGTCATCTATGCCATATGTGCAAATTGGGTTTATTTTAATGGCATATGCATAGTCACTACGATGAGATTGCAAATATGACATATGGGAGATCTCATTCATAGCATATGACAAGTCAAGAGGGGTTGCAAACATGATGCGACCAAGAGAATTATCACAAGAAATCCTATGCAACATGGCATCACAACTAATAGACTCCACATGGCAATCATCATACTCATCATAAATGGGTAAGTCATCGCATGGGGAAATCGCACTAGCATCAAGCATGTTAATAGGAGGATCGATATCATGCAAGCAGTCAATGTCTAGAATGTCCACTAGTGGGACAAGAGCATCACCTTCACCTATGTTACCTTTCTCATTCCACTCATGTGGTGTAGGTGAGGTGGCAAGGACCAATTCGTGGTCATCATCATCGTGATGGAACCATGTGGGGGTGTATCATAGTCCACCATGGCCATCGTCTTGTCCAAAGGAAGGACGAAGTCATCGAGGGTCGGCGTGTCATCATATATGGACCTAGCACCAAAGGAGAAGACACAATAGAGGTAGAGTGATGAGGACATCCCAGGTTCACCTCGTTTGTCATCCTCTCCTCATGATAAAACTCAGCTCTCAAATGAAGCTGCTACAAAGAAGACCTATTTGGGTCCCATGACAAGGAGCCATGCCAAACATATAGAACAAGAGGTGAATGTGCTCCTAGCTGATCATACTTCAACTATCCATGAGAACTTTATACTGCCTAAATCATCTGTGCTGATTTTACTCAGGTACAATGTTGAGGACAACCAACAACTTTCAGCACATGAAGAAACAAATTCAGCTCATGAAGAAACAAGTTCTGAAGCCCATACAACAAGTTTGAAGAGAACAAGTTTCAACTCTGATGTAAACCATGTTTTGGTGACAAGGGCAACTAATGACACCTCAAGGAAGAATAGCAAGCCATCTCAACAATCTATTGTTGCATGCATAGTTCCAGAATTCGTCTCAGAACTTGCTGCATCATGCAACACAAATATATGAGGTTCCAGCACGTGTGAGAGTACAAATTGGACAGCATTTGAAGTCTACTTTCAGGAAAATCAAACGGTGCAACATTTGGAGTCCTGAGTCAAAGGATATGAGAGTTCCAATGCAAGCTGTCCAGAGCATTAATTGCTGCGCGAGGCTCCATGTGTTTGCTCCCTTGACCAGCTGGTTACCACGAATTTGAGCCTCTCTTTTGGACTGGTTTCACACCTAAGCTAGGAGGGCTGTTCCTAGTATAAATACCCCTTCCCTCACTTCAGCCACAACTCTTTGGCAATTGGATTTCAGCATAGGTTAGCTAAGTGCAACCAGAATCTTGTTTGAGAGTTCACTTCCTCCTTAGCTCTTGTAATCTTGCCTTGTGAGAGGGTAAACTCACTTTGTGATTTTACAACAGCAGCCGTTGAGGCGGCGACCAGTTCGTGCTTCCAACTTCGTGCGTGGTTGCGTGGATTGGAATCCTAAGAGTGTGGTTGGGCGAATACTTCTTGCTGGTTATTGCATATGCAGTAGCTAGCTTCGGTCTCGTCAGGTTGCACTAGTTATCCTTTACCCGACAGCGTTGTTGGCTGGGATCGAGGGTTTCCTTCGTACCCTTCAGGTGGCGTTGATTCGTTCCTCAATCAGATCCCCCGTGAAGATCGGGCAACCCCGTATCATCTTGGCATCAGAGCTTCGGTTGACACGGTAGGATCTTGTATCCCTAGTTTAGTTCGTGTTCTTGTTCATCCTAAAGTTCAGAAAATGGCCCCACAAAAAAAATATACCTTCACCAAGCCCTTTGCAGCCTTTAATCTGTCATTTGGTCAGTTTTATCAAGTTCTTGTCCACTAGATCTTTTGTTTTTAGTTGCTGAGTTTCCCCCATCCATTCTTGTGTGTTTGTGTTTGTTTTCGTCCACAGATTTCAGATCTGCATCCTCCACCAAATCTTGTGTATCTTTGTCATCCGGAGTCCGTTTTGGGTGTTTTTGTGCATTTTGGAAAGCCCACACCGTGTACTTTCCATCCATCCTTGTTAGATCTGATTCCCATCGTGTTTTCCACCCAGAAAAATCAGATCAGTTCATGTGTGTTTTCTGCCAAAGTTTCAGCTGCATGTTCTTGTTGTTTGAGCTCATCCATTGTAATTTTCGTGGATCCCCCAAAGTGTGTGTTCAGATCCAAGTCCCTTGTTGAAGTTTGTCAAAAAAAAAGCAAAAAAAAAGAGGCAAAAAAAAGAGATCTGCCCAAAGAAAGAAAGTGTGTGCAAGAAACAAAAGAGAGAAATTTGGGACTGTTCTTCACTTATATCTTGAGAAATCCCTGTTTGTATTGTGAGCTGAAACTTGTCAAGTGTGCAACATCTTCAATCCTTGCTTTCTAGCAAATCTGATTCCTTGGTATGAGTTGCATGTACCTCACTTATATCTCATTCAGCAACGAAGGGCATTAGAATCTTGTGTGGATGATTACTTGGTTCAACAATATCTAGATTACAGATTAGTCAATCTTTTGTTACATATATATCACACCCAAGCCCCACCAAACAGCCCCGCATGTGCAACCCTAGACTTGTATTCGCTTGATTCATCACTCTTTGTATACCAACTACCGGCACCACGGTTGAGCACGATTCTGCCCTCACTTGGAAGTTACATGAGCTTCGGTTGGTAAGTGAGGTGAGCTTGAGTTGTTACCCATATATATGCTTCTAGTACTATAGGGATTTTGGAAAACTAACCATGGCAGGTGATGAAGACGAATATGATGTTGAAGGACATGGGCATCTCAATCAGCCTGTCACACGGTTTCACTTCAATGCATTACGTGATCATCTACCGAGAATTCAGAAACAGCCTTGATCCAATTGAAGAGAAGCAAGATAAGTTGCCAAGAGATTTGCAGCAACTTATGGGTAATGTTAATGAGCAGCTCACTCAAAACATGGCAGCCATGAGGGCTGATATTGTTGCTGATATTGTGCGAGAGCTTCGTCAAAACCGAGAAGAAGCAAGTGTCCATGGTGATGAACATAATGCAACCGATGGGGAAGGTGCTGCCTCCAATGCACAAGTTAGAAGAAACCATGCTGCTGCTCCCCATGCCATGCGACCTCCCGGTCCCGGACGTGGAAATGCTCATGCTAATGGACGTGCTCATCATGAAGCTGCTACTGGTCGTGGTCTTAGAGGAGGCCACCGGAGAGCAAATCTGCACCATGAAGGTAGTGAAGATGGGTTTGACGAAGATGAAGATGGCATGCACTAGAATGTTAGATTTCATCGCCGAAGAAACAATGGTCGTGAACGAGAGGAAGAGGAGAGGTTTGGAAAGCTGAAATTTACCATGCCCAAGTTTGATGGTGGATCTGATCCAGAAATTTATCTCACATGGGAATTGAAGGTTGACAAGATTTTCCGCATGCACAACTACTCTGAAGAGAAGAAGTTAGAAATGGCCTCACTTGAGTTTGAAGATTATGCTTTAATATGGTGGGAGCAAGTTCAGATTTAGCGAGAAGAAGAAGGAAAAACTGTTGTTGCTACATGGGCAGAAATGAAAAGAGAGATGAGGGCAAGATTTGTCCCAAGGCATTATAGGCGTGATACCTTTGATAAGCTCCAGAATTTGAGGCAAGGAAAGTTATCTGTTGAGGAGTATCATAAGGAGATGGAGAAGGCAATGATAAGAGCCAACATACATGAAGATGAGGAGCAGTCCATGGCAAGGTTTCTCTATGGGCTGAATCCTAATGTCAAACGAGTGGTTGATCTGCAGCCATATCGTAATGTGGTAGAACTTGTACATCTTGCTTCTAAGGCTGAACGTCAATTGCAAGAAGACTCTAGGCAAAACAGAACTACATCCTTCACAGCTAGAGCTACATCAAGTGGGAGTAAGTTTGGACCTCAATTCAATGTTGGTCGAGGCATCATGACTAGTTCTGGAGGTGGAAATCAGTCCCATGCACGTGCAGCCACGAGCAGGAATGAGGTATCAAATGCAAAAGAAAAGAGCAAATTTGCAGCCCCAAGTTCATCCTCCATTGGCTCCACTGGGAAAACTAGTGATATAGAGTGCTTTACATGTAAGGGACGTGGCCATATGAAGAAAGATTGTCCCAACAAGCGTACCATGCTGATCACAGAGAATGGAGAATATGAGTCTTGTAGCGAACCGGAGGAATAAATTGAAAATGGTGAAAATTCAGATGGTGATGAGCATACCTATTGTGATTATGAGCAAGGTGCTTCTCTTGTTGTCACTAAAGTTTTGAGTGTGCAGATCAAAGAAGCTGAGAATGGACAACGACATAATCTGTTTCAAACTAGAGCCAAAGTGCAAGACAAGGTATGCAAAGTAATTGTTGATGGTGGGAGTTGTCACAATCTTGCAAGTAAAGAAATGTGTGATAAGCTTGGGCTGAAGCTGCTGCAACACCCCCACCCATATCATATCCAATGGTTGAGTGAATGTGGAGAGATTAAGGTCACACACATGGTACAGGTGCAATTCAAGATTGGAGATTATAATGACACCGTTGAGTGTTATGTGGTGCCCATGAAGGTGTGTCACTTGCTGTTGGGCAGACCGTGGCAATATGAACTTTCAGCAAAACATTGTGGCAGAACCAATCAATACACCCTCAAGTGGAAAGGCAAAGACTTGGTGCTAAGGCCCATGACTCCCCAACAAATTATGGCTGAGCACATGCAAAAAGTTTCTGAAGTAAAAGTAGTGAGTAAGAAAGAGGGAGAGAAAAAGAGTGAGAGAGAGATCCACAAATCTGTGAGTGAGCGCCACAAGCCAAATTTGAGAGAGAAAAATAAAAGAGAGGGAGAGAACTTAGTAATGTTAGCCACCAAATCAGAATTGAGAGATGTGAGGCTCAACCCAAATCAAGTGGTCATTGTACTTGTGTACAAAGACGTTTTGCTTTCAGCTAACGACCTAACTTGTCTCCCTAGTGCTGTTTGTGATGTCTTGCAGGATTTCGAGGATGTTTTTCCGGAGGAAGTACCCGCTGGTCTACCTCCCTTGCGCGGCATAGAACATCAGATTGACCTCATTCCAGGAGCATCACTTCCAAATTGAGCTCCCTACCGCACCAATCCTGAAGAAACAAAGGAGATAGAAAGGCAGGTACAAGAACTTTTAAGGAAAGGTTATGTTCATGAAAGTTTAAGTCCTTGTGCTGTACCTGTGATTTTGGTGCCTAAGAAAGATGCAACATGGCGAATGGTAATGGACTGTAGGCCCATCAATATTATAACCATTAGGTATCGTCATCCTATTCCTAGGTTAGATGATATGCTTGATGAATTGAGTGGCTCTACTGTTTTCTCTAAAATTGATTTGAAAAGTGGATACGATCAGATTAGGATGAAAGAAGGAGATGAATGGAAAACTGCTTTCAAAACAAAATTTGGGTTGTATGAGTGGTTAGTCATGCCTTTTGGGTTAACTAATGCACCAAGTACTTTCATGAGATTGATGAACCATGTTTTGAGAGCTTACATTGGCAAATTTGTTGTTTTGTACTTTGATGACATTCTAATGTATAGCAGATCCATTGAGGAACATATTGAACATCTAAAACAAGTGCTGAATGTGCTAAGGACAGAAAAATTATATGCTAACGTTGAGAAGTGCTCCTTTTGCACACACAAGGTTGTTTTTCTTGGCTATGTTGTTTCAGGACAGGGAATTGAAGTGGATGAATCTAAGGTGGATGCAATCAAGAATTGGCCAACTCCAGTGAATGTAAGCCAAGTGAGAAGTTTTCATGGCCTTGCTGGTTTCTATAGGAGGTTTGTTAAAGATTTTAGTACAATTGTTGCACCTTTGAATGAATTGACAAAGAAAGGTATTCCTTTCAAATGGGGTGCACCACAAGAAGAAGCATTTCTTGAGCTTAAGAAACAACTAACTGAAGCACCTTTGCTGATTCTACCTGATTTCACTAAAACTTTTGAAATAGAACGTGATGCTAGTGGAATAGGTATTGGAGGTGTCTTAATGCAAGAAAGAAAACCAGTAGCATATTTTAGTGAGAAGCTGAGTGGTGCGCAACTGAATTATTCTGTTTATGATAAAGAGTTGTATGCTTTGGTTAGAGTGCTTGAAACTTGGCAACATTACTTATGGCCTAAGGAATTTATTGTACATTCTGATCATGAGGCTTTGAAACATTTGAAAGGCCAAGCTAAACTGAATCGTAGGCATGCTAAGTGGGTTGAATTCATTGAAACTTTCCCATATGTTGTGAAGTACAAGAAAGGAAAGGAAAACATGGTTGCTGATGCTTTGTCCCGTAGGCATGTTCTTTTGACACAATTAGAAGTGAAGGTACCGGGACTTGAGAGCCTAAAAGAACTGTATTGCACTAATCATATATTTTCAGAACCATATGCAAAATGTAAAGATGGCAAAGGTTGGGATAAATACCATGTGCATGATGGGTTCCTTTTTAGGGCTAACAAACTGTGTGTTCCAGATTCCTCTGTTAGGCCCTTGTTGTTGCAGGAATCACATGCAGGAGGATTAATGGGACACTTTGGTCGTGAGAATACATATGAGCTGTTGGCTGATCATTTTTATTAGCCAAAGATGGGGAAGGACGTTGAGAGATTTGTTCAGTGATGCATCACATGCCACAAAGCTAAGTCTAAACTGAACCCCCATGGTTTATATACTCCCCTACCAGTTCCAAATGCTCCTTGGGAAGATATTAGCATGGATTTTGTTTTAGGACTACCTAGGACTAAGAGGGGGAGGGATTCAGTTTTTGTTGTAGTTGATAGGTTCTCAAAAATGGCACACTTCATTCTGTGCCACAAGAACGACGATGCTTCACATGTTGTTGATTTGTTTTTCAGGGAAGTTGTTCGCTTGCATGGAATGCCGAGGAGAATTGTTTCAGATCGTGATGTGAAGTTCATGAGCTATTTTTGGAAAACATTATGGGCAAAGTTGGGAACCAAGCTGCTGTTTTCAACGACATGTCGCCCACAAACTGATGGGCAAACAGAGGTGGTGAACCGCACACTCTCAGCCTTGCTGCGTACAATGATCAAGAAGAATTTGAAGGAGTGGGAAGAGTGTTTGCCACACGTGGAGTTTACTTACAACAGAGCAGTTCACTCTACCACAAGCATGTGCCCATTTGAGGTGGTATATGGATTCAAACCACTTGCACCAATTGACTTGTTGCCTCTTCCATTACAAGAGAGATGTAACATGGAGGCTTCAAAGCGTGCTGCATATGTGAAGAAGATTCATGAGAAGACCAGAGAAGAGATAGAAAGGAAATCCAAGTACTATGCAGCTAAGGCAAACAAAAACCGCAAGAGGGTGACTTTTGAGCCCGGAGATCTGGTTTGGATACATTTGTGCAAAGATCGTTTTCCTGAGAAGCGCAAATCCAAGCTAATGCCTCGTGGAGATGGACCATTCAAAGTCTTGGCAAAGATCAATGACAATGCTTACAAGATCGAGCTTCCTGGAGACTATGCTGTGAGTCCAACATTCAACATTGCTGATTTGTCGCCATGCTTCGATCAAGAGGGTCAAGAGTCGAGGATGACTCCTTTTGAAGAGGGGAGGATGATGAGGACATCCCAGGTTCACCTCGTTTGTCATCCTCTCCTCATGATAAAACTCAACTCTCAAATGAAGCTGCTACAAAGAAGACCTATTTGGGTCCCATGACAAGGAGCCATGCCAAACATATAGAACAAGAGGTGAACGCGCTCCTAGCTGATCATACTTCAACTATCCATGAGAACTTTATACTGCCTAAATCATCTGTGCTGATTTTACTCAGGTACAATGTTGAGGACAACCAACAACTTTCAGCACATGAAGAAACAAATTCAGCTCATGAAGAAACAAGTTCCGAAGCCCATACAACAAGTTTGAAGAGAACAAGTTTCAACTCTGATGTAAACCATGTTTTGGTGACAAGGGCAACTAATTACACCTCAAGGAAGAATAGCAAGCCATCTCAACAATCTATTGTTGCATGCATAGTTCCAGAATTCGTCTCAGAACTTGCTGCATCATGCAACACAAATATATGAGGTTCCAGCACGTGTGAGAATACAAATTGGACAGCATTTGAAGTCTACTTTCAGGAAAATCAAACGGTGCAACATTTGGAGTCCTGAGTCAAAGGATATGAGAGTTCCAATGCAAGCTGTCCAGAGCTCCATGTGTTTGCTCCCTTGACCAGCTGGTTACCACGAATTTGAGCCTCTCTTTTGGACTGGTTTCACACCTAAGCTAGGAGGGCTGTTCCTAGTATAAATACCCCTTCCCTCACTTCAGCCACAACTCTTTGGCAATTGGATTTCAGCATAGGTTAGCTAAGTGCAACCAGAATCTTGTTTGAGAGTTCACTTCCTCCTTAGCTCTTGTAATCTTGCCCTGTGAGAGGGTAAACTCACTTTGTGATTTTACAACAGCAGCCGTTGAGGCGGCGAACAGTTCGTGCTTCCAACTTCGTGCGTGGTTGCGTGGATTGGAATCCTAAGAGTGTGGTTGGGCGAATACTTGTTGCTGGTTGTTGCATATGCAGTAGCTAGCTTCGGTCTCGTCAGGTTGCACTAGTTATCCTTTACCCGACAGCGTTGTTGGCTGGGATCGAGGGTTTCCTTCGTACCCTTTAGGTGGCGTTGATTCGTTCCTCAAGCAGATCCTCCATGAAGATCGGGCAACCCCGTATCATAGAGGTTAAGTCATTAGAAATCGAAATGGCCTCACATGCCCTATCAACTATCAAACTCTCTCTATGTGGTGGCTCACTCACTCCCTCAAAGGAGGTGCACTCAATGTCACATATGGTGGAGTCACTCAAATCACTCAAGTGGTGGTGGTGGCTCTCCTCACATGTGAATTGGGTCATCTCATCATATATGGGGCTAGTGGTGAAGTCACTCTCATTCTCAATATGGTGGCATAAGTCACTCAAGTCATCGTCGCCGTTGCCGTAGATGAAGGCCGAAGATGGCACATCATCACTCTCGCCTCCAAAGATGGAAGCATCATCCTCGCTCGCCACCTTGTCGCTCGCCTCCAAATCTTGATCCTTGAGTTGCTCCGTAGTAGTAGTCGTCGCCGTGCCGTCTTTAAAAAGAGTCGTGGTAGACTCGGCATCGTCAATGCCACAAAGAGGGATGGCGGTGATGTCGAACTTGGGAGCATCGTCTTGGAGCTTGGTCGTCGCGAAGTGTGCTTGGGGTGGAGAAGCCTTGGCCTTCTTGAGTTCTTTTTCCGCCTTGAGAGCACCAAAGTAGTTGTCGTCGAGGGACTTGTAGTTGTCGAGGAAGATAGTCTTGGAGATGTCGTTGTTCAATCCCATCATGAAGTGGAACTTCATCGAAATGGGGTCATCCACACCGTCTCGTCGCAAGGCTTGCTTCATCTCCTTGAAGTACTCGTCGATGGACTTGGATCCTTGGATGGTGTTCTCCAATTGGCGTCGAAGATGTTCCGTGTAGGTGGAAGGCAAAAATTCTCACCGCATCGCTTTCTTCGTCTTGGGCCAACTCATGTCGAAGCTTGTCGAAGGTCGGTGAAGCCACCATGTCGACGCGTGGTCATGGAAGTTACTTGTGGCGCACTTCACTTGATCATCGGAGGGGACTTGATGTAGCGTGAGGTAGTCGTCCATGTTGCGCTCCCACTCGAGATACTCCTCGGGGTCGTGATTCCCATAGAAAGGAAGCTCGTGGTTGGTGTCGATGTCGTAGTAGCTCGTGGAAGTCGCGGACTTGAGGTTGGGGAGCTTCTCTTGAGCGTAATCTTGAGGTGCTTGTTGGCGAAGATGCCGTATGTCCAAATGCGAAGATGCCTTGAAGTCGCTTGGCGAAGATGCCAAGGTAGATGGTGAAGTCGTGGAGCGGTGGTTGGTGTTGAGCTCTTGACCGTCACGTTCTCGTCGGTGATGGTGTTGATGCCGATGTGACCTTGCCGGAGATGGTAGCTCGGAAGCATGTGCACTTGAGCGTCTTCTCAAAGATGAGGGAGACCTCTTGGCGGTCTTGATGAGGGCTATGAGCTCCTCCTTGTGAGCTTGCATCTTGGCGTCGATGAAGTTTTTCGTGGCATCGAACTCGTCGTTGTTGGTGTAGACCGAAGTAGATGTGCTTTGCCTATCCATCATGCTCAAGCAAAAATGTGAGTGGAAGAAAGGAAAGAACTAGACCAAATGTACCTTATCCAATGTTGATGATGGATCAATGATCACTCAATAATGTATTATGGAAGTAGCACAATTGGTACCGGATCTTGTCTATTCTCACACCTACACAAGTAAAGCTTATGGAGTAGCTTGGTTAGGATAGTGGCACAAAAATTTGATGCAATTGTTAGTAAGAGTCAATAATGTTGAAAGAGATTCACAAATTCGCAAATGAAACAAGTAGACCAATAGCAATGAATGGCACACGGAAACGCACACACGGATAGATAAATGGGGTCGTGCAACCAAGGAATGAGCATAAAATGTGGAATCCATGGAAAACGCTCGTGTTGCACAACTCAAGAGAGATGCTAGCACGATTGCTCAATAGGCGGATACGACACTTGTGCACACCCTAGGAAAGACAAAACGTATCGACTTTCTAGTCCAAGTATGCTATGTATGTATGGTTCCCGATGTTGCTCACACGATGATCCAAGATGATCAATGATGGTAAATGATATGCAATGTGGTATGATGCTATGGCTCTTGCTTACAAGCTCTTTGTCTTTCGCTTTGCTTAAAAGCTTTTTTTTGGCCAATATGCGCAACGCTCAAACCAAGAGAGGAAGTGTGTATATGCGGGAACAATCTTGTGACACAAGAGATGATATGATGATACCAAGATGAGGTATGTATGCAATGGAAGGGCGGATCGATAATCACTAAAGTGCACAAGTAACGTTGCCGGCAATACTCAATGGCTAGTCTCGATAGGCAAGTGACGCAAAATGGGCTAGGGGTTAACAATGCAATGGCAAGGGGGATATACAATGGCGTCGTCGAGGTTACCGTCAGTGGGTTCTCGTTTGTAAGCAAGGACGGATGATAATGAAGTGGACAATGTCGATGACGACCTCGTGGCGATGATGAGTGGCGGTGTTCTTGATGTCGAACCGTTCCTAATTAGCCGAAACACCTTAGGAAACAGAAAAACCGCGAACTCAAAATCTCAAAGGCAAATGTGGAATGGTGGTAGCGGATTAGCGGTGGTGGTTGTGGAAGTATTGGTGGAAACCCGGTCAAAATGGGTTAAGGTGGCGGAAGAGTATGGTGGGGCTATACATGTTGTCGGAGTGGAAGTCACGGTCCCTAAGTAGCCGAAACACCTTAGGAGACACAAGCCACAACTCAAATAACCTCAAATGCAATGGGGATTAAAATGAATTAGGTTGCGGAAGTCTATGGTGGAATAGCGGATGATATGGTGGAGGCCCTAGGCAAAGATGCCAAAGTTCCAAAAATTTGATGGAGTCAAATTGTGGTGAAACCAAGGTGAGGAACTCGGGCACATCGATAGCTTCAAAACGAGCCAAAGAACACTCAAAACGGAGTTCGGAGCGAAAAGTTGTGATGAAAATGGTGAAGAAGGGCGATGATGAAATTTCGGGGAATGTTTCTGGTTAGGCCAGAAGTTTCCGGGTTAGGGCCGGAAGTTCAGGGCTCTGGAAGTTCCAGGAGGGTGCCGGAAGTTCCAAGGGTCGCGGGAGACGTGTGGGGGAAACTGGGGGATTTTGGGGTAAACTTTCTGTTTAGCCCGGAAGTTCCGGGGTGAGGACGGAAGTTCCGGGGGGCGGAAGTTCCGGGGAATGCCGGAAATTCCGGGGGTCGTGGAATTTCTTCCGGGACGAACCCTAAATTCCAGATCTGAGAACGGGGGCGGAAAAACACGATTTCCCGGGCAAAATTGAGAAGATTTCGTGGATGGAAATGGGGGAAAAGATGGGGAAGGCTAGATTCACTTGAAACACAACGAATGCATGGATCAAAATCAACAAAACATCATCCAACCAAAAAATCACAAAAAAAAATTGGGAGGGCTATTTTTGGTGGGGATTTTTGAATTAGGACAAAACGAAGCAAAATTAGGCTAGAAAACGGTGGGGGAGACTCCAAATTCGTGATCAACGTGGCTCATGATACCAAGATGATATAGGGTGGAACCCTAATGGTGTCGATCTTTCACGATTGGAGCGGATCCCGCGAAGAACACGAAGAACACAAGAGGAATCACTCAAATAGACAAGAAACAATCACACATGTGCTAAATCCACATACACATAAGGGATACAAAGGTCCAAATCCAACACAAGAGGGTACAAATGGTAGCTAGTTCATCCCGATCCGGAGAGGAGTCGAGGTCTTGAATATCCCGAAGGATCTTCTCACATGGAGGTCTTGAACTCCATGGGAGTGGTCTCTCTCTCTCAAGAGTAGAGGTAGGAGCACAGCTCAACTAATGAGCAATCATATTTGCTAACCCTAAAACGTAGGTGGAAGAAGGGTATATATAGTCTAGGGGGCGAAGGGGTACACGGGCCTCGGCCCAAGTCAATGCATGCATGCAGGGCCGGAAGTTCCGGGTACGGCCGGAGGTTCCGGTGGCCGGAAGTTCCGGGCAGGTTCCGGCCGGGTTCCGGGCTAACCAGAGAGTTGTCGCGCTCGAGGGTGGGCTGGATGCAGGGGGGCGGAAGTTCCGGGATGGCCGGAAGGTCCGGGGGCCGGAAGTTCCGGGCTAGAGGCCGGAAGGTCCGTGGTCCGGAAGTTCCGGGCTTTCCAGAAGCTTGTCCTTGCTTCTTCTTCCTTCTCTTCCAAACTTCCCTCGTGGACGGTGTAGTTGTACACATGCGCTGGCACTCCTCCTCCTCGTCCGTGGTGCTCCGACAATACCTATGTATGCACACGAGTGGAGTGTCAAGTAGTATACCATCCTCGAAGGGGTCAAGTGAACACGCGTAAAGGAGATGATTCACCTTTGTGTATGTGGAGTAGATGTCGCACGTGTCACTTGCCAACGGGCTCTTGACATGGTGATGTCCGTAGGATGCTCCGCATCACTTAAGTACCTCAAGGGTCAAACTAAATTGAACAAGCGTCATGCTAAATGGAGTGAGTTCATTGAGTCATTTCCTTATGTTATCAAGTATATCAAAAGTAAGGAAAATGTTGTGGCGGACGCTCTTTCCCGCAAGTGCATGTTGGTTACCAAACTTGAGTTGAATGTTATTGGATTCGAGCACATCAAAGACTTGTATGCGCATGATGCATCATTTGCGATTCCTTATGCCAAATGTTTACCACATAAAACTTGGGAGCAATATTACTTCAAATATGGTTATCTTATGCGAGCTAACAAACTTTGTATTCCCGAGTCTTCTCTTCGTTTGCTACTTTTGCAAGAAGCTCATGGTGGAGGACTCATGGGACATTTTGGACGTGACAAGACATTCACTACGCTCTCCAAGAACTACTTTTGGCCCAAGATGTTTCGCGACGTCTCACGCTACACCAACCGGTGTTCTACATGCCGCAAAGCTAAGTCCAAAGCTCAATCTCATGGTTTATATATGCCACTTCCTATTCCATATCACCCATGGGAAGATATTAGTATGGATTTCGTGCTTGGCTTGCCTCGAACTCAAAACGGCAAAGATTCCGTATTTGTTGTTGTCGACCGTTTCTCTAAGATGGCACATTTCATTCCTTGCAACAAGATAGACGAGGCTTCACATGTTGCAAATCTCTTTTGTAGGGAAATCTTGCGTTTGCATGGAGTGCCAAAGAGGATCGTGTTGGACCGAGACGTCAAGTTCCTTAGCTACTTTTGGAAGACACTATGCGCCAAGCTCGGAATCAAGCTCCTATTCTCCTCGGCATATCACCCTCAAACCGACGGCCAAACGGAGGTCACGAACCGGACTCTTTCCACACTACTCCGCGTGTTGATCAAGAAGAACATAAGGGAGTGGGAGGAATGTTTACCCATCGCCGAGTTCGCCTACAATCGAGCAAGACACTCTACTACCGGCAAGTCCCCCTTCGAGGTCGTCTACGGTTTCAACCCTTTGTCACCATTGGACATCTTACCGCTACCGCTACAAGAGCGAACCGACATGGACGCGAGTGCACGAGCAAGTTACCTCAAGAAGATGCATGAAGATACAAGGCACACGATCGAGCGCCAAGTACAACGCCTCGCGACCAAGGTCAACATCAACAAGCACCCCATGGTGTTCAACCCCGGAGATCTTGTATGGCTACACCTTCGCAAAGACAACTTCCCCAACGAGCTCAAGTCCAAACTACTACCTCGAGCCGATGGACCGTTCAAGTTGCTAGCACGATACAACAACAATGCATACATGATCGACATCCCTCGTGACAAGTACAACATGAGTGACATCTTCAACGTCAAGGATTTATCTCCATTCCATGGTGATGAGGATTCTGATCCGATGACGGATCTTTCCCAAGGGGGGGAGGGGAGATGATGCGGAGCATCCTACGGTCATCCCCATGGATCCACCTACGTCTCCCCAAGCACCAAGAGGACCAATGACTCGAGCACGTGTGAGGGCTCTCGAAAACGAGGTGACATCACTCCTTACAAAACTTCCATATGACGCGTGCGAGACATGGATGATACCTCATTCCGACACGCTATGTGTGCTTAGGTACCAAGAGGACCCTCTCAGAGAAGCCCGGACAAATGGACAAGTCGGCAAGTTCATGGATGAAAAGGACCTAAGAAGAAGGTCACCGAAGGTCTACAGGGCCCGGACATCCGGCCTCAAGCCCGGACATCCGGTCCCTGGGAGCAACAGCAGCAACAAACGCCTAACAGCAGAAGAGTCTATAGGCGCCGGACATCCGGCCCGTGCAGCCCGGATATATGGCCCCCTCCCAAAAAATCCGGCGCCCCTATACAGTACCCCGACCAGTTTTGGCCGGACATCTGGCACCCTGCTGAACCACAGGACATCCGGCATGGAGCCCGGACATCCAGCCCGACAACGCGTGTGCTTCGGCCCACGGGCCCTGTATCCCCCTGTATCTCGCCCTAAGTTGTACTAGCACTATATAAGGACCTCTTCCTCCTCCATCTAGGGTTAGCAAAGTAGTTGGCTCTTGAGATTAGAGCTTTGCTCATCCATACCTCTCCCATGGAGATCAAGACCTCCATGAGACCCATGTGAGAAGATCCACTTCGGATATCAAGACCTCGACTCCTCTCCGGATCGGGATGAACTAGCTACCGTGTATCCTCCTTTGTTGGCTTTGGACCTTTGTATCCCTCTATGTGTATGTGGATCTAGTGCATGTGTGATTTGGATTGTGTCTATTTGAGTGTTCTTCTCGTGTTCTTCGTGGATTTGCTCCTTTTCCCCCTCCTAAGTGTGAAAAGATCGTCATCTAGGGTTCCACCCTACATCATAGTGTCTCTCTAGCATCCGTGCAACAAGAGCATTTTCCGTGGTTCCACATTTTGAGCTCATTCCTTGGTTGTGCGGATCCCATTCATCTTCGTGTGTGTGTTTCCAAGTGTCTTCTAGGGTGTTGATCTATTTGTCTTACTTGCAATTTGTGAATCTTCTCAACATTTTCGATATCTTGACTAACACTTGCTTGAATTTTGTGCCAGTCATCCTAACCAAGCTACTCCATAAGCCTTACCTTGTAGGTGTGAGAAACAAACCCGGTACCAATTCTACTATTGTTGCATTACATTGAGTGATACTTGATACATCCTCAATCATCGGAAAAGGTAACTTTGGTATTGTTCTCTCATTTCCTACTCACCACCACTTGACTATGATGGATAGGCCAAGTACCTTGGAGAATCCACTCTTTGAAAAGCAAGATGAGACACGCGACTACGTCACCAAGGGTCATCTCTTCGCCGTCCAACGAGCGCTACACCAAGAAAGTGAAGCTTTGGGCGATCGCATCGAACAACTCGCCACCGACTTGCGACACTCCGAAACACGAACAAGGGACTACTTCGATGCCAAGATTTCATCTTAAATGGAGGAATTGCGAGACATCATGGCCAACCGCGCCACTTCCACTACTTCCTCTTCAAGACGGCGACACTCAAGTCGACACTCTTCGGATTCTTCTTCACGCTCAAGTCCATCTCGAGCACGTTCTCATCGGCGCAACAATCATGACGATCATCAAGCTCCACAAAATCCATTCCATGGCAATGGCCTACAACACCGACTTCGAGCACGAGAACGTCAAGCGCGCCAAGGCCAAGCACCACCATGTCCGAGACAAAATGACCAAGACGGCGACGCCCACCGGCAAGAACTACTACGCCGAGAAGAGCAAGCACTTGAAGCGCAACGTGCTCTCCGAGAAGCAACTCATGCCGTGAACGAGCGCCACCGTCGTGTGCGTGAACAAGAAGAAGCGCTACGACATGAACAACGAGACGAAGAAGCTCACCTTGAGGACCGCCAAGAAAGAAGAAATCGCGCTCGGATTCCACCTCCAAGACCACCGCGCCAAGCAAATCGAGCGGCGCCTGAGGATGACGATCCACCACCACGGCAAGATCGACCTCACCAACGACGACATGATGAGGAACAACGTTTCGGCAAGCTCAAGTTCACCATGCCCAAGTTCCACGGCGGCAACGACCCCGAAGAATATCTCTCATGGGCATTGAAGGTCGACAAGATATTTCGCCTTCAGAACTACGACGAAGAAAAGAAGATCGCCATGGCATCTCTAGAGTTCCAAGACTATGTTCTCATTTGGTGGGAGCAAGTGATCGCAAAACGTCAAGAGAAGGGCGAGCCACCCATCGCGACTTGGAATCAAATGAAAGATGTCATGAGAGCTCGTTTTGTGCCTACACATTACAACCGCGACCTCTTCAAGAAACTCCAACTCCTCAAGCAAGGAACCAAGTCGGTTGAAGAATACTATCAAGAAATGGAAGTTTCCATGATACGAGCCAATGTCAAGGAAGATGATGAACAAACTATGGCGCGTTTGTTGAATGGCCTCAACCATCCCATCAAGAAAATAGCGGACTTCCAACCGTACTCCAACCTCCTCGAGCTAGTGCACCAAGCGACCAAGGCGGAACGACAAGTGCAAGAGGACTACAAGTACTCAAAGTACTCTTCCAAGCCCTACGGTTCATACACTCAAGCTTCAACGACTACGACAACTCCTTCCACGACTCAAGCTACCACAAGTACCGGCGACAAGTCAAGCTCCAAGCAACCTTCGACATCTTCGAGTCGTCTTCCGACGACTACAAGCAGCTCCAAGCAAAAGCCTTCGTCCTCGACACCTCCTACAGATGCAAACGAGACAAGTGACATCAAGTGCTTCACTTACAAGGGCCGAGGCCACAAGTCTTTTGAGTGTCCAACTCGACGCACAATGATCGCCAACGACGACGGCACCTACGACTCAATGAGCGAAGATGAAATGGAAGCCCTTGAGCATGTGGCTATGCACCGACAAGTGAATGAAGATGAAGATGCACAAATCTATTGCGACAATGATGCGAGCCCTGCTCTTGTTGTCTCCAAGGTCTTGACACTTCAACAACATCAAGACGAGGACCAACATTGCCACATCTTCCATACCAAAGCGGGTATCCAAGGGCGTTCCGTCAAGGTCATCATCGACGGCGGAAGTTGCCACAATTTGGCAAGTGAAGAATTATGCTCCAAGCTACAATTGGTCAAGAAGAACCACCCTCGCCCGTACAAGGTCCAATGGCTTAGCGACTCCGGCACAATTCAAGTGGAGCACACCGTCCAAGTATCCTTCAAGATCGGCGCCTACGAAGATACCTTGGAGTGTGATGTGGTTCCCATGTTCGTATGCCACCTCCTACTTGGGCGACCTTGGCAATTCGATCACGGCGTCATCCACAACGGACGGACCAACCACTATAGTTTCAAGATGAAGGGCAAGGAATTCATTCTTCGACCAATGTCTCCAAGTCAAGTCGTCGCCGACAATCAAGCATCGGGCCATCGTGGAGAGACTAGTGAGAGAGTGAACCACCACAAAGAGAGTGAGCGCCACAAGCCAAAATTGAGTGAATCCACGATGAGCGACAAGAAAAACTTAGTTCTACTCGCCACCAAAAGAGATTTGAGGGATGTGAGTGAGAGCCCATCAAGTGTTGTTCACTTTGTGCTTTTATGCAAAGGTGAAGCTGAGTGGACAAATACTTCACAACATCTTCCTCTAGTGTTGTCTCATCTCTTGCAGGAATACAAGGACGTTCCCCGATGAGATACCTCCCGGACTACCTCCTCTACGCAGAATCGAACACCGCATCGACCTCATCCCCGGCGCACCTCTACCGAACAAGGTACCATACCGCGTCAACCCCGACGAGACCAAAGGAATCCAACGGCAAGTCCAACATCTCCTGGAGAATGGGTATGTACGTGAGAGCTTGAGTCCATGTGCCGTTCCGGTAATTCTTGTGCCTAAGAAAGACGGTACCTATCGCATGTGTTCTGATTGCCGTCCCATAAATGCTATCACCGTTAGATATCGTCATCCCATTCCATGCCTTGATGACAAGCTTGATGAACTTAGTGGAGCCACCATTTTCTCAAAAATTGATCTTAAAAGTGGTTACTATCAAATACGCATGCAAGAAGGTGATGATTGGAAAACGGCTTTCAAAACCAAATTTGACTTGTATGAATGGTTAGTCATGCCTATGGGTTTATCGCAAGCTCCTAGCACTTTCATGCGTGTGATGCATTATGTTCTTCGCAAATACATCGGCATTTGTGTTGTGGTCTATTTTGATGACATTCTTGTGTTTAGCGAAACTCTTGAAGATCATGTCAAGCACCTTAGGGACGTATTGCAAGTTATTAGAGACGAGAGACTTTATGCTAATATGGAAAAATGCACTTTTGGTGTTGATAAGCTTGTCTTCTTGGGCTTTGTTATCTCTTCTAAGGGTGTTGAAGTTGATGAGTCTAAAATTGATGTTATTAAAACTTGGCCACAACCAACCAACTTGCAACAAGTGCGTAGCTTCCTTGGTCTAGCCGGATTTTACCGTCGCTTCGTTAAGGACTTTAGCACTATTGCTTCACCATTACATGCTTTGAGTAAGAAGAACGCTCCTTTTGTTTGGGGACCTTCCCAAGATACCGCATTTCATGAGCTTAAGAATTTGCTTACACATGCTCCAATTCTTGCCTTGCCAAACTTTGAGAAAACATTTGAAGTGCATTGTGACGCTAGTGGTAATGGAATAGGTGGAGTTTTAATGCAAGAAAAGCGACCCATTGCATATTTTAGTGAAAAGCTTTTCGGTGCTCAACTTAACTATCCCATCTATGACAAAGAGTTATATGCTTTGGTGAGAGTCTTGCATGTTTGGGAGCATTATCTCCGACCTCGTGAATTTGTCATTCATACCGATCATGAAACACTGAAGTACCTAAAAGGTCAAACAAAATTGAATAAAGGGCATGCTAAATGGAGTGAATTTATTGAGTCCTTCCCTTAAATCATCAAGTATATCAAGGGAAAGGAGAATGTTGTAGCGGACGCTCTTTCACGCAAGTGCATGATAGTTACTCAACTTGAATTGAATGTTATTGGCTTTGAGCACATTAAAGAGTTATATGAGCATGATGATTCATTTGCAACTCCTTATGCCAAATGTATTGCTAACACTTGTTGGGAGTGATATTATATCAAGGATGGATACCTTATGCGCGCTAACAAACTTTGTGTTCCCAAGTCTTCTCTTCGTTTGTTGCTTTTGCAACAGGTTCACGGCGGTGGACTTATGGGACATTTCGGTCGCGACAAGACTTTTGCCACGCTCTCCAACAAGTACTATTGCCCCAAGATGTTTCGCGATGTCACACGCTACACCAACCGATGCTCCACATGTCGCAAAGCTAAGTCACAAGCTCAATCTCATGGGTTACATATGCCACTTCCTATACCATATCATCCATGGGAAGACATTAGTATGGATTTTGTGTTGGCTTGCCTAGAACAAAAAATGGAAAAGACTCGGTTTTTGTAGTTGTTGACCGTTTCTCTAAAATGGCACATTTCATTCCATGTCACAAGAAGGACGATGCTTCAGATGTTGCAAATTTGTTTTGTAGGGAAATCTTGCGACTTCATGGAATACCCAAGACGATTGTATCGGACCACGACGTCAAGTTCTTTAGCTACTTTTGGAAGAAACTATGCGGCAAGCTCGGGATCAAGCTCCTATTCACGTCGGCCTATCACCCACAAACCGACGGGCAAACGGAAGTCACCAACCACACGCTCTCTACCCTACTTCGCGTGTTGATCAAGAAGAACCTCACGGAATGGGAAGAATGCCTACCGATCGCCGAGTACGCCTACAATCGAGCAAGACACTCTACCACGGGCAAGTCTCCCTTCGAAGTGGTCTATGGCTTCAACCCTTTGTCGCCTTTGGACATCCTACCGCTACCACAACAAGAACGTGCGAACTTGGACGCAAGCGCAAGAGCAACATATATCAAGAAGGTGCATGAAGAGACAAGGCTCACGATAGAACGTCAAGTACAACGACTCGCCAACAAGCTCAACGCAAACAAGAACCCCATGGTGTTCAACCCCGGTGATCTCGTGTGGCTACACCTTCGCAAGGATCGCTTCCACAACGAACGAAAGTCAAAGCTTCTACCTAGCACGCATCAATGACAATGCATACAAGATCGACATCCTGCGAGCCAAGTACATTGTGAGTGACACATTCAACGTCAAGGATCTATCCCCCTACCATGGTGATGAAGATATTCATCCGAGGGCGGATCTTTCCCAAGGGGGGGAGGAAGATGATGCGGAGCATCCTTCGATCATCCCCATGGATACCTCACCAACTCATCAAGCACCAAGTGGACCGTTCACAAGAGCTCACGTACGTGCCATCGAGAACGAGGTGAACTCACTCCTTTACAACTTTCATATGGATATGGATGGAACTTGGAGGCTACCTCATAAAGGAAATCTATGTATCATTAGGAGTGAAGGAATCGACCGTCAAGAGGCTAAGGACCGTCGCCAAGGCCAAGAGGAACCACGCCAAGGCCACGAGGACGACGGAGGAGCAAATCTCGAAGAGGACAGCACCTCCCAGGCGACCGCATGCGCACGGGCCCACAGGACCCCGTGCCCATGGGAAACTGCAAACCTACTGGACACCCCGTGTCCACGGGCCCCCAGGACCCCGTGCGCACGGGCCTCGCCGCTATAGCCCCCCGTGCGCATGGGCGTGTACCGTGCCCACGGGACCCCCATGCGCACGGGGCCTACTTAGTTCGTGCGCACACGGGGCCTACTTAGCCCGTGCGCACGGCCCCTCCCAGCGAGCTGGCTGTGTGTTGCCTGGTTTGCCCCCACTTCGTCCCTTACCTCCCACCTACTATATATTCCGTGGATAGACCATTTGTTAGGGTTAGCGAAGTGTATTGAGATATTATAGAGGGCTTTGCTCATCTACCACTCCTCTTGGAGATCAAGACCTCCTAGGGAGAAGATCCCAAGGGATATCAAGACCTCCTCTTGGAGAAGACTACCATCAAGACCTCACCTCCTTTGGAGTGGGAAGAACCTTACCTTTGTGCTATTTTCCTTTGATTGTCTATGTATGCTTGTGGATCTATGCATGCTACTCTAGTGGATGTGTGATTTGGGTTTGTTTGAGTGATTTGCCTCTTGTGATTTGTGAGTTCATCCCTTTTCCCCCCTCCAAGTGTGAAAAAGTCCTCACTTAGGGTTCTACCCTACAACAGAATTGCTGGCGATTTGGGGCTTGCTTCCTCACTTTTTGTTTGACAGGTCGGGCATCCGGGGATACAGTTAGGTGGTACTCAATTACCTCCCTGGAAACTCCGAGAATATCTGACGATTGCCAAGCAAACACGTCAGCATTTTCCCGGAGAAAGGCAATGAGTGCGCTTTCCTATTTGTCGGAGAGGGTGGTGCCTATAGTGAAAGCACCAGACCCGTCCGCCCGCGCCGCGACCTTCTTAGTAAGAGCGCCAGTGGCCAACTTCTGTTTCTGCTCCGTCGACGAGTTGTTGTCTTTCCCGGAAACACACGGTTCTGCACATTTGCCGGGAGCCTGATCTCCTCCAGGAACGCTACGAACGGTTTCTTTTCCGGAAGCCTTGTGATGCGGAGCATCCTACGGTCATCCCCATGGACCTACCTACGTCTCCTCAAGTGCCAATTGGACCAATGACACGAGCACGTGCAAGAGCTATCGAGACTGAGGTGACATTTCTCCTTAATGAACTTCCATATGACTCGTATGAGACATGGCTACTACCACCTCAAGCCGAAATGCTATGTGTGCTTAGGTATGAAGAAGACCGCCTTGGGGACGCTCGAAAGGAAGGCCAAGTCGACAAGTGCACGGATGGACAAGCGCGAGGAAGAAGACCGCTGAAAAGCTACAGCGGTCGGACATCCGGCCCCTGGCCCGGACATCCGGCCCCTGGGAACAGCAGCCGCAGCCCAGCAGCAGAGAAGCTACAGGGCCCGGACATCCGGCCCTGCAGCACCTGGACATCCGAGCCCGGCCAAGAAATCTGGCCCTCCTATCCAGAACCTCTGCCAAGCCGACCAGACGACCGACCGGACATCCGGCCCGAGGGCTCGGACATCCGACACCCTAATGAACCGCCGGACATCTGGCCCCTGCCAGCATGCCTTCGGCCAACCGGCCGTGTAATCTCTCTCCCTAACCCCCACTTCGTCCTAGACTATAAATAGACCTCCTCCTCATCCTTTCTAGGGTTAGCAAAGTATATTGAGACATTGAGTAGAGCTTTGCTCCTTGTATCTCCTCTTAGGGAATCAAGACCTCTCTAGGGAGAAGGATCCCCATCATAGGATCATCAAGACCTCCTAAGGGAGAAGGATCTCATCTAGATCATCAAGACCTCACCTCCTCTGGAGTGAGAAGAACTTTACCTTGTGCTTGTTTCCATGGATTGATCTTGTATGCTTGTGGATCTCATGTATGCTATCTTAGTGGATGTGTGATTTGGGTTTGTTTGAGTGATTTCCCTCTTGTTGTTCTTGTTGTTTTCCCCTTTTTCCCCTCCAAGTGTGGAAATATCATCAATTAGGGTTCCACCCTACATCATCTTGGATCAGAGGCACGTTGATTCACACCTTGGAGTCTTTTCCCCTCGTTTTCTAGCCCCAATTTTGTTGATTTTGCCCAATTTCTAAAATTCCCCACAAAAATAGCCATACCAATTTTTTTTGTGATTTGTTGGGTTGATGATGTTTTGTTGATTTTGATGCAATGATTTGCTTGGTTTCAAGTCGATCTAGCTTTCCCCCACCTTCTACATCTTTTCCATCCACAAAAACTCCCCAATTTTGCATCAAATTTTCTTTTTCCCCACTAGTTCTTCGAGTTCATCCGCGGATTGGAGACCCCGGACATCCGGCCCGAGAGCCCGGACATCCTGCGCCCCGGACATCCGGCCCCTGTCAGCCAACACTTCATCCCTTCTTTTTTTTTTTTGATTTTTCATCTTTGTCCACAGTTTCTTCTGCAATACCATCGCATACTCGTGTGACTCCACCACCGACTTCTGCAACCACCGCAAATTTTGCCACTTGAGATTTTGAGTCGCGGTTTTCCATTTCCTAACGTGTTTCGGCTACTTAGGAACGGTTCGACATTGACATCACCGCCGCTCATCATCGCCACAAACTCGTCATCGACAACAACCACTTCACCATTGTCACACCATCACCGTAAGCAAGGACGGTAACCTCAACGACAACTTGTTCATCTCGTTGCCATTACATTTGTTAACCCCAAGACCATCTTTTGCGTCACTTTCCTACGAGACTAGCCATTTGAGTATTGCCGGGCAACGCTACTTGTGCACTTTAGTGATACCGTTCCGCATAGCTATCATAGCGTGCATATATCATCATATCATCTCTTGTGCCAAAATTTTGTTCCCACATATACATCATTGCTATCTACGTAAGAGCATTTCGCAAAAGTGGCCAAAGGAAACTATCAAAAGAAAGAGAAGCTTTTAAGCAAAAGATAAAGAGCAACAACAAGCTTGTAAGCAATAGTCATAGCATCGCCACATTACATAACATATTTGATCATCTTGGATCATTGTGTCAAGTTCACCGGGACTCATACATACATATCATAAGTGAGATAGAAAGTCGATACGTTTTGTCTCTTATAGGTTGTGCACAAATTCGTATCCGCCTATTGAGCAATCGTGCTACCGTCTTTCTAGTGTTGTGCAACAAGAGCATTTTTCCGTGGATTCCACATTTTGAGCTCATTCCTGGGTTGCACGAACTCATTTTTCTATCTGTGCGTGTGTTTCCGTGTGCTACTTATTACTATTGGTCTACTTGTTACACTTGTGAACTTGTGAATCTTTTTCAACATTATTTATATCTTTCTTGCAAATTGCAACTATTTTGTGCCACCATCCTAACCAAGCTACTCCATAAGCCTATTTGTGTAGGTGTGAGAAACAAACCCGGTACCAATTCTACTATCATAGCTATACATTGAGTGATACTCGATACATCTTCAATCTTCGGAAAAGGTAACTTTGGTTTTGTTCTCTCATTTCCTACTCACCTCTACTTGATCATGATGGATAGGCCAAGTACATCTTCGAATCCCCTCTTCGATGAGCATGAAGCACCAAACGACTACGTATCCAAGAGCCATCTCTTTGGAGTACAACGAGCCTTGCATCAAGAAAGTGAAGCTTTGGGCAATCGCATTGAGCAACTCGCCACCGACTTGCGTCACTCCGAAACGCGAACAAGAGACTACCTCGACGCCAGGCTTACTACATAAATGGATGAATTTCGTGCCATGATGTTTGACCGCGCCTCCTCAAATTCGTCCTCTACAAGGAGAACATGGTCAAGACGCCATTCTTCGGATTCATCATCGGATGCAAGCCTTCCTCGAGCTCGTCTACCTCATAGACAAGAACATCAAGCTCACCAAAATTCATTGCATGGCAATGGTTTGCAACAACGCCTTTGAGAGCGCGAACGTCAATGCCATCAAGTTCAAGATGACACGCACCAAGAGCAAGTTCCACGACGTCAACAACAAGACGCCCAGGACGGCGATCCAATTCGGCAAGAGCAACAACGTCGTGAACAACAAGCCCTCGAAGCACAACGTGCCCTTCGTGAAGCCAAACATGCCCTCAACGAACGCAACCGTCATGTGCGTGAAGAAGAAGACGCACGTCACCAAGAAGAAGCCACACACCTAGAAGAGAATCAAGAAAGGAGGAACCAGGCAAGAGTACCTCGTCCCCACCGTCAAGCCAACCGCGTAGAGCAAGAGAACGGGAATGACGACCCACCTCCAACACAAGAGTGACGACAACATCGGCATAATGATGAACAACTCTACGACAAGCTCAAGTTCAACATTTGGTGGGAGCAAGATATTCCGTCTACACAACTATGACGAGGAAGAGAAGGTAGCCATGGCATCGCTTGAGTTCCACGACTATGTTCTCATTTGGTGGCAGCAAGTGATCGAGAGACGCCAAGAGAAAGGTGAACCACCTATCACAACGTGGACTCAAATGAAGGATGTCATGAGTGCTCGCTTTGTGCCTACACACTATAGCCGCGACCTTTTCAAGACACTTCAACTCCTCAAGCAAGGCACCAAGTCGGTTGAAGAATACTACAAAGAAATGGAGATTGCAATGATACGAGCCAACGTCAAGGAAGATGATGAACAAACTATGGCGCATTTCTTGAATGGTCTCAACCATCCAATCAAGAAAACTGCGGACTTCCAACCTTACTCCAACCTCCTCGAGCTAGTGCACCAAGCCACCAAAGCGGAGCGTCAAGTGCAAGAGGATTACAAGTACTCCAAGTACTCTTCCAAGACCTACGGTTCTTACAATCAAGCTTCCACGACTACGACACCTCCTCCAACGACTCGAGCTACACCAAGTACCGGTGACAAGTCAAGCTACAAGAACCCTTCGACATCTTTGAGTCGTCTTCCTACTACTACAAGCAACTCCAAGCCAAGAGCTTCGTCATCAACAACTCCTACGGATGCCACCGACAAAACAAGTGATATCAAGTGCTTTACTTGCAAAGGCCGAGGCCACAAGTCTTTTGAGTGCCCCACACGGCGTACCATGATTGCCAACGTGGACGGCACCTACGACTCTATGAGTGAAGAAGAAATGGAAGCACTTGAGCACGTGGCCATGCATCGACAAGTGTATGAAGATGAAGATGATCAAGTGTTTTGCGACAATGATTCGAGCCCCGCTCTTGTTGTCTCCAAGATCTTGACACTTCAACAACAACAAGACGAAGACCAACGTTGCCATATCTTCCATACCAAAGCGGGTATCCAAGGATGTTCCGTCAAGGTCCAATGAAGAGTTATGTTCAAGAAGAAGCCACAACTTGGCACAACTTCGCAAGTGAAGAGTTATGTTCCAAGCTGCAATTGCTCAAGAAGAAGCACCCTCGCCCCTACAAGGTCCAATGGTTAAGCGACTCCGGCGCCATTCAAGTGGAGCACACCGTTCAAGTGTCCTTCAAGATTGGCGCGTATGAAGACACCTTCTAGTGTGATGTGGTTCCCATGTTCGTATGCCAGCTCCTCCTTGGAAGACCTTGGCAATTCGACCACGGCGTCATCCACAACGGAGGGGTGAGCGAGTAAACCAACAAAAAGAGAGTGAGTGCCACAAGCCAAAAATGAGCGACTGCACGATGAGTGACAAGAGAGACATAGTTATTTTAACCTCCAAAAGAGATTTGAGGGATGTGAGTGAGAGCCCATCAAGTGTTCTTCACTTTGTGCTTGTGTGCAAAGATGAAGTGGTGCGGACTAATACTTCACAACATCTTCATTTGGTATTGTCTCATCTATTGCAGGAATTCATGGACGTGTTTCCCGATGAGCTACCTCCCGGACTTCCTCCACTTTGTGGAATCAAACACCGCATCGACCTCATCCCCGGCGCACCTCTACTGAACCAGGCACCTTACCGCGTCAACCCTGACGAGACCAAACAGATCCAACAACAAGTCCAACATCTCATGGAGAATGGGTATGTACGCGAGAGCTTGAGTCCATGTGCCATTCCGGTAATTCTTGTGCCTAAGAAAGATGGTACCTATCGCATGTCTTCCGATTGCCGTCCTATAAATGCCATCACCGTTAGATATCGCCATCCCATTCCACGCCTAGATGACATGCTAGATGAACTTAGTGGAGCCACCATTTTCTCAAAAATTGATCTTAAAAGTGGCTACTATCAAATACGCGTGCAAGAAGGTGATGAATGGAAAACCGCTTTCAAAACTAAATTTGGCTTGTATGAATGGTTAGTCATGCCTATGGGTTTATCGCAAGCACCTAGCACTTTCATGAGTGTGATGCATTATGTTCTTCACAAATATATTGGCATTTGTGTTGTGGTTTACTTTGATGACATCCTTGTGTTTAGTGAAACTCTAGAAGATCATGTCAAACACCTTAGAGACGTATTGCAAGTTCTTAGAGACGAGCGACTTTATGATAACATGGAAAAATGCACTTTTGGTGTTGATAAGCTTGTTTTCTTAGGCTTTGTTGTGTCATCTAAGGGTGTTCATGTGGATGAAGCTAAAATTGATGCTATTAAAAATTGGCCACAACCAACAAATTTGCTTCAAGTGCGTAGCTTCCTTGGCTTAGACGGATTTTATCTTCGCTTTGTGAAGGATTTTAGCACTATTGCATCACCATTGCACGCATTGAGTAAGAAGAATGCACCATTTGTTTGGGGTCCATCCCAAGATGCCGCATTTCATGAGCTTCAGAACTTGCTTACACATGCTCCATTAGTTGCATTACCCAACTTTGATAAAACCTTTCAAGTGCATTGCGACGCTAGTGGTAATGGCATAGGTGGTGTGTTGATGCAAGATAAGCGACCTATTGCATACTTTAGCGAAAAACTCTCCGGCGCACAACTTAACTACCCCATCTATGACAAAGAGTTATGTGCTTTAGTAAGAGTCTTGCATGTGTGGGAACATTATCTCTGACCACGTGAGTTTGTCATCCATACGGATCATGAAACGCTTAAGT
Organism: Elymus sibiricus; assembly: GCA_039707655.1. Classification (NCBI taxonomy): domain Eukaryota; kingdom Viridiplantae; phylum Streptophyta; class Magnoliopsida; order Poales; family Poaceae; genus Elymus; species Elymus sibiricus. The sequence continues at coordinate 181,806,703 of CM077670.1, forward strand.
ACGTTAAGTGTCAAACAAAATTGAACAAGCGTCATGCTAAATGGAGTGAGTTCATTGAGTCATTTCCTTATGTTATCAAGTATATCAAAGGTAAGGGAAATGTTGTGGCGAGCGCTCTTTCCCGCAAGTGCATGCTAGTTACTAAACTTGAGTTGAGTGTTATAGGCTTTGAGCACATTAAAGACTTGTATGCGCATGATGTTTCATTTGCGATTCCATATGCCAAATGCTTATCACACAACACTTTGGAGCGATACTATTTGAAAGATGATTATCTTATGCGAGCTAACAAACATTTTATCCCCGAGTCTTCTCTTCATTTGTTGCTTTTGCAAGAAGCTCACGGCGGAGGACTCATGGGACATTTTGGACACGACAAGACATTTGCTACGCTCTCCAACAACTACTTTTGGCCCAAGATGTTTCGAGATGTGTCACGCTACACCAACCGGTGCACTACATGCCGCAAAGCTAAGTCTAAAGCTCAATCTCATGGTCTACACATGCCACTTCCTATTCCATATCACCCATGGGAAGATATTAGTATGGATTTTGTGCTTGGTTTGCCTCAAACTCAAAACGGCAAAGATTCGGTATTTGTTGTTGTGGCCCGTTTCTCTAAGATGGCACATTTTATTCCATGTAACAAGATCGACGATGTTTCACATGCTGCAAATCTCTTTTGTAGGGAAATCTTGCGATTGCATGGAGTGCCCAAGACGATTGTGTCGGACCGCGACGTCATGTTCCTTAGCTACTTTTGGAAGACAATATGCGCCAAGCTCCGAATCAAGCTCCTATTCTCTTCGGCATATCACCCACAAACCGACGGCCAAACAGAGGTCACGAACCGGACTCTATCCACACTACTCCACGTGTTGATCAAGAAGAACATAAGGGAGAGGGAGGAATGTTTACCCATCGCCAAGTACGCCTACAATCGAGCACGACACTCTACTAACGGCAAGTCCCCCTTCGAGGTCATCTACGGCTTCAATCCGTTGTCCCCATTAGACATTCTACCGCTACCTCTACAAGAGCGCATCGACATGGACGCGAGTGCACAAGCGAGCTACCTCAAGAAGATGCACGAAGATACAAGGCACGCGATCGAGCGCCAAGTACAACGACTCGCGATCAAGGTCAACATCAACAAGCACCCCATGGTGTTCAATCCTGGAGATCTTGTGTGGCTACACCTTCGCAAAGACCGCTTCCCCAACGAGCGCAAGTCCAAACTACTACCCCGAGCCAACGGAACCTTCAAGGTGCTAGCACACTACAACAACAACGCCTACAAGATCGACATCCCTCGCGGCAAGTACAACTTGAGCGACATCTTCAACGTCAAGGACTTATCTCCCTTCCATGGTGATGTGGATTCCGATCCGAGGACGGATCTTTTTCAAGGGGGGGGGGAGATGACGCGGAGCATCCTACGGTCATCCCCATGGACCTACCTACGTCTCCTCAAGTGCCAAGCGGACTGATGAGGACATCACTACCACAGTTACACCCACAGCCCCTGCTGTTACATACATGGGACCAATTACTAGAGCTCGCGCACGCCAATTAAATTACTAGGTACTTTCGTTTCTTGGGAACCCTTCTAATGTTCATGAACATATGATGCTGCCTAAATTAGATACTTTTGTTTTGCTTACAAATGAAGGGCCTAGCATGGACAAGAGGGGTGGCTGTTGGAGCGGGATCAAGCATGGAGCGGAAGGTGTGTGCACGGGAGACCTCAATGGTGTTTCAAGTGATGATTTCAGGACTTTGAAGCCACCATAATATTGGACGAAATGTACAAGATGTCACTTCATAAATCTCGTCCAGAGGCTATTATAGGTGCTGCGTCACCTTATTTTTGCGCCAGGCCCATGTAATTTCGAAATACATCAGTATAGGCTATTTTTAGAGTACGTATGTGTGGGGAAACAGAGTTAGGTTTGATTTCGGACCCCTCCTCCAAGGGGTCACGAAATTCCCCCCTACTCCCTCATATATACAGCCCTTAGGGCGTCGTTTAGACCTTGGGTTTTGTTTAGATTAAAAGTTTGCCATAGCTGCAACTTCGCGTACTTCGTTTGTGTTCAACGACCAGACCAAGACGTCACAGAACCCCACTTGATTAATAAAGCTTTCCTCTTATATTCGCAATATCCAGATTGCAATCTCAGTTTCTTGCTTGTTCTTCGTTTGCTCACAGGAAATAGACCCTCGTGGTCAGGTTGATCGTGCTCCGGCGTGGTCAATAACCTCTCGGAGTTGGTTTAGCGATTGCTAAGGCGCGACGTCCTCGCACGTTCGTAGTCGGATCGTCAAAGTCTCCTCCATCGAAAAACGATAGCCACCATCTCATCGAAAGACGGGACACCTTCGCCTCTATCAAGTGGTATCAGATATCCAGGTTGCTCGGTGAGATTTTACGAGTTTTCGTAGTCTAGATTGCATCTGATCTTCATACCTACAGTCCACGAAAAAACCACAAAAAAAATTAGGGTTAGTTCATCATATCCGAACCAATCTGAGCCTGTTGCAATTTTCTGTTCGGTGTTTTTCTTTGTTGAATTTGTGGTTGCATCGTCGTGTCAAGTTGCTGGTCTTAGCGTCTAGTCCTTTAGAGTTTCAAGTTCTGTTCACAAGTTGTCACGCCGCCGCCACACCATCTTCATCGCTGCCATATACACCCACCGCACCATCTTCCTCGCTGTCATATACACCACCACATCATATACATCGCCGCTGCCTTACATATACCTCCAATCCTACTCCATATACCACCACCAATCCTAGTCCTTTTCATATTAGGTTTGCTTCCGAGATCCTTTTGTAGTCAAATTCGTTTTCCCTTGCCGGAGTAGGTTTCGGAAAAAAAAATACGCGTGTGTTCCGATTGCCGTCCTATAAATGCTATCACCGTTAGATATCGCCATCCCATTCCACGCCTAGATGACATGCTAGATGAACTTAGTGGAGCCAGCATTTTCTCAAAATTGATCTTAAAAGTGGCTACTATCAAATAGGCGTGCAAGAAGGTGATGAATGGAAAACCGCTTTCAAAACTAAATTTGTCTTGTATGAATGGTTAGTCATGCCTATGGGTTTATCGCAAGCACCTAGCACTTTCATGCGTGTGATGCATTATGTTCTTCGCAAATATATTGGCATTTGTGTTGTGGTTTATTTTGATGACATCCTTGAGTTTAGTGAAACTCTAGAAGATCATGTCAAACACCTTAGAGACGTATTGCAAGTTCTTAGAGACGAGCGACTTTATGCTAACATGGAAAAATGCACTTTTGGTGTTGATAAGCTTGTTTTCTTAGGCTTTGTTGTGTCATCTAAGGGTGTTCATGTGGATGAAGCTAAAATTGATGCTATTAAAAATTGGCCACAACCAACAAATTTGCTTCAAGTGCGTAGCTTCCTTGGCTTAGACGGATTTTATCTTCGCTTTGTGAAGGATTTTAGCACTATTGCATCACCATTGCACGCATTGAGTAAGAAGAATGCACCATTTGTTTGGGGTCCATCCCAAGATGCCGCATTTCATGAGCTTCAGAACTTGCTTACACATGCTCCATTAGTTGCATTACCCAACTTTGATAAAACCTTTCAAGTGCATTGCGACGCTAGTGGTAATGGCATAGGTGGTGTGTTGATGCAAGATAAGCGACCTATTGCATACTTTAGCGAAAAACTCTCCGGCGCACAACTTAACTACCCCATCTATGACAAAGAGTTATGTGCTTTAGTAAGAGTCTTGCATGTGTGGGAACATTATCTCTGACCACGTGAGTTTGTCATCCATACGGATCATGAAACGCTTAAGTACGTTAAGTGTCAAACAAAATTGAACAAGCGTCATGCTAAATGGAGTGAGTTCATTGAGTCATTTCCTTATGTTATCAAGTATATCAAAGGTAAGGGAAATGTTGTGGCGAGCGCTCTTTCCCGCAAGTGCATGCTAGTTACTAAACTTGAGTTGAGTGTTATAGGCTTTGAGCACATTAAAGACTTGTATGCGCATGATGTTTCATTTGCGATTCCATATGCCAAATGCTTATCACACAACACTTTGGAGCGATACTATTTGAAAGATGATTATCTTATGCGAGCTAACAAACATTTTATCCCCGAGTCTTCTCTTCATTTGTTGCTTTTGCAAGAAGCTCACGGCGGAGGACTCATGGGACATTTTGGACACGACAAGACATTTGCTACGCTCTCCAACAACTACTTTTGGCCCAAGATGTTTCGAGATGTGTCACGCTACACCAACCGGTGCACTACATGCCGCAAAGCTAAGTCTAAAGCTCAATCTCATGGTCTACACATGCCACTTCCTATTCCATATCACCCATGGGAAGATATTAGTATGGATTTTGTGCTTGGTTTGCCTCAAACTCAAAACGGCAAAGATTCGGTATTTGTTGTTGTGGCCCGTTTCTCTAAGATGGCACATTTTATTCCATGTAACAAGATCGACGATGTTTCACATGCTGCAAATCTCTTTTGTAGGGAAATCTTGCGATTGCATGGAGTGCCCAAGACGATTGTGTCGGACCGCGACGTCATGTTCCTTAGCTACTTTTGGAAGACAATATGCGCCAAGCTCCGAATCAAGCTCCTATTCTCTTCGGCATATCACCCACAAACCGACGGCCAAACAGAGGTCACGAACCGGACTCTATCCACACTACTCCACGTGTTGATCAAGAAGAACATAAGGGAGAGGGAGGAATGTTTACCCATCGCCAAGTACGCCTACAATCGAGCACGACACTCTACTAACGGCAAGTCCCCCTTCGAGGTCATCTACGGCTTCAATCCGTTGTCCCCATTAGACATTCTACCGCTACCTCTACAAGAGCGCATCGACATGGACGCGAGTGCACAAGCGAGCTACCTCAAGAAGATGCACGAAGATACAAGGCACGCGATCGAGCGCCAAGTACAACGACTCGCGATCAAGGTCAACATCAACAAGCACCCCATGGTGTTCAATCCTGGAGATCTTGTGTGGCTACACCTTCGCAAAGACCGCTTCCCCAACGAGCGCAAGTCCAAACTACTACCCCGAGCCAACGGAACCTTCAAGGTGCTAGCACACTACAACAACAACGCCTACAAGATCGACATCCCTCGCGGCAAGTACAACTTGAGCGACATCTTCAACGTCAAGGACTTATCTCCCTTCCATGGTGATGTGGATTCCGATCCGAGGACGGATCTTTTTCAAGGGGGGGGGGGGAGATGACGCGGAGCATCCTACGGTCATCCCCATGGACCTACCTACGTCTCCTCAAGTGCCAAGCGGACTGATGAGGACATCACTACCACAGTTACACCCACAGCCCCTGCTGTTACATACATGGGACCAATTACTAGAGCTCGCGCACGCCAATTAAATTACTAGGTACTTTCGTTTCTTGGGAACCCTTCTAATGTTCATGAACATATGATGCTGCCTAAATTAGATACTTTTGTTTTGCTTACAAATGAAGGGCCTAGCATGGACAAGAGGGGTGGCCGTTGGAGCGGGATCAAGCATGGAGCGGAAGGTGTGTGCACGGGAGACCTCAATGGTGTTTCAAGTGATGATTTCAGGACTTTGAAGCCACCATAATATTGGACGAAATGTACAAGATGTCACTTCATAAATCTCGTCCAGAGGCTATTATAGGTGCTGCGTCACCTTATTTTTGCGCCAGGCCCATGTAATTTCGAAATACATCAGTATAGGCTGTTTTTAGAGTACGTATGTGTGGGGAAACAGAGTTAGGTTTGATTTCGGACCCCTCCTCCAAGGGGTCACGAAATTCCCCCCTACTCCCTCATATATACAGCCCTTAGGGCGTCGTTTAGACCTTGGGTTTTGTTTAGATTAAAAGTTTGCCATAGCTGCAACTTCGCGTACTTCGTTTGTGTTCAACGACCAGACCAAGACGTCACAGAACCCCACTTGATTAATAAAGCTTTCCTCTTATATTCGCAATATCCAGATTGCAATCTCAGTTTCTTGCTTGTTCTTCGTTTGCTCGCAGGAAATAGACCCTCATGGTCAGGTTGATCGTGCTCCGGCGTGGTCAATAACCTCTCGGAGTTGGTTTAGCGATTGCTAAGGCGCGACGTCCTCGCACGTTCGTAGTCGGATCGTCAAAGTCTCCTCCATCGAAAACGATAGCCACCATCTCATCGAAAGACGGGACACCTTCGCCTCTATCAAGTGGTATCAGATATCCAGGTTGCTCGGTGAGATTTTACCAGTTTTCGTAGTCTAGATTGCATCTGATCTTCATACCTACAGTCCACGAAAAAACCACAAAAAAAATTAGGGTTAGTTCATCATATCCGAACCAATCTGAGCCTGTTGCAATTTTCTGTTCGGTGTTTTTCTTTGTTGAATTTGTGGTTGCATCGTCGTGTCAAGTTGCTGGTCTTAGCGTCTAGTCCTTTAGAGTTTCAAGTTCTGTTCACAAGTTGTCACGCCGCCGCCACACCATCTTCATCGCTGCCATATACACCCACCGCACCATCTTCCTCGCTGTCATATACACCACCACATCATATACATCGCCGCTGCCTTACATATACCTCCAATCCTACTCCATATACCACCACCAATCCTAGTCCTTTTCATATTAGGTTTGCTTCCGAGATCCTTTTGTAGTCAAATTCGTTTTCCCTTGCCGGAGTAGGTTTCGGAAAAAAAAATACGCGTGTGTTCCGATTGCCGTCCTATAAATGCTATCACCGTTAGATATCGCCATCCCATTCCACGCCTAGATGACATGCTAGATGAACTTAGTGGAGCCAGCATTTTCTCAAAATTGATCTTAAAAGTGGCTACTATCAAATAGGCGTGCAAGAAGGTGATGAATGGAAAACCGCTTTCAAAACTAAATTTGGCTTGTATGAATGGTTAGTCATGCCTATGGGTTTATCGCAAGCACCTAGCACTTTCATGCGTGTGATGCATTATGTTCTTCGCAAATATATTGGCATTTGTGTTGTGGTTTACTTTGATGACATCCTTGAGTTTAGTGAAACTCTAGAAGATCATGTCAAACACCTTAGAGACGTATTGCAAGTTCTTAGAGACGAGCGACTTTATGCTAACATGGAAAAATGCACTTTTGGTGTTGATAAGCTTGTTTTCTTAGGCTTTGTTGTGTCATCTAAGGGTGTTCATGTGGGTGAAGCTAAAATTGATGCTATTAAAAATTGGCCACAACCAACAAATTTGCTTCAAGTGCGTAGCTTCCTTGGCTTAGACGGATTTTATCTTCGCTTTGTGAAGGATTTTAGCACTATTGCATCACCATTGCACGCATTGAGTAAGAAGAATGCACCATTTGTTTGGGGTCCATCCCAAGATGCCGCATTTCATGAGCTTCAGAACTTGCTTACACATGCTCCATTAGTTGCATTACCCAACTTTGATAAAACCTTTCAAGTGCATTGCGACGCTAGTGGTAATGGCATAGGTGGTGTGTTGATGCAAGATAAGCGACCTATTGCATACTTTAGCGAAAAACTCTCCGGCGCACAACTTAACTACCCCATCTATGACAAAGAGTTATGTGCTTTAGTAAGAGTCTTGCATGTGTGGGAACATTATCTCTGACCACGTGAGTTTGTCATCCATACGGATCATGAAACGCTTAAGTACGTTAAGTGTCAAACAAAATTGAACAAGCGTCATGCTAAATGGAGTGAGTTCATTGAGTCATTTCCTTATGTTATCAAGTATATCAAAGGTAAGGGAAATGTTGTGGCGAGCGCTCTTTCCCGCAAGTGCATGCTAGTTACTAAACTTGAGTTGAGTGTTATAGGCTTTGAGCACATTAAAGACTTGTATGCGCATGATGTTTCATTTGCGATTCCATATGCCAAATGCTTATCACACAACACTTTGGAGCGATACTATTTGAAAGATGATTATCTTATGCGAGCTAACAAACATTTTATCCCCGAGTCTTCTCTTCATTTGTTGCTTTTGCAAGAAGCTCACGGCGGAGGACTCATGGGACATTTTGGACATGACAAGACATTTGCTACGCTCTCCAACAACTACTTTTGGCCCAAGATGTTTCGAGATGTGTCACGCTACACCAACCGGTGCTCTACATGCCGCAAAGCTAAGTCTAAAGCTCAATCTCATGGTCTATACATGCCACTTCCTATTCCATATCACCCATGGGAAGATATTAGTATGGATTTTGTGCTTGGTTTGCCTCAAACTCAAAACGGCAAAGATTCGGTATTTGTTGTTGTGGACCGTTTCTCTAAGATGGCACATTTTATTCCATGTAACAAGATCGACGATGTTTCACATGCTGCAAATCTCTTTTGTAGGGAAATCTTGCGATTGCATGGAGTGCCCAAGACGATTGTGTCGGACCACGACGTCAAGTTCCTTAGCTACTTTTGGAAGACAATATGCGCCAAGCTCGGAATCAAGGTCCTATTCTCTTCGGCATATCACCCACAAACCGACGGCAAAACAGAGGTCACGAACCGGACTCTATCCACACTACTCCACGTATTGATCAAGAAGAACATAAGGGAGTGGGAGGAATGTTTACCCATCGCCGAGTACGCCTACAATCGAGCACGACACTCTACTAACGGCGAGTCCCCCTTCGTGGTCATCTACGGCTTCAATCCGTTGTCCCCATTGGACATTCTACCGCTACCTCTACAAGAGCGCATCGACATGGACGCGAGTGCACGAGTGAGCTACCTCAAGAAGATGCACGAAGATACAAGGCACGCGATCGAGCGCCAAGTACAACAACTCGCGACCAAGGTCAACATCAACAAGCACCCCATGGTGTTCAATCCCGGAGATCTTGTGTGGCTACGCCTTCGCAAAGACCGCTTCCCCAACGAGCACAAGTCCAAACTACTTCCCCGAGCCGACGGACCCTTCAAGGTGCTAGCACACTACAACAACAACGCCTACAAGATCGACATCCCTCGTGGCAAGTACAACTTGAGCGACATCTTCAACATCAAGGACTTATCTCCCTTCCATGGTGATGTGGATTCCAATCCGAGGACGGATCTTTTTCAAGGGAGGGGGGGAGATGACGCGGAGCATCCTACGGTCATCACCATGGACCTACCTACGTCTCCTCAAGTGCCAAGCGGACTGATGAGGACATCACTACCACAGTTACACCCACAACCCCTGTTGTTACATACATGGGACCAATTACTAGAGCTCGCGCACGCCAATTAAATTACCAGGAACTTTCGTTTCTTGGAAACACTTCTAATGTTCAGGAACATATGATGCTGCCTAAATTAGATACTTTTGTTTTGCTTACAAATGAAGGGCCTAGCATGTACAAGAGGGATAGCCGTTGGAGCGGAATCAAGCATGGAGCGGAAGGTGTGTGCACGGGAGACCTCAATGGTGTTTCAAGTGATGATTTCAGGACTTTGAAGCCACCATAATCTTGGACGAAATGTACAAGATGTCACTTCATAAATATCGTCCAGAGGCTATTATAGGTGCTGTGTCACCATATTTTTGGGCCAGGCCCATGTAATTTCGAAATACATGAGTATAGGCAGTTTTTAGAGTTCGTATGTGTGGGAAAACAGAGTTAGGGTTGATTTCGGACCACTCCTCCAAGGGGTCACGAAATTCCCCCCTACTCCCTCATATATACAGCCCTTAGGGCATCGTTTAGACCTTGGGTTTTGTTTAGATTAAAAGTTCGCCATAGCTGCAACTTCGCGTACTTCGTTTGTGTTCAACGACCAGACCAAGACGTCATAGAACCCCACTTGATTAATAAAGCTTTCCTCTTATATTCGCAATATCCAGATTGCAATCTTAGTTTCTTGCTTGTTCTTCGTTTGCTCGCAGGAAATAGACCCTCGTGGTCAGGTTGATCGTGCTCCGGCGTGGTCAATAACCTCTCGGAGTTGGTTTAGCGATTGCTAAGGCGCGACGTCCTCGCACGTTCGTAGTCGGATCGTCAAAGTCTCCTCCATCGAAAACGATAGCCACCATCTCATCGAAAGACGGGACACCTTCGCCTCTATCAAGTGGTATCAGATATCCAGGTTGCTCGGTGAGATTTTACCAGTTTTCGTAGTCTAGATTGCATCTGATCTTCATACCTACAGTCCACGAAAAAACCACAAAAAAAATTAGGGTTAGTTCATCATATCCGAACCAATCTGAGCCTGTTGCAATTTTCTGTTCGGTGTTTTTCTTTGTTGAATTTGTGGTTGCATCGTCGTGTCAAGTTGCTGGTCTTAGCGTCTAGTCCTTTAGAGTTTCGAGTTCTGTTCACAAGTTGTCACGCCGCCGCCACACCATCTTCATCGCTGCCATATACCCCCACCACACCATCTTCCTCGCTGTCATATACACCACCACATCATATACATCGCCGCTGCCTTACATATACCTCCAATCCTACTCCATATACCACCACCAATCCTAGTCCTTTTCATATTAGGTTTGCTTCCGAGATCCTTTTGTAGTCAAATTCGTTTTCCCTTGCCGGAGTAGGTTTCGGAAAAAAAAATACGCGTGTGTTCCGATTGCCGTCCTATAAATGCTATCACCGTTAGATATCGCCATCCCATTCCACGCCTAGATGACATGCTAGATGAACTTAGTGGAGCCAGCATTTTCTCAAAATTGATCTTAAAAGTGGCTATTATCAAATAGGCGTGCAAGAAGGTGATGAATGGAAAACCGCTTTCAAAACTAAATTTGGCTTGTATGAATGGTTAGTCATGCCTATGGGTTTATCGCAAGCACCTAGCACTTTCATGCGTGTGATGCATTATGTTCTTCGCAAATATATTGGCATTTGTGTTGTGGTTTACTTTGATGACATCCTTGTGTTTAGTGAAACTCTAGAAGATCATGTCAAACACCTTAGAGACGTATTGCAAGTTCTTAGAGACGAGCGACTTTATGCTAACATGGAAAAATGCACTTTTGGTGTTGATAAGCTTGTTTTCTTAGGCTTTGTTGTGTCATCTAAGGGTGTTCATGTGGATGAAGCTAAAATTGATGCTATTAAAAATTGGCCACAACCAACAAATTTGCTTCAAGTGCGTAGCTTCCTTGGCTTAGACGGATTTTATCTTCGCTTTGTGAAGGATTTTAGCACTATTGCATCACCATTGCACGCATTGAGTAAGAAGAATGCACCATTTGTTTGGGGTCCATCCCAAGATGCCGCATTTCATGAGCTTCAGAACTTGCTTACACATGCTCCATTAGTTGCATTACCCAACTTTGATAAAACCTTTCAAGTGCATTGCGACGCTAGTGGTAATGGCATAGGTGGTGTGTTGGTGCAAGATAAGCGACCTATTGCATACTTTAGCGAAAAACTCTCCGGCGCACAACTTAACTACCCCATCTATGACAAAGAGTTATGTGCTTTAGTAAGAGTCTTGCATGTGTGGGAACATTATCTCTGACCACGTGAGTTTGTCATCCATACGGATCATGAAACGCTTAAGTATGTTAAGTGTCAAACAAAATTGAACAAGCGTCATGCTAAATGGAGTGAGTTCATTGAGTCATTTCCTTATGTTATCAAGTATATCAAAGGTAAGGGAAATGTTGTGGCGAGCGCTCTTTCCCGCAAGTGCATGCTAGTTACTAAACTTGAGTTGAGTGTTATAGGCTTTGAGCACATTAAAGACTTGTATGCGCATGATGTTTCATTTGCGATTCCATATGCCAAATGCTTATCACACAACACTTTGGAGCGATACTATTTGAAAGATGATTATCTTATGCGAGCTAACAAACATTTTATCCCCGAGTCTTCTCTTCATTTGTTGCTTTTGCAAGAAGCTCACGGCGGAGGACTCATGGGACATTTTGGACATGACAAGACATTTGCTACGCTCTCCAACAACTACTTTTGGCCCAAGATGTTTCGAGATGTGTCACGCTACACCAACCGGTGCTCTACATGCCGCAAAGCTAAGTCTAAAGCTCAATCTCATGGTCTATACATGCCACTTCCTCTTCCATATCACCCATGGGAAGATATTAGTATGGATTTTGTGCTTGGTTTGCCTCAAACTCAAAACGGCAAAGATTCGGTATTTGTTGTTGTGGACCGTTTCTCTAAGATGGCACATTTTATTCCATGTAACAAGATCGACGATGTTTCACATGCTGCAAATCTCTTTTGTAGGGAAATCTTGCGATTGCATGGAGAGCCCAAGACGATTGTGTCGGACCGCGACGTCAAGTTCCTTAGCTACTTTTGGAAGACAATATGCGCCAAGCTCGGAATCAAGCTCCTATTCTCTTCGGCATATCACCCACAAACTGACGGCCAAACAGAGGTCACGAACCGGACTCTATCCACACTACTCCACGTGTTGATCAAGAAGAACATAAGGGAGTGGGAGGAATGTTTACCCATCGCCGAGTACGCCTACAATCGAGCACGACACTCTACTAACGGCAAGTCCCCCTTCGAGGTCATCTACAGCTTCAATCCGTTGTCCCCATTGGACATTCTACCGCTACCTCTACAAGAGCACATCGACATGGACGCGAGTGCACGAGCGAGCTACCTCAAGAAGATGCATGAAGATACAAGGCACGCGATCGAGCGCCAAGTACAATGACTCGCGACCAAGGTCAACATCAACAAGCACCCCATGGTGTTCAATCCCGGATATCTTGTGTGGCTACACCTTTGCAAAGACCGCTTCCGCAACGAGCGCAAGTCCAAACTACTACCCCGAGCCGACGGACCCTTCAAGGTGCTAGCACACTACAACAACAACGCCTACAAGATCGACATCCCTCGTGGCAAGTACAACTTGAGCGACATCTTCAACGTCAAGGACTTATCTCCCTTCCATGGTGATGTGGATTCCGATCCGAGGACGGATCTTTTTCAAAGGGGGGGAGATGATGCGGAGCATCCTACGGTCATCCCCATGGACCTACCTACGTCTCCTCAAGTGCCAAGCGGACTGATGAGGACATCACTACCACAGTTACACCCACAACCCCTGCTGTTACATACATGGGACCAATTACTAGAGCTCGCGCACGCCAATTAAATTACCAGGTACTTTCGTTTCTTGGAAACCCTTCTAATGTTCAGGAACATATGATGCTGCCTAAATTAGATGCTTTTGTTTTGCTTACAAATGAAGGGCCTAGCATGGACAAGAGGGATGGCTGTTGGAGCGGGACAAGCATGGAGCAGAAGGTGTGTGCACGGGAGACCTCAATGGTGTTTCAAGTGATGATTTCAGGACTTTGAAGCCACCATAATCTTGGACGAAATGTACAAGATGTCACTTCATAAATCTCGTCCAGAGGCTATTATAGGTGTTGTGTCACCTTATTTTTGGGCCAGGCCCATGTAATTTCGAAATACATCAGTATAGGCTGTTTTTAGAGTCCGTATGTGTGGGTTTAGACCTTGGGTTTTGTTTAGATTAAAAGTTTGCCATAGCTGCAACTTCACGTACTTCGTTTGTGTTCAACGACCAGACCAAGACGTCACAGAACCCCACTTGATTAATAAAGCTTTCCTGTTATATTCACAATATCCATATTGCAATCTCAGTTTCTTGCTTGTTCTTCGTTTGCTCGCTGGAAATAGACCCTCGTGGTCAGGTTGATCGTGCTCCGGCGTGGTCAATAACCTCTCGGAGTTGGTTTAGCGATTGCTAAGGCGCGACGTCGTCGCACGTTCGTAGTCGGATCGTCAAAGTCTGCTCCATCGAAAACGATAGCCACCATCTCATCGAAAGACGGGACACCTTATCCTCTATCATGGATCAATGACACGAGCACGTGCAAGAGCTATCGAGACCGAGGTGACATCTCTCCTTAATGAACTTCCATATGACTCGTGTGAGACATGGCTACTACCACCTCAAGCCGGAATGCTATGTGTGCTTAGGTATGAAGAAAACCGCCTCGGGGACGCTCGGAAGGAAGGTCAAGTCGACAAGTGCACGGACGGACAAGCGCGAGGAAGAAGAGCGCTGAAAAGCTACAGCGGCCGGACATCCGGCCCCTGGGAACAGCAGCTGCAGCCCAGCAGCAGAGAAGCTACAGGGCCTGGACATCCGGCCAGGCCCCGGACATCCGGCCCAACAGCGCCCGGACATCCGGGCCCGGCCTGGAAATCCGTCCCTCCTGTCCAGAACCTCTGCCGAGCCAACCAGATGACCGGCCGGACATCCGGCCCGAGGGCCCGGACATCCGGCACCCTGATAAACCGCCGGACATCTGGCCCCTGCCAGCATGCCTTCGGCCATCCGGCCGTGTAATCTCTGTCCCTCACCCCCACTTTGTCCTAGACTATAAATAGACCTCCTCCTCATCCTTTCTAGGGTTAGCAAAGTATATTGAGACATTGAGTAGAGCTTTGCTCCTTGTATCTCCTCTTGGGGAATCAAGACCTCTCTAGGGAGAAGGATCCCCATCATAGGATCATCAAGACCTCCTAAGGGAGAAGGATCTCATCTAGATCATCAAGACCTCACCTCCTTTGGAGTGAGAAGAACTTTACCTTGTGCTTGTTTCCATGGATTGATCTTGTATGCTTGTGGATCTCATGTATGCTATCCTAGTGGATGTGTGATTTGGGTTTGTTTGAGTGATTTCCCTCTTGTTGTTCTTGTTGTTTTCCCCTTTTTCCCCTCCAAGTGTGGAAAGATCGTCAATTAGGGTTCCACCCTACATCACATTGACTTCGCCAGAATGCTTTGGCTGCTGCCCTTCTCGGAAGCTTTGGACACGACGAGTGTTTCAAGACTGTAGGCAGTTGTGGTAACCAAATCCTTGTACATCTTTTCCAAACACATCACCGCATCCTTCCTATCAGTCCTGATAGTGATTATCCCCTCAGGGTTCGGCATTTTCAGCGTACTGTAGGCGTAATGGGATGCCGCCATGAACTTCACCAGTGTCGGGCGTCCCAAGATGTCGTATATCGACAACGTTAAAGACAATCTTCTCAGTCCTGTCTCCTGGAGATCCCCGTCTCCTGGAGATCCGCCCCTTTGGTTTGGTCTTCCTCGGGTTGACCCCCTGAACGTCCCCGTCTCCTGGAGATCCGCTTCTGAGAGTTGGAGCTTCTTGAGGATTTCAGTGGAGATGAGGTTGAAGCTTGATCCCCCATCGACTAGCATCTTAGTGACCTTCAGATTCCGTATCATCGGGGCTACCAACATCGGAATCACTCCAACGCATGAAGTACGGTCTGGATGGTCACTAGCGTCGAACATGATGGATGTCTGTGCACTTGAGGGGACGCTGAGCTTCTACTGTGGGTTGAACGACGTTTACTTCACGAGAGAACTTCTTAAAACTCAACGGCCTCTTCGTCGTCCTCATCATCCGTGTTACCCCCATTCCACTTGTCATGGCCTCTGGCTAGCCGGTCATCTTGCTTGCTGTCCTTCTTCGTGAAGCCCCCGGCTTCATCCTTGGTCTTCCTTTCCTGGTCCCGCCTCTCATATTCCTTCTTCCGCTTCTCAGCCAGGTATTCCACCTGATGACAGTCTTGAATATCGTGGTCGAAGGAACTATGGATCTTGCAATAGGGGCCCTTGAAACCGCCGCCTGCGGCTCGGTCCCCATGATTGTTGTTGGCCTTGGGTTTCTTGCCGGGTGACTCCACCACAAGTACCATCTTGGACTTGCGCTTCTGGTGCTTGCGACTGGGACGGCCAGAGGAAGTGTCGACTCCCTCTTCAGCGTCGTCGATGCCGTCTTCAGGTGTCCTTCTTCCTTCTTCCAAACGGGCGCACTTGTCGGCGAGTTCAAAGAGGTCGGCGATGGTGCGCACCTTGCGAGTGTTGAGCTTCTCCCTGATCTTGGGCCGATGAACATTTGCATGGAACGCCGTAATGATCGTAGCCGGATCGATGTCAGGGATATTGTGCTGCACTTGGCTGACGCGTTGTATGTACTTGCGCAATGGTTCCCGCGTCTTCTGCACAAGAAGGTGCAAATTGCCGGGCATCCCCGACCGCTTGAACCCTCCTTGGAAGGGGCCCACGAACTGCTTGCACAAATTATCCCATGACAAAATGGAATTCTCTAGAAGATTCATGAGCCATGAGCGGACGTTAGGCTTGAGCGACATGGGAAACCAGTTGGCAAGCGCTCGCTTTCTGCCACCAGCAGCCACAATAGTGACGGTGTAGATGCTGAGGAACTCAGCAGGGGTGGTCTTCCCGTCGTATTGGATGGAAAGATCCAGGCGAAACCGCCTCGACCATTTGACGCGGCGTAACTCCGGATTGAACACGGCACAACCTGCCCCATAAGGCAAGTCGTCCATGTCCTCGTCGGAGTACTCGGCGTCTTCAAGATCCGCACGCGCATTGGATTGCCGCCGAGTTTCTCGGCGTCTCTCAATGCGGGTGCACATATCTTGGCCTTGACGATACCGGATGGTCTGACGCTGGACCTGATGGCGCCTTGGGAGGGACGACGCAATCGACACCTGGTGTTCATGGTCACCACGCGGCCTACTACTTGTAAACTGCGTTGGGATTTCCCCGAAGAGGAGAGAATGATGCAGTATAGTAGAGATACGTATTTCCCTCAGTTAAGAACCAAGATTATCAATCCAGTAGGAGAACCACACAGAACCTCGTTAGCAGCACCTACACACACAAAAGCAAACACTTGCACCCAACGCAAATAAGAGGGTTGTCAATCCCCTTAGCGGTTATTTGCAAGGATTAATTTTGATAGTGATAGATAAAAAGTAAATTGGAAAATAAAATAAAAGTAAATAAATTGCAGCAAGGTATTTTTGGATTTTAATATATGATAAAGGTAGACCCTGGGGCCATAGTTTTCACTAGAGGCTTCTCTCTCGAGCACAGAACATACGGTGGGTAAACAAATTACTGTTGGGCAATTGATAGAAAAGCGCATAGTTATGACGATATTCAAGGCAATGATCATGTATATAGGCATCACGTCCGAGACAAGTAGACCGACTCCTGCCTGCATCTACTACTATTACTCCACCCATCGACCGCTATCCAGCATGCATCTAGGGTATTAAGTATAAAACAGAGTAACGCCTTAGGCAATATGTCATGATGTAGACAAAGGAAACTCAAGAAATATGATTAAACCCCATCTTTTTATCCTTAATGGCAACAATACAAATATGTGTCATGTCCCTTTCTGTCACTGGGATTGAGCACCGCAAGATTGAACCCATCACAAAGCACCTCTCCCATTGCAAGATAAATCAATCTAGTTGGCCAAACCAAACGGTTAGATCAGAGAGAAATACAAAGCTATAACGATCATGCATAAAAGATTTCAGAGAAGACTCAAATATTTCTCATGAATAATCTGATCATAAACCCACAATTCATTGGATCCCAACAAACACACTGCAAAAGAAGATTACATCGGATAGAACTCCAAGAACATCGAGGAGAACATGGTATTGAAGATCAAAGAGAGAGAAGCAGCCATCTAGGTACTAGCTATGGACCCGTAGGTTTGTGGTAAACTACTCACACATCATTGGAAGGGCGGCAAGGTTGATGTAGAAGCCCTCTGTGACCGATTCTTCCTCTGGCAGAGTACCGAAAAAGGCCTCCAGATGGGATCGCAGAAGAACAGAGGCTTGCGACGGCGGTAGGGTTTTCTCGTCTAGCTCTTTGTTGGTTTCCGAATATTTGAGAATTTATAGAAGTGGAATTAGGTCAAAAGGAGCCACGAGGGGCCCACGAGGCATCAAGGCGCGCCCCCCTGCGGCCGCTCCCTATTGCATTGTGAAGCCCTCGTGAGGCTTCTGGCTTCCTCCCGAAGCTTCCAGGGTCTCTTTTGTCCAGAAAAAATCATCAAAAAGTTTCGTGGCATTTGGACTTCGTTTGGTACTGATTTCCTGAAAAACCAAAAACAAGCAGAAAACAGCAACTGACACTGGGCACTAGGTTAATAGGTTAGTCCCAAAAAATGATATATAATTACATATAATTGCATATAAAACATCCAAGATTAATACTATAATAGCATGGAACAATCAATAATTATAGATACGTTGGAGACGAATCAAGCATCCCCAAGCTTAATTCCTGCTCGTCCTCGAGTAGGTAAATGATAAAAACAGAATTTTTGATGTGGAATGCTACCTAACATGTTTCATCATGTAATCTCTATACGGTATGAATATTAAGATCCGAATGATTCAAAGCATTAGTCTATAATTTGATATAAAGACATCAATACTCAGGTATACTAACAAACAATCATGCCTTTCAAAATAAAAATGCTAAAGAAAGTTATCCCTACAAAATCATATAATCCTGTCATGCTCCATCTTCTTAACATAAAGTATTTATCATGCACAACCCTGGTTTTAGCCAAGCAATTGGTTCATACTTTTTAACGCGCTTCAGCTTTTTCAACCCCCACGCAATACATGAGCGCAAGCCATGGATATAGCACTATGGGTGGAATAGAATGTGATGGTAGAGATTAATAAGGGGAACTCAAAAAGAAGAAGATAGTCTCACATCGGCAAGGCTAATCAACGGGCTATGGAGATGCCCATCAATTGATGTCAATGCGAGGAGTAGGGATTACCATGCAATGGATGCACTACGAGCTATAAGCGTGAAAGCTCAACATGAAGAACTAAGTGGGTGTGCATCCAACTTGCTTGCTCATGAAGACCTCGGGCATTTGAGGAAGCCCATCATCGGAATATACAAGCCAAGTTCTATAATGAAAAATTTCCACTAGTATATGAAGTTGACAAAATAGGAGACTCTCTATATGAAAAACATGGTGCTACTTTGAAGAACAAGTATGAAAAAGGATAGTAACACTGCCCCTTCTCTCTTTTTCTCTCATTTTTCCCCTCTCTTTTTTTCTCCCTTTTTTTCTTTTCTTTTTTTCTTTTTTTCGTGGGATCTTTTTGGCCTCTTTTTTCATTTTTTTTTATTTTCCTCACCAGGACAATGCTCTAATAGTGATGATCATCATACTTCTATTTACTTACAACTCAAAATTACAATTCAAAACTAGAACAAATATGACTCTATATGAATGCCTCTGGAAATTTACCAGGATGTGCAATGATACTAGCGTAACATGTATAAAAAAAATGATGAACGGTAGCTGAGCCACAAATACTATGTCAGCTATATGATCATGCAAAGCAATATGACAATGATGATGTGTGTCATAAAAACGGAATGGTGGAAGTTGCATGGCAATATATCTCGGAATGGCTATGGAAATACCATGATAGGTAGGTATGGTGGCTGTTTTGAGGAAGATATAAGGAGGCTTATGTGTGATAGAGCGTATCAAATCATGGGGTTTGGATGCACCGGCGAAGTTTGCACCGACTCTCGATGTGAGAAAGGGCAATGCACGGTACCGAAGAGGTTAGCAAATTGCGGAAAGGTGAGAGTGCGTATAATCCATGGACTCACAATAGTCATAAAGAACTCACATACTTATTGCGAAAGTTTATTAGCCCTCGAAGCAAAGTACTACTACGCACGCCCCTAGGGGGGAGGTTGGTAGGAGTTAACCATCGCGCGCCCCCGACCTCCACGCAAAGGAAGACAATCAATAATAAATCATGCTCCAACTTCTTAGCATAACGACAGATCATACGTGCATGCTTCGGGAGTCACAAACCTTAACACCAATATTCTTACTAAACCACAATTATCTACTAGCACCTCCCACATATTACCATCTTAATATTGCAAAACTATTGCAAGGAATCAAACTTATCATATTCAATGATCTACATGAAAGTTTTTATTATATCCCTCTTGAATACCTATCATATTAGGACCAAATTAATAACCCGTGCATATTACCATTGCTATTTATTAGACTCTAAAAAATATATAAGTGAAGCATGAGAGTGCAACTATTTATTTAAAATATAACCACCGCCGTGCTTTAAAAGATATAAGTGAAGCACTAGAGCAACTGCCTAGCTCAAAAGATATAAGTGATGCACATAGAGTATTCTAACAAATCACGAATAATGTGTGTCCCTCTCAAAAAGGTGTGTTCAGCAAAGATGATTGTGGCAAACTAAAAAAAGTAAACAAAAGCAAACAAACTATAGCACAAGACACTCCAAGTAAAACACATATCATGTGATGAATAAAAATATAGCTCCAAGTGAGATACCGATAGATTGTAGACGAAAGAGGGGATGCCATCCGGGGCATCCCCAAGCTTAGACGCTTGGGACTTCCTTGAATATTACCTTGGGGTGCCTTGGGCACCCCCAAGCTTAGGCTCTTGCCGCTCCTTATTCCTTAGGTACTGTTGTAAATTGATTCATATTTAATATAACAAACAAATCTTAAACTTTAGGTACTGTTGTAAATTGATTCATATTTAATATTGGCATAATGCTACTGTACTCCAACTTCCCCATGGCTCATACCCCCCAATACAATCCATAGATTCATCAAAATAAGCAAACTATGCAAAAAAAAAAACAGAATCTGTCTAAAACAGAATAGTCTGTAAAGGTCTGAATTAAAGTCATACTTCTGTAACTCCAAAAATTCTGAAAAATTAGGACAACGTGGGCAATTCATATTTCAATAATGTGTAAAAAATTCAGAAGGTTATTACGCTCCAGCAAAAAATCAAAATTCCAGCACTGGACAGAAAAGTTTCTTTTTTCAAACAGCATCAATTATACTATCATCCAAATCATCCCAAAGGCATTACTTGGCACAAACACTAATTAAAAGATAAAAACACAATCATAATAGAGGCTATAATTTTGTAAACACATAAGAACAAAAAATAAAGCAAAAATTTATTTTATTTATTGGGTTGCCTCCCAACAAACGCTATTGTTTTATGCCCCTAGCTAGGCACAATGCATAGTTTCAAGTGTTGTCATCCTTGGTTTCCAAATCCTCAATTACACATACTCTCTTCCTAGGGGTTTTAGCATAGGAATTTTTTATCATTACACTCCTAGGGACAAAGTTGAGGAATTTACTTTCATAAACGGGTTCGTTTATCAAATCAATAAAATTAGGATGCACATTAATCATTTTAATGTCTTCGTTTCCCTTACTAGGTGTGGCATCCTTAGTCTTAGGAACGTACATAAACTTGCAATTTTTATTAGGAGCAGTCCTATCAATAGTTTTAACGGAGGAAAAAGAGAAACCCAAGTTATTAATAAATTCCTCTAACTTATCGATTCTAGCGGGACCTTGTTCTATCCTTTCATTAATTATCAGTTCCTTTTCCTTTAAGGGTTTCAATGTAATTCCCACCTTAGAACCAAATTGAGTAATGTGATTATGGACCTTTTTGTCTAAATTCTCAAGATGTTCAATAGTAGACTACTCACACATCATCGGAAGGGCAGCAAGGTTGATGTAGAAGCCCTCCGTGATCGATTCCCCCTCCGGCAGAGTACCAGAAAAGGCCTCCAGATGGGATCATGAAAGAACAGAGGCTTGCGGCGGCGGTAGGGTTTTCTCGTCTGACTCTTTGTTGGTTTCCGAATATTTGAGAATTTATAGAAGTGGAATTAGGTCAAAAGGAGCCACGAGGGGCCCACAAGGCATCAGGGCGGGCCCTCCCTGGGGTCGCGCCCTGTTGCCTTCTGAAGCCCTCGTGAGGCTTCTGGCTTCCTCCTGAAGCTTCCAGGGTCTCTTTTGTCCAGAAAAAATCGTCAAAAAGTTTCCTGGCATTTGGACTTTGTTTGGTACTGATTTCCTGAAAAACCAAAAACAAGCAGAAAACAGTAACTGGCACTAGGCACTAGGTTAACAGGTTAGTCCCAAAAAATGATATATAATTGCATACTATAATAGCATGGAACAATCAAAAATTATAGATACGTTGGAGATGCATCACGGCCGAGCCTAGGCTGGGCGTCATGGGGACTGGGCCGATGTCGCGTGCCGTTGGCTCCAAAGACTGTCATCATTGGTCCGAGCGGAGCAAGACTGGGGTGTGGATGCTCCGCCTCTCTCTCTCGGACTAGAGTAGTCGATTAAACTCTGAATGGTAGCTCTCCGAGCCTCCGCCCTATTGGCCTCGGGCGGGTAACCGAGCAACGGACGAGCTCGGGCCAGAGCTTCGGCAGGCGTGTTAACCCCATCGTAAGCTCGAGATAGCCTGGAGCCTCTGGTGCGGTTGCCTGAAGGAGCGGTAGCCCCCTCTCGCAGAGACGCGAGGCTGTCCCGTGGTAGGGAGTGGCATCGACGCTCGTTCGCCATCTTGGACGGATGCTCGGAGGGGTGTGCCGTGGCCCCGCATGGGCTCGACGCTTGTATACCTCCCAGATCATTCCCCACAGCCCCCAAAGGCTGCGAGGTCTGACCAGGAGCGGCAGGGAGAGCAACTCCCCGCAACACCATCTTGGGAAGGGTGGTTCACGGCTGTCGCGCTATTGCTCCTGGCCACCGGTTGACAGTGTGACATGAGGTTCTGCGAACTCCGGACCACAGGGTCTTCTGCGGCTTGGCGCTGGGGTCGAGCCTTCGCCGCCGCACCTTTGCCCTTTGCTGAGCTACGGGTCTTCGGCGGTGCCATCCCGACCGCGTGTTGGTGAAGAGGTTGGTGAAGGCACTGACGAATCTGGCATCGTACGAGACGCCCGCGGCTTTGTCGATGTGGATCCGCACGAGCGCCCCAATGCCTGGCGTGCCAGATGTCGGCGGCCGTGTGCAGGACATGCACGTGACACCGTGGACTGGAAACGTACCTTTGGAGGTTCGTGGATGGGGCACGAAGGTTTGGACCTACACTACTAAAATGCATGAAATGGACATGACGATTTACCCAGGTTCGGGCCGCATGGCTGCGTAATACCCTACTCCTGCTTTTGGTATGTTTATATGGTGGATTTGTAAGCTACAAGTCCTTCCCGGAAACGAGGAAGCATTGTGTAGTCCTACTGTTCTTCTACCAAGTGTCCAACCATTTTTCTGTATCGCCCGGTCCTCCTTTTATAGCTCAAGCGTAGGTAAGTGCATTAAATGCATGGAGAGGTGTAGCGGTCTTCTGTCTTCCGGGAATGAACACCCGTCTTGTCACTGCCGCTCAAGGTGGCACCCTAGCCTAACGGTCCACGCAACAAAATAGGTGTCACCCTGGTGGCACGTGGGCTGGTGAATCACATTTGGTGAATGATGAGCATCCACCGCCCAAGTCTCATGCTCGCAATGTGTCGTATCAGCCCTGATGAGGCAGAGCCATCGCACCACGCATGGAACAGCCTGGTCCAGATGCCTTCGAAGGTAAGGAAGCATGGTCATTGCTCGAGGTAGCGTTCCCGGGTCATGGCTTCTTGATGCTTTAGACCAAGGGGGGGGGGCACTCGTGGCCCGTATGTAATTGACCTAGTGGATCAACCATTCACGATACTGACAAAGATAGTCCTGAGCCAGTTGTTCAAACATCAGCAGGCGTTTTGGGTTCACCCCTCGCTGCCTTCGACAGCTGTGGGATCTGATGGGTGTATTCCTGTGCCGCGTGGCGCTCCATTCACATTGGTGAATGGAACCAAATCTGCCGT
Organism: Elymus sibiricus; assembly: GCA_039707655.1. NCBI lineage: Eukaryota > Viridiplantae > Streptophyta > Magnoliopsida > Poales > Poaceae > Elymus > Elymus sibiricus. The sequence goes on from CM077670.1 coordinate 181,830,273, forward strand.
GTTAGCTTTGGGGGACTTATCGATGTGTACGACCGGCCGGCTCGCCCTCGAGCCTCCACGGCTCCTGTGCTGACGGAGGCAGTCATGATGCCACTTTCCATTAATTCCCGAGACAGAAGGGACGCGCCGCTTGAGTTCGTCTTGGGAAACCAATTTCGCCTTGGTGGGATAAACGTTGCACGACTGATCAGCTGATTCGTCTTACTCCTCGGGCTATAATTGCTAAGGAGAGGCGAGCCACTCCTCATTCTTGTCCAGTTCTACCCCTTGATGAGCACTGGTACAACGAGCTGATATACAAACGGTTTTTAACCCCTTTCCGCGACATAGTTTTAAACCGTCGCCTTGCCTGTGTGTGCGATAGGGGGGGGGGTCTTCCCACACGACCTAGAAACCGTCGGCGATAGGGAGCACGCAAGCATACGTTTCGCAGAACTAAGCGTATGCGATGCCAGCCTCTTTCCCAAACGCTCCATCCTTGGTACTCGTTTGTTCTCGCATTACCATCGCACTCGGTATTCAGTGCTGCAACGTTTGCGATGCTCACCCCATCACAAACAGTTCACAATTGTACACCATATGCGAAGCTTGAATATCCCACACATTTGTATGTACATAAACGTTTAAGATGTATAAAATGTCCCAAACGATTCATCTGTATTACCCGTGACGGATGAAGGCCTATCGCACGCTTTCTTCTATGAGCAAACGTTTACGATGCACACGACATCATAAACAGTTCATAATTGCCTAGCGTGTGTGATAAGGTGACTTTCACAAACATTTATTAAGAAGGAACTGTGTGCGTTGTTGTTGTTGTTGTTGTTGTTGTTAATCTCACACGTTTTTTCTTGTCTGATCGTGTGTGTAGTAGAGTTTCATCGCACACGTACTGATCTGAGAAACGTGTCTGATCTTGATGTTTATCATAGACATTTTGCTTTCGCAAACCGTGTGCTGTGTAATGGCATGCAGATCATAATTTATCCCTAATTTAATCCCTGCATTTAAAATTAATTTTAAATTGAAACAGATTTTCAATATGAAAGTAGGTAATCACTTATTTCATATCGAACCATGTTTATTACAAATAGAAGTTCAAGGATGAATGATTAATTCGATTCACATGTACATATGCTGAAGAACTAGAGAAGCAGCAAGGAAAGAATGATGAACCACAGTTGTACGAAAGACTGTAAAGAGAGAGGTGGAAGACATTCTAGTTGCTGGAGAAGGTGAAGTGGAATGCCCATATTGTGCCCTCCTCCATGCATAATGCGCGCACGACTCTAGGCCAACCCCTTGTGATGGCCGCCCGCCCACCTTTCACTGTCTTCATTAGGACTTCTCGATGCTCATTGTAGTCTCGATGAAATACTTTAACCTTCATTGCATGTCCACCAATCATGTACTTTGCAAGGTAATCTTGAGTAAACTGCTTTGGGAACCACTACAAACAAAAAAGATTCAGACATTGTTGTCTAACAACTCATTATGGGCAGTAAAAAGAGAAGGCTACAGAGTTCGTAGTTACCATCCTACAGCTCACTGTTGTGTTGGATAGAGCGTAGACCAATAATTTAATTGCCATCGGTCATATCTTTTTGCTAATAATTCTTATTAGTTTCCTCACTTGATGCTGGTTCATGAATATCTCATTACCCCATACGCAAAGAGGGTCGAGGCGTGGACCTTTGCCTAGGACATATGTACCTACAAGCGACAAGTTAATATTAGAAGCTAAAAAGTGTCTAGCCGTGGATTTGTATGCACTACATTTTGGAACGGAGGCAGTATAAGCCGAGGGATGAAACTAACCTCGGTGGAAAATGCTGGCCACTCCCGTTGTTGTCCTGCATAAGTACATGGAAAGACGTGATAAGTATTACAGGCTTAACATCAACCAAATATAGCCATGGTAAACAACAACATCTCAAAATGACAGCTTGAATGTGTTGGTTTCAGCATGATGTTAAATCAGTTAAAAAATGGAAGGGAGTGTTAAGTACAACAGGCTTAACAGGGACCAAATATTGTAATTCAAACAGGCACTATTGAAAATGAATAGAACATAGCTCATGCTTAAACATCACACCGCATAAATGTGTAAAACTGAAATAAAGGGCATGTGTTAACTTCACCAGGCATAACAGGAACCAAATATAGCCGTCCAAACTGGTATTGATGAAATCGAACTGCACGGTTCATACTTGCACATAATGAACATCACATTGTGAATAACTGAAATAAACAAGGCATATATGCTCACTATAACAACCTAATATAGCCATTGAAAACTGGACAGAGGCTCACTGCAACCAACCTAACAAGCAAATACAAATAAACAAGGCACCTGCTTGAAAACTGGACAAAGGATCACTGCAACCAACCTAGCTAACAAGCAAATACAGATAAACAAGGCATCTGCTTGAAAACTGGACAAAGGCTCACTGCAACCAACCTAACAAGCAAATACAGATAAACAAGGCATCTGCTTGAAAACTGGACAAATGCTCACTGCAACCAACCTAACAACCAAATACAGATAAACAGGGCATCTGCTTGAAAACTAGGAAATGCTCAATGCAACCAACCTAACAACCAAATACAAATAAACAAGGCATCTACTCACTATAAACAACAAAATATAGCCATTCATGAATCTGAAGTGGACAATTCATACTTAAACATCAGATAGCCCTATTGAACATTACATTTTTGCATAACTGAAATAATTAAACACGGCACAGTTAAAACATCGCATGGCAAAAGCTACTACAATAATGGGTGCGAGTTGGCTAGCTAGAAAAAGTAAGATTTGCTTATAGGATATTGCCTCACTTGTCATGGACGGGATCCTTCCACTTGGAAGAGCACAGACCTAGGGTGCGATCCCTGATGTCGCAGATGGGCTGTCTCACCTTGGAAGAGCCGTAGTGGGTGCCCTTCGCGTGGTCGTGGTCGATGAGATCTGACTTGGCAGCTGAGGATCCCAAGCCACCGCCGTAGAACGTGTCCTTCAGAAATGACATAATGGGCTCGATGGTGTACAAGGATCGCAAATCCCTGACCGCGAGGTGAAGGAGATCAGCGGCGGGGCCTTCGAAGAGATCGACGGCGGTTGAACCAGAGGCGTTGGGGATGGACCACTTAACCTGTGACATGGCCCGCGTGAAGCCTTCGCTGTCGACAAGCTTGATGTCGAAGCCGGCTGTCTTGAGATTCAGTAATACGTGAGCCCGCTGACGTGAAGCCTTCGCCATGGCGACGTAGTCAACGCCCTAGCCGGCTTCCGTGGTGAGGTATTCCTTCGGGATCGACAGGTCGGCATGAACGGCGGCCACCCCGACATCGTCTGCCGGAGAGGCCATGATAGACCTCCTTTTGGCCGTACGCTCCTCGGGCTCCCCGGGATCTGTGGTCGGGCTTAGTCTGCGACTCTCTATAGTAGGGGACGGGGATCTGCGGGGGAGGGACACCGCAGGCCCCATCTAAAAACTCAGGGCGGCGAGGGTATGGGAATCGGTGGGTAACCTGAACTTATCTAAGGTAGGAGGCACGGGCAGACCGACAGGGGTTGGTGGCGGCGGCGGCGGCTTCGGCGGTGGCGGCGAGCTAGGGTTCGAGCGCCGGGGGGGGGGGCGTGTAGACTGTGGAGGGGGGGCGGGGTTAGGGCGGGTGGTGTTTGAGGATATGCCGCGGCTACTGAAATTTTTAGTAATGGTGGGTGGAGATGGTGGTGGACGAGGGAGGGCGACGGTTGAAATGCCTCGGCTACTGGAATTTTACTATGAGGTCGGTGGTGGAGGAGTGAGGGCGACGGTTGAAATACCGCGGCAACTAAAATTTGGGCAAAGGAAATGAAGCGGGGTGGGAGCAACCAGATCGCACATGGTCCAAACATAATAATTGTGTATGATAATAAGGAAAAGCCACGGAACCACCAATTTTTTGCATCGCTCAAGGCGGGTAGATTTTTTTGAGATTTCTAGCTAGCTGGTTTATCGCACACGGTTCATCCTAATTTTCAGACGCATACGTGGAATTCATCCTAATTATCGTGTACAAATTACCCCTTCACCCTTGCTGGCGCTTGCGAAGTCGTGGCGATTTTACAGGGCACGAGCTTCGCACACGGTTAAGCCAGTGCACCCATGTGTGTTGCGCGTACGTTCACACGCAGTTTTTCATCCAAGGCATCTGCTATTTTAAATAGCACCATTTGGCAACAAAAAAACGCAAGAGAGGATAAGAACACAACCACAACAGCATGTGGCCTAAATATATATGTATGAAAAGGGTGGTGTGTGATGTTCAAATTCCCAATGCACAACTTTGATGCGCGGGCCCACGGGTGGGCGCGTCGTCGAAGATCGGGTGAGAGGGGCCAGAAGACAACAACCACCTGGAAGTGGCCAAATATATGTAGGAATAAAGGGTGTGATGTTTAAATACACAATGCACAACTTTGATGTGGCACCTCCCTCGCAAACCGGAAGGCCCCCTTGGATATCTATAATGACGGGTTAAGGTCGTAGCTAGGTGCCTGCCCCACCCCCACTTCGTGTCGGCAGGACGCATGCACGTACTCATACTTTGGTCAGACATGCATGCATGTCACCATGACCTACCATAAGACGGACCAAGTGAATCTATCTTGGCCAAACAACCACTGTTTGTTGTCGGTCAAAAAGGGATATAATAGACCGCTTGGGCCCATAGATTGGACAATCACCGTAAACCGGATGAGAGGGGCCACAAAACCAGCACTACCTGCATGGGGCCCAAATTGATGTACGTTGGAAGGGTGATGTGTTTTAAATACCCAATAATGTACAATTTTGATGTGGCGCCTACCTCACAAAATGGACAACCCCCATGAAAGGTAGGTAGTAAGGAAGGACGACGTCGACGTACGTAGGGTGTCGATCCAACCCACCATTTCGAGCGCATGGGAGGGAATCCTGAGAACGCATGAGCTCGAACTTTGCTGGAACATGTCACCATGACCCGCGATAACACGAACCAAGAGGAATCCATTCATGGCCAAACTCCCTCATTGTCGGCCAAAGGGATGATATATATAGACCAGGCCCACAGATAGGCGTGTCGTTGAAAACCGCACATGGGAGATGGGGTCGATCAGAAGACCCTATACCCTGCATGCGACCCAATTATATGTATATATGGGTGGTGTGTGATGTGATCAAATCCCCAGTGCACAACTTTGATGGGGCACCAATTGCATTACAAACCGAACACCGTACCCCGAGGAAGCCACGTTACGTATGATGTCGTGGTTCCCCAACTTTGAGCCGGCAGGAGCGAATCGAACAAATGTTCCCCAACTAAATTTGGTCTGACATGTTGTGACCTATACCAAGAGGAACCCATCATGGTCAAACCCTTCTCATAAGTTGTGGGTCAAAGGATAGAACGTGCGGGCCCACAGATTTCGAACGTTGTGGATCAAAGGGTAGAACGTGGCGGGCCCACAGATCAATCTCGATCATTCTCTGATTTTTCAAAACAACAAATAACAAAAAACATCATTCTCCAAAATAGAACGTGGCGGGCCCACAGATCAATCTCGATCATTCTCTGATTTTTTAGAACACAACAAATAACAAAAAACATCATTCTCCAAATTAGAACGTGGCGGGCCCACAGATCAATCTCACGATCATTCTCTAATTTTTCAAAACAACAAATAACAAAAAACATCATTCTCGGAATTTTTAAAACAAGGATCTCAAGGTTTATTTAATCGACATGACAGGTCACTATAGACACATTTAGATGCTAAATGTCTGTAATGACCGTATCATGGTGCTCAAATGAAGCTTGAGATATAGCAACTTCCCACCCGGTCACCCATCCTTAGACTGCTCCAGCCCCAAGCTCACTTAACTTGTGCGTTCTATTCGACTAGGCTAGCGGATGGGAAGCTGCCCCTTGCTGATAAGAGTTGCCTCCTCGTGTTTAAGGCGTTTACCGATGGTCACCGTGTGGGACCGACTCCTTACTATCACACACGTTTGTGCTTTTAGAAACTGTGTGCAATCTTTACATACCGGACCATTTCCATTCAAACTTACATTATTTTTTTAATACTTAAAACTGGCCGGAAGAAGCAAAAGCTTTGCATTTTCATTAATTAAGAACAAGATAGTTGCCCAGTTAATTGCGGAAAACCGGGCGAAAACCAATACAAACAGGGCTTAAACCTACGGGAACTCTTGGCTAAGCATGAATTGGTACAGGCCTTCGTCCACGCGTCTGATACGCTCGTGGAACTGCTGTACCGCAATATCGATCTCTGCCCAGGATATTTCATCGGCGACGGTCGATTCCAAGCCGCGACGAGTATTTTGCTCTGCTTCGTCGTTGGCGGCACCTGGGGGGCCGAGGAGGTCGAAGAGCCAATCGACCAGCCTGTTGGCGTCGTTCCGGCGGATTCTAGCACTGTGAACTTCATCTGGCGCAATTATGGCGCTGACGGCGTCTGCCCATTCCTGGCGGGGAATCGGGATGCTTACCGGCTCTGGAAACGGCCTCTCGAGTGGTTGAGTCAACAGGATGCTGACATGGCTCCGCTCAGATAGTGCGTCGAATTGCACCTGATGCGTGGCGGTGTTCTCCCGCTCTTGTGCGGCAGCGCTTTGCCACTCTTGCTCCGGTCCACTCCATGGGAGGCGACGAACACATGTGGAGACATTGGCCCGCTCAAGCACTAGGGCGCGATTATACCGCTCACGCTCGACAGCGCTCTGCCGCTTTTGATCGGCGGCGCGCTGCCTCTCTTGCTCGGCGGCGCACGGCCGTTCTGCCTCTCCGGCCTGCTCCGGCTCGTTCTCCTCGTCGAGAAGGTTGATGACGGCGGCGGCGCTTCGCCGGATTGGCATGCTTGGAATGGTATACTGCGGTATGGCCGGTGTGCCGCCGCCTAGCCTCCTATGCCCACTAACACTGGCAGCGGGAAACCAATGTGGGGGAGTGACGGGAAACCGATTGGGGGAGTGGCGGGAAACGGTAGCGTGTTTGGATATATAACACCATTAATATGGAAAACTTGGGAAGAAGGAAGCGCGAGCTAGCAGGACGCGTGCGCACAGTGCTTACCCACGGGTTGAACAGAGCTGCTTTAAATTATTCAGGGTTTGTTTGGCATTTTTTATACATTATAATAGAGTTTTCTAGGCATTTAATGTGCAAAATTCAAATTTGA